>JARHKZ010000007.1:2400000-3600000 GCA_029204075.1 Mycena capillaripes
AAGCTCACCAAGAAACTGGAGGGCTCCGATTTCCTCGACTTTTTCAACTTGTGCGTGTTCTTCTTCGCACTGAGATCGTCGGCTCAGCTTTTCCTTTGTTCAGTGACCTCGGCACCGGAGACAACGATGGCGTTGCGAACTACGTCAACGGCATCTCGGAGGGGCTCGCGTATACCCAGGGCAATCAGGTCATCCTCGCAGTCGACGACGCCGAGGACGTCTCCGCCCGTAATGCCCTTCGCATGGTCTCGAAGACGACCTTCAACGCGAAGGACATGAATCTCTTCATCTTCGATATCGCCCAGATGCCCGCCGTCTGTGGAACCTGTGCGTGAATTTATTATCCATCTCACTTTTCTGGAACTGACATTTTCTATAGGGCCCGCTGTTTGGGTGTGTTGACATTCTCTCTTTGCTCTTCTCCAGCAGCTGAACTGTGATTTAGTTCACTGGCGCTAAGTGGCCTTACGATGGTGTGTAGATTAGTCCGAGCTGTCGATGAACAAGTCTGATTTATTTTATTTCACAGGAGAGATCGATGTGGTGCGCAGATTAGTCCGAGCAGTCGATGTGAATGTCTGATTTATTTCTCCCGCAGGTCGAGGGTGTTTCCCTGTACAACCAGAACATCTACTCTGTCCACACTGGCTCGGGTTGCACCATCCCCAATTCCGCCGTATCGGCGATGAGCGCGGTTACGATTGTCAAGTCCGACGGAACCAACTGCGGTCAGCATCTCTCTTTCGCTCTTTCCGTGTAGCTACTGATTCGTTTCTGCAGACGCCAACGTCGACACCGCCGGCTGTGGTTTCACCGACCACCAGACGACGACCTTTGGCCCTGGCTTCAATGCCGCCGGTGGAGGCGTCTTTGCGCTCCAATTTGACACCACCGGCATCAAGACTTGGTTCTTCCCACCCAGCGGCGTTCCTTCTGGTGCGCTTCCCTCCGTCTTTCCATTCCCGAACCCAAATAGGCTGACTTGGGACAACAGACATCACCTCCTCCGCGCCGAACCCGTCGTCCTGGGGTGCACCGCGCATGTCCGTCCCGACGTCCAGCTGCTCGCCCACGACGTTCTTCACTGACCTCATGATGGTCATTGACACGAATCTTGGGGGTTCCTTCACCGAAGGCGTTTGGGGTGTTGGTGCGTCCTCATGCTTCTTTCCCTCCTCAATATTTTACTCACGAACGACGACTTTCAGACGGCGCGGGTGGCCAGGCCACCTCGTGCAAGACCAAGACCGGCGTCGACACCGCCGCCGAGTACGTCCTCAGCCACGGCTCCGAGTTTGGCGACGCCGCGCAGTGGAAGATGAATGGGATCTACATCTACAACCAGTAAACAAACGCACCGCTACTGCTTCCTATTTTCGTTCGCGGGCCCAATCTTTTTCCCTGCGGGGCCGGCCCCGCGCGAGATCAATGCAGTATCTCTCCAGTGTACTCAATCCACTTACTATGTGTATCTTCCGCCCCTCGCATACATTCTCTACCTTGATCTGGATCTGCTCGTCGTCCTCGCAATCAATTCTATCCCGTGCACGTTCTATATACCTTGCATGTCGCATCAGCACCGACTGGACTTTTTCGAATACAACGGAATTCAAATTGAGGAGTGTTTGCAATAGATTTTCAAGTTTTGACAGTTTAAATGTTTCCCTCGCGTGCGCGTTGGCAATGGCGACGCGGCCTACATCTCCCGCACGGATGAACAACAGCACCCTCTGGCCGCGGAGCACCTCCACATTGTCCCGGAGCTCGTGAAATACGTCGTCGTGGGTCCAATTGGCAAACTGCTCGTGTGCGGAGATATCGGTTGGTTTGGCACCGCTTTATATTACGCCACGCAAGATCGGCAGTGGCGCAGGTTGTGGTGGACGACAAGTTGACGAATTCGGACGCGTGTAGGTTGTGGTGAACGACACTCACGCGCGCGCTCGAGGTGATGCGAATATCTTGTGTCTGGCGGGTAAATGCCTGGGACATAGGTTCCGCGGCGAATACAGTTTCCTGAGACGTGATCCCGCAATTCAGCAGTACGTACCCCGGCGGTACCCGATCTTATGTATTTGATAGCAACTACCGCAGAATATTGCATGACAGAAATGGGTATACCGAAAATTTGGTACATGGCTACAGTGCAAAGTATTTCAATATTCGTTGCGGTACGAATCTCGTACAGTGTCCTGGGATGTCAAAGCGATATTTATGAGCCGTCACAAAGGGAACAATTGCGGATACAAATGGTTGTGTGAGTAACTCGACGACTATAATCATTAGCAGTGAATGGGTTGTGTGATCAATATTGTACAACACGGAAGCGAATGCAATGTATCATATTAAATGCGGCGAAGCAGATTGAAACTACAGGATGTTGGTGGCTGTGAGCGCGTTAAGCAGGATAACCTCGTGAACTAAAACGGATTTAGAGGAAGGGCGCGGAGAAAGCGCGCTTACTCACTGTCGTTGATAACGGTGGCTGTCGCCTTCGTGTCCTGCAGTCAGAAAGAATTAAGATCAATCAGCCGACGCTCGTTAGATAGATGGTGGCGCAAAAAGGCTACGAACAATCGCGCAAGTGACATGCCGGTGCATTTTCCGCTTGCGGGGTGAGTATGTTTGATTTATTGTGGCGAATGCGTCCGACAGATCTGCGGCAAAGAATCAGCGGGCAGGAAATCAACAGCGCTGTCCGGTCCTTTCGGACACTCACATTTGATAACCTCTCTCGGTTCATTTGGCTTATTTCGATAGGACGTGACGTGCTCGGCGAACCGGATACCGGATTGAATTTTGCGGGTGAGGATGTCGACTTTGTTGAGGAACTACGAGCGGAAACTTAGCAAAGCGCGTAGGAAACGCAACTTGACCTACGAGAATAAATTCGACGGACGTTAGCAGCTTATTGCTGCAAATGGTCCGCCAGAGCTTCAGAGAGTCCGCCTATAGAGGATTAACGCCGGAAAACAATTTAAAAACTTAAAACCGTACCAATCGATTAACAGTTTTGTTCTCGGCGAGGGTTTCATTGAAGGCTGTGAGGCGAGATGAGATTAGAAAGAAAACAGAAAAGATACGCACCAGATATTGGAGCTAGGAAAATTATGACATGCACTATGTGGGCTCGTCGTCAGTCCCGTCGTTGGTCAAGACATGAAATAACTGCACCATCGTCGAAAAACTGTGCCCAGGCGGCTGGAGGGGATGGGTAAGATGAGAGATGGGGAGGACGGTAGACCCATACCTCGCTGACTCGTTGAGCCACCCATGTCGTATACAGTCCAGGACTTCAAATTTTCATTACCTGAATATTTGGGTGTAAGAAGGAGTTTGGAAGGGGCACCAACGGAACAAATAGGATGCAGGTCAGGGAAGATGCGCACCCATACCTTCCATATTAATGAAATGCTCCTCCGGCCCAACAGTATGCACCCTTGCTCGCAGGATATCATCTGTCGAACAGTTAAAACCATAAGGATCATGCCAATGAAAATAGAACATACCTGAGGTTGGGATGTAGTCCTCGTGACATATTCGCTGCACTTCATCCAAAAAACTTCCCGCAGCAATCAGCCGAGAGAGCGGTCATAAAGAAAAGGGACGCACAATCCAGATTGTTCCTGGAGTACAATCTCCCGGTCCTGAAGTCCCTGCTGAACTTCTGGCGCGGCCCACAACGTCATTATATCCGCCGCACATGCGCTCAATATCCGCCGCGTCTGTAGCTCCTCTGCCTTCTCGTTTCGGTCTGCGTTGGATGTAGACCCACGGCGGAAGCGGAGGAATGCGGTCCATCCAGAGCCCGAACGCAGAGAAATTTCGGAGGCTTTCGCTGGATGATACCGGTCTGCTTCCGAGCACTCCTCGGGTGGTCGGGAGCCAGCGATGCGGTTAGAGAGGGTTTCTTCCACCTGCCGTAACGGTGCCAAACCAATCGACAATCGCCGCAGCTGTCCACTTAATGCGCTGTCCGGCGACGACGGCTGCGCATCGCGGCTGTATGTGCTTGGATGTCGGATCTCCAACAGGCCTACTATTACGCCCAATGGGTCTGAATTTGCACAATGGGTCTGAATTTCGCACTTTTCTCCTTCATTTCTTGCTCTTTTCCCTCGGAGTTTTTTTCCATAGTTACCTGCACTAGTTGACTAAAGTTGTATGAAAAATCTATGGGATACGGCGAGAGGAAGGTATTGAGAACGGGTGCCTGAACCATCAAAGTCGGTGATGTTTTGGAAGTTACTTATGCTCTGGCCTTCCGGGTTACTCTGAGCCTCCGGAAAATTTTGAGAGGTATAATATAGTTGATAGTGAACCTTCTGTCTCTTCAGATATTTTTTCCGGGAAGCGGTTGTTGCGTTATGGAGGGAACGGTCTCGAAGGTCACAACATGTCACGTCATTTGTTTAGCGAGCGGAGTTTTAATTCGTCACGCTCCTCCACTAGAACGCAACGCCTCCGCTCCGGAGAAACATTCTGAGGAGGTAGAAAAGTTGGTATATTGTATCTTATACCTCTCAATTTTTCCCGGATGCTGGGGGCGAGCTGGGAAGCCAGAACATCGTCATCTTCCAAAATGTCGCTGAGTTTGATGGTTCAGGAACCCGTTCGCAATACCTTCCTCTTGCCGTATCCCATAGATTTTTCATACAACTGTAGTAAACTAGTACAGGCAACTATGGAAAAAAACTCCGAGGGAAAAGAGCAAGAAATGAAAGAGAAAACTGCGAAATTCAGACCCATTGTGCAAATTCAGACCCATTGGGCGTAATAGTAACACAAAGTTGACAGAGCGAACGAGATTGAGGTGGATGACAGGTCGCCATGCCTCGGCCTATGAGTGGAAGTTGAACGCAGAACTCCCTACGAAATGTGGGGGGCGTACCTCTGCCTGAAAAGCCTTTGGGGCGAAATGTAGCTGAAAGTTCTTCAGAATGGTCGATTTACCAGATTCTGCCTGACCTGAAGTGACACTCGGAATTGAACCTTTCATTCAGGTACAAATAGCACGAACCGAGCAGCAGGATCTTGGCATTAGACGGACGCTTTCTTTGTTCACGCTCAAGAGCGAGGTCTTCATCGATGGCATTGCTAACCTGAAAACAGCACACGCAAGTCAGAAAGTGAGGAATTGAACGCGATAACAAGATGTCGACGGACGCGTTTTGCTTCGCGTTCAGCTTCCATACGAGCTAATCGTTCGGCCTCATTTTCAGCTGCTGGAGGGGCAGGAGGCCAGGGATTGCGTCGGGAGGGCAGCATGAGTGGGTGGGAAGGGTGGTCGGTGCCATTGGCTTTTCGGAAATGGGGATATTTATGGCGATCATGCAGTAATTGGCCTGATGAAAACACGGTCGAACGCCACAGGGTCAAGCGTAGCCATACAGACCCAAAACAAACAGAATCAAAAGATAAGCCTCGAATCCTTGGAAACGCTGGCTCAGTTGGAGGATCTCAACATCTGGTTATACGGACACTTGGGCGGCCGGGCTTGAGGCGGCAGGACATTGGAGGACCCAGGCTGAGCAGCAGGTGATGGATTCCTATTCGCTAACGAGGTCGCTAAGCTTGTTATGGAAGTTCCCCGCTTCCTGGATATGTTTTACCTCGGCTGACTCAGCTGGCGCGTCATGGCAACAGTGCGGACCGAACACGACCGACCATCCCCCGATGGGATACACGGGCCCCGGACGGCGTCAATACCATTTTAATGCCCCGTGGAAAAAAATCCATGAGGTCGCTGTCGGTATTAAAATGCCGAGATGAAAAAAGTTATTAAAGCCGTCAATTTCGGAGCCCGGGGTAAGATGACTGCGAATACCAAACCAAGGGACACTGATATTGTGGGTGTCCTTGACATCAGATATAGGCCTCTCAAACCTCAAGATCAACAAATCAGAAGAAAAGAAAGAAAAGGTTCAAGGCCAGCAAGTCCAGGCTGATTTTCCATAATCTTATCATGACAAGCCTGGCTGTAGAGTGTAAACTGGATGACGAGCCCGAGTCCAGCCTTCTCTCCTTGGTCTGATAACCGTGCAGCCGAGGCACCCATATGCCATAATGTCGATCCAAATTTCCGCATATAACTTGGGCGCGTATCTGTGTGCGCATTGACAACAATCTCTCCCTGGACTCAGACCGGTGGACTTCGAGATAGATTTTAAGGAATGGTATGCCTGATCAAGCCTGCGAGATTGTCCATCGAGTCCTAAACGTTTTGCACGAAAATCCACGCATGAGAAATAATTGCCTGATTGAATCAACTAACAGAGAATCACGTGGATGTTGGGCAATACTCCTCGTTGGGTGGACCAATTCTGGTTGAACCACTGAAGTTGCACAAGCGGCCCGTTGCGGCTCTAAACCTCGAGCATTCCGTGAAAATGACGATACTTGTGAGCTTCCCGAACCCTCAAAGACGTCAGCTGGCCTCCTAAAACTCCGTTATCTCACGAGACTGAGCAAGCTTGCCACCTACTCACAACCGTCGCCCCCACCATGGCGATCCAAACTGTTTTGTTTTTATTCAGTGGGTTGTGCGCTCAATTTCTAACTGGGTATGCCGCGCTTCCAGAATATCCCTCGCAACCTCTTCCCTTGAGCCACCTTTTAAACAACAAGGCCGCTACTCCAGCAGGCGGCCGTAACTCCGTTGCCAACTTCGACGGCGACGGTGGTGCTTATGACAGTCGATTTCTACCGACGGATTCATGGGAGTATGACGGCCTTACCGTGGGTTGCATTCCGTCGTTACCGACGTTTCCTCATCCTCCCCTAGTTTGCTCTCCCATCCTCGTGGGATACGGGCGATGACAACGTGTTAGCGGATAGCCAAGTACTTCGGTTACAGAAACCCACCTTCGTTCACGAGCTCCATTTTCTCTATGCCGGAGATGGAACAGGAAGTGAGTATCCCCGAGCCATATTTTAGGAAACCATTTGTTCACTGCCTATAAAGCACCCGTTCTATCCGTTTTCACGCTAAAATTCGCCGATAACTCCTCCCACCAAGTTAACCGTAAGCTCCGGCATTGTGCTGCTCTTGCTTCGCCCTGAAACAATTACTAGTATATGCAAAAAATTGGTGGGTTTGGGCCAACGTCAACCGGGCCCCAATTATCACGTACATTTTACTACTTTGAAATATCTTTCGTTGACTTGACTATTTTTTTCAGACCTTACCACTTCGAGAAAACGGGAAGAAACCTAAACGCGACAAATATCTTTGAATGGTCGACATCCGTACCCTCTGAATCCCCGCTGGAGAGCATCACTTTTCCGGCTCGGGCTACAAGTAATCGCATGCACGTCTTTGGCTTGTCCATCACGCCGTCGATGACCGACACGACCGCCGGACCTGCGCTTTCTGTTCGTGGCGCTCGTTTTTCTACGCGATGGGAGGACATCAACGGTGTCCGTGCGCAAGCAGTGGAAGTGACACTTGCGAATCTTCTCCCAAGCTTTACGTTGTCACGCAACACATCGATCACCTCCCCTCACACGGTTGAAATCGTGGGGTCCGGAATCCAGACAGTCTCCCCCGGAGTTATTAACCGTCTCGTTCCCGCCGATCAAGCGCGGATCGACGTCTACGTAACGGGGAGCCAGGCGAATGGAAGCGCCTTCGTTCAAATCCGCGACTCTTCTGGAAATCTAGTTGGAACATCTTCAGAATTCCCGACCAGCCCGCTTGTGGAGAATTGGACTCCTGATGCTAATTCTCTTAGCATGCATGAGACACCGTCATGGGTACGCCGGCTCATTGTCCTTTGGTTGTTACTAAATCAACTTAGTGGAACGCGGCGAAATACGGAATCTTGTACGCTGCCCAAACAGTATTTTAATCATCATTCCGAACTTGACTTTTCTCTTTAGCATTCATTGGGGTGTATACAGTACTCCTGCTTGGGTAGGGCCACCAGAAAAGAGGTCTGTGCGTGCTGATTTACGTACAGGCGCCGCCGAGTCGGTACGCGGAGTGGTACGAGTACGTGCAACCTCGCTCCCACTGCCTCGGATAATTGAACTGCCTTTTCAGCTGGGATATCCGGCAACCACCAAATTCCAGCAATCCATCATGGGAACATGCGTTGGAGACTTACGGCAAGGTATATATTCGGCCTGTCTTTCAAGACACTTCTTTTCACAAGAGACAAGCACGTCGTCTACGACGACTTTATCCCTGATTTCACAGCGTCCAAGTTCAATGCGAGCGCCTGGGTTGATTTATTCGATCGCGCTGGCGCCAAATACTTTGTTCTCGTCACTGTCCGTCTTCTTACCTCCGACTCATATTTCACAATTCATAAAATTATAGAAACACCACGACGGGTTTGCCCTCTTTGATACAGGTGCCCGCGACCAGCGTTTCGATAACAGACTGACTTGATGGCGAGTAGGAAACACAACCAACCGCAACAGTGTGCAGCTCGGCCCCAAACGTGACCTTGTTGCGGAACTATTCCAGACAGCCAAAGCAGAAAAGCCTGAGCTTCACCGAGGAACATATTATTCTATGCCTGAGTGGTAAGCTCCGCCTCTTCTCTATTGATACACAACGGCGACCTGTTGCCAGGTTTTCGCCCGATTTTGCGAAATATGGATTCGGGACATGGCCGGGTGGTCTTGCACACAATGCTTTCAATGTTTCGCCTGCTTTGGAGCCGTATACAGGACGCCTCAATATCAACGACTATATCGAGGATTTGCAGTACCCGCAGATGGTTGATCTCGCCGTGAAATACGACACTGAAATTATGGTTCCTACTTTGAATTGTCTTACCTCTGAGTGACCACTGAGCAACGGGCATTTTACAGTGGTGCGACATTGGTGGGCCAAACAAGACACTCGATTTTGCCGCGACATTTTACAATCACGCCATGGCTCAGGGTCGGCAGGTTACCATGAATGATCGTGAGAGGACCGAGTTCTTCGCCGTGCACTGTTCCTCACGTGAGAACAGGATGCGGATTCCTACCGGATTTCGATACGCCCGAGTATGCGACGTTTGGGAGCATCCAGACAGCCAAATGGGAATCGTCGGAGGGCATGGATCCCTTTAGTTACGGCCTCAACCTAGCGACGAACGCCAGCGAGTACAAGAACGGCACGACCATTATCCAGACCCTCGTGGACATCGTCTCGAAGAATGGTAATTAGTGAGTGAAATCAAACAAATGTGTAGATACATTTGTTTATGGCCTTTAGCCTCCTCGACATCGGTCCTACAGCCGAGGGCGAAATTATTGCGCCAATGATGGAAAATCTACTTGACGCCGGCGCTTGGTTGGACTACGCGGGCGACTGCGTATATGACACTGTTCGTCGCCGAATACCTCTAGATCTCGGATCATGTTTGTTCATTTTCGTTGCAGGAGTATTGGTTCCCTGGGTCGCAAGATCCGAACCCTGAGGCCGGTACGGATGCCCGTTTCACTACGACGCCCACCACTTTTTGCGTCGTCGCCTTTTCCCAACCGATTAACGGAAAGGTAACAATCAGCAAGCGGCTGCCTGTCATTGAGGGCGACAATATTGTGTTCCTTCGCCCGCAAGGTCCGAGCTCGCCGCTCACCTGGAATGTCGACGAAAAAAGTGGACAGTTGGTGATCAATGTTCCAGAAAGCGAAGTGAAGACTGTCGATTTTGCCTGGGCCTTCCAAGTCCAGTACAAACTGGATTGAGAATACGAACTCGATTTTGTACCATGCCATGTAACTTTTCTTGTGATGTTTTGTTCAGTCGTGACTTCACACGAGTTCAAGATGCCCTCTGTCCCCCAACTGTACATGGATCATTCAGTTAAGAAGCTACCGATGACCTCCAAGTATCTCTCTTTCTCCTCGAAAATCGGTGTATGACTGCTACGCGCAAACTGAACCCACTTGACCTTGGATATTCCCTCGTAGAATGGCAGCACCGCAATATCTTGAGCTTGATTGTATTTCCCGTTAATGATGAGAGTCGGAGCGGGTATCTTCTGCAGACCATCAATGACGGTCCAGTTCCTCAATGAACCCGTGATATTGAACTCTGAGGAACCAATCCTGAAAATTTCCGTTAGTTTATGTCGTGAACTATTGGGCAATGATCCATTACATGGTCGAATAAACAGTGGGATCTTGAGCAACGGCAGCAAAGGCTTCGATAAGAACATCGGGCCATGGCTGGACGGTGCAAATATGCTTCTCGTTGAATGTTTGGATGCCCCCCTGGTACTCAGGGCTGTCCGTTGTTCCAGCCAACTCGTGTTGCTTCAGCATCTCGCGGAATTCCTCTGGGAATCCCGAAAGCAACACATTGTTGGCGACTGTCCACAGCTCGAGGGATGCAGGCGAATCCGAGATAATGAGACGTCTAAGACCCTTGGGGTCCCTGCTAATGACATAGTTGGCCGCGAGCATGCCTCCCCATGATTGCCCGTACAAATCGAACTCTGTCGCTATTCCCAGATGGGCGAGGAGGTTGTCGAGCTCCGCCATGAAGAGCTCGACAGTCCAGAATTCTTTGGGTTTGTCGGGTAGACGGGTTGACATTCCGCACCCAAGCTGGTCATAGAATACAATCGGTATTCCGTGCGAAGCGGTAAGCTCTGCGATGGGGAGGATGTACGAATGTGGCATTCCGGGTCCACCGTGTAGTGCGACGAGGGGGGTTCCAGACTTGAAGTCTCCAAAGACTTTGTATCCTGTTTTGAATACTTCGTCACCAACGGGGAATTCAATACTCCCGATTGTTTCTGCCATTTTGAGGGGTGGGTCTCGAGTGGTGGTAACTCTAGAGCTGAAGATAACGGCATGCTTCGATGTCCGCCACATGATCATGATCTACTGGTGGATCAAGAAAGAAGGGGCCGCTCTCATGGGAGAGCGCAGATAATCTACGCGAAAGTCTTGTTTATTCGAATGAGCTCGAATAGCTGAAAATGTCAATCTTCTGTTTCTTTTGAACCGTGGGAATATTTCAGGGTACAAGTTCGATCATCGTGAACCTTCCTTTCCTAGGAGTCCAGTAGACAGACCTTCAAGCCCGCCCTCCCCTACGGTAACGCACCGAAAATTTCGGCTATCTGTTTCGTGGTCGTGGGTATTTCCAGAGGAACAACGGCTTGTGCACCATCCAGATTTTCGGCAAAACATCGACTACACGAAGTACGAGTGAAGAAGTTGTGGCGTTTGTTTAGAAGAGAGAAAGTACTGTTTAGGTAATTCAACGATTAATATCATTTAAGTTCATGCATACAGGCCACGCGGGGAGGAGCGGGCATATGCATCCACCATCTAAAGTTTCTTCCACACGACCAGACGCTCCCTCCCTACATGCGCAGAACTTGAACTAGTTGGTACCCTATCGACGACCTTCTCCCACCCATCGCCGAGTGGGGCCAGATAATGTTCCGGACGAACAAACCAAGGCGGGCCGACGTCTGTCTCTGGGTCGAGTGGAAACACCAACGTGATGAGATATCCTCCGGGTTTAATTAGGGAATTCATCTGACTGCCCCATTCGGGGCGCCTCGACGGAGGGATAGCGACAAAGAAGCTGTTCTTCATTTAATACTGATTCTGGCGCCGGAGAGAAACCAAATACGAACGTATAGTCATATATGAGATCGAATTTTTCGCTGTCTGGGACCGTGAAGGAGAAGAAATCGTGAACCTCGAAACGAGTGTTGAGACCATCCGGTATATTTCTGAAAAAGAGTTAGAGTGGACTTAACCGAGATCTGAAGCAGTTGTACTTGGACGCGTTTTTCACGGCGATCGGAGAAATATCAATCGCCAAGGTGTTCAGACCTAACTCAGACGAGATATATATCGCGTCGTATCCCTGGGCAGAACGTCGTTCATTTGGTGGCGTGATATGCAGTAATTTTGCTCACAGATCCACACCCTGGAACAAGAGCACGTCCGCTCGTTGGGAAGGCAACCTCGCCTGATTTCGTCACCTCTCGCAATGGAGGCTGGAATTCTCCGGCATCCCATGGTGTGACGTTTTGGTTCCTGTACAAGCGTTTAGACTACGAAATGAATGGGAAATGAATGTATCACGTACCAGGCCTGGTCCCAGCTATGTGGATCATCCGTGATTATCTCGCGAATTCTTGCTCTATCTGAGTTTGCTGCAACCGATGGTGTTGTCATTATTGCGGTTGTGGTTGAGAGTGACGAATGAAGACGTTCTGCCTTTATACAAGATCGGTCGTCACGGTACGCGATGACAAAACATTCCCGGTACGAGCGCATGACCGGTAGTTAGCTGAGTGAGCTCTATATCGTTCTCCCGTGACACTTACGGACTCCGACTCGGAGACTCGGGCTTGTTCCTCATTCACCAACTACTTAATGCCCGAAGCTTTGAAGTGGCGAACGTTGACCCTGATGCCACATAACAACAGCTCCATTCAATCCGTGGAAATAAGGTCGGTTGGAAGAACGGTGCGTCGACCGCAGTACGGAGACCGGAGGTTATCATGGTGGTTAGCAAGCGGCCCGGAGTAATGTCACGGTCACAACCACTTTTCGCCCGAACGAGCCATGAAGAGCACCGACTTCCTCCTTATCCTCGTGGGTCACGGCTTCATGACCTTGAGGACTAGAGGAAATTGATGACCTGTGCTTAGGTAGCAATCTTGTGCCCACCGATTGCCACATTTCTAATCTCCGGCTGTGGATGCGATCTGCTTATTAGCATCCTTCTCTCGATGTGAGTGCAATCCCTGGATTCGTCACAATAACAATGAATGATGAATATATACAGTCTCGGCTACTTACCCGGGCATATCGTTAGTTCAATTCCTGTCTCTGAGGAGCGCTGATTTTTAGATCATCGTTTCAGCACGCGTTTTGGCTCATCTATCTCAAAGTACAGGCCGAGGAGCGGTTTGGCGAAGGCGGGTTCATCTGTATGTCTCCACGTTCCTCTTTATCATATGTTCAATGACCCCTGCTTCGCGCAGATGCTGGATACGGTCACTTTGAGCAGGCTTACCGCGGGCTTCCTGCCGATGGCCCACCTCCTTCCTATGGTGCTGCAGTCAGCGGAAATCCGTAACCTAGAACTGCATGCCGCCACTTGATTCTACGTTTTGGGTCTTCTTCTTGGGATCGTGACTTTGGGTACAATGAGAATCTATTTAAACCTTGTCACCAACTGGCTTCTCAGTTTTTACTCCCCACGGTGTGCTTATTCATACTCAAGTCGGTAGGAAACAGATTTCAACCTCTCCTACCGACCGGACAGTTTTAACGGCGGCTTATATCTTAACCCGACGAGGTCTGCGACGTGATTACACTCAAACATTTGTGTTTCCCATCGACATGCTCCGCGTCAAATCATAGGTATATGAATATTGAGGTATTCGCCGTCTCTAGTCCTTTACAACACGTGCGAAGGACGGGGGAATACGATGTGCATGAAAAAGGTTAAGGCATGGTACACGTTGGAAAACCCGAATTCGGCCACGATGAATGTCAGGTGTCGTGTGTCAATTGAAACCGGATGGGCCAGTCGCAAGAAGATTATGCCATATGCTGTTCCCGCTTCGACTACGACTATTCGGCTCTTTTGGTGCCATCCTGCACGAAGCAGGTACGAACCCATATTTGGGATTTAAATTCTATTTTGTTTACATTGTTTCCATGCTCGGATACCGCCTCCACATGCAAGTAGGCTAAGGATATACCTTGACGGGCTACATTTGGTTTGCTGAGAACAATAGCAAACGCTCTGTGCTTCCTCATCTCGTCGAAGAGTCAAATTTCCAGCCAGATACATAATTCAAGATTCGGATCATGTAACCCCGCAAGTCCATTGCTTAAAGATGTATAAACCTTTCAGCTGTTAAGTGACCTCAAAGTCAGACCATGACCCCACCTCCCGATTCTCCAACTTTGAACCCCTTGGTAGAGCAGCTTGGATTATCGAAACACCCAGAAGGAGGTGGGTAAAGATGACTCATGGAAAAATCTCAATGACGATGGCTCGCAGGTTATTTTCTTGAGACTGACCGTCAGTCTGACGAGGTGCCTAGTCCATTTTCAGGCAAGTCTTCAACCATCGTCTCGCGTACGAGTCCGAGTAACCAACTTGCTATAGGCGGGATCCTAAGGTCACTAGCGACGTCGATTTTCTACTTCCTCGACCATGATAGTCCGAATGGGGTGTTTCACATGAACAAGTCCGTAGTAAGTCATCGCTCACTTCCTAGAAGATCAGAGTTCAAACATCCTCCAGACCTATCATGTTTTGCACCAGGGCCGCGTCGAGTACATATTGATAACGCCAGGAAGTCCTGCAACCATCCAGAAGAAGATCATGGGAACGGGTCCTAATGAGACACGTCAACTCATCGTCGGCACCGGAGTTTGGAAGATGTCTAGAATTCTTCCCGAGGATTTGATGCAAGCGAAGACGGTGGAGGATAAGAGGAAATTGGGCTGCCTGATCACTGAGGTGGTCGTCCCGGGATTCGACTGGGAGGACCACAAGTTTTTAACAAAAGGCGAGCTGGGTCTTCTCTTGAAGGATATTCCAGACAGTGAGAGTTTCATATCCGAGTTCGCTGCATACCTGAAGAAGGATGAGTAAAGTAGTACTCTCAAACCTGTGTTTGTGCAGTTTGGGATAAAATTCTTATGCCCCATTAGAGAAGGAAGGATGAATGGCCGGTTCGCGTCAGCCCGCCGCATGCGAGAGTTGAGCACGAGCGAGCTTTAAGCTTAGCGGCTCTGTCTGAACTCCGAATGTGTGCTCAATGCCCTGATTTGTCACTGTTTTGTGGGTCGCGCGAGATGCGAGAAGGCTTGCGGGAGTCATGAAGAGGTCGAGAGGAGCTGAGTCTGATGAGAGGAGATGATGGCTGATGATGGTTGGTTTTCGGAGGCTGATGGCGTAAGTTTATAACATACGCAAACATCATCTCGCTTTGTCTTGAACTTCTATCTTCATCTTACGCCGGCGTATACATTATTCTCAAACTCCGCCTTGAAGGTGCAACCTAATTTGTCTTCTACTTCAACATATCATGCACTCGCCAAAACAACACGTCGATCTCCTCGCTAGAGCTTCGAGCAAAAGTTCAAACGTTGGCTGGATCAGTCCGCTGGAGAAAGACATCTATTATCCCGGGGCTACGATACTCGCCAAGTGGGCTTCCTCCCAAATGATCGAATCCCCTGCCTTCAGGCTTTGCATGGTGTCAACCTCGCAGCAGGATAGCTCTTCTGAACCCGCCGCTTGTGGTGCGACTGTCTGGCCCGAAATAACGGAGAGTGCAGGAGTGTACCAAGCCCCAGTGTCGGTAAAATCTGGCCCATATTGACTTGTACTGATTCGTACTCACAGGACGGTACCCGATGCTCTCTGGGACGGATCGTTCTTTTTAGAAATGAAGGACAGTTCCGGGGCCGAGATGCGTTCTCCTGTGTTCACACTTAGTCGTAAGTCGCGTCGTTAGCTAGGGTTTAACATCTCTAATATCACATTCGTAGCCGGCGGTGCTTCCGGACCTGTAGCTGGCAGCGGACCTCAAGCTCAGGCACCCTTGGGTTCACCAAACTCTCCCGCCGCCTCAGTTACTCTTATTGCATCCCCACTGTACCCTAGTTCCTTCATTGCTATATCTTCCGCACCGACGCCAAGTGCCTTAAATCAAGTCTCTTCGACGGCGACAATCGACCCCAATGTTCTCTCCGCGGCAAAGACCACGCCCCCAGCCGCTGCCTACGCGGTCCCGTTGTCTGCAGTGGCCGCGATCATCTTAGTCGCCACCGGGTTATTCCTCAAGCGTCGACGCAGGACAGGCTCGCCCCACGCCGAAAAGTCCTCGCGCACAAGCAGCTATAAATCGAGTGCCGACCATGCTCTTCACGTACTCCCTCGTCACCTGGAATACGGAAGCTCGCCCAAGGACCGAAAGCTACGGCAACCGACACAGGATGCATTCCCCTATCCAGCGTACGCACAATGGGCCCCGCCCACCTACGGCTACACGGAGCATCGCAGCGATCCGCCCACCTACCGCGCCGACTCGCCGCGTCCTGTGCAACATCCATGTCGTGACGAACGCCCACGTCTTCCCCAGACAGCTACAACCGCCAGCTTCATGTCCACAAGCGGCCCAGCGACGCACGTGGTGCTTGCCAACTATCTGTTCCCGTCGCCGCCCCTCGCGTCGTCGACCTCGACGCCCCGCTGCTTGCTTCCCGCCCCGCAACAACTCCATCTTCGCGAAGATGCCAGTCGAAGTTACCATACGGACAACCCGCTCGGAAGCCCTCCCGCCGACAGGCACAGCAGCGAAAGGGACTTGTATGCGCGAGTAGCGAGTAAACTTGATATGTACCGTCGCAGCTGAATATGATACTATTTTTTTTTTGCAGCTGGGACCTGTTAGGTTTTTTCCACCTGATGTACGTACAGGTAAGTACAGTGTACAACGGTGACGACGGATATGCGAATGCGGTCTCGGTATAGTCCGAGTTAGATGTGTTTAGTGATATGTAATGCGAAGTACAGAGGGGGCAAGATGTATGTAGTTGTGTAACGACCAGATCAGAGGGGAAGAGATGGATGTGAGACTGACGTGAAAAAAAGAAGAAAAAAACAATACAGCGAAACACCTGAAAAAATAGGGCGTCGGAAAGCGGCCAGAGAGAGATGATGACGAGAGAAACGGGAGAGCGAGTGCAATACATATGCAAAAAGTGTGAGTGAGCCGGGCGTGCGCGCAGGGTAGAGCGGGAATGGAAGTGGGGATACTGGTCTAAGCACGTTATCGCGGGCGTTCAGGCGACCATGCCTGAGCCTCGCGGCCCATGACGAACACGACGTCTTCTTCGTCCTCCTCCTCCAGCTCCTCCGCATCCTCCGCTGCGGTGTGTCCCGTCTTGTCGGCCTGCATCAGCAGCGAGTACGGCGTCGTCTCCACGTCTAAGACGCTCGGGCGCGCGGTCGGGAGCACAAACTTTTCCCATCCGTCCGTGCTGCGCACCCAGTCGCCCCGGATTTCGGCATATTCCGACAGACCAAGCACGTCTCGCACGAGGTTGACGTCCGACGTCTTGGCCTGCACGCGCTTGAACGACGCCAGCATCTCGATAGGCACCCAGCCCTGCGAGTCCATCTGCGCGCACAATCAGCCATTCGTCACACAAAATCAAACCAGAGAAAGGATGAGAAAAACCAACCTGCTTGCGGAGATACAAGTCCGTCGCCATGTTGTCCGGGCTGAGGTAGAACTCGAGCTGGCTGAGGATCTCGTGCCGGAGGCGGTCGATGGGGAACGACAGGCGCGTGCGGGGCGTCGGCACGGGCGCGAGGTGGTGCGCGGGGGCCTGCGGATAATCGTAGCCCGTCGGCATGTATGACGGCGCGGGGGGGTAGTACCCCTCCGGCACGAGCGGTGTAAAGTGCGGCGGCGGCGTGATGCTGAACGGCGGCGGCTGCTGTTGCGCGGGCGGGGGCGGCACACGCGCCTGCTGCTGCTGGAATCCACCGCGCCCGTAGCGCCCATACCCACCACGGAACCCGCGCCCCCGACGGCCGCCATACGCGCCGCGCGGCTCGTATCCTCCATACGCCCCGCCGTTGTACGACCCACGCCGCGGGCGGCCCACGGGGTACTCCACGTCGCGCGGGGGACGAGGCTCGTCCTGGTGCGTTGCGGCTGCATGCTCGAGCTCGCGGGGCAGCCCGCGCGGGCCGTACGCGGCGCGCCCTCCCTCCTCGCGGCCGTACCCCCCACTGAAATACCCATAGTCCTTCACCGGCTCGTACTTCGGCTGCCACTCGGACCCCCCCTCCCCATGGCGCCGCTCCACGCCCCCGTTCCCGTTCCCATTCATCCCCGACGCCGCCTCAATCCCAGTAGCAGGCCGCGCATCCTCCCCGTCCCCGTTCGCCGGCGGGAGCATCCCTTGCATCTGCGCAGGCGGCGGGGGCGGCGGGGGCGGCATCCCATACGCCATCCCCATCCCGCCCATACCCACACCCACGCCCATCATCTGCGGCGGCGGACCCACTATCATCCCCATCGGCCCCTGCGCATGCCCCATCATCCCGTCCATCAGCGGGGGCGCAAACGCATACACAGGCTGTCCATGCACATCGTACCCATACCCCCCTCCCCCATACGCTCCATACGGGTACCCATACGCACCCGCGCCCACCCCCGCACCCACACCCACACCCACACCCACACCCGCACCGCGCCGCAGATCCGCCTCCCGCGTCGTCCCAAACTCCCACCGGCCCCCAAGCGCACCGGGCGCGACCGTCGCGTCCAATACCGGCGTGTCCGGGTCGTCCGCGAGCCGGCGCGCGCGCGTCTGCGGCGACACGCCGATCGCGAGCACCGCCGGGCGTCCGTTCGCGCTTGGGGTGGTGGCCTCGACGTTCGTATTCGTGCTGGTCGGCGCCGGCTCGGGCTCGGGCTCGGGCACAGTCCACCCCACCCCGCTCGCGCTCGCGTCCCACGTGGGGTCCGCCGGCCACACAGGCTCCGCGGCGGCGCGCCACGCGGGCTCGCGCGATGGCGGGGGAGGGCTGCTTGTGCTCGGCGCTGCGCCCACGCTCGTCGAACTCGGCCCATCGACATCGACGTCGACGCTCCCGAACACCACCCCGCCTGACCCGCCCCCGCCGCTGAGCCCCCCAAGCGCGGTGAGGCTCGCAGACACCGACACCGCGCCCGACTCGGCCGGCGGCGGCGGGCGTTCCGGCGCTGCTTGGGGTTGCTGTTGTTGCTGCTGCGTTGGTGCCGTTTGTGTCTGTGCCTGTGCGCCCTCCCCCTGCTGCTGCGCCCACCACTGCGCCTGTCCCGCCCCCGCTCCCGCCCCCCATCCATTCCCATTCCCAACACGATACCCGCCCTCCCCGCCCTCCTTCCCCCACCCATCTTTCCCCTCCTCCTGCTGCGGCATCACCTGCGCATGCGGCGCCCAGTACCCATACGGGGCGGGCGGCGGCGGCGCGTCGTACGCAGCACCATACGTCCCCGGCCCCGCGTAGTAATGCGCCCCATGATGCGGCGCGGGTGCGTACATGTGCGGCGGGAGGTAGCCCCACGCCTGTTGCTGTTGCTGGTGTTGATGTTGGTGCGCAGGGTACTCCTCCTCCTGCTGCGGCCCGGGCTGAGGCTGAAGGTGCTGGGGTTGTGGCTGCGGCTGAATCTGAAAGTCGCGCTCGCGATCGCGTGTCTGCGGCTGCGGCTGCACCTGCAACACGTCCCTTTCCCTTTCGCGCTGCTCCCACCCACCCGACACAACGCTCTCCGCGCGCGAAGTCGTCCCGCTCTGGCTCACGCTCTGACTCTGGCTATGACTCTTCCGCCCGTTCCGCTCCCTATAACCCCCACCCCGCTCCCTCTCCCTCCCACCCCCATTCACGCCGACATTCACAGCGCGCAACTGCTGCTCCGCCGCCGCGCGCAGCTCCTCCGGCGGGATCTGCACCCACTTGCGCGCGCCCCGCGGTGCCTTGGGGGATTTGGCGCCACTGCCGCTGCTGTCCTTTACACTCGCACTCGCACTCGTGCTGTTCCCGCTCTCCTCCACCCCGCCTGGCGACGGTGAGTACGGCCGCAAAGGCGAGACCATGCCCGACATAATCCCCGACGCTCCGCCGGCACCCCACGCGGGGGAAACTGCTCCGGATGCAAATACTGACGAGGCTCCCCCCGACACCGCACCGCGCGCAGGCGACACGGCGCCCGACACCGACACCGACTCGGCGGGCGTGGGGAACGCGGAGAGGGGCGCGGAGGGGGAGGTCGAGGTCGAGGTCGAGGGCGTGAGAGATGTGGAGGCGGATGATAAGGACGCCGACGTCGAGGTGGATAGAGACGCGGCGGACGGGGGAGGAGGTGGATTTGAATTTGAATTTGAATTTGGATTGGGGTAGACGTTTAGGGTCGCCGTTGTCGGTGTCGGAGCCGAGTCAACCCGAGTCGCTTGCGTGTTGGACGCCGTAGCGGGAGGTGTATTTGGAGTTGCAATTGCTGCGTGTGTACTACTCGAACTCGCAGCTGGATTTGGAGGCGCAGGCTTTTTGGTGCTCCCAGAAGTAGAGGGAATGTTTTGCGGGGGAGTGGGCGGGTGGGAGTGGGATTGAGATGGAGATTTGGTAGGCGTCTGGGTTTGGGTTTGTGATTGAGGCACGGCTCGGGGCGGGGTGTGCGATTGCGACTGCAACTGTGGCTGTGACTGAGATTGTATCTGTTGTCGTTGCGGAGGTGGGGAGGACGGGCGCGATGCTGTTACCAGATCGAAATTGGTTAGTTGCGGTGAGACGGCGAATATAAGTAATCGAATGGATGAATGGCAACGCAATGCAATACAGCGCAACCGAGAAAGGAAACGGAACGGATGCCCGCCCGAACAGAAACGCCAGCGCATAGATGGAGCGGAAATAAAGCAACGCAAGGGCTAGGAGATGTGGGGAGGAAATCTCGAGCAAAAGCAAGACAAGTGCACTCCACACACAATCGGCGTCCTCCATCGCCGAACGAAATAAAGATAAGCCGAGCACGCACCCTTGGGGATTTCGGGCTCTGGAGGATGCGCCTGGGCGCCGTTCGCGCGACCAACGGTTGGCCAGGGATCCGTCGGGCGGACGCGGACGACGAATGGGTCGTCGTCGTCAGGGCGCGGCGGGGGCGGGGGCGGGGCGACAACGCGCGGGGTCTCTGGCGGCGGTGGCGGCGGGGGCGCGGCGCGGCGGGCGGCGCGGAGAGTCCAAACGTTGACCGCTGGTGGCTTCGCTGTCGATGCCCGCGCAGGGGGGGCGGGAGCAGAGGCGACAACGGGGGCCATCGTCACAGTCGTCGATGCTGAGCTCGTGCTCGTGCTCGCTGTCGGTGTCGATGTACTCGGGGATGTACTTGTCGGGGGCGGCAGTGGGCTGGATGCGGCAGTGGTCGTCGTCTGGGGCGGCGGGGGATTTTGTTGCTGTTGTTGTCTCTGTGTCCTGGATTTTACGCTGTCCACATAGGAGAGGGCAGGCATCTCGCACAATCCACAATCCGATCCTGAAGCTCTGTTGACGTTTGTTGCGATCAGGGGCTCATCCCTCTTCCTCTTCCACAACCACCTTCCTTGCCCGGTCCACCGTTCCCGCAACTACTAATCTGCTCCATCTCCGCGCCCTAAGACCGCCGCCGCGCCGCGTTCACGTCCATGTCCATATCCAAACCCACTGAATAACGTTACCCACTGTCAGAGGTTATCGATTTCAAGTTGTTCTCTTTAGCGCATATCATTTTCGGGCGTCTTCTATCGATGCACGATGCCCGATTGCCTCTCCCCCTAGCCCTCCAAGGTCGAAATTTCTACGTCTACCCAGTCTCGGGTTTGAATCATCTCAGAATCGTCGCTTCCCATGCCTTCCCTTCGAGTCACCCTGTTACGAATCATCATCCATCCAACTAAGCAACCTCACGTGGACAGCAGTGGGAATCTGCATAATTAAATGATATTGAACTCCAAGAACAACCGAATCCCCGGTAGGCTATACTCCGTCGGGTACCGAGCTCAAACCTGCATCTCATTCTCTCCGGCTCTACGCTAGCTTCCCCGCCCGAACTCGAACCCGGCGGCCGACAAGAATCGACTCAACATCACCTTTAACTTCGTCTTCCTTCGCCTTCGGCACACGTTTCGGCAGGGCGGCGCCCGCTGCAACTCATCTATCTCACTTGAATCATGAATCTGAATCATCGTCATAGCTGAGCCTGCGAGCAAAGTCGCGGGACCGCGCCCTGATTTTCTTTTTTCCGAGCGGCTAAAACAAAACAAAGAAGTTCAACGTTTCGATCCCTGGCCAGGGGTGACGACAATCGCCTCCTGAAGTGGCTATCGTCTTCCATCATCCCGGCTCATATGGTTGCCGATATATTCATTTCAAGCCGACTAGTGATTTCCAGTGGGGAGCTATTATCCAAAAACACATCAAGAAAGACCGCGATTCGTGGGCCTCCTCGCCATTACGCGCATGCTTCACTTCCGTCTGAATCTAGTTCGTTCGGGTACTGCCTCCACTATTAGGAGGGTGGGAACGTCATCCGTCCCGTTGCTTAGTTCTCCGGGGAAGGTCTCATGCACACGGCAAGCCAAGTACCAGCACGGTTCAACTCTTTCTTGATAAAACTTATCCGCTTTACTGAACTACCGCCGTCCATGTTGAGAAACCACGCGTGACTTGCAACACGTTTCTTGAGCCCAGTCAACTCAACTCTCGAGATGCACACGTCGTTACCATAAATTCACCGACGCTCGTATGTTTTTTTTCTTTACATCTATCTCTCTGTCTCCATTCTTCCTCGAATTCCGTTCACAGCTTCCGAACTAACGTCGCCGTGTTAAACGTACTGTACCACCACCAAATATTTAATCATTTTGAACACCAGTCGACTCTGATTCAAAACCATCCAAGGTACAATACCCCGTGCACTAAGGTTAGGGTGTTATTTTTATTTATTGCGCGCGCCGCGTTGACAGACTACGACAGAATATCAATGCCTCATAAGAGATCGTCAAAATAAAATTCCAAACTATTTTCTCCCCCCTCAGGATCAATTCACACCTACAGCCCGGCCTTCTATTCCTCAGGCCCACATGCCACCCCCCTTGAAGCCATAATAACACGTTTCACACTCACACCCCTTGCTTCTCTCGAGACATCCTAGACGAGATTGAAATTATAGCTAACGCGTTTCGCAGCCCTGGCAGGCTCTATATCTAGTCTATGTAGGACGGATCACGGAAGACAGCTACCGCTCACCGGACGAGATGGAAATGGATTCCTCGAAGCGCACTCGGGGAGGCTCGATGGATTATGTACTAGGACGCGGGAATCCATTTCCGTACACCATCAAGGACTACTCCCCAGCTAAGTTGCGCACTGGCAGCGGAGCACAAACTTGCTGCAGTGAGTCTGCGATATGTAAAATTTGCGAGTGTGTGCGTATCAGGGATTGGCTTTGAATGGATCCTTAGGTGAGGAACGTCATTTGCGTCTGTGTCCTGTACTACATAGTAGTTTCTAAAATTCGCCAGTTGGTTGAGATTGTTGAATTTTACCGGGTTAATCAGCACGATAAAACCCCCAAAAACCATTTCGATTGCCAGTAATACGAGTGAGGGCAAATGGATCCAAAAACGATTGCACCGTCTTTGGCACTCTATTCTTAGTTGTACCGTTAGTGATCGCATCAAGTTCGTTCCCACGGTTGAAAGAACATGTCGGGCTTCCTTGCAGTTGAAAGCTGTCGTGGTGGAGAAATAGCGCGGCACGTCCATTGCCGTAAGTTGTTTTGAGAGTATTATAGAATGAATGTAGTAACACGCGAAGTACTAACTCGCCAAAGCTTTGCACCTTCGTTTTTCGAAGCACGAGTATGTATGAGCAAACCCGATGCATACGATTTCACACTTTTCTGAATCATGAGATGGTTGTTGAGCACTGGCAGCGGAAACGACGAATACAGTACTTGGGATGAAGGAATCCAGATTTGGAAGGGGAGCTGCCCCAGAATATATCGGTAGCGGAAAGATGGAAGGGGCTAAAGATGTAAAAAAAAAAAAAGTGCCCGCCGTGCCTTGGACACACTCCGCTGCCTATGTACCGCCACTGCGCGAAATTTGTGTAACCATTACATCGTAAAGCCGGTATGACAGGGCACTTTCCGAGTCTGTCTGAGTGTCTTGTGAATCCACCACGGGTCGCACCTTCGCGAATCACCTTTCCATTGTTTTGAATGTTGGCTTTGTGATGTCTCACTCATTGCTGTATAGTTGCAGTTTCAGCTCGCATGGAGAGAGCATTTGTTTGGTACAGAAACGATTCATGTAACGTAGTTTCACTGCCAAGAACAGTATCAACAAGAGAGAAAATAAACTGTTATCTACTTCTCCCGAATCGCCCAGGCTCTCCAATTAAGTGTACAAACGAATCATGAGAGTCCTCGATACTTGTGAACTTGTTCACAATAAAAAAACTGAATAACCGAAAGAGCAAAAGAACACTTCATCCCACTATCCCCCAGGAATCCGAGAGCAGCTGTCCTGTTGTGTATGTGTCATTTTCTTGTGATGGCGAGTAGCCAGACGAAACCTTGTAGCGCAAGGAAAGATCAAGTCCCATTGCGATGGCTCCAGAGAGCTTCGGAGCAATGTCGATCACCATTGCGTGATCAAATTCCAGTGCGGGCCTGAATGAACTCTTAGAGCTGGCAATCGTTGGATTTGAATTGGCGAAATTTCACGGTTCGGAGCTGAGGGCATAAAACCTTGTCGAAGCTGGCGAGAACTTTTTCCTTCGGGATCATGGAGAACTCGGCAATTTCTGGCACAAGAAGAAGGCAGTCGAGAATGGCTCTCGCTGAAATCTGCTCAACACGAAGGCAGAGGCATTAGAGATAATAACCAGACGTCAGCAAAGACGTAAAGGGAAATTGCTGAAGCCTCTTTTCCATAAATTCCAGAGTCTGTAAGTTCGGAGGATCCAGGTTTTGAAGAAATCAGATAATCCCTGCATCCAATCGGCAATAGATAATTGTCGCGGGTGTTCCATCCGACTTACCAGAGGCAGTGGCGGGGCCGAGGCATTCAGCGGAACCCGCCTGAACGGAAGAGTGCACGTTTCGAGGTTGGAGCACTGCCACAAAAGGTTGACGACCTCTGCTACCGTGAGCCACGAGGATGGTTCGGCAACAAGGGAGAGATGACAGAGTATATTCTAGGGAAGGGAGCTTGGAGGAGCCGCGTCACACGCCTGAGAATGATGCTGCGGAGACTGGTGGTTTCAAGGAAAAATATCGTACTCCATTCAGTGATATCGTGTCGCTGCTCAATGATTTTTTTGAAAACTCTGAAGAATGATTGTCTCCAAGATACTTGAAGCACTGGTAGTCGCCCACTGTAATTTGGATCCGACTCCAGCGGGAGAGGTATCGGGAACATTATGTTTCTCCATGTACGGCATACGTAGCAGAGCAGTAAAGGAGACTCTTTCTCGCTCATGACCGCGTTGCGATCAGACGGAGGGGACGCTGTAAATATTTCCGCCACCCCATCGTCAGGCAGCCTACGAGCGGGCGATATCAGGGCCTTCACCGACCTCGCCATATGCAGGTGCCGGCTCCTCGAGCACGGATCAGCCTCGATGCCATCTCAGTCGTAGACAAAGCCCAATGGAAGCAAGGGAAAAGCAATTGTAGACATAATATTGCTTGCCGCGGCCGGGTTTCCCGGTTTCCAGTCATACCCACCTTTTGAAAACTCGAATCCAGATTTAGCCGTTGGCTGAATTGAACATTGTTCTTTTCTCAGGTCTCTTGGGACTGTTGAGATTTTATTTTGAGCAATCGTAATGCCCTTGGGTCCATGATTGAACGGACATTTCACCCAACACCATCGGGAGGAGCGCCCTCGCGCTGGGACCATCTGTGATAGTCAACCTCTTCATACATAATAATCCAGAGGTACATGAGAATAACAGCAAGTAGAGTAGCTTGGAAATGATTAGGTTCTGACATCCCTGATATGTGTTTGCACCGTCTCGGCTCTTCAGGGATGTCTGTAACGCGGTTCCGTCGCATCCATCGTGTTTTAGCACAGGGCGGTATAAACAGATCTTTGCAGGCATTGTTTCTCAGCCATCTGCGCGGCAAAAAATGGCACAAGGCAACAATTTGCGGATTATAAGGCGATAGCGCCCCTGTGATCCGAATGCCGGCTCCAATTCGGCTTCTCATAGCTGTTCAGTGCGGGTTGATATCTAACCCGTTGGTCTGGTGAAAGATATTTGGGCTGCAATCTAACCAGAAACAGCAACGATTCACAAAATTCCGCCGCAGCAACCTAGACAACCACTCACAAATCTGGTTCGCACCGCCTTAGAAGCACTGTTGGACAGACGCACGGCAGTTGCCTTACTACAGCAATGAAGATAGGTCAAGTTTAACCGTTATAAAGGTTCTGCCCAGCAATGACCAACTCCCATCTCCGGCTACCATGAACAAAATATTCTTGACAGTAACCCTACTAGCGGCTACAGTGGTGCCCTCTCTTCTGCCTAAAGACGCTTCGACAGGATCCTCCGCCTGCACAGTTCAGACCTGGGTGCGCGCCGAAGATCTCGCCCCGGACCATGTCTCTCATGGTGATTATGAAGTGGCCTGAACTACTGCAACACTATGATAATCAAACTACCAGGGGAATTGCGCATCAAGGTGTTGCAACCGCATTGTGCCGACAGTATTGCTTCAGTCGCGCTTCGTCTGGAATTGAATGAATTTGGCAAAGTAAAGCATCTGTGCTGGGAAGCAGTTATCCCTGAGATCAAGGAGACGGATAATCAGACCCTCTGGGGTGACCCCCGCACCCTCTACGACTACGGCCCCTATGATAAAGCAATGCACGACCCCACTTTGTGGTTTGTCAAGGCCGAAGAGCGCACGGTATGGTCCACAGTGGTCAGACTCTTTGAAAACAACCCCAGTCTGTCCCCATAGTTTATTGAGTCTCAATGAAACTCTCATAAACATCTGTCGCAGACTTTTCCCAACCTCTCGTCAAACCCTTCATCGTCGCCTCGCCCGCCGTCAATTACCCTCCATCTTTTGTAAACTACCGGCAGATTAATGGCTTCGACTTGGTGAAAAGACACGCTTATAACGACCTCAGATATCACTATACGGCGGTGAGCAATTTTTCTGCGTTGCAAAGTTACCCACCGATAATTTAGCTGCATAGGTTGTGAATTTCACCGATGGGCGAACAGTTGATTTGAAGGCAGGATACACAACATTTCGACCGACATCTACTAGGCCTCTTGCATCAAAGCCATCCAGCTGGAATACAACCTTTTCAATGTACTATGAGACCTGCATGGCTGATCTACCCCAGGCCAAGGAGATGTTGGCTCAGAGAGAAAAATGTCTTCCTGAAAGCCTCAGGTCAGCTTTCATCGCAGAGGTAACACTGGAGGATGGGTACGCCGTAGAAAGGGGTAAGGCGTAACTTTTGTCTTTCTGAGAAGGATCTCAATGCCCTCCAGGCAAACCATTGAAGGGCAGAGTGATCCATGCTACGAACGGATCCACGCAGATGTCTAAAATTTCCCTTGCTTTCTATAACGCCTGTCACCCCAGTTGGGCAGTAGAACTTGCAACAACGGGTGGCGATCCGGACTTCTACCAAATGCTTTGCCAATATTCGGATTATTCGGAAGTGATATCTACTGACTCTTCTTCCTATCTTTTTGACGAGGACGAATCTCGATATTGGTTCAATAACAGCCCGCCAACCCCTTGTGGTTCTCTCACTGCGGCCCAGCCATATTTGGATTTTGAAGTCCCCATCCCGACCACAGCGGTCCCACATTTCTCGTCATATTACAGCACTACCGCGGGTGCTCTGATACTCGATCTCGTTGTCGTTTATCCACGAGATGTTGCTGACTGCATCCTGGGGGTTGAGAAGGCCAATGGACACGATATGCCCAACGATGACTTGGACACAGAATATAATATTATGCTAAAGACCGAAGAAGGTATATGGGACTCCTACACTGTCGTAGGCGGTGTAAGGGCAACCACGAAGGCCCGAGGTACTCAGGGACTGACGTGGGGGATCCAAAGGTTAATTGACGGTAGCTAAATATACAGAGAAGCATACCTGACGTGGGGGATCCAAAGAGAAGAAACTCTGAGGATTCCCACGTCAGCCGTGGGTATAAGTAAGCTACTAGCTAAGACCATGTGACCGGAGTGATCGGCAGATATCCCGGGCTTGGTCACACGCAAGGTGCCATCGGGGGTCCCCCCGGGTCACGTGCCGGTTTCCGGTACCGGTCCCAGTAGACCGGTGACCAGAAGAGCAACCGGAAGGATCGGAGGGGTCGGAAGGGCATTGGATGGGGGTCGGGACGGGGGTTCCCCTGACATCACCCCCCCCTTGGAATGCAGCGCCCCGACGCATAGACCGGATGCGAAGGGAGGGATCCCGGAAGGGCAGGAAGTCGAAGGCGGCGACGGCAATGGTGCGTGGTTTGGCTGGGTATTTCAGGTAGAACTCGGCGACAGCTTCCGGGGCGAAGAGGTCGGAGTGCTTGACCCATTGATTGTGCGAGTCGTCGTACCCTTTGAAGCACACCATGAAGTAGAGCGACTTCCAGCGCACCTTTGCATCAAGGATCTCTTCGACCTCCCATTCCGGAGCATCACCGGGTGCATCCGGGAGGACCGGGGCCAGCTCTTCGTAGCCGGGCCGTCCCTCGAAAGGGTCGTCTTCAGCGAGTTCCAATTTCATCACCGGGAAGACCGGGTGGAGCCGGGAGAGCCGGGGCGGGAGCTCCAGCTTGTACGCGCCGCGGCCGACGACCTTGATGACCTTAAAGGGGCCAAGTCGTCGGTGTGAGAGACCGGGAGATGGCCGGGTCGTCTGGATGTCCGACGCATCGAGCCAGACCCGGTCACCCACCTTGATCTCCGATGCGGGGGTGCGCCGGCGGTCGTAGTACCGCTTGTACTCCTCCTTGGCTTTGACCAGCGTGGACCGGGCTTCGGAGACACCGGAAGCGATCCGGTCGCGGAATTCATTTACTGACTCCAGCTTCGAACGTAACCCGTTCGGCTCGAACCCCATCCGGGGGAGCCGGCCAGTGTCGGTCATGAACGGGACCTGCTGCGTGGAAGAGTGGACGTAGTTGTTGTAGGTGAATTCAGCGGCCGGCAAGAGGTCGTCCCAGTCGTCCTGCATGTAGTTGGTGAACACTGGGGGCAAGCCATCAAATGCAGGCACTGGAAATAAGGTGCAAATTGTATGTAAATTAATTATTTCCACCTTAAATTCCCAATATTTCCAGGGCCTGTAGATGCTGGGAATATTATATATATGATATTAATTTGCACATTATTTACAAGCCTGGGAAATAACTTATATGCTCATTATTTCCTTATTAAGTACTTCTTATTTCCAGTGCTGGGAAATTTAAAATTTCCAGGCCCTGCAAATTGAAAGGAAATGATGAACCAAACTTTCCAAAAAAGGAAATAAATACAGTCAGTTGACTGCTAGTATTCATGAAATCCCAGAAGCTTCTTGGATTCCAATCTGAATTAGGAAATTTCTGGTTGATGCTTGAGACTTACTCAACCAGGAAATAAGAATTGAGAGTTACTCAAATGGGTAATAATCACTGTACAACACAGGCTTGCTGATATCATGTGCAATCATTTCTGGGCTGAGTTACTAACCAACATTCTATCATTAGTACTCATGAATCACATAAGTTCAGCACTGTTCAACTCATATCTTACCTGTATTATCAATAAATGTGCTTCCAATGCACAGCAAGTATTAGATTGTTCTTATTTCCCAAATGATTGGAGGTATCAGTTCTTTCACAAACAGCTATAAAATCATTCAGCTTCTGAGAAACACATTGATAGAGACATCCAGACAGAGGCATGTGATGCTAGGGCAAGTCCCAGCAGAACATCTCTCTCCATGTCTGCTTAGAAATGTGCTGTACAAGTGAACTAGATAGTTATATTTGAGCTTACACTCTCATCCAAAAACTGCAGTCAAGAACTGAGCAACAAAAAATAATGGTACCAGGGAGGATTGAACTGAGGTGCCATCAGATTATGATTACATAATTAAAATGGGGCCCAGCAAATTGTGAGAAACAAAGATAATGGCACCTGAGAGGATTGAGCTCAGGTGCCTTGAGATTGTGATTACATAATTGAGATTGTAGAGGCCTGCAAATTGTGTGCATGACAAGCGGACGCGTCCTCTTGTCATGAGGTCGTGGGAAAAGTCAGGTGCTTTTTTCCCACACTGAATTATTATTACAGCAACTTCAAATACTTTGTCTCTTGTCGTCATTATGAGCCCATTTCTTGGTGAAATCTCTTGTTAGTAGGTGTGTTTGTTACATGAGTACAGGACTGCATTAGAATGAAAGCAGCTTCAAAATGCTTTCAAATGTTGCCTATTAACAAGAGATTTCACCAAGAAATGGGCTCACAATGAGCACAACAAGAGACAAAGTATTTGAAGTTGCCATGTGATTTTTCACACAATCTCAAACCCGTTGTTCACACAGCTGTTAATAACAAAATAATTCAGTTGAAGACATTTCTCATCCAATAAGTCTGTCTTTTGTGTTTCTTTCCTTCATTTTTTCCTCTTTTCTCCCAAAGTTTTTTATGATAAGTACATGTACTAGTTGTGTATTAGTACACAAAATATCTAAGGGATACAGTAAGAGGAAGGTATTGAGAACAAGTGCCAAAACAATTAAAGTTAGTGGTGTTTTGCAAGTTACTTATACAATCAAAATTTCCGAGGCATGCAAATTGTGAGAGAACAGCACATGAGAATCAAGAGGGGCAACACTGGGATTCAACTATGATGGTTCCTAGGATTCCAGGATTCAAACATGATGGATTGGTATCAATTCTAACTGTTTTAGGCAACTGTTTTATTTCCTTTCTTAGAATGTTTGGTTCATCATTTGCTTTCAATTTACAGGGCCTGGAAATTTAAAATTTCCCAGCACTGGAAATAGGAAGTACTTAATAAAGAAATAATGAGCATATAAGTTATTTCCCAGGCTTGTAAATAATGTGCAAATTAATATCATATATATAATATTCCCAGTATTTACAGGCCCTGAAAATACTGGGAATTTAAGGTGGAAATAATTAATTTACATACAATTTGCACCTCATTTCCAGTGCCTGCATTTGATGGCTTGCCCCCAGTGGAAGATGCGGATGAACTGTTCCATCTCTTGGTTGACGTGCTCCGTCTGGCCATCAGTCTGCGGGTGGTACGCCGTGGAGGTCGCGGGCTTGACGCTGATAAGGTGCCAGAGCTCGGTGGTGAACTCCGCAATAAATTGCGGACCCCGGTCGGAGATGTACTTCTCTGGCATGCCATGGAGCTTCCAGACGTTCCGGTAGTACAACCGGGCAGCGCCGACCGCATCGATCTGGGTGTGACACTCCATGAAGTGGGCGTGCTTACCAAGGACATCGACCGCGACCATGATCACATCATACCCGCGGGCCTCCGGGAGTTCGACGACGAAGTCAACCGAGACCGTGCTCCAGCGTTCTTCGGGGACCTCCATCAGGTGCAACTCCCCGACCGGAAGCTTCCGGAGTGCCTTGGTCCGGCAGCACAGATCGCAGGTGGCTACATACCGGCCGACGTGACGGGACAACTGGGGCCACCAGTAGTTCCGGGAGACGAGCTCCAACGTTTTAAAGCGACCGGCATGACCGGCGACCCAGGTGTCATGGTACTGCTCCAAGATCCAGCGGTGAAGGTCCTTGTCACGGGGGACAACAATCTTGCCGTGGAAGTAGAGCAAGCCGGCATCGACATGCCACTTGTCCGACCGGGTAGACCGGGACCGGCGGCCCAGAACCTTGAGGAGCTCGCGAGCCGCAAGGGCGACGGGGTCCTCGAGGTCCGGTTCGTGCGAGAGCGCGTTGCGGATGTCCCGGAGAATTGGGACTTCCGGACCAGCAACAACGACACCTTCTAGAGCCCGGACGTGAAACAGGTCGGGGCATAGAAGCGTGACGTCCTCGTTGTCCCGACCGGAGCTGTGATCCGGTTGCCAGGAAAGTGCGTCCGGTTGACCCATCGAGCGACCGGGCTTGTGGTGCAGGGCGAAGTCGAACCGGGACAGGTACAGGGACCACCACGCCTGCCGCCGGTTCAAGTTCTGCGACTTCCAGAAGTACTCCAAGTTCTTGTGGTCGGTCCAGATCCCGACCGGGTGCTGCGAGCCTTCAAGGAAGTGTCGCCACTCCTTGAGGGCTCGGACTATTGCGAGCATCTCCTTGTCATGGATCTCGTAGTTGTGTTGGACCGAACTCAAGCTCTTGGAGAAGAAGGCGACCGGGTGCCACTTCTCGTCGGTGCCGGGCTGAGAGAGGACGGCACCGGATGCGAAGTCCGAGCTGTCTGCTTCCACCCGGTAAGGCTGCGACTCGTCTGGGAGGATCAGGACCGGGTCGGTGGTCACCGCATCCTTGAGATTCCGGAATGCGGTGGCCTCCTTCTCGGTCCAGAGCCACACCAAGCCTTTCTTTGTGAGGTCGAAGAGTGGCCGGGTGACGTCGGAGAACCCCGGATGAACCGGCGATAGAAGTTTGTGAAGCCAAGGAACTGCTGCACGTCCTTCTTGTTCTCCGGCACCGGCCAAGCGGCGACACCGGCGGCCTTGACCGGATCCATCTCAATGTGGTCATGCGAGATGATCACCCCGAGGTACTGGATCAACGATTTCTCGAACTCGCACTTCTCCGGTTGCAGGTAGAGCTTATGCTCCCGGAGCCGCCGGAGGACCTTCCGGACGATTTCTTGGTGCCGGGCAAGGTCCGAGTGCGCGACGAGAATATCATCGAGGTATACCATGACGTCTCCGGACAAGATGAGATCCTGGAAGATATTGTTCATCATTGTCTGAAAGGTCGCGGGGGAGTTGGTCAGGCCGAAGTACATCACAAGTGGCTCGAAGAGCCCCCGGTTCGTCCGGAACGCGGCCTTCCACTCGTCACCTTCCCGGATGCAGACGTTGTTGAAGCCCCACCGGACGTCGAGTTTCGTGAAGTACCGGGCTCCTTTCAAACGATTGATAAGGTCGTTGATGAGAGGGAGGGGGTACTGGTTCTTCATGGTCATCGTGTTAAGCGCCCGGTAGTCCTGTATGAACCGGAGCGCTCCGTCCTTCTTCTTGACGAAGAAGACCGGGGATGCCATTGGGGACTTCGAGGGCCGGATCTGACCGGTGGCCAACCCTTCTTCGATAAATGCGTCGAGTTCACACTGCTCGAGAGGGGAGATGGGGTAGACCTTGCAGTTGGCCGGTTTCGGATCCGGGACGAGCTCGATGGCATGGTCCCACGACCGGTGCTCCGGGAGCGAGTCGAACGACTCCCGGTTGAAGACCTCTTCGAACTCACGTGCCCATTCGGGAATTTCTTCCGTACCGGGCGCGGAGTTTTTAGCATGCGCTTCGGCCAGCCGTTGCAAAACGGTACCGGTCACCCGGATGTCCTCCAGGGGGGAGAACTGAGTGTAGAAAACCCAATCTCCTTCCCAGACGGGGTCGTCCTCATCATCCGAATCTTCCCCGTCATCCGGTCCGAGTTCCGGTAAGTCCTCGTCAAACTCCGTGTCGTCGTGCTCGCCGGAACGTTCATCCGTGTCAATGACACATATCCGGGGGACCGGACCGGACCGGAGCTGCCGGAGGATCCGAGCGGAGACCTTGGCAAGCTTCTGGTCGGCGCGCGCCTCGGTGACACAGGTAGCACAGCACCCGGTAGGGCAGTGGCTCATCTTAACCTCACGGTTGGCCCAGTCGATCTCCGGGTTGTGCTTCCGGAGCCAGGAGTAGCCCAGGATGAGCTTCTCCTTCCCAAGGCGGGTGACGGCGAACTGAGCACGCTCACTGTGGCCCTTGTAGCGAAGGACCACGTCTGCGACATCCTGAATGAAGCCGGCCTCATTGGGAGAACCGTCCACATTGTAGACCGGGATGGGCTGCGCGAGCCGGCGGACCGGTATCTTGTGCTCGGCGGCGTACTCCATGTCAATAAACTCGGAAGTAGCCCTGCAGTCCACCAAGCCGTTGAGCGAGAGCTTCACGGCGTCGGTGGCGGATTCGATCTCGAGGGGGAGCCGGAGGGAGTTACTGCTCTCCGAGATGGCGGCAAGGGTAAAGTGTTTCAGGAGGCGGCGCTCCCAGGCAGTTTTCTTCTGGGGGCACGGCGTCCGCAGGAGAGGTGGTCAGGGTTCTGGTTCGACCGGTACGACCGGAGTCTCGATCAGTCTAAGGGGTGCGTCTATCGGTTCGGTGGATGCAAGAGATATATTGTCACACTCGTTACATAGGACAGCGAAACGATTAGGAGACACGACAGAGGGCGCACTGCTCACTCTGCGCGGGGGAGAAAATCCTCCGGCTCGGCGGCGGCGGCGTGTTCTGCGGTGGCCTCCGTCGACGCCAGACGCGTGACGAGCTCGTCGAGCAAGTCGCCCCTGAGTTGCCGGATCACCTCGTCCAAGACATTGATTGACCGGACGTCGACCGGTGCGGTACAGTCCCGGGCGAAGTGGTTCGGGTCCCCGCAGCGGAAGCAACCGCGGCACGGGGCGCTACGGGCATGCGTCCGGTCGACGTCCATCGGGACGGCAGGCGGAAGCGCGGGGGTGGCAGCGGCTCTCTGTTGCGGTGCGGTAAAACGTGCCAGAACGAAAGTGACCGTGACCGGAAGGGTTCCCGAGCGTGCAGCCGGTTGGTGGTGACCGGAACCGGTCGTCTCGTGGGAGGCCTCGCGCGCGTGGAGGAGCGACTCGTACTGCCGGTAGGCCTGGAGGCGCCAGGCCGGGTAGTCCCGCAGGTCCAGAGGGTCGCTTGACCCGGTGATAGCAAGGTTAATCGCTGGGTTAAGACCGGTCCGGTATTTCGTGACCTTGATGATCGGGTCTTCGAAGCCGGCGAGGTCAACGAGGTCCTCGAAGTCGTCGGTGTACCGGAAGACGTCCCGCGCGCCCATGTGATACGACCGGGACTCGAGGGTGCGTAGCGCGTGGTCCTGCTCGTTTTCCTCGACAAACCGGAGCCGGAACTCTGTGACGAACGTGTCCCAGGTGGAGAAGGGGAACGGGGCTCTGGTGGCGTGGCGCTCAGCGCACTTCAATGCGGAGTCTTTGGCCATGAAGGACATGGCGAACCGGACCGCCTTCTCTTCGGAGGGGCTGCCGTCCTCGAGGAATGCCTCTGGGAGCAATCGGATGTACAACCTGTTTCCGGTCGCCGTCGAAGATGAACGGGGGGTTCGGCCGGAGGGCCGATTTCGAGCCGGGAGCTGCTGGAGGGAATAATCCTGTACCCGGGTCTGGAGCCGGGCCGGCAAGGGACGGGGCAGGTGAAGCAGTACGGGTGGGGTCGATTTTTTGTGCAATTTGCTCAAGGGTACTCTCGAGCCTGTCCATGCGGGCGGAGACGGCTTCAGCTGCTGCTTGCGCAGCGGCGGCGGCGGTACTCACAGCGTCCATGGAGTGCTCTACAGGTAAGGAGGAGGGGGCAAGATTCAGGGTAGGGGAGGCCGGGACACTATCAGAGGAGTCCGAGCCGTTCACACCAAAGCCTGCAATCTTGGCCGTTTAATCCCTTAGAGAGTTTCTTCTGCTGTAAGGGCAACCACAAAGGCCCGAGGTACTCAGGGACTGATGTGGGGGATCCAAAAGTTAATTGACGGTAGCTAAATATACAGAGAAGCATACCTGACGTGGGGGATCCAAAGAGAAGAAACTCTGAGGATTCCCATGTCAGCCGTGGGTATAAGTAAGCTACTAGCTAAGACTATGTGACCGGAGTGATCGGCAGATATCCCGGGCTTGGTCACATGCAAGGTGCCATCGGGGGCTTCCCTGGGTCACGTGCCGGTTTCCGGTACCGGTTCCGGTAGACCAGTGACCGGAAGAGCAACCGGAAGGATCGGAGGGGTCGGAAGGGCATTGGATGGGGGTCGGGACGGGGGTTCCCCTGACAGGCGGCATAACCCCATCCGAACGCTTCTGGGGGCGTACCCTTAATCTCCAGGCCTCCGTGCCTCTCAACATCTTGGGTGAAATATCCGAGCAACAAATGGATGACTACCTCACCTCTGGGCAGCCGTCGCCCATTATCCTCACATCCCCGCCGCGGGATCTCGTGGCATTGTCGTTTGCCCACCCCGTGACTACCGAAGAGCCCCTCGCTAAAACCTCCGCGCGGCTCATGCCATCCAAAGGGACCTTCGATCCATACCAGTTCGAGGATGATTACTACAGCTGGCAAGGAGCGGCTCCAGATCCCGCTGCGCATTATAACAAGGGAAATTACGTGGGTCTGCTGTGGAAGAAGAAGGCTGTTGCTGAGGAGAGGGGCATTCTACTGAAGACTAGTACTACCGAGGGTGTTGAAGGCAATGATGGCGATTCTCAACATCCCTTCGTCGTAATGCCTTAGTTGGATACCTGGGTAAACTGCGGGCTACTACTACGTAAATACGGTTTTGTAATTTTACGAAAAATCCCAAAATTTCGCTGGAGTTACTGTACCATTCCGACCGAAAGTTCAGATGACGGTAGCACCTGAGATTTTTTGATGTGTGCAAAAATCACCTTTAATCGAAAGAAAATTTATTGGCCATCTTGGACATCTAAAAATGCAGAATTTGTGTGGTACGGTACATAACTGTGTTTGCAGACTGATAGGATCGTATTAATGTTCCCACGGTTGAAATATATGTTCCGTACGCTTCCTCACCCCGAATAGAATGGAGGCACCTTTAATCTGCTGTGATCTGAGGCCCTGAGTTATTTAGAGTCGAAATTCCAAATTAAAGAAGTGCAGATGTGTGTCGCACACTTCATTACGCTGTTTTGAAGTGCCTCTTGAGTTGTGTACTCATTCCACCTCTGTCTCATCGTTCATCCGGTTCAAAAAGTAATCATGACATGCAAACTCCGGATTTAAGCCAGCATTATGCCACCGTTGTGCCACAGCACTCGCCATCGAGGTGAAACAAATCGGCAGCAACATGACCAGCTCCATCCCTTCGAGGCCATAGTATTCAAGCCACCGCTCGGAGAAGTTGGTCATGTCGCTGTAATGGATCAATATGTGTATTTCCCAGCCATATGAGCCTGTTTATAAACACTGTATATAAACATGTTTATAAACGAGCATTGACAACAGAGCCCTAACTAGCACTGAGGGCTATAAGTACATTCTTTTCGAAGTCTGGCCCTGCATAGCTCTCCATCACCAAACAAAACGCGTCTGTCCAAATAATCTGCTCTGGGTATAACCCATATCCCGCGCGATACGCAAAGCCGGATCCCCACGTCTTGCGGCCGATCTTGGACCCAAATTCGCACTCAACGCGAAATTCGGGGACATAGGTGCAGAACTCCCAGTCGATGACCGAGATAGAGACTGGGAGCTCAACAGAAACGGAGGGATCAATGCGGACAAGAATATTTTCCATCGCCAAGTCGGAGTGCGATATGACCATCTCGAAGCCCTTGAAATCGGAAAGCGAGGCAAGATTTCCCAGTTTATCCAATACAGTCGGAGATATGGTGGCTAGCTGTTTGCGGAGGCGTGTAAGCCTAGGCCGCATGTAGAGTTCAATGGTGCCCTTTGGTTCGGGAACCTCCACGCGCCGTAATGCGCGATAAAGAGCCCCGACCTGGTGGCGGACGTGCTGGCAGATGTGATTGTTCTCGTATAGTTCGTCGGTGAGCGTGATGCCCTCAGCAAACTCGGTCACCGTGTAGTTTAAAGAGGTTCCTGGGATGACACCGTGGTACCAGATGTGCTCGCACGGAGCGCCAAAGCCCTCCAGAGCGGTTAGAACCGATGAGATGAATGCCGCGGACTGTCTGTAGCCATCGTAAAGCTCGAAGAGGCAGACAATCCAGGTGTTGGCAATGTTAAAGACAATTTGCCTCCCTTCGTCTTTTCCTTCACGCAAGACGGTGATTTCCTGGAGGCTGAATTTCAACCCGCAGGCTGACAATATTGTTTGTAGGTACTCGGCTGAATCTGGCGATTTAGAGGCATTGTCCTGAAATTTGAGGTGAGTCAATCACATGAGTGAATGAGGAGGGTTAACTTGGAGGGATGAAAGTAAATCCTGGGATTGAGAGCCATCGGCAACAGTTCTGTGGAGGGCGTTGTAAATCGAAGCTAAGTGTTGCATAACTGAGTCTTACAAAACCCCGGGGGACATAAGAGGTGACTGCCCTTTGAATTGCTTGAGAGGCGTCGGGCACCGAAGGAGTGAAGAGAACAACCAGAATCGTGATGAAAGGACCCACAAAGGTACTCAACTAATAGCACAGCCTGCGCGATTTTTGTTCTGATGATATGGCCTGATTTCATCTGGAAAACCAGCTGAAGCTGCATAGTGCTAGACAGCGCTGCATAGTGCCATAGTGCTCATAGGTACATCCCCCCTATGCAGCACTATGCAGCTGCGCGTGGCCACTATACAGCACTATGAAGCACTATGCAGTCTCACGCTGCCAGTATGGAGCACTATGCAGTGCAGCTTGCCGCATATAATGGCCTTCCGACAGCTCGGTTGCTTCCTTGCTAGCACTCAACCATGCAATAATAAGAACGAAATCATTATATTGACTCTAGCTAAGAAACAGGAATATGTATACTATACTAGATGTAAAACAAGTGCCAGCGGACACGAACACCCACCGTTCCGTGTACCAAATCTCCTCGCGTGCATGCGCTCGCAGTCGTTCACGTTGCCTGGCACTGAATTCCGAATCCATCAGTATCTCCGACCGAGATCCAATATTAACAGCTCACCTTGACAAAGGTCTCAGTCGGCCGAAGCGATGTGGACGTTCCCTCGTGGAAGAAGAGAACTGGGCCGCCTATGATTATGACGGGGACATTGAGCGTGATAGGTGGTAGAACGAGCACGTACACATACCTGTTGTTGCGTGCTGGGGTCCCTGGATATGGACGGATGGTGCAAGCCCGTGTTGAGCATCGTTGTGTTTCCGTGGACATTCTCGAACTGCGCGAGTGAGGCGGGCCCTGCGACACCCCCGCCTGCGACCATCCAGTGGAAGGTGAGTCGAAGGAGATGCCGCTGGGAGTGCGCATCCAGACGACGGGCACAAGGGCGCTTATGCGCACACGGTCGTCTGCGCGGGGGTGGTTAATTGATGCGTCGCAATTGAGAATAGAGAGATGCGACGAACCGATGTCGCCGTAAGGGAGCTTTACTTCAACAAATCTGAAAGACGAGGGGTAAGCTCAAGGCTGAACCAAGGACAGGGGACATACTAGATGCAACACAGATGCCCCTGCTGGCAAGTGCCGCAAAGAGGAGCCTGGGCTGGGATTGACTTGTTGGGAACGCACTGATCACTGTGGAGAATGTACGGAATGTGCGCAGTATCTCGCCAACCCGAGAGTGGTGTGACCGAGTTGTCGTCGGCTGGGACCATCAATTAGTAAAGGTAAAGAGGAGGTCAAGTCGAAGTTATGGACAAGAAAATAGCGGCTCACCCTGCCCACACGCTGCCTTGTACGTGTCTTAAACTTCCACCCTAGTTCCCGTTGGCCGTCCTTGGATGATAGACCAGTCCTTCCGCTTCTTAGAATCTTGCATTTGTGGACGCGACAAATCCCACTTGCTGAAGTTGTCAGCGAAGCACGTGCCACGGATTCAGAACACTTAACTAGATATCGCTCCGGGAGGATTACAGCGGCCTAGATTGGATGGGAGACGCCATTGGATCGAGTGGGGATGAGGGGCGAGGATGGTAGGAAGAAGAAAGAGCGAACCAACTATTTGCACTTGCTTGTGCACATGCTGATCGGACTTGCCTTTGTCTTTTGCATCTTCCACGGCGTTAATCTCGCGAATTGCCACTTGTGCTCGTTAACCACCTTCAATACTTCCGGCAGGTATCGAAGAGCTTCCCAACGCATCCGCTCTGCCTGGCCTTCAATTTCTCTGTGTTCTACGACTCTGAACTTGCCGGACTCTCGCAAACTTGGAGCAAGCATGATGCCACCAAGCTCGACGACATCGAGGCGCTATCAGAGGAGAGCTACAAAAAAGTCAAGACTCTGGTGCTTTTTTTCTTTTTTTCTCTTCGTTGTAACTCATCACCTCCGAACGCCTTGCGCAGCTGCGACAACGGAAGAGGCCATGCCACGCCAGAGGATTAGACATTGTTACGTGCTAGCTCTTTCAAATCCAATGTTATCAATTTCTTATTCGCGCTGAGACGACCTTACTTGAGTTGTAGATAAGTTGTGCGCTGAAAAGCTGAAAATAATGATTATCTTCGTTCTACTGCTACCAGTCCCTAAATCATCACCTCGAATCAATGGCTCAAATAAATATTTGTTGAAAACAGTAACGAGAAGTCTGCGAGTGATTTACCGTACACAGGACAAGCTGCATCAGTCTCGCGAGAAGTACCGAGCTGCATAGTAGTGCATAGTTGTCGCTGCACAGCACCATAGTGCTGCATAGTGCTGCATAGTGCTGCATAGTGCCTGGTGCGCAACCACATAGTGCTGTCCAGCACTATGTGACACTATGGCTGCTATGGCACTATGAGCCCACTATGTGTCGGCTACGGTTTTCCAGATGTTTGACGCAGTCCACGCTTATTCCGCCCATTGTTCTTCAGCAAAATAAAATGTGTCTGGCTCGTCTGGCATCAGACAAATCAGACACGCCATACCGCCAGAATTTTGTCTGGCAGCATATTGACTTGCATATCGCCATAAAAAATTCTGGCAGCCATACACGCCACAATTTACTTCTGACACCAGTATTTGCGCCACAAGCAATGTCACATTCCTGCCATTCAAACCAGAATTGCGCTGACATCACTCAGATTCGCAGTACTGCAGCACATTTGCATTCAAATTTCATTCAGGTCAGATACTACGTGACAATGGGGTAGAGACGGAAACGGCATCGCTATCACTGGAAATGCGAATATTGGAATGTGAGGGGGCAGTCAATACAACGGGATCGGGGAGTTTGCAGGCAAAACAGGAATCATACACACTCTTGCATTGAGCTTGGTGAAGTCGCTAGTTGATTCATCTGGTACCAGAAAGTCACAATGGGAGTATATGCAAATGGCAGGGGGCACACCTTTTCGAGGTTTGAGAACCAATTTTGTGAGCCGAGAGTCGTTGGAGGCTGCCTCGTAAGCTATTTCAACATTCAAGCTCTTGGAACCTTGAATCCCGGCAGTAAGGGTAGCAAGATAAATGCTCACTTGTGGGAAAACCGCAGCACAAACGAGCGAGGGAATGAGCATTCTACCATGGATATAGGAGGCAATTAAGTACTGAAAAGGGAGAAAGGAGACCACGGCGTACCGGAACGAACACATGATCTGAATCGTCGGATGACAACGAGCCCACGAAAATGTGTCGTCTGCGGTAATCTGGCTGGCAGTCTTCACAAAGCACGGCAGTTGAGAGTGAAAGAGAGAGGGAAAAGAAATAAAAAAGGGGAGATACTTACTTGTGGTGTGCTGCCCTGCGCAAACACAGCCCGCTCACTGGTCCTCGACGTAGCACCGGACCTAGATGAAGGAAGGCGAACATTAGCTTTGGGAAGACGGATGCTGGACGCACCTGTATTGTGGCGAAGACGTGGAGAGGTTGTGAGTGTGGTGAGCCAGATGACAAGACAAGGGAGGGGAACGGGCACCTCGTGCTCGGCGTCGGCGATATTGCCGGCGGCTTTGGCGCGCTGGAAAATGAGAGAGGAAGTTAGCGAGGGAAGGAAGTCACGGGAGACCATTTGCTGCCTCAGCAATTTTTGGCGACCAAGACGCTGGGGCAGGGGTGCCACGCACCATTGAGGACGGATCGGCAGATCCAACCAACACAGACGCGGTCACGTACCAGCGAACGCGGGGACGGCCCCTGTATGCGACCAGACTTTGCACACAACATTGAGAATGAGCAATGTCGCGCAAAGAGCCGACGCTGCGGCAAGAGGCAGGGGCGATGGTGGTGAAGGAAAGAAAGACGCGCCGATGATGTGATCACCAACAAACCTCCTAATGTCCACGTGACTGTTTCATCGTCTGATCCGACGGCCGATGAGGCGGCCCCCTCGGGACTTCAACATTTCACCGAACATTTGCATAGTTTGAAAGTCGTCGCGGCTCCCCCACGGATTTACAAGGTACGCGAACTTTCTTCATACTTTAATTAAGTTGAATGTCATGCATTAAGTACGCCTGCATAAGTTACGGATACACTGGTTGTTACCGATGGCAACTTAGGATACTGTAGAGTTTTGATCAATTCGAATGGGGGTGTGACCTGTGACTGCGACTTTCGAACCTGAGTTTTCGAAAATGGGTTGAGAGACGTGTGACACCCTAAAAAATTTCGAAAATTCACCCAAAGTCGGCGGGTTTGTTTATCAAACCATGCTACTTGGTCAATGTAGGGCACTCTGCCAAGAGAATTAACCAAAAAGAGACACAATGAAATATAGGAAAATACCCTTTTTTTGGCCAATTCCGTCGACCACAGCGCAATTATTAACCCTCCCAACAGCCTGAAGATCCCAGATGAGTTAGAAAACACCCCAATTGCCCCTCCAATGACCGAAACATGCCACGCGCGCGAAAATTCGATTTTTAGGGTGGTTTTTGCGAATTTTGTGACTTTTCCGACACATTCGAAAATATCTTCGGTGACCCGTGACAGGTTCGAAAATTTTCTGAAATTTTCGGCCCTGTGACGCGTGACATCCGAATTGAATGAAACTCTACAGTATTTGCCTCCATAACCGTGACCTCAAAATCTTCTTTGGAGGATGGGAATAAAATGTCTCGAGATTAATCCAAAGGCAGTCTTTGGAACGAGTTTTTTTGTACTGTCTATGCGAAGCATTGCTCCCAGCTCCCTCCAGTAGTATCGTCACGGAGGCACAAGAAACCAATGCCGGAGTCAAAGGAGTAAACAAGGTTCACAACGCATTGAAGACTGCGAGACAAAAAAAAAATTCTGCTTCATTGAGTGTTTACTGTCATCTGGTGTACATTGTATGAACTGGCACGGAAGTTGAAAATGGCGGACCAAACATTTCTGGTGGAGTGTTGCGCGTATGGCACGTATGGCTGCCATACCAGCCAGACACACCAGATGCAACCAGACATTGCCACACACGCCAGAGGGTTCAATTAGTTTTGCTGATGACTTTTTACCCACAACGGCGGACATTTAGATTTTCCCGAGCCCCAACATCACTCCCACTTGTCACTCACTTTATCTTGCTTGAGGACATAAATGAGAGTCTCAGTCTCAGTCCCGAATATATGAGGGATACTCACCATCTCTCTACAAACCTGAAACAAAAGATTTACGTAAGGTGAAGTTGCCCGTTTAAGCTGATGCATACGTTCTAAAGTAGACTCTAATGCGACATGATCTTTGCATTATTACGCTGCTCACTGAGTAAGTTCATGTACGCTGGGCTGTCTGATATGAAGGGTATACGAAAAGACGCTGGGAACACTGTTCTTTCTCAGTAAATGAACAACTTGAGAAGGAGTGGTTAATTAATTACCTGACTAGTCCAGACGACCATGTTACTGCTGGTTCGTATTCGGCTCCATTGTTGTCTAGCGGCTTGGAAATGTGGAATACGTGCAAAATTGAGGCAATGAACAGAAAGGTGGAGTCCTCCGCAAAGAAGCGTCCGGGACAAACACGCTGTTTCAAGCTACGTGAAACCAGACTTTCAACGATAAGAGAATACTTTACCCGTCCTAACCCAAAGGCAAAGGAAGGGTCTATTGCTTTCTCGTCACCCATGAATCGCTCCGGGATAAAATTTTCTGGATCCCTGTACGTGTTTCCATCGTGGAGTATAGCCCTAGATTACTCATGAATAGCTGGTTGGCTGGGGGTATATGCGTAACACTGACCATATGTTGCCTAACACTGTGGTGCCCTTCGGAATATGCCAGCCGTTGTATTCGTCATCCTGCGTTGTATAGTGCGGCGCAGCTGAAAGCGGGAGTAATGAGCACAATGCAAGGAGCCAGTAAGTCTACATACCAATTGCGGCTACTGGCCGCCATCGCAAAAGTTCTTTGATAATGCATAGTATATAGGTCAAGTTTGCGCGATCGCTGAATTCCGGGAGGCGATGTCGACCAATAATCGTATCAAGCTCTGCCTGCGCCTTTCGCTGCACATCTGGATAAAGCATCATAGCCAAAATAAAGTTCGTCAAAGCCGTTGCAGTCTGCGATTGACGCATACTGAGCAAGAATGAATATTATGGGATACCAAATTCTACTTGCAGTGTCTGCGCCGGCTATAAAAAGGGGAGGGTTAATGGTTATAACATGCCAATATGAATCAACTACTGACTTGTATAAAATGTGCCTCCAAGGTCTTGAATATCCAGTTCAGTAAGTTCACCAGTGCTCGAAAAGCAATCTTCTATGAGCGAGCTAATGATGGACGGCGCAGCAGTGCCAGCAGCCTGGAGAGTATTAGAAATAATAGTAGAAATAACAACTTCAAGGTGTACCAGGTCCTGCTTGATTCTATTATATGGAATAGCGCGCAAGTCCTGAGCATTCTTCCGGCGGGACAGCGCATGGCGCTTGAAACCACTGGCAGCTCCGGGGAACCAAGTCGGAATATGTTGGACTAGAAGCAGTGAACATAAATCCAGCCCACTGCCAGAGGGAGCTCACAAAAAGGCACGATGTCCACAAGAGCTGCACCGATAGTCTTCTCTCCGGTCGCGCGCGCTTGCTCCATCATCTCGATGTATGGATCTGCATCGTCCGTAACTTGGTGCCCGTAAGTAACCATCACGATGATAGCGCCAGTTGCTCTGAGAAAAATAAGCTTTAAGACTAATAAGAGACGATGCAAAGATGAGTACAGTTTGATGAGTTTAAAGAGATTTTCCGGGTTTGCTTGTAGTCTCTTCAAGAAGTTACGGACCTCGTGTTGCATGATTGGTCGATACTGGTCGCGGACTATCGTTGGATGAAGGCGTTGAGCAACGACTTTCCTATGCGCCGCCCAGCCCTCATTATAGGATTTGAGAAGAAGATTCCAGCCATACCCAGCACTTTGTATTATATCAATTGAGTCTTGGAAATTTGCTGTATTAGCCTTACAGTTCCTTGACGCTGGGGAGCCGTGGACGATCAGAGTAAAGCATTGCTTTGCTCTCCAAGAGGTCGTTGGCAACTTGTGTAGAATTAATCGACATGACGGGTTTTCCGAACACTCGAAAGAACACGGGGTCGTCTGGAAGTAGATATCAACATAAAGTGAACTTTAATCATGAGTGGCAAATATCCTCACTGTACAGTCGCGCCAGGTCTCTATGCTTCACCCATTCAGAACCTCCCTTGGGCAGATCCTTCAGATTTCCTAAGAGAAACTGACCGGGCGGCCCTGGAGGAAGTGGACGCAGTCGCCTCGTCCACACAAAGAATACGACCGCGGCACAAGAACAACTTGAAAACGCGATGGCTTGAAGGATGGAGATCATCCTAGAGTCCTATAAGTGTGATTGTGTTGAATTGAAATAGTACTAGGTGTTCTCAAGACTGACAGGGGCAGGGATGCCAGAAATTCGTGGCTTCGAGACTCGAGTCGCTGAACCAGATGCACGAAAGGGCGACGCGCCCACAACCACGCCCACAATCATTGAATCATTGACCGGGTCATTGCTTCCCGCAAGAAGTATGGACCTTCCCTCGATCTCGGTTTTTGCAACGCAGTGTAAGTTTTAAAGCAGGCGACTTGGCATTTTCCGACTATTTTTGGGCCGATTGATTGCGTATCATTGGTTTCCCTCCTCGGTGGTGGACACGACTCTCAGGTATGGTACAATGGTTTAAATTAGGGGAAGTCAGAGTGGACGAAACTATGGCGAAACTGACCCGAAACTGACCTCGAAACTAAGCCGATTCTGTGTCAAGTTTCGACGAAGAATCGCCTTGATCTTTGACCGACCCGAAACTGCGCGACGATTCTAGCTTCGATTTAGGTACCATCAAAAGATTTGATTTGAGTTTCGCTTGAGTTTCGCCTTCGATTCTGGCGAGTTCCTCCTCCAGAGGAGGAACTGCACAAAACAGGGAAACTTGTTCGAAACTGGGAACGTCGAAACTGGACGAAAACTCGACTCAGTTTCGAATTAGTCTCTACGTGAGTTTCGCCACAGTTTCGCCTCAGTTTCGTTCACTCTGACTTCCCCTATTATATCACATTATTATTACTGCAGCTACAAATACAATGCTAGTGAATTATTATTCTATGGCTGGCAGCCGTTCTAGGGCGGAGCAACGCTTGCAAGCCCGATATCTGGATGATTTGACGACCACCCATGGCTGGATAAGCCTTCGTGAATACCGAGGCTGAAATGAGGTGTCTAGATGAGCGTCGCTCTCGCACTACGGGCTGTGCGCGTATTTCGACCGCTGCCGCAGGACGTGTCCGTATTTGAGCAAGAGCCAGAACACTGGCATCAACAGGAACGAAATCCCCGCTAGAAGCGCCGAGCCCGGCCCAAGCCCAAGATTCGTGAAGAGCGTGCGCCCGAACAGCGGGAACACGCTCGCGATGGTGGAACGGAAGAGGTCGTTGCCGGCGAGCACCGACGCGGCGTGGGCCGGGTACGCAGATGTGATGTACATGAGGATGCTCTGGAAGTTGAGGAAGATGCCGGGGAGGTAGAGCGCGGCGCCGATAACGGGTACAATCCAGTGGACACTGGGCTTGGAGGAGAAGCCGAAGATGAGGACACTCGCGGGGATGAAGATGCTCGCTATGAGCCCAATCTCGAGGCGGATCTCTGGCGCGACTTCGGTGTTGGCAGGGGCAGCGCGCGCATAGCGCGGGGCGATGTGGTGCTTTTGGTAGAGGCAGTAGACGGTGTACTATAGAAGAAATTGTCAGAGAGATTTGAAACATGGTAATAAAAGGAACTCACGGTAAGACCGCCGGAGACAATGAACGCGAGGAAGGGCAAGCCGCTGACGCCTTGGTTGAAGTGGTAGATGTCGTTAAAGACAAGCGGGAAGGCCTCGAACCAGAGGTAAAAGATGGCGTCTAGAGTTAGAATTAGTGCACGTTTAAAGCCAGCCAGGAAAGCAACGCACAAACAAAGCCAAGATAAATGTTAGCGAAGGCCAGAGCGGGCTCCTTCGCCAGCACAAATGGCCGTACAAGGGACTCATAAATGATTTCCGACGCGCTCTTCGAGTCTTCGTCGCGCTCCTCTGCCGTCCGCAGCTCGGGGTTGCCGGTCAACTTTCGCAGGCGCTGAGCGCGCCGGACGAGGATCGTAGGCCCGTAGGTCTCTGGCAGGAGGAGCGACAGGAAAACGACGGCGAACGAGGTGATCCAGAGGAGCTCCATCATGGGCCACCTCCAGGACTTAGCCTGCGCTGCGAACCCGCCGATGACCGGGCCTGTGATGGGGCCCGCAACAGCGCCTAGCGCCCAGACTCCCAGCACATAAGCGAGTTGGTGTAGCGGGAAAATGTCAGCCATGGAAGCTCCCTTGACGATGGTCAGTCAGTTGTATGTCCGAGTGCGGAGACGAAACTACACACCCCAGTGGCCAGCGCGGGACTACCAAGGAAGCCCGTCATAAATCGCATGGCGAGGACCGTGCTCATGTTGGTCGCGGTGACGATGGGGATCTGGAATATCACGAAGAGGAACAGCGTGGCCATGTAGACTGGGTTACGACCAAGAATTGGGAGTTCTTGGAGCGGTGACAAAAACATGGGGCCGATGCCGTAGCCTGCGTGGCATTATAAGCAACAGTTTGAGCTCAACCAAAGAAATACTCACCAAGCACGTAAAGAGTCAGACCGAGAGTAGCTGTGGTCAACGAAACGTTGAATTCAGCCATCAATCCCGGGATGGACGATGTATATATCGCCGACCCGATGTAAATGCTGAATGTTAGGAGGGAAATCTCGAACGCAACGAAAGCGCGTTTCCGGAAAGACCAATTTCTGCACGAGGATGAGCTTCAAGCTAAATATTTATTACGGTAAGGAGCGCACCTTGGATTTTCAGGATCCGAGTCCCCGTTCCATCCGACCAGATAGGGATCTGGAACAGTGGTGGAATCGTCGATCCGCTTCTGCGACTCGAGGTCGGCAGCCAGCGTTGTTATCGTCGATTCGCGCTTTATTTCTGTATCAGGTGGAGAGAAAACCGTGGTTTTATCGCACGAGTCCCCGCAAAGTGTCGCTGCATCCGAAGCCGACCCGGCGTCGGAAGTCTTCCTCTCAGCGGATGGAAGAAGGTAGTGCTTGGGCACTACATAGCCCGGACGCTGCTCGGGGTAGGGGAGAAGACGACCATTGGAGAGGTAGTTGACAATCTGGCCGATGGTCGAGTCGCGAATGAGATCTTGGACCATGATTTTGTTTTGGCTGAGTCTGAAGGATGAGAGGAGGGGAGTGCAGAATCCCAACTTCACGTCCCTCCTTTATATGAGTCCTCATCCATAGCAGATTTGCGAGCCATTTCCAAGAATTAATCGGCGATGAATCATGCTCAGTGTTCTTCTTCAAGTTCTTGTGAATGGTTTGTGAGCAAGGGGTTTGTCAGTGACAGATTTGCGTCCACATTTGGAAGGCCGATCACTTTTGCTTACTCACTCTTCAACTTTCTTCTTCCCGCCGTCGACTCACCCAAGACATACGCGCACCGCCGCTCGGGACCGCTTCACAAAGGGAGAAATGGAGATCTCATCACCGTACAAGTCGGACGTCGAAGGGCAAGAAACAAGAGGACTTCCAGAAAACAGGTCGCGAGAAGTACTTACAGCCAACTGACCTCTTCATCCTGGTGGACTTAGCATGAACTAATCGCTATCGTCGACCTCCAGTAGCGTCTCTTTCTGCTTTTGACGTCTGGACCTATTTTCCAATACTTAGCACGCTAACGCTGTTCAATGGATGGTTCATCGTTGTTCATAACTACTTCATAGTATCCTCTTATTGACCGCTTCTCTTCTCTTTCCGCGCCACTGGAAAACCCATCCAATTTGATCGGCAAGCGCAATGCTAACCCCCAGCTCTTTCGCAAACGCCCATACAACGCCCGGATTCTCCAAAAACTGCTTTCCAACAAAGACCACATCTGCTTGGTCGTGATCCAGTACTTGCTGTGCTATCGTCCCGGTGGTTATTTTCCCAACCGTCGAAATAACTAAACCAGCGGGCTTCGACGCTTTGATCGCTTGCGACAAATGCGCCTGGAACGCCGGTCCCCCTTTAATCTTTTGGCGCGGGTGTATAAACCCAGAAGAAACGTCGAGAAGGTCGACTCCGTGTGCAGCTAGAATTGGGGCTAATTTGATGGTATCTTCCACCCTCCAAGAAGGCTCATCGGGCATGGTCTCTTCGAGACAATCCGTCGCGGAGATTCTACACGCCATGATCAGTGAGGTAACCGCTCCAACAAAAATGACAGGAAAAATACCGCAGGAACAATGGCATGTCTGGAGGCATATTTGCCCTAACCGCTCTCACAACGTCCACCGTCAACCTGATGCGGTTCTCGAAGCAGCCTCCGTAGGCGTCTGTGCGTTTGTTGCTCACCGGGCTCAGAAACGAATGTAGCAAATAACCGTGGCCGTTATGGATCTCGATGACATCAAAACCCGCTTTAACAGCCCGCTTTGCCGCAGTTGCAAATGCGCGTACGATATCATCGATCATCTCCCGAGTGAGTGATTTTGGCAAGGGATAACCGGGCGCATATCGGATCGCAGAGGGACCCCAAATGTCCTCAGGCCATCCCCCGGCACTTTCGTGCGCAGTGGTTTCCTCCATAATCCATGGCGCAGTCGTCGAGCCTTTGCGTCCGGCATGCGACAGCTGGATACCAATTTTCTGGCCTTGTCCATGCGCAAAATCGACCATAGCAGCGAGCCCCGCGATGTGCCAATCGGCCCATAGGCCAACATCGTCAGGTGTTATGCGTCCTTCGGGTAACACGGCCGTGGCCTCTACCATCGTCAGACCGGGCCCACGAGAGATGATCCCGCCGACTACATTGGACAAGTTAGCGCTCAGAGACAGAAAATCAACGTCGAATTTTCACGGTGCGCAAAATGCCATGGTGTCAGAGCGCCGTCTTTTGCTGAATATTGACATAGCGGGGATAGCTAGGACAGTGCGCAAGGTGTTCAATTGAACACCGAGACGTAGACAGGACTTACGAATATTCTATTTTGGAATTCCACGCCACGGATCCGTAGAGGTTGAAAGAGAGTAGGAATCATCTTGTAATCGTTCTCCGATGAAGTAGCGCATCCTGCTGCGATTTTTTGTTTCGCCATTTCCAGAGACGTGGAGGTTTGAAGGAGCCCTTGGACTGTGTCGGCGCTTCACCGAACCCGGGACTATTTAAACACGCAATCTCATAGGCCGCCCAGATAGGAGCTGACATGAAGCCGCCAATAGTTTGGTATTCCGTGATGTATACCCTCTACCGATTTCCCCGAGCCTAGCCATTCCCATACCACAAACCTAAAATGAGTAAGTCTCAATGAATCGTGCGGTCCTGCAAGGTGGTACGGCCTGCTTAGCGCCGCGCACGCTGATATAATTCAATGTACTTGATAGCAATATGGATGGATAGATACAGTACTTGTTTGTTGGCAGCCGCGAAAGAATGGCTGCACTTGGGGAGAGGAAGCTCTGCGGTGGCCCAGCTATTCTTTTCGCACGTCTGTCCACGCCACGGAAGCACCCCGCCATCGCCATGGACTCATGCCAATTCCAATCGCAGAGCATCGTACATGACGCGCGTCGAAGACCCCGGATGTAGCCCTAGCACCACCTGGTTTGTGCCGTTCACCAGCCAGCTGCCTGGGAACGTCCACTTGTTTGCGACCGTAAAGCAGCTGATACCCGAGCGCTCGAGGCAGCTGGAGCTCACATTGCTCGGAATGATCCACTGCAGAGCATCTGCGAGATTATTTACCGAAGCCACGAGCGGGAAGCTCGCGAAGGTAGCGTTAGAAAAGTCCTCGTTGCCCGTCGCGCCGCTCGCCCCGGCAAGCTGGATCGTGAACGTTGCGGTAGAATTCGTTGGAGGAGCTTTTGGCAGATCAAATTGGATGGTGAAGTTTACTTTCTGCCCACTGGTCGCAATCTGGGCGTAATTCTATTGGCAACGGTCAGCTTTGGGTACCAGAAACGCGCGAGGTGCATACCCAGTCTGTTCCGACGTTGCTCTGGCCGACAATGAAATTGACGCCCTCCGGGAAATCGTTGACGAAGGAATATGCGCCCCAGTAGCTGCGATACTGCATGGGGTGATACGTCTTGTTCGTGTCGAGCTCAAATCCATGCTTGAATTCCCCTGCCGACTTGTCTGGCGTCCCAATACGCCATATTTCCGTCCCTGGAAAAATGGGCACACGTTGGCGACTATTCTGTTAGGGTAACAAGACAAAAAAGCATACCAGCACTCTCCTCTTTCCATGTCAAACCCTTCAACACTGTCGTCTGTCCCGCCCGAACCTGGACTCCCTCCTTTACGAACGATCCGAAGACGCCTGGAAAGTAATTCAGTCTCCCGCGCAGATATCATGTCCGCTTATGCGCTCACCCTTGGCATAGACAGTCAACCGGTAGGTGCCCGCAGCTACATTTGGGATCTGGAGGGTCCCCGCAGCACTAACATCGCCCCAATACTGCTTAGCTTTGAGGTCGAGCACGTTCCGCGGGAAGTCGAGCCCCCCGGCGCTTAAGACTGCGACGACATCCTCCGCAGCATGGGGGAGGCTCATATGCGAAAGGGAGACGGCGCCGCGCGCAAGTGGGGGAGTGAATCCCGGGATCAGATGTGCGATGGACTGGTAGAATTCGGCGTATTTGGAAAAATCGGCCTCTGCCTCAGCGTCGGCGCGGAGGGTCGGGAGGCTGGCGAAGACTTTAGATTGAAAAGAGCGGAAGAGGAGAATGTTTACCTTGCATGCTGTCCTTTGTTAAAGTATAGATATTGGGGCCCCCATGTGCGGTCATAGCCTTCGTTTGTGAGATTGGTCGTTGCAGCTCCTTGGTGACTAGAGGCAAACTACGAAGCGGTGCCTCGTCAAAAACACTCCCCGCAACAGGGAAAAGAACCTACGTAGTAGTATATGTGGGGAATGCGAATGAGATTGGGACTGCCTTCGGGCACACCAATCATTCCATCGAGAAGAAGGTCGTAGTGCGTGGGACCACCGAAAAGAGTGTCTTGGGTCACTAAAGAAGGAGTTGAGTATGAAATAGTTGGAACAAGGTAAAACAGCACACCAGAAACTATCCACGCCCCGTACGCCATTCCTGTTTCCGTTTTCCCGTACAAACCGTGCGCCTTCCGCTTACGATACTCATCGGCCAGGAAGTACTTGGTCCACCAATCAGATGTCTGCTGCACAAACGGCTCATCCGGAGTATTCGTCGCCAAATCCCACGTAGCATCTTGCGCTTGGACGGCGGGGGTAATGGCGGCTTGGTCTGGAATACTGACATTGAGAGTGGGGTTGGTGCTCGCCGTTTGCCACAAGGTTGTATTGAACTGCCACACCTCCCGAATCTCGCGCACAGGGATACCGCCATCTGTAAAGGGCGGGCCAGTGGACGAATTGCTGTAGAGCATGCGCGCGAAGTTGTGGAGCCCGGTCGAGGTTGGGGTGTCGCGAATGAAATACCACTGCTGGAATGTGTGCCCGATGGGCAGTACCTGCTGCATAAACACGCCAGCATACGGTGTGAGCGTAAGATCGACGCCTTTGATGAGGGTGAAAGTGGCGTTTCCATTGGTAGCGATGTGGAATATGTCTGAAGCAGCAACTTCGTAGCCTAACAATTTGTTAGTACAGGACAGGCCAAACGCAGGGACGCTTCTACCCATGGGCACGCAGTGGCATTCGTAATAACCGCGTCCAGATGTATTGGATTGCGGCCCTTGAAGATCTTGGCCGTCGAGATGTATGTGGCCTAAAATCCCATTGGTCTTGTCGACGCTGTAAGATGGAGGTCAAAACCCTCGAAGTTGCGACGAATAAAGGCAGATACATACGTGAACGATAATCGGTCGTTATGAATGGCAATGCTCGTTGCATTTTCAGAGGTAATAATCCTGCCCCCGGCGCGAGCGAGGAATACGAGCGCAAGAAATAGGAACTTCATGGCAAGTACGCTTGCCAGGGAAGACGCGAGGTGTATTTATATCTCACTTCGCGTCCGAATCCTATGACCTTCACCGGACCGCATTGAGCGTAGCCGACGCGCCGTAGATTCTCTGGGCATGTGGTCGGGATTGATGGCCTTGGCGGGCGCGCGGTCCGCCACCGGAAAACGGGCACGGGTTGCAGGGTCTTGCGGGCCCGGGAGTAGCGCTGTAAAGATAGCAAGTTTATTTAAGGCACAAGAGCACAGTTCAGGAACGGCTAAAATCACCAATGTTGGTGAAGGACAGGAAGAAGTTTGTCATTGTTGCCCGATCAATATCCTTACTATATTTTGATGGTCGCGGTCCCGGCCCACCTAAAAGCTCTTACTCCCCTTTTATTGGGCCCACCACAACCTCAGCGTCGAAAGGCTTCGCTATCCGGCAAGGTACAAGCTAGCTATCCCACGGGAGGAACGCCTGTGTCGCAGTCGAAGTTGAAGACGAGGTGCACGCCCTTCTGGATTGCACCGCGTCCCTCCGGCTGGTTGATGCGAGGGAGCAGTTCCTGGAGAATGCCTTTCTTCAAGACGACGGACTCAGGCTAGCACTTACGCAGATGAGCCACTACGAGTTTCTGCGTCGCTTGGTGTCCTCCAGGAAGGTGGTGCAGCGGTTTGCAAAGAAGTTCTCATTCTCTTCGACGAATATCAGCGCTACATTCCGAACGGGTACGGTATACCTTAGTATCATGTCCACTTACACCCAACTGCGACGACTCGTGTCGTGACAAGATCTCCCATATATTTCTGTCACAGCGTTCGAGCGGCAGTAGACTGTAGCCTACATTTTTGGCTTAATGTATGTAGGTACAGTGGCCGTACGTTCCTGATTGGGACCACCGTGGTTTAATGCATCCTCCTCCTCCTCCTCCAGATTTTCAACCAAAATTCCTTCGAAAATTTCGGGACGGTTTGTTGCTGAAGTTTCAAGTTCATTTGCGGGAGAAAAAGACGATGCTAAGTGTTTATGTACGTCCGAAATCCACAACTCCGCAAGCCACTTGGATTTTTGGGTGGAAGTAAATTAATTATAATATTGGTGCACCGTTTTTTTTTCTCGATTGGATCGCGGAGTTCATTCACGAATTAAGAGTAAGTACATCCGAGGGTCAATTTACTGTCCTGGTCTCAGATGTTCGGATATGCGATAGTCTCAAGAATACGTATTCGGTCAAGATGGGTGCTATACTACAACAGCGCAACTGAGAAGATTTGTGGACTGGGAAAGAGTCGTGGAATTTCAGTAAGAATCAGAAGAATCAGAAGAGTAAGCATAACCAGAAGAGTAAGAAGAATAAGAAGGGGTCGACTGGCAATCGCAAGCTTCATTCGCTAGCCTGTCCGCTTCTTCGTTTTGCTCGCGCGGGACCCATACAAAGTCAACCCTTCCACCATTGTGGATTTCGTCGATCATATCCGAAGCCCTCTCAATCAAATCACGATTCACAACTTCAAGTCCTGAGAGTTGAGATAAATCAAAAAACCGCGAGCACCGGATGAAGGTTAGCTCAAATTCTACTTACCGCGCGCGTTGATCCATCCATTGTTAATCCATCTAGCGAGCCACTCGGTTAGACAGCCGATGGCATATCTCGAATCGGTGTGGATAGTGAGGATGAAGAACGGATCGTTGTCGAGCTGCGCGCGTCGCTCAGTCGCCAACTCGAGTGCCATAATTACTCCGGCAAGCTCCGCTCCTGAGAATTAAGATTTTCCCATTAAGCTCTGAGTTTTGTGTGTAGCACAAGTGAAGCGCACTCTGATTTGTAGGCGTTGGATTCTGGGAAAGTGCGCCCAACCAGCGTTTCGACCCGTTGAGAGGTCTGCTGAACCATACGCCCGCTCCAGCAACAGATCCAGGTTTCCCGTTCCCGCGACACGCGCCGTCCGTCCAGACTTGGATTTCGTATGGCATGGTGAATGAGACAAACCGCAAAGCGACCAAGTCCTTTGTTACTTAAGCGCAAGCGCGTCAATCGATTTCGCACAGCCACTGTACGTTATGCGCAAATCCCGATCACGATTACCGCTTTAGAACTGCCAGTTTGGCGAGCGAATGAAGGAGCGAACGGAAGTGATGCCGAAGTGGTAGAGTAGGGAGTGATTGAAGGATTACGTGGAGCATAAAATTTTATCGAAACCCAGAAGTCTGAACAAATCTCAACTGGAGGGCAACTTCCAAATCTATGGGGAACAATAGAAACACGATACCATGAGGTCCGAGGATATTTATAAACATCCCTTGCTCTGCCCGGTCGCATGCATCATTTACATACCGATCCGCTGTCGCGTTTTCTGCCCGCTGAATTCATTTGAAGACGACCACCTTTCCATCTCAACCTCCCTCTCCAATTCTTAAGTCACGAGTATGGAGAGGAAAGACCCAAACTCATTCCCGACTACAACTACCGTCGTGACTTCTGTTTGAGAGACGAGGCAGCCTTGTGTTTTATTCTACTACATTTTGTCTACCTCTGTAGCACCAAAGCCAGCCTTTACAGAATCAAACACGAGATCTTCAGATGCGGCTCGCTAGAGTGGAGTCGCAAGTGCAAACACTAGAATCCGAGAAGGCCTCTGAGAATGTGCTTGTCCTCGACTGGCAGCTCTGGTCTCCTGCCCATGAGGGTCAGTCCATCACCTTTCCTGCAATAAAATTCTAGGGCCTGTTGAACTGCGGTTCGGGGGCCTCCGGGCTGTACCAGAGACAGCTCCGCTCAAATTTAGGCCTCCGCCGCCGGTTACGATCTGTTTATTGCGGAGGGAATCATCTGAGGCGTGAGATGAGAAGACACCCTTCGCACACCCTCTAGTCAGTGCGACGTATTTAAGGGCCATGCCTCGGAATCCTTGATGTAAATGGCCCAGAAAATTGGTGAGAGCACAAATGAGGGCGTTAGACGCTTTCAAAGTTGTGTCTGAATAGAAACGGAATAACTTGATTCTAAGACCGATTAAATTCAAGTCTCCAATTCGCCTATTGGTCTTTACCACCAGCATATTTACAATATCGAAATCAACCAGTAATGGGCGCAATATTCAATAGCGCTGTGTAAGAAAGTCCATGTTAAATAACATCCCCTTTCTAACACTGTTATTAACAGGTAAATTATGTTTCTCACATTCGAGGTCCCTGGAGGCATGTAATTTTTGTGTAAAAAAAGGGAGCTGCCTGAGCCCCCAAATTGGCCTTCAACACTGATTCTGGGGGCTCAAAAGCACTTCGGAAAGCTTGAACAGCGATTTCTGAGACCAATCCGCCTGGTTGGATTTTTTGGGCAAAAATCTGGCAAAAAGTCTCAAAAAAGACACGTTTTGGGTGTGCTTACGTCATGTTAAAAACCCTGTTATTAACATGCCCATGTTAAATAACATCGAGAGGGTTTCTATCTAACGTTACTCACACCGCCAATTTTGATTCTTACACAGCGCTAATATTCAACCGTCTTCTGGCTTTCCGGCTCGATCAGTCGTTTTGAACATCCATCAACCGGGTTTGGAACAAGTTCCCACGCTTTCGCTTTCCCAACCACCATCGCGCGGGACACACGCTAAGTGTGCTCTTTTCTAACCTTAAGATTTCCTACTTATATGTATATAGGCCTCTTCAAAGACAGTAACGTCCAGCAAACGACTGTTGTACCGTCGTGAAATTTTTCTGTCTAGTACGTCAACCGTCTCTTATTCAAGTTAGGTTTTAATTTTTCAGCGATAAGAGTAGCAACGCGCAACATAACTTTCTGAAACATAACTCACGTCTTCCGGAAATTGCATGGAATGTTGAACTTCACCGGCAACTGCCGGACTATGGTTCAGACCGACTTTGGTCAGTTTTTCGGCATGTATGCCTGGAACTGCGGACCAGAATTTGAGTAAAATTTTAGTTAATCGCACATGCTGCGCAATTACAACGTGTTCTTCATAAAACACAAAGGTGCAATATCCATCAGGGCGTAGAAATTCCATCTTCAGCTCGACCGTTCTCCGACATGAGAATTAAAGGGGGAGCAGCGGTCACTTCATTTATCAAGCAGCTCTAAAAACTTAAAGTCAACTCCACTCACCGACCGGCGACGATCCAAAACGTATTTTTCTTGACGCGTCGAACGGTCACGTGAAGGCTTTGACCTTGATAAAAATGTGACTCTGTAGTAACACTTGTCACGGAACGTCCTTGTCCTTCACTTTGACCACCCATGTTCGACATTCACGACTTTATCCGGCGAGAGAACTTTGAGTGCCCCCCTGGCCTCGAAATAGACGTCTACCATCGTGCCGGTAAACCCGTTGCTGCCCCATCGACTTGTGCCACTTTGGCCGACGTTCAAGTCGAACTAAACAAGTTGGCGTCAAGCCTCTCTGTCGTCTGTCTTTCCAAACCTAGTGGCAAAAAGAGGAAAAACAAAAAGAAGAAGAAGAAGGCCGACGGAGAAATTGCCACTGCTGTTCCACCACTTCCTCCCACCCAGGAGCTCGACTTCTTTCGTCCATACGTAATTATCGACTCCAAGATCGATACCGAGACAAATACCCTGTCGGTCTCTCTGTTCGCACCGACTTTCTTTCACGAAACCAGCGAAGAGTTCGCTGGGGACATTTGGGTCGATGTCAGCAAACTTCGCATCATTCCAGAGGGCCCTGGTAGCCGGTTTCCCTGGCGCGATCCTGAAAGCACGTCAAATATTATTACCTTGGATTGGGAGCGCGATTGCGCCCAAAGGGTGGTGACTATGGACGCGTCAATGTTGCGCCAGCATCATGGACACGATTGTCCAATTTGCATGGGTTCGCGTTCAATCATGTATCACCTCGATAGGGATGGTTTGAAAAATAAGTGCGTCCGCTCGGATTTCACTTTATGAGACGTTACTTACGATTCATCGCAGTTGGCCAAAGATTAAACTTCCATCTCGCCTTGGGTGAGTATTAAGTTCTACTCCGTATTGTCTTGATTTTCGTCCTATTTTCTCAAGGGACTTTCATGTGCCATGCCCCAGCTGCATTGGTGTACGGGCGATTGAATCCGTCTCCGATTGGAGCCCATTCATGGACGAGGAGGGATACGAGATCTGGCATCTATGGTGGGCTATCATGAAGATGGATGAGAGCTGGCTGAAAGCCTCCGACATCGAGGAAATGCAGGCAATGGGCCGGTTTGTGAGGAACATTGCCGAAGAAGAATATTACTCTGTGTGCAAATGAGCAGGATACATAGATATGCCTCACGAAAATGATTTTTCCACACCTTATCTTTCAGAAATTTGAAGTCGGGTTCTCTGTGACAGTACTATGACGAAGGGCCTTCACTTAGAATAGACATCGAGAGCAAAGAAACAGCTCTATGGAAGCCTCCTCATCAAGTCCGATGTTCCATGTATATTCAAAGTCTCGCGTGCACGCGCAAAACCGCTACTTCCGCCTTCAATTCCGCCACCTCCTCCTCAAGCAACAACACCTGCTGCATCTTGCGTCTCCGAGACCTCCACGACGCCTGCGCGCTCTGTTGACACTTGAACGTAATCATCTCGCTCTCCGTAGCAGTGGCCCTATCGGCTTCGGGGATCCACACGGCGGCGGGCCTCGGACCCATGTACGCGTTGGCGCTCCTTGGAGGCCGCTTCGTGATATACACGGGGGGCAACCCAAAGGCCGCGCGGGCGGTGCGGAGGTCGGCGACGGTCACGCGCAGGGCTGCCACCTCGTCCTCCAACATCTGCCGCTGCAGCGTTTTGCGCCGTCGGAGGCGGCGTGCGGCGAGTGTATTTATTCGGCGGTTGTAGGCGGCGACCTCCTTGTCTGTCGACGTGGCAGAAAGGATGGGCACCTCGCCGACGTTGTCACCATCGTCATTCAGAGGAGGGAGGGGGGAGGAGCCTACGCGGCGAGCGGTCAGTAAGTGGAAGATTCGCGCAACAAGGACTCGGACGTGGTGTACGGTCGGCGGGCATGGAGTTGCTAATTTGGGATGATGCGAGGGATATGGCTGGTCGGTCGTCGGTAATTGTGCGCAAGTGTAGTGCCTCGGGGGTCTTCATATAGTAAGTTGCTCAATGCTGTGTGCTGTGTGGTCACAGCTCTTCCGCCGCAGCAAGATAGACGATGGCTATACCCCTCGGTATCCCTGCACCGGGGTCCCGACAGATGTTTGATACACTTCAAGTTGCAAGTCTGCAGGGGCAGTATTTAAAGATCAAGACCGATTCCAGTCCTCCGTGAACGCATCGCCCGCGTGAATTCCCCGACTCGGAGGCAAGATTGCAAAAGTTGAGTTTTCCGGATTTTGTGGTTCGGTTGCCTAAGCATTTCTGTGAGTACATTCAGAAGACAGCCTGCTGTCCTGCTTTTTGCCGGCTTTATTGGGAAGGAAATTTGCTCGCTAACCCGCAACAGCACAGCCACCTAAGGGCGCAGTGATAGACCTGCTATCGGACGGCACACGCCACACAACGAGTGTGCGCTTTTCTGACCTGGAAAACTTTGTCGACATACTTATTTACCTTTTTAGTGCGTCTTTTAGTAGGGCTATTCAATCGAACGGTGATGCAGCAAGTGACTGTTATACCGACATAAAATTGTCTTTCTCTGGGTTTTCAGCACTTCAACCGTGTCTCATTTAGGCTTCGATTCTTCCTTGACAAGAGTGACAGCAGAAACCACCTCTTCGGACAATTACGCGGAATGTTGAAACTCACCGGCAACTGCCGAACTGTGGTTCAAAATTCACTTTAGTCAGTCTTTTGGCCTGAGGATGTACCAATGGTGTACACAATTCCGCAAAAGTTTTATTTAATCGTATGTCCCGCGCGCTTACTGTTCTTCGTATAACACTATATTTCGGCATGCTCAGCGCTTAGTTTCCATGGAAATTCCAACAGTTTGTCCATTCTCTGACATGTGGATCAAAGCGCAATCCCAACATTCACTCCATTTCGAATCAGTACTGCTGGGTAAAAACTTCAAATGAATTCTACTCACCGACGATCCAAAATATATACATTCTTCCTCAAAGATGACGCCAACACAACAATAGCGTCGACAGGCCCATCCTTGGCCCCGCATCTCACAATACACGCTCTCGTCCGTTCCAGCGGGGAATCAACCACGGTGAGCGGCTCCACTCGCCTCGACAGTTCATTCAGCATCTCCATGAGCAACTTTTGACCACGAGCAGCCGCGTCTTGCGATGCCGCAAAAAATACTTCCTCGAACGCACTTGTATCTGCTGCCTTCAATGAAGCATCGGAAGGAGGTAACACGCGGAGAATAAGATCAATGGCTGTCGGTGAGGACCGTGTTTGCTGTCTCCACAGAGCTGTGTGTTCGCATGGCGAGCCTTGCTTGACGTCGGGCTTCCAAACTGTCTCAATGACGCGACCAAGGCATTTCACGCGTATGAGGGCTGCCAATGCACCGCGGGGTGCAGCGAACCCGGTCTCGGAGCGGACGGAAAGGAGTGGAAACGCGTCGATTTGGAACCGGCTGAGGACGAGAGTGAGCTCCATCTCGTCGCCCTGATCGACGACATCTGAGGTTACAGGTTTCGCTGGCGTGGGATTGGAGAGATGGGGAGGAAAGTGCGATACAGAGTCACCTCTGAAGTGTGGCATGCATACAGCAAAAAACTTCCCCAGTATCGTGGTATGATAGACAATCTTGAAGTCCTCCCGCTCGTGTAGAAGTGTAACGCCTTCGGTGCTAATGGAATCATACAGCCACCCACCGTTCGCCAATAGCACGCGGTCAGGTCCGTCATCGATCTTGTAGTCTTCCCGATCTGTGGCCCATGGGAGCGAGACCACATATCCCAGTCCACAAGGACCTGGGGACTTTGGGATGGATATGGGAATATCGTCTGTGAGGACCTTCAACGCTACGAAGAAGCGGAGGAGCTGCTGGTCCGATAGTTGTGATCCGATTACGATGTCCATTGCGTTGGCAATCCCGAGTGCGGCTGGACCCATCCGGCGATCAACGCCTGGGAAGAGAGCGAATTGACATTCGACCCTCGAGACGAGCCCTTCCAGCCATTCCTCTGCCGCCGAAATTGTCGGCTCCCAGATTCGAGCGAGTGCATCGCATTGGGATGGGCGGGAAGAGGTAACCACAAAGTACTGGGAGCGAAAGGATTCGAGATTCGAGGGCTGCTGTGAATGGATGAATGCGCATTCCCCACAGATACATGTCGTGGGATCGAGGTCGGGCAGGACATTGAGGCTGCTATGGGTGTCTCCCGACGAAATCTCAGGTAGTGAAAGAATGTCGGGGGCGTCCTGGCACGTTCTCAACGGATCTACCAAGAATTCTCGTATATCCATGAGCGAGGAAGGATGATCGACGTCCGACCACAGCTGAGGGTCTTCAACCCACTTGAGGGCATCAACAAAGATGACCATTTTGCTCCGCTCCTCGGGAGACATTTCCGAAAAGACGCGACTCCATGGATTAGCGGTGTTCGTCTCCCAGTCCAGGAGCGCACAAGCGATAATGAATTTTTCGGTGTACTGCCATATGTCCACAGGGAATCTTCGAAATAAACGGTCAGCAACGTGAACAGCTTCTAGGATCTGGTCCGGGTCCGGGAGCGTCTGAGTGCCACAGAACGCATTGAACAGCAGGACGCGGATAAAGCTCCGGTGAGCCCATCCGTGTACCGGATATATCGAACAAAAGCGGGAATGAATCCAGTCTTCTATAGGATCGTCCTGCCACATCGCCTCGTAAGGTGTGATTCCCAAACCCTCAAAAGCCTCGAAAGCGACGCTGTTCCGCGAAGAGAGACTCGATAGGGAGAGACGATCCTCGTCGTCATGAACCGGGGGTGGAGGATCAGCATTCCACCAAGCCTCAGCGTCGAAATCTTCAGCTGAATAGACCTTTTTGCCGAGACCAAAATTACATGCCGCCCATTGGATAAGAAGTATAGTGAGTTTGGTTTGGGGGATAATGGTTTTGACGGGTAGAGACCGTAGGAGGAGAGCCGGGTTCTGACGGACGTCGTATTCATATCTTAGTTCCTCGGGGAGAGCATATCCCCAAAGCTCTGAGCGCGGAAGAGCCTTGTCCTCGTCTTCCGGGCTGTAATCCCGGCCTTGGAAAGGATTCCTGTCTGCAGCGAATATGATTTGACTGATTAATCAGAAAAGTATTCAACAACGCACCTGGCGAGAGAGGCAGCTTCGTCTTGATCATCTTCCGCAAACTAACGAGCACTTCTTTCACCGAGACCAGCTGCTGTAGCTCGTCGTCTAAATCCGGGTTTTCTTCCCGTCTGATAGCGTCGCCGAAGACCGTGGAAAGGAGCGTAGCAACTGAATCTTGGGACAAACGGTGCCCGATGATCCAAAGCAGGAGCAGCATAATCCTAGCTCTCGTGCCTGTTTCCCCCAATAGAGCCATTTTCTTGAAATGCTCGTTTTGTCCTGGATCATAACAGAGAGTTAGTTGTAGGGTCCGCCAAAGAAAAGTTGAAGAAGAACGAACCGAGTCTGTGAAAAATGCCAGAGTTGAAGGTAGAGCGAAGCTCCGTGTACCAGTCGACATCGGCAAGCATTCCGGTGGGGGGCCGCATGTGATCGACAGCCGGGTGAAGAGACAGCGCGCGATATACGAGCAGCTGGGCAGCCTTTTTCTTCTCGCTGGCAGCAGCAACGCCATTCTTAATCTCCCCCACGGTTATGCGGATTTCACGAAGTATACCAGCAACATCGATAGTTATGGTTGCCATTGACGATGGAGGGCGGAGTCAAGAGTATTGTCCTAAGAATGGAACGAACAGCTAGTACGGCACCGTACTATCTGCTATCTCCGCAGTGCGGGCATTTGGCTGGGTTGGAAAAAATCCAAGGTTGAACCAATCATAATGTCGAGGAAAGGAGAGTATTACTATGCTGATGTCCTCGCGCTCTTCAAGTTTGGAAAGAGAAGAGACGCAACAACAGGTCACCGTTCCAAACGCTGGGCAGCCCAAGGCAACCGATGGCATCTATTTTTGAGCTGACTTGGAGGAAATGAATTTCGAATTCAGCAAACGTAGTCTGCAGCAGTTTCTAACTTAATGGAGGTGAAGAACAAGCAACTTTCGGAAATCACCGCGATGCTTAACCGGAAAAAACCGGCCCGTCGTACAGGTTAAACTGCGGTTTCGGTCTGTTCCGAGTCAAACCCATGAAAGCAGAGGCCGAAATTTATCGTTACACCTGCAAATTTCTTATGTGAGGACTCACAAGCAGGGGAGTATATTATTTTCCATGACCAGTGCTTCCTCTTCGACTTCAACTTACCATGGTGATGGCCTGTTTGGGCTTTGTGTGGAAAATCTAGAAGGTGCTCGGAATAGGGTCCCCGACTGCGCGACAGTTATAAGAAAAATAAAATAAAAACAAAGGCTGCCGCTCGGGGCTGCAGTGATTGTGTCGGCTTTTGAAGGGGATTTTGTTGTTGTGACATACACAGTGCAACTCGTTGAAGCAGATGCGCTTGAGGCAGGCCAACCGGAGTAAAATGATAAAGTTCTATGGAACTAGGCGTCTAGCTCTGCGTCGTTATTGTGCGTGAGTTAGGCTAGACCTTATGTAAAACTTGAAAAAGCAAACGAGATACGGGCCCCGCCCCGCCCCGCGAGAACGGGGGTCCCGTTGAGACATCTGTCCGGCCTCTGTACATGCGACGGGGCTGGGCAAATTCAGTATTCGTATGGTGAAGACATGAGCACAGTTGTGCGCTTTGTGTGGGCAGGAGGATCTGATAATGTTCAAGATGTTGGAATGTAATTTTGCGCTTTATATCGACAGAGATTATTATTTGAACCCAATAAATCCGGAGCCCGCCGCGCATAGATTATTACCCCTAAAACAAAAAAGCAAGCCCCGCCTCGACGCTGCGAGAGTGGCAAGAGTGATGGAACATAGTGTCATCAACTTCAAGTGATGGAAAGCCGTCCTTTCAACAGCCCACCAACTTCTCTGTACATGCGTCGAGGCGAGGCGAAAGTGCGTATGCGATCGGCGAGGTCATCAGGTGAGTTATGTGCTTTGTGTGAGCTGCGCGCGATCATGGCCTCCTAAGTGTGCTCCCCCTGAACTGCTTTGAGCACATGAACTTGAACAGCCTAAAAACAAAGGCAGTCTAACCGAAGCATGGTTGGCTGGAAGTTCCTCGAGGTGCAGATGTCTACCTCTGCATCGATATTGTGCAAGCGAGACAGGGCGGACCCTGAAGCATGATAATAGTAACAATAATAAAGAAAACCTTGAAGAAACCCCGCCCCGCGAAGAGGACTCCGATCCGGCCTCTGTACATGCGATGGGTCGGGGCTAAAAATGGTACGCGTGTAGTGAGGACATGAGCAGAGTGCGCTTTATGGAGGCGAGGGGATCTGGGGTTGATGTTGGAGTCTCTTTCAGCGGTTTTGTGGGTGGGGAAAATTTGTGGGCTGGCGTGAGGAGAGTTTGTGGGACTAGAAGTAGTATTGTCTGCGAAGGGAATTTTTTGGGGTTGGGTTTGACGGAGCAATGAAACAAGAGAAAAATCCCCGAAAAAGAGTAAACACCCACCACGCGGCGCGTGAGCGCGCGAAAGAATCGAGCTTAAAATGCGGGACCAAGTTGAAGCTATTGGTGCCTATACTTCGCGCATACGAAGGAACAAAAAGCGCCTCGTCCCGACACGGCGAGATTGCCGCTCATAACAGTAGCCTCTTTACACGCATCGGGGCGAGACAGAAATGAGTGTGCGATCGGCGAGGTCGTGACTTGAGTTATGCGCTTTGTGTGGGCGAAGGGTTGGGCCTCCTGAGTGTACTTGGATTTGAAATCGGTTCAGGAAGTTGGAAACGGCCAACGAGCTTAAAATTTCCTCGATACATTTGTTGCCTCGAGCGAGATGAAATTGTGATGGTTCGCGTAGGACCTTCAACTTTCAAGTTGATTTTAAAAAAAATGATGTGCCCTCAAAACGATTTGAACCCCGTTTGAGCTAGTTCTAAACCAAGCGGAAGCAGTCAGAAACCTTGAATCGACCAGTTGAAACCCGTATCAAGTAGACTGCAACCGGTGCGACGGTGGTTGAATTTCAGTGCGCGAAGCAGCTGATCAAAATTGGGATGTATGGTCGTGTTAGGAAGCAAGGCCATCGTCGGTACTTGAGGCAACGACGAAATTAGAAAGAGCAATAAACCGCTTTTCCATTCCACCATGACCTAGTACGTTCACCACCGCCAACTGCCGCCATTCTGACGGGGCCCACAGCGTGATCTTTGGCCGCGCCATCCCGAAGCAATATCTGTCCATGGCAGTCCTGGGGAGCATCGCTGGCGGCGTTGTTTATAGTCGGTCGGGCAAATCCGCTGCACCAAAGACGGTGGAGGAGGCGAAGAAGGCCGTGCCAATCAACGCTGGCTCTAGGTGCGTTCTTGTGGTCTTTTGAAGCGCGTCCAAAAGCTAATGGACTGTATGCAGCGAGGAAGAACTATTGTACGTGACTGTTTTCTGGCTAACAAGGTCTGATTTGCGACAACTGACTGGTAGGATGGACAGCATTAGAAAATTCATTGCGGACGCGGAGAAGGAGGGGGCCGAGTCGAAGCATTAGAAATAATATTCGTGGATGAATATATTCGCTTGCGTTGCTAGACTTTAGTGATCGAAATTCTTCTGAACGGACTTGTCCTGAACCAGCATGTCCAGCAAGCGCCATTCTATGCCAGTCGGGCCTCGTCCCCTCCAGCTCGCGCACGGGCCATTCAGCGACGCCCTCCCCTCGGCGCCGTTGTCCGCAGTGTCCTCGTTCTCCCCGAGTCCGCTGACCCCGTCAACCCCAACCACCCCGAATGGAGGGCCTAGACGCCAGTCTTCCATAACTTACAATCCTTCAACGCGCCCTGCACACTCAGCAGGTCACCGGAGTACTCTTGTGCGCAGCAATTCTGTTGGCGGGTCGCTAGACCGACGTAACACGGTTCCCGAGCGTTCGCCGGTAACCCTCGCGGAAAAGTTCGTGCACCCTCATTTTTGTATTTGCCACGCGGGACTAGGCCAGGATGACTGGGGCAGTCCCAGTTTTTTGGCAGGAAGCACTTTATGGCATCTTGGCCCCTACCCCGCTCCGAAAACTAGCACTGACCATGATTTACTTAGACACGCCGATTTACTGCACTTTATAGCGCAGAAAGAGTCCAAATGCCTCGAACTGCGCTCCCAGCTGGCCATGCACGAAGCCGAGCTTCTTCAACGTGCGCCCCCTCTTGTTCGGTATTCTTAAGCCCAGCGCTAATTTATTCAGCGCACAGTTAAGCGCAAGTGGGAACGAATCGTGTCGCGCGGCTTCACATCGCCGCACAACACCAGTCTCGCCTCCACCTCCACCTCGTCCGGCACTCCCTCCGGAAGCAGCCTCGAAAACAGCCCGAACCCAACGTCCGCTAATGGCGGCGCTGTGCTCGACGGCATCCGCGAGGGTGTCCAGGGCATGGGCCGCTTCATCGCGGGCCTGTCCCCGACGACCACCTCCTACCCGTCCCTCGACTCTGTCCTCCCGCGCGGCGGCACACACTCTAAGAACTCGAGCATGTCGACGATGGCGACCAGCACGACGGGCAAGTCGTCCGCCTCCACGCGCCTCTCGCTGTCCTCCGCGTCTTCCTTGGGTGAAGAGCCCGAGCCGAGCACGCCTGCGGACGAGGAGGACCCGGACGCGCAAGTGCTGATGGTACACGACACGGGCGCAACGCCGACGATGAGCCCGAACCCCGCGTTCAACGCGCGGCGCCAGCAGCAGCAGCGCGACCGCGAGCTGCGCCTGCGCGCGGGAGGTGCGGGCGACTCGAGCGCCGAGGCGGAGGAGGACTTTTTCTTCGCCAGCGCGCAGGCGCAGGCAGCGATGTCGACGCCGCCGCCGACGGCGCGGCCCATCGCGGCGCGCCGCCCCGCGAGCACGAGCGCGATTCCGGGCATGGGGCTCGTGGAAAGCGTGGCGCCCGTCTCCGCGTGGGTGGGCACCGTCGGCAAGAAGTGGGAGGAACTCCAGCGTGTGCCGACGTGCGTGTTTTTGCTTTTCTGTTCACTCCTCCGATTATTTAATCTTCTCATTCACGCGCGTCTCTCTCCCAGGTTCGCAAAGAACACCAAGCGCGCGTCGCTCCTCTTCTCCGACATCGCCCACGCGCTGCAGGTCGGCCCGACGCCGTCGCACTCGCCTTCACCCTCGCGCTCACCAACAATATCGTCCTCGCCAATGGCATCCTCTACGTCGCTATCACTCCTGGACGATGACGACGACAGCGCGGCGATGATGCCCGACGCGCCGTCCCTCAAACCGGCGCCGGCGCCAGCCCTCAAAATCACTCCTCGCACGCACCAGCAGCAGCAGCCCCAGTCCCCGTTGTCGCTCTCAAAGTCCAAGGTCCCGCCGAAGCCCAAGCCCCCGCAGACGCAGACGCAGACGCAGACCCTCGACGACGATGGCGAGGAGTGGAATTGGTAGTTGCCGCCTCTCCACGGTGCTTAACCTTATATCGAGTAACTTACTTATGACCTGCTTGCTTTGGGCTCCGCGCCGCTTTCTTTATTCTTGCATTTTTTGCTTCCATTCGCATCTTTTTTGTATTCTCGCGACGCTGAAAACTGTTTATAACGTAGACTTTCGCCATCCATTTACATAACGCCATATATACATACATCTTGTACACCATAGCCATAGCACACCTAACGAACAGAGCGAGTAACGAATTCACATTCTCGAAAATGCCGGAACCCTCATCCAACCCATGTAGAGGACAAATTATGTACGAGAATACACTATGTTAAGAGTACGGGAATCCCGCTCCCCTCTGCGCCAACGTATCTACATATCGGTGCATGGCCCACTCTATCATATGCTAGCTATCCTACCCTATCCAAGACCTCTACCCGTAATTAAGCGGCTCGGCGCCGCTCGGCATTCCGCGCGGGGGCGGAGGCCGTGGGGGCATGCCACCAGGCATGTCCATCGGCGGGAGTCGTCCCTGTGGCGCGATGGGGCGCGGCGGGAGCCCCGCAGGTCGTCCACCGCCCCCACCACCTCCTCCTCCTCCCATGCCCCCGCCGCCCATGCCCATGCCCCGCGGCTCGTAACTGTCCCGCCTCCCTGGCTGCTGCTGCTGCCAATTCGGCTGAGGCGGACCTCGCCCGCCGTACCCTGGCGGTGGCCCTGGCCCCGGGCGCGGGGGCGGCTGGCCGTACCCAGGTGGGGGCGGGTTGTATGACGGCCTTGGCTGCCAGTTGTTCGGGTTTGGGGGCGGGTGCTGGGGCGGGATGGCGCCCGGCGGCGGGGGGCGGTACTGCCGATGCGGATCCATATGTGGCGGGGGTCCCGCGTGCTGTTGCTGCTGCTGTTGTTGCTGGTGGTGGTGGTGTTGCTGCTGCCGGTGCCCGCGCTTGTCAAACTCGTGCGAGGCCTCGTATTGCGGGAGGCTGCGAGGGATGGCGCGTTAACGCGAGAACCATTAATATTGTGCTAGAAGGACACTCACCTCTTGGGGTCGGCGGGCATCGGGTCCGTCCAGAAATAGTCGTGGTCGAGCGCCTGCGCCGCGGTGATGCGCTCGCGGGGGTTGCAGGTTAGCAGGCGGTCCAGAAGATCGCAGGTCTCCTTCCCGATGCTGTGACGCATAAACAAACGCCTCAACTAATGGAAAAATCCACAGAATACGCACTGCTCATAATTCGACTTGAGCTTGCGCGGGAAGGGATTGAAGCGCTTGACGCCCTCGCACCCCGGTAACGAGTCGAAATTTGGCCAGCTGTGCTGGTTCGGCGTGCCGCACAGGTTCCAGATCTTGTCGAGCTGGTCGAGGTCGGACGTTCCCGGCAAGATGGGCCGTCGCATGAACATTTCACCCAGCACGCATCCGATTCCCCACATGTCAACCTCCCCGCCGTACTGCCGTGCGCCGAGCAGCAGCTCTGGCGGGCGGTACCACCGCGTCACAACACAGTTAGTGTATTTGCGCTCTCTGCCACCTCGGTTGGGGTTGTCACCTGAGTCAAACGCACGCGCGAGTCCAAAGTCGGCAATGAGAAGCGTCCCAGAGTTGCTGATGAGCAAATTCGCGGCCTTCATGTCCCGATGAAGGATGTGGTTCTGCAGAGGCGTAAAAAGTGGCACAAAAGCATCGAGCAGACGAACGTACGCGATGCATATACTCCGTCCCTTCCAGTAACTGCTTCATGTAAAGCTTGATGTGGCTTGGCTGGAGCTTCACGCGCTCGTTCTCGAGCAGACCCGCGAGATCGTGGTCCATGTATGGGAAGACCATGTACACCGACAATGGATCCGTCGCGGTGCTGCGTACGACGAACATGTCGAGAATGTTAACGATGGCCGGGTGGTTGAGCGCCTTGAGGATTTTGATCTCACGCAGCGCGGTCACGGGCATACCCTCCTTCTCATTGTGCATAAGGATCCGTTTCAGCGCGACTTGGCGCCCAGACGCTGTGTGTACAGCCTTGTGAACCTCGCTGCAAGTTTTTTCAGTATTTCATCAAGGAGGAAAATTCAACACGCACCCGAAGGTCCCTTCGCCAAGCTTTGTTGTGACCTGGTACTCGTTCTGGTTCCCGCATCCTTTGAACACGCGCCCGTAGGCTTTCTCCTCTTCTCTCTGCGAGCGACGCGGAGCAGGCGGCTTGCGCCCGATGCGCACTGTTTCCTTGGGGAGCTCTGGTGGTGGCGGGCGTGGGGGACCGGTCAGCGCAGTGGGTGGGTCGACCGTACGCGGGGAGCGGATCACAAGCGGTGCAGCCGGCCGGGGCGGAAGGGATGGCGGAGGGGGTGGGAGTCGATTCTCCCTAGGAAGTAACCGAGTGTCGGGAGGTGGTGGTGGCGGCGGCGACGATGTAGGCGGCGGTGGCTGCGGGGGCGGCGAGTGGGCGCGTGTTCGAGGTGGAGACAGCGGGGGACGCGGCGAGGCAGTACGGGTTGATGGCCGAGGAGAGATAGGCCTGTAGTGGTGGTCTGGTACCATAGGAGGGGACATTGGCCTGTAACTGTAGGAGTGCTCGCGCGGCGACCTATATCCAGGGATATAGGTGTCACCACCGTGATAGTGGTGGTCTCTGCGTCCCCCTTCGTCCCGTCGAGTCCACGCACGCGAGTCTGCACGCCCGTCTGCTCGAGGACGATAGCTTCGTTCACGGTCATACCCGTCGCTCCCATCGTATCGACGGTTTCTATCATCAGGCCAGTGCATAGGTGACGAGTATCGAAATTCTTGGGGGTGTCCCAACCGATATTTGGGAGAGGGAGAACGACGTGGAGGCGACGGAGAGCGCCTGTCCCGAGGGTTACGCGACGAGGAGTGGTGTCTGCTCGAGGTAGACTCCGTTTCCCAGTGGTCAGAAGGCCGTGGCGCTTTCCGCTTCAGGTCTGCGTCCCGATTGCGGCGCTCGTCGTCCTTGGGTCGCTCGTACACATTAGAAGAAGCAGCTTCAAATACATTCGGCCTCAAAGTGGGTGCGGAGCCCTGGGGCTTCGTTTTGAAAGGAAAGGGAATTTTGTTTTTGAGCGAGAGTGTGCCCGGTTTGGGGGCTGAGGACTTGGATGGCACAGGGTGGTCATCGTCAACTTCGCCTTCTTCAGGCGGCGAGGACGTTAGCTGTCGCTTTGACCGCCGTTCGCCGTCTGGGGACCGCGAAGCTGGGCGTTTGGCGGAAGTTGGCATGAAGCAACCGCTTTCCTTCCAAACACGAACAAACTTGCGCCAGGTCAGCGCGGAATTAAGCGATAGGTTATCGGCGGGGATTTAATGGCCAGGAAAGGACAGAAAAGAGATGGGACTCGGAACTTAGCAAAGGCCTGCGTCCAAAGGCTGAGAGTCTCAAAAGAGATTGAGTAGAGTAGAGTTCTCTGATTTTCGAGTCTAGTCGAGATTCTAGCGAGCCTTCTGCGAAGGACTCTACCATGATCAGTTAGATATTGCGACACTGCGCTTCATGGGAAGAAATACATCTGTCTGCGTGCATGCAGCCGTACGATGTTGAACCCAACCGTCTCAACGAAACGAAACGAAACGAGGATGGTGGTGGTAAGTGTTCAGAAGAGTCACGCTCGTGACATCACGGTCAGTTCAACTGAACCAAGAACGAATTGCAAGTTTAGCGTCTGCGTTTGGGAGACAATCTTCCCCTCAAGATTATAAGATTAACCGATGAAAAAAGAGATAATTAATCATTATGTAGAGGGCCAAGTATCACCCAACCGTACGTATTACGACTCAGCCGCCGACTTTGCGAACTCCTCTGGCGATAAAAGTATCTGCTTAATGTGTCAAAAAGAGTCGGAACGGAGCACGACACACGGACCGCCATTGTGAGAAGTCGTAGGACGATAGCGAGATCCCCATCCTCAAAAATATCAAGCATCCGAGTGCGTGAGGCTTTGAAAGGTTTGGTGGAGGTTTCAGGCAGAGCTCTGGAGGTGGGTGTTGATGCGGCCGACACCGTCGGACCCGAATTTTTTCGCCGGGTCCAATTCGTTGACGCCGTCCGACGCCTTCGTCGTTTGACCGCGTCGGAGTTTTTTGCGACGCGCATAAACACCCAATGTCTTCCGTTTGTCAAGACGTTGATGACGGACGGACGTCGACTGCCTTTAGTCAGAACATGTAAGGGATTTGGGCATGGGTACGCACGTCATGACGCACAGGGCAGCCCCTTGTGCGGCAGCCTGGGCAAACGATTCCATCTCAATACCCCCCTCAGATTTGACCTCCAGGACGGAGGTCACGGCGTGCCGCCGGATGTTGCGCTGGTCGAACGTGTATATCCAATCTGTGAGGAAGCCATCTGCGAGCAAGTTAGAGATACACATATACACTCCTGAGTGTAGCACCTACCCGTTTTCAATTCTCCTGCAACTGAAACGCAATTGCTTTATAAGAAGGCGGGTATAACACTCTAATGATCAGCACACCTTTGTCGGCGTCGACCACCCCCAGAAGATAATCCAGGGTCCCATGAAAGGCGACCCCGGGGCGTACTGTCTGGTCGGGCACATCAGTCTCCGGCAGAAGCACGACCCAACTCTGGCTTTTGCTGCTGTTGCCAGCGACATGATATTTGCGGCCGTTGAGCGCGTGCCGGTCACCGAGCACCCGATCTATGTCCTCGTCGGCGGAAATCTGAGCTTGTGCTAGCTCGACCGCTGTAAGCACCATGAGATCTATCGCCCTCCGACAAGATGACCCGCTCTACAGGTTAGGTTTGTGAACAGAAAACGAGGGACAATGTCTGAACACTGACGGAGATCACCACATGCTCCCTCACCCCTTTCCAAAGGATGTTTTTTTGGAGATCCCTGGCAGCGTCCTGGTACAAGTCTGACTGTGACGGCGCTACTGCGTCTCTATCCTCACGGAGTTTGATGATCCGAGAGTAGCGTGCGCCGGATGATTCGAAAAGTTCGGAATAAAACGGGGCGGTCTCTGTAAAGGGCACCGAGATCTACAGGAGACTGGAGGATGAGAATCTTTGGGAGGGAAGTCAAGTGAAAGACACGAACGTCGCCTCTAAATTCCTGTAGAACTTGGCTGCCAATCTCTTCCCAGCGTTGTTTTGAAACTACCTGGAAGAGAGGCTCCTGCTGCAACACCTCCATTGCATAGTCTATTTTTCGTTTTAAACTCAGACCAGTCGACATGGTGGTGAGGAGGCAAGAAAGATGTGTTAGAGGCATTTCGTGTCTCCGTCCATGTCTCACTTGATCACCGGGAAGAGATCGGCATTGCAAGAATTTGGTTGGTTGAGCATAGAAGACCTACGTCCGGCCAACAGAAGCGAAAAAGTCCGACAAGCATCGCAGTCTCGAAACTTGGAAGTGGCGGCGTGAACCTGAAGAAATTCAATGAGAGACAATAAACAATCGCATCGACCCAGGCCTAATGTGCTCGACCGGTCACGCATCGTGGAGTTCGTAGTCGTATCAACTGCTTGAACCAGTCCACATTTGAGCCACGAATAAACTTGGGCCCGGATATTATGGGTTGGGTTTGAATAGCCAGCTGAGAGAAGCCCGGAAGATTACGAACTTGAAGGCCTACTATCTCCAGGGCGAAGAGCGCCAAACTTGAACGACAGTGAGCAGATTCAAGTTTTGTAATTTTTAGTCAAGGTTCCAGCGACTCCTCATGACCAGCAGAATGTTACGACACAAGGGCTTCATTGAAAAAATGGTTGCCTGCTCGGAGGAAAGCTCTGATGGTCGGCAGAGTGCGAGTCACAGCCGTGACATAGTATCACGTTCTCGTTCAACATGGACGACCATGTCCAAACTCAAATGGGATTCAGCGCCAGCTTCGTAGAGCATGTCATTGCATGTCTTGTGGCCATTTTCCAGCTTTCCTCGAGGCTTCTCAGTACTTCATCTCTGACTCGAGCTCTTCAACGTATACTTGAAAATCACTGTTCTTCCGCTTGAAGGAAAGTTTTTGCTGCCCCTCAGACATTGTTGCCACCATTTGCCAGGGCAGAGGTAGGGCGAATGTTGTACGGTCTCAATATTCGTCTGCCTCTTGAGCTCTGCTGTCTATTTCAGGCCACACTGTTTTCAGATCTTTATCAACGCCGATCCCTTGATAAAATAAAATAAAGTGATAAAAATCGGTTTGAGTGAACGGCAAAAAGCCTATTTCCTGTCACCGCCAAAGTCCTGACACCTCAGAGTGCCACTCATCGACGTCAGCCATGTACTCGTTTTCTGCAGCAGGTCTGTCTCTTTTTTTGAGGGGCGCTCACTGGGCGCTCTCGCAGTTGTTTTTGGACGACGTTGGGACGACGACAAATCAATCCGCTTATGGCCAAGCCTGCGCATCTGATGACAACAAATTCAATATTTAGTTCCGTATAAAAGAGCAAACGGCTCCTGTCCGTTCCCCTTTCCCCAAACACCATGGCAGTCCCACTGGGCGGCACTGGTCTCAACTACGCCTCCTCCGCATTCCTTGCCATATTTCTGGAGACTTTATTCTATGGTCCGCTGCACTCCCTTCAACTCGATGGTCACTCATTTACACAGGTTTATTCGTATTCACGTTCATGGTATCCACGTTCGTTCTTTACCGAAAGCGAGCTCGCGGTCAGACCGCATTGGCAAATATTAATATTCCCTTGCTGTCTGTTTCCTCGGCCATGTTCATTTTTGGGACAATGGTACTTATGCTCTTGGTCTACTTTTTGTTTCCAAGTTCAAAATCTCCCATGCTAGCACCTCGGTATTGACGCGTATCGTTCCATGGAGGCATTTGTATACTACCCGGGGGGCGCATTCGCCTACCTCCTCGCCACGGGCACCAATACGCCTCTCTACGTTCTCAAGAACGTCCTATATACTGCGCAAACGATTCTTGGTGACGGCTTCATAGTAAATATTTTCTTCCGAGTCTCGAGCCAACCTATTCATCTACTGGGTCAGATATACCGCCTGTACAAAGTATGGGGCGGCAACCGATTGATATCCCTGCCCTTCGTTCTCTGTTTCTTCGCGAGTATCGCCACAGGAGTCGGTACCCTCGTCACGCAAACCCTGCGTAAACCCTCGCAGTCATTATTCAGCGGCGCGCTCCACGACTGGCCCCTGGCCTCGAGTATCATGACCCTTGTCATTAACGTCGGCTGCACCGGTGCGCCTCTTTCTTGCTTATTTTGTGCGGCTCTGATATCCAAACCTTTAGCGCTCATCGCGTACCGCATCTGGACCGTCAACCGGGAAACCAAGATGCTCGACGTAGGCAGGCTCACCCCCGTCGCGGTTGTCATCGTCGAGTCAGGTTTGGTCTACGCAGTTTCAGTCGTGGTCTTTTTGGGCCTGTACATGAGCAACTCCGGCGCGTATAAGATTTTACAAGATGCGGTAAGTCTTCCAATTTTCCGTATTTCCACTGTTTTGATATTGTATTCCTGAAGCTCATGCAAATCATTGTACGTGCCTGGCCGCAACAGCGATTCACCCTGGCCCGCTGACTTCGTTTATGTTAGGGTCTTGTATTCTGCGGCATAATCGCGAGTGTGGGGTTCAGGTGGTCTGATTCAACGAGGCACGCAATGAATCCGTCGACGAAAGCGTCCGCACTTGTCTTCGGCACGCGTTCCGCCAGACTCGAAGCGGACTCGGATAGCTATGCCCTGGATTCGACAATTGAGCGGACGGACGCAGAAAAGGGTCATACTTGAATCAAGATCGCATTGGAATAACAAATTTGTATGTACATTATAAACTAATCAGTGCTTCTGCTCGTCCGTTTTCCGCGCCTCCTCCTCCTCCTCTCGCAGCACTCGCCGCGCCTCTACCAGCGCCTTCCCAAGCAGATTTAATCCCCACTTAGCGGTTCGCGAAAGCGCGTTCGCCTCTCCGCATCCGATCCCCCAAATCTTGTCGAATGGGCTCGCCTCGACGATCATCGTGTCCCCCGTCGCGAACAACTTCTCCCTCAGGTCTGCGTTCTGGCGGAACTTGTGTATCGTGCCTTCCGTCACGATCCGCTCGCGATTCTTCACCCACACGTCCTCCTTGAAATGCTTCACCTGCCGCCCAAGCCCCTTCACGTACTTCATGTCCTGTTTGGAGGTCCCATCGATTGAAAGCACCTCCTTCGCGACGTCAAGGTCGGAGAATAATAGTGCCTTTTGCTAGAGATAGATAGAATAATTTAGTCTGAGCTCAGACGGCAAATAAATTAAAATCTAGACCAGCATCATCCAGTGCTCGTTTGACGGAAATGTAATTTCTTGGTCTACGCCGTCCATGTTTACCGTCGCGGTGAACGGCGCCTTGTACCACTGAGATGCCCACCCACTACGCGAAGCGGGTTTAGACGATTCATCAAATGCAAATCAGGCAACTAACTTGACGTGATTTGTGGACCAGAAGAACGTGTAATTGGGGGCGTCAGATGCGTTACGGGGCATTGTGGGCGATGGTTAAGAGCAGGCTTCACTGCAAATTGTCGAGCCGTCAGCTTTATATCTAGACACAGGAGCCGATCGACATGAGAGTCCGAGTCATTTATACATATTCACAGCATTCACGGTAGCGTGACTCGACTACACCAGTGCACGTCTTGTCAATGTAATCGCGCACGACACCATTACGGGATCCTCCACATCGCAATCCCGCTTCTCTCCTTGTCCACCTCCTTCTTCACCTCCTTGCTGCTCCCGCTCCGGATCGCCGCAGCAACGAGCAATCCAAGCGCAGACTTCAGCGCCTTCCGCGCGTCCATATCGCTCGGCTTCCCAGGGTCCCCAGACACGACCACGCGCTCCCAGTCGACACACATATCGAGGTACTCAAAGAACACGTTCACGATCCCGCCAAACTTTCCCAGCGCGGCGGTCGTGTTCTCCGCCTCAGGCTCGTCTGCGGGGAGCGGCACTTTCCACAACTCCTCGAGCGTGAGCGCGTCCCATGCGACGAGCGGTGCGCCGACCTTGACGGGGACGACGATCGCGGGGCAGCCGTTGAGCAGGACGTAGTTGATCACGCTCTCGCCTGGGCGCGCGGATGTCGTCCACAGCGTGCGGTGGGGCTTGAGCCCGACGCACAGGATGACCATCCGGCGTGGCGCGGGCGGCTGCGGCAGCGCTGCGAGGGCGTGCACCGGCTCGGATGGGGAAGACGGCCGCGAGTGGAGCAGATTGCTGAGCGACGGCATCGACATCTTCGGGATGGACAGGGAGTGGTGCGGCTCTGGCGGTGTCGGCGGCGTGGACGGTACTTCGCTGCAAAGTTTGATGACCAGAGCCGACTCGGCCAGGAGGGTCTGGCCAACTCTGTAGTCGCCTGCGCGAGATGAATATCTGCAGACGAGATAAATGCATGCTGCTCACCCTCGAGGAATGGCCCGTGACAAAAGACGATATCGGGCTTCATCGTGCGTGGAATGATGGGTCTGCGGGCACTGGCAAATAGGTAAGGCGAGAACCAGCCTTTCTCTACGGCCAAGTAATCCTTGACCGTCGCAAACAGGGAGTTGTCCCTGCTCTGGTCAGTCAACGAAACAGCACTGATTTTATCACGCACTTGTGCACACTACTGCGATAAAATCCAAGCTCCGCATCCGTCATGGTCATCTTGTACTTGAGGGTAATGAGCAGCACCTTCACCGCGGTCGTCTCCAGCCGTTTCGAGTGGATCGGGATGAGCGCCTTCATGGGTTTCTCGATGACGAGGTCGTTCGCGGCGGAGGCGGTCAGCGAAAACCCGGCATGTATCCCGAGTTCGACGAGAATAGTGTCGCCGAACGTAGAGATGACCTCCCCAGCGATCGGTCCAAGAACTGGCGCCGCAACAACGGCCATTCCGCCCTGTACCCGTTGAGCATGAGATGCCGCGATAAGACGCGCCGACTGACTGTTGCGACAATGACTGTATGCACCGCCAGATCGCGGAAGCGAATGCAAGGGAGCAGCAGCGGCGACGAGTCGCCCCACTTGAAGCCATTAGATGCAGGAATTATTTAAATTTAAATAAAAGTATATTCACCGGGGAGAGGCACACGACAGACGTCCCTGCAGCACGGAGGGACTCGTAGCTCGACATTACGATCCGGCCGGTCATCGACTATGCACGCACATCAGAGGCGTCGCTCACCGCGCAGGTACGACTACTCACCCCTACGAGCTTGCGGACGATCCATGGGGCCGATTTCTCCTGCTCATCGTGGCTTTCTTCCGGCAGCGATGCAGGGTCGATGGGCCCCAGAGGAGACACTTCTTTGGACATTGAGTATACCCGCTGTCGAGGTCGGTAAGCCTCTTCAGTTGTTATGTTTCGTGGTAGAGGGCAAAAGCAAGATATATAGAGCACTGGTCATCGGTATATCAATCAAGGAGCGCCCATCCTGTCAGCGCTGATGGACCCGGGCGCGTCGTCGTGGAGAACAAACCATTGACCAGCGTCGGAGGTGAAACAAAGCCGGGGGTAGGATAGAGCATAGACCTGGACCATGAATTGCGGGTAGACAAGAGAACAAGCCTGTACTAAGAAACTCGGCGCTCAGGATGAATAATTGCAACAATCAGGCCTGGTATATTCTTCCTATCAATACACTCGATGCATACACCACCACTCTGCGCTTTCCTTGCCTCCGGGGAACCGACAAAGTCCCCAGTCTCCACGGAACGAAACACGACATCCACGCAAATATGTACGCTTAAAGGACGCTGAAGATCCCGTTTGATTGGCGAGGCCGTCTAGTAACTTTGGCAGCCATCTAGTACCTGTGCCTACCTGTCCACGATGTCAGCTGGTCATTCATTGTCGATTCCAACGGCAACGTAGTGGTAGTGTTGTACGGGCCGTTGACCGGGAGGTCGAGGTAGCTCGCCTGGATGTCGCTGAGGAGGGTGAGCACTAGGGTGAGCTTGACGTTCAGCTGCGCAGCCTGAGGGTATCTGCGCGCGCGCAACTTCCTCGTCGAGCTCCTTCGGCAGCCTGTGCATACCGAAGGGAATTTCTTGGGTCGTCTCGAGCACGATCTACGCGAGGACCTGGTCAGCAAAGGAGCATGACATGGCGAAGGACGGTGTCCAGTGGCGCAGTGGCCAAAGTTGACGAGACGGCCCTCGGCGAGGAGGAATACTACTTGCCAACGTTGGCATCCTGGGACATGTCAATGAAGTGCATCGAGGTGGTAATGTCGCCGCTACCGGTGGTGACGAAGACGTTTGCCCGAGGTACAGCACCCTCGGCTACTTGTAGTTGTAGGACAATACTTTGCGGATCTGCAAGTGGCAGTGAGTCGGGATTTCCTGAAAGAGCAAGCAAACGTAAATTTGATCGCTCCTTTGTCTCTTCTCTTCCCTTCTTTCCCTCATACAGACAGTGAGTATAGATCAGTAAATACAGATCTCGTCCTCTGACTATGTGCCAAGTGTTGTGAGCACTATGAGATCCCGGAAGGTATCCGCGCTATTTTGAAGCAGAATGCGGTAAGCGGGCCGCATGCGTTTGAGGTTATCACGAACGCCGCTGTAGGTCTGCGCTTAGGTGAAATAGCAGACATCCGGATCACTGAAAAACAGTGGAAGGAATCACAATAGAACCTTATAGTTGCAACAATCGAGGCGCGTTGAGGCCTGATATTATTCTTCCTATCAATACACGATGCATCCACCACGACTCCGCGCTACAGCTCCATCACCCGAACTCTCCTTGCCTCCGGGGACTGACAAAGTCCCCAGTCTCCACGGAACGAAACACGACATCCACGCAAATATGTAAGCTTAAAGGACGTTGAAGATCCCGTTTGAATGGCGAGGGCTCGTTGAGGCCGTCTAACGATAGCAGCTATCTAGTAGCGGTAATGATTGGGCTTGAAAGGTCCGTTGACCGGGAGGTCGAGGTAGCTCGCCTGGGTGTTGCTGAGGACGGTGAGCTTGACGTTCAGCTGCGCCAGGTGCGCGCGGGCAACCTCCTCGTCGAGCTCCTTCGGCAGCATGTGCACGCCGAGGGGGAACTTTTCGGGGGTGGTCCAGAGCGCGATTTGCGCGAGGACCTGGTTGGCAAAGGAGCACGACATGACAAAGGACGGGTGTCCGGTCGCGCAGCCCAAGTTGACGAGACGGCCCTCGGCGAGGAGGATGATGTGGCGGCCGGAGGGCATGGTGAAGCGGTCGACCTGGGGCTTGACGTTCGAGACCGACTTGGCGTTGGCCTTGAGCCATGCGACGTCGATTTCGACATCAAAGTGACCGATGCTAGATGGAGGTCAGCGCAGAATGCGACTTAGGATCGTCCAAGACTTACTTGCAAACGATGGCATCCTCGGGCATCGCGAGGAAGTGCTTCGAGGTGATGATGTCGCGGTTACCGGTGGTGGTGACGAAGACGTTTGACCGGGGGGCAGCATCCTCCATGGTGGTGACCTCGTAGCCGGCCATCGCAGCCTGGAGGGCGTTGATGGGGTCGATTTCGGTGACAAGGACACGGGCACCGTAGGAGCGGAGCGCCTCGGCGCACTGGGCAACATTAATCAATACCAGATCTAAAAAACGGCAGAAAAAAATGGCAACTCACTCCCTTTCCAACATCTCCGAAGCCAGCAACAACAGCGACCTTTCCGGCAAGCATGACATCGGTGGCGCGCTTGATGCCGTCGACGAGCGACTCGCGGCAGCCGTAGTAGTTGTCGAACTTGGACTTGGTGACCGAGTCGTTGACGTTGATGGCGGGGATCTTGAGCTTGCCGTCACGGAACGCCTTGTAGAGGTGGTGCACACCGGTGGTGGTCTCCTCCGAGACACCGTTGATGCCAGAGAGGTACTGGGGGTATTTCTCGTGGACGATGTTGGTGAGATCGCCTCCATCGTCGAGGATCATGTTAAGGGGTTTGCCGCCATTGAAGCCCGCGATGGTCTGCTCAATGCACCAGTTGTACTCCTCCTCGGTCTCGCCCTTCCAGGCGAAGACGGGGACACCAGTCGCCGCGATGCTAAAAAAATCAATAAGTCCCGAACGCAGCTGATTTCCAGATCAAGACGCGACATACGCGGCGGCAGCATGGTCCTGGGTGGAGAAGATGTTCTGGAAGCCGAGTTATGGTGTGTCTGCGCATATCGATGAGAGTAAAAACATACGCAGGACGACCAAGTGACTTCCGCGCCGAGGTTGGTGAGCGTCTCGATGAGGACCGCGGTTTGGATGGTCCTTGATGCGCTGTGAGACGCATACAAAACTTGAAAGAGAGGAATCGCACATGTGGAGGCATCCGGCTACGCGGGCGCCTTTCAGGGGCTGAGAAGGTCCGTACTAAAGCCAACATTAGCGACAGTGAAAACGAACGAACGTTCAATAGCTAACCTTCTTCCTCAGGTACATGAGACCAGGCATCTCATTCTACATCCCCGTTAATACTGCTGCAGAAATGTAAAATAAAATCGCGATTAAGCACCTCAGCGATTTCGATCTCCTTGCGACCGAACGCAGCGAGAGAGACATCTATCTACCATTTAGCCTCAGATCTTTGAACGATAGAAATGCACGTACCAGCGACCTTGAAGACCATTTTGTGTAAAGAGAAAGTGGAGGGAGGAAGAAAAGAGAGTTGCTGATCGATGGCCTGATGCCGTTTTATGACCTGACTTCGCGAAGCGCCGGGCGGAGATTGAAATCTCGGCTTGTTTTTTATCCACTCTCAACCCACGGCGCCCACTCGGGCTGCTGGAAAACATCGTACTGCGACGCGTATACCGCAGAGACCTCGTTTTTGGTTTTACTGGCAGCTTTTAGGGAAGCCATTTGAAGTCAAACCATGCAAACTCAATGACCGCCACCCGAATCTGACAAAACGAAGGGATTAATGTCCGCCCATGGGAGGGGCGTATTTTTCAAACCGGACTGCCCTAGCCACCACCAATTTTAATTGAAACTGTGGCGGCCTTGAACCTTCAAGTTGTCGCGTGGTGTCTGAAACCTTGGCGGAAAATCTTGAACTTCTTAATCCCTGCGTGGACCTGGGTCTGGCGTACCGGCGATGCGTCGAAAAGTTATACTGCGTGTATTACTGCCGGGGCCTTGTTGTTGGTTCCAGAGACAAGTTTTAATTCTTGGGCAAGCCGAGTTGAAGTTGAACTCATGCAACATCCCAATAGCCGCCATTCGAAAGGACCAAGCACTGCTACAACTGAGGATGAAGGGGATCATGGCATGAGGAGGGACATATTCTCGAACCCGAATCCTACAATTAAACCGTGCTGGCCTCGTTGAATCTTCGTGTCCTATAGCAGTTGGTATCCCACCGCGCTATTAGCAAGTCGAAACGTGTCTGAAACCTTGACGGTTGGACTCCTTCATCTCTGTGTGAACCTACTGTACGTCTGGTATGCCATAGACGTCGAAAAAATCACACCCGGTGTACCGTGGAAACCTCGTTTTTGGTTCCACTGGCAATTTTGAATTCTCGGGCAAGTCGGGTTGAATCATGCAATATCCTGCCCCAAATCTGATAGGGCACTTGCTAAAATGGACGAGGAAACCAAGTGAATGGGTGTCCTTTGATGGCAAGATGAGGGCCGTATTATTCAAACCGTAATCCCAATTAAAGTGCGCCAGCCTTGTTGAACCTTCAAGTTGTCGCATGGCAATCGGTATTCTCGGTGCAATCCTAAAAGCGGCTGAAACCTTGACAAAAAAGTCTTAGAATCCTTCATCCTTGCGTGTACGTGGAACTGAAACGTTTTATCCGAAACAAGGACTCCTTCATGGAGTTGAACATGCCATCCGATTTTGCATGCGTGCGTACGGGCTAAATATGGTCATGCAAATCGGGGAAGATGGAGAGAGACAAATGGGTGATTTCGGTTGTCGCGAACTTGAGAGATCGTAATACAAGGACTGAATTTGAGAAATCAAGCGGTGTTCAAAAAAAAAGTTCGGTGTGTACTGGGCTATTTACCATCAGTATCCATGTCATCTGATTTCGACAGAGCCAAACGCCGTTCACCTTTAACTTTCAAGTCGCGCATTACACGGCAACGGCCCTCCCGACGCGGGCTGACGCGTCATGACCGAGAAAGCCGCATTTGAAGACCTGGAAAACAAGTGTCGTATCGCAGAAATCATGCAGTACAGCTGTAACCCCAAGAAAAACCGACTTGGTCGCTATGAGGTCCACTGCGTCCCCATCCCGCGCCTGTTTCGCATGTAAGCCTTCAAACCGACTCTCCACTCTTCCCTGGCCTGTGCATGTCACCCGCAGATGTCCCGACCGGCCTGCGGTGGAAGTAACGCGTGTGTTGAATGTTGACCTTACCACGGGCCACGTCAAACTGCCACAAACTCTGGGGTGAGTCTCTGTCATGCTCACGTGGCTCGCCGCTGTATTTATTGCAGAGAAAAGCTCCCGAAAGGCAAGCTGTGGCACGACGTGGACAAACATGACACCAGTATCGAGGATGCAGCATAATTTTGATCTTCCGATTCGATACCATGCCTATAAATGCATCAGTCTAAAGTCGTGTCGAAGTCATCCCACGCTTATTCAGTTTAACTTCAAAAAGACCTTCGCGCTTGCTATGGGACCCGTCTACGCTGCCAAGTTCTTTAATGTTGGTCTCCGTCACCGTCCCAGCGCAGAAGCGTAGCGACGAGCCTCTCAGAAGAACTTCATGGACTGGCGTCTGCTAAGTGCTGTCTGCTATCCGAAAAATTTGAGAATGCTTCTACTCTTCAAAACTCGTATGGGACCCGTCTACGCTGCCAAACTTTTTAATGTTGGTTTCTTGGTTTCGTGCGCGGAAGCGTAGCGACGAGCCTTTCAGAACAGCTTCGCGGACTGGCGTACAGACATATGTTAAGTGCTTTCTCCTCTACCTAAACTATTACCAGAGAACGCTTCTGGATCCCGCGATGCTGAGTACGCAGGATGTGCGCATCAGCGTCGCTTGCTACAAACAGATCTACATCTTGGCGCTGTGATTTTTTGACACTGGGCTAAGCTTCTGAAATATCTTCATCTCTGATGATGCTGGGAGCAGCTGATATGAAAACCAGCAAAGAAACTCGTTCTTTGGCGCGCGCCTTGATGCTGGCGACCAAGATACCGGGGAGATGCGGAAAACCCGGAAAACTCGATTGGCTCGTTGGACTGACCGGATCATCCGCCTAGATTAGATTGAATCCACAACCACCTCAACCGTCAACAGTGCCTCTTAGAAGCCCGCGCGCTCTGTAGTGGGGAAGGCATGAAGTCAATTAAGATGCCGCACCCACGCCTGCCCGAAGTCGTCGAGCAGGCCGATAATCAAGCTCCTCCGATAGTACACGTCAATACGAGGCAGCGCACGGAAACCTTCCGTTCTCAGGACAACATGACATGTCGAATTGCGGAAGTCGCTCGCGATGCAAAGGGTAAGCCGTCAGCTCTGAAAAATTGCTAAATAGTGCTGCCCATGTCCTCGGCTCTTCACCGGCTGTCTGTACTTACTGTATGTGGATTTTATCAGATCGCGGTGATGTCAGCTGAAAAATTGAAATAACGGGCCGCCCGAACCGCGAACTGAGCACAGTGAGAAGGATAATCATGACCCAAATATCAAGCTTCGAATTGTTCCAGAAAACAGATATCCGATTGTTGGAAAGCAGTCGCGTTGCTAGGCCTATCCGACAGGCGGAAGGCCCGTCGTGCGCCCTCTTGCGCCGTCTCGCTTGTGTACCCCGCCGCGTACGCGATAGCGCTCAGGTTAGTCGCCGGGTTCCTGAAGATCGACGCGAATCCTTGGATTACTATGCAACAAAGCGCCCGGGACGAGGATGCGACATAAACATGTGCGAAATGTCTCACAGTGGCGGTGAGAAGATCTCGGAGATCACCAATCCGGTCACGTCCGCAATTGCCTCCGTCCGGTCTCTGGGAGACTCTCTTCAGTCAATGTCGCGTACGAAAGATGATCTTCCGTTAATTATGTCTTCTGGGGCACTGCTGGATCTATGATCGACGCGTCTGTCATCGCTCGGTTTCTTGGTCGCCCAGAGAGATGTCATCATCGCTGTACAGCCCGTTGTGGCCACATCCCAAGTCGCCCTTAGCGACAACGTCCTCGCATCCATCGCCCAGGTAGCTAACAGTGTTTTAAAGCCAGTGCCGACTCGTTGTCGTTTTGATTCAAAGCCTCTTCATCGTCCTCCTGTGATCTGCACCGCCTAAGCGAATAATGCAGAACATTTCCCAAGATCATCCGTTCCAGTGGACGTATAACTCTCATGCTCAGCCTGATATTAAAGTAGAATCAGCGCCAGAACCCTTCTCTCTATTGTCCCCTCCTTCGTCCCCTTCTCTCCCTCTTACGACGAGCAGCTCATCCCTCTCGTGTCGCCGACGTTCTTTGGGATCCATTACTAGCCCCAAGCGTGTCCGACCCTACCCACCACACACTCACACTCGCTCACGCATAGACGATTTCGATATGGCAACTGCCCCTGCATACTGGCCCTCATCTTCTAATTCTTCGCGGGGCGGCAGTTCTAGAGCCACTAATAACAATAACGACCAGCGGCGGGCGTCTGAGGGGAATCAGCAGCTCATGTATAGCTCGGCCTATTCGATGCCTGTGAGTCGCGTTTTTGACGCGCCGCCCATTTGCGCCGAACTGAGCGCGTCATCATAGATGTATTCGCGCCCATCAGACAGTTCTGACGAACACCGATCCCCATCTTCTGGGTCCAGCGGCACATCAAGCCTGACAGGCGCGATGGGGGAAACACACGTGTCTTCAAGGCACTCTGGTTCTCCTCCCCCACGAGGGGACCCGCTCTTCAACATGACCATGGGGCAGCCAGTCGGATGGACGCAGTCGCCGATGCTTGCCTCACAATCAACGTACCCAGGCGTTGCCGGCGGCATGGCCGCCACCGCGTACCTTGGCCAACAATCATCTGGCACTCCGTACTATCGAAACTCCGAGTCGCTCTCTCCACCTTCGCCTTTTACGACGCCCATCTTTAACGACCCTTTCCGCCCTAATCCAGCAGCAAACTACACGTCTACACCTACACCAAACTCTGCCTATCAACCCATGAACCAGCAGGATGCCGAGATCCGCCTTCTGCGCAAAAAGCTGCGCGAGACGGAGCAGGCATACGAGCGCGTGCGCGAGCAGGTTAAAGCTCTGGAGTCCAGACCTGCTCACCGTTCCCACTCTGCTGGAGGGCTCTCATCCCCACTGTCGACACCACCCGTGAGCGCGAACTTCCAGGCTCAATGGAAGGCCCGCACGGAGGCGCGCATTCGTAACTTCTGCGCGCTCAACCGGGCGGGTAACGCGCTCTGTGCATGGCACGACTCCCGGCGCGAGCGGCGCGTCCACCCACCACGGATGGCACCGAACGGCTACCTCAACTGCGGGTGCACGTACGAGGAGGCGCTCTTCGAGGAGAGCCTCTCGCGGCACCACGTCGGGAGTTACCTGCCCGGGGAGAACGTCCGCATGGATCCCGCACTGCGAAACCCGCTCTTGAAGCTGTTGCAGCAACGCTACGGCTACAAGGACGGTGACTTCGAGCGCGATCCACGCACTGGGGATTGGATTCCCGGCGAGGGCCCCGCCTACTGGGAGCAGCAGATCCAGGCTGGCGCGAACCCCCGAAGGGAACGTCGTTAACGACATGACCACGGACCACGGACAACCAAAAGTTATATTACACGGACAACTACACTACACGGACTGAACATTTTAGCAGCATAATCTTCGCTTTCATCTGTAATTCTATGTACCATACTGTTCTATTATTTGTTGTAGACCTACTCTACTTATTATACTCTCACCGCATTGTAAATATCTTACACGCACTTACTGTACTCTAGTACGAATACTTACCACATTCGCTACATCTAATCAGCGTAGCCCGGCAATTTGCCTTAAAAATATAATCGCTTTGGAAGGTACTTGAATTGCGCGAACCGACTTTTTTCGAGCTTGAACGTGAAGTTGAACTTGATTCAACTGGTATCGCGACATGTAACATGCACTTAAATCATCGCCTCGCACCAAAATAATTTGAATCGTTAAAGATTTACAACTTGTAGGCATACTAGCGACTTCGTTCGAGGGCCAGAATCCCTTCGCACCAATAATTTAAATCGGTCGAGGTTACAATTTGTAAGCATAGGGACTTTCGCCTTTCTCGAGGGCCTACAACTTTCAGAATAAATCGTATAGAACACGGAGCACGTACTCGGAGGTAAGTCGGGCTAGGAGACGATGAGAAATAGCCACTAAGAGCCGCTACAACGCACCGCGCTTGTATTTTGGCGACATAGGCCATGAATTTCGGTCCTGCCAATTTCAAGAGCGCAAGACCCTCCAAGGGAAAGGACATGGCAAAGTCTGCCGCGGTCGGCTCAGAGCCACCTGCGAACCAGTCGAATTTTGCTAGGTGTGCTTCCACCTGTATGCAAGGTCTGTAAGATTGCGCAGAAGATGCCAAAGGGAATTTTGCGAGTACAAAAGCAGCGTATTTCCGAAGCTCCGGGTCGATGCGCTGTGTTTGAACCTGTCCGAAGAGGGCGGTGGCTGTCGGCCGGATTTTCTCGGGCATAAACCGCGGATAGCTGGTGAAAATAAGGCGTTGGACGAGTAGGGGCATCAAGGAAGCCTCCGCGAAGTGTGTGACTATGACGAGTCGGACGTCGTCTACAGCCGGTTCATTTTTGGACTTACAGTACAAGTTGTTGAGGTATTCTGGTCCAGAGGACGGCGCCTGAAGCTTTCCATCGACCGAATATTTATTGATGAGATACTCTTGAATTTCTTTGGTCTGCAAACGTTCGAAATGAACAAACAATAGGCATTACCGATAATTGCAGTGCTCTCGGCCAAAGTAACGTCGCCGTCGGTAATGACTGGAGACTTTCCCAGGGGATTCACGTCTAACAGAGCCTTTGGCGCCAGCTGAATCAGTCGTTAGCGCCAAGTTCTACCGTAAGATGTCGCAGACGGACTCCGACGGAATTTCGTTGGTATCTTTTGACCTGATATGGCACCCCGAGCTCCTCCTGCAATCATCCATGAAAATAACGGTTCCCGGGGAAACGCAGGGGAGACTTACGAGCAGCCACAAGATGCGCTGTGAACGGGAGTTGTTCAGATGGTGGACAACTATCATCGTTGTGAAGGACTGAAGCCGGGGATCGACGGACGCTGGCGGATCATTACATATCTCCTTTTGACATGTCGATGATCGTCGTTCCGGCGGCTTTTTCTCTTCGACGGCCGATGGTCTAAGTAACCGAGAGAGAAACCCGTCTATGCTATGGCGACGCGCGTACTCGTTTGGCTTCGGTTATCATTCTATTGTGCGGCCTTTTCGTGGCCCCGTCAATTCTACAAGCTAAACAACGCCGAAACTCCAAGTACCGTTTCTCATTCATTTTCTTTGTCGACGCGATGGCTTACTACTTCCGATTTTGTTTCAGTCGTAAATGGTTTGCTGCAGGATGAACTCGTTAGCTTGTTCACCAGCAACGGTAACGTCTCAGTGGTTCCCTCGTGCGCCGACTGACGACGCGTGGCAGCTGCTCTGGACGATTATTCGCGCCGACCCGATTGTTTTCAAAGTGTTGCCGCCAAGATTCGTTTACAATGTGGCGAGCTGGAAATGAATGAAGATGAGAGAGTCAGAGGTAGGAGCAATAATCGCGATTCGCGTCTGAAACTCAATCGCACAGCTGCTATTTCCATGACTCTCTGCGAGCTCGCTACGGCTACCCATCATTCATTTCCTCTCGAATGTGCATCCTTCACCGCGGATTCCGAACTGTTTTCCACTCAACCCCAGGGAGAATGCGTAGAGTTCGGATTTTCCGCTGATGCCCGGACCTTTTGTGTTACTAACGTCAGGGCAGTGCACTTTCCAGGAGCGCCCAATTTTGGTCTAGCTATTCGGGTTATTTGCGTGAAGTTCGTAAGTACAATTTTCTGCGATTTTGGACACGGCCGACCATTTTTTCTAGCTCAACTATGTTTTGCCTTTCGCCGCTGGAACGACATAGGTAAACGGGTCCCTTTTTTTTGGGAACGCCGTTAATTTCGACAGATACGGCCAAGGACATCTATAAGAACTCGACGACAGAGATGGCGATACTCGTTCGCCTGCTTTTAGCGCGCGAAAAGGCAGATGTCGAACGAAAGAAACGCTGGGATACCCAGCTTTCGGTAATTTTTGACAACGCGATCTTTACAGACCGTGATGACCGAGTTCCCAGGAGCTAGAAGACGTTACTATGCGTCTCAAGACCGTGTCCGACCTGATAGATACCATGATGACCGCAACGACTCCGCGGCTGCAAACCGAACTGACTACTGTTAAATCCTTCTATACTCGCCTTACAGATCAAGACGTTGATCTCCTTTTCCAGATCGTCGATGTATTCAAAACCGACCTAATGAATGTTCAAGTCCATTCCAGGATCGAAAATTCGCGAATAATGGAACAAGTCAGTTCAGAGTTGCAGCTCGCGTCTCAGCGTGTAGGTACCTGTATTCTCGTTTCAACGAACCGCGTAGACTGATTCTGGCTCTAAGCACGCACATTCCTTAAATGATCTCGTTCCTTTTCTCCAACAATCCTTTGCCGACGATTTAAATGCTGTATTATCCCCGTTCCGAACTCAAAGTTTGCGGGCCCTGGATATATCTGTTCGTATTACTTTCTTACTCGCAGTCGACTCAACTAAACACCATTCAGAATTCGGCGCAAGAGGGGTGGATCGATCTGACCCTCCAATTCAATGCCATGCAACAGGTTTCTGTACACAATCTTCCTTCATTTTGCGGACTAATGCGTGTTCAGAAAATCTTGGCACTCTCCGGCAGCATTTCTGATACTGCCACAACCCTTGAGGCCTCCACGGAACACGCGCAGTTCGTTCACGATGCCCAACTTGCTGCATCTCTCTCTGCTTCGCATCTTGCCGAAAGTCTCGCTCAATTGACCATAACAACTCAAGACTCGTTAGAGAAAATCAATGCATCTGCAACTCAACTTACCCGAAGCCTTTCCCCTCGAGGCGCTCTCATAGATCTCGTCAGATTAATTGAGGTGGTTTTGCCCAGTAATTCATTTTTGTTTTCACGCGTGGACACACTGACATTTGCGTCAAGTTGACCCATCCACCATCGCATACTTGCATCATCTCCCGATCTTTCCTGTGGTCTCGGCGGTCCTGGGTTTTCTGTTCTACCTGCTTCGATCATCATTTTCTGTAGTAATGGTGAGTGGTGCGTGAACAGTTCGTTACCAAGTCCCAGAACTACTCCAGAGCATCACATTCCTTTTCTTTTCCTCCCGCAAATATATTATCAAACCTGTTTACGATCAAGATGCTGCTGTGTAAGTGATCATCTTACAGAAGTCGTTTCCCGCGTCCCGCTCGGCACTGAAGCCCTCGCGTAGTAATGATTCATACCACGCTGTCCCGTACCAAGCTGTCCCGACCACCCTCCAATCGCATCCTCCCCCACGTTCGACTCGCATACACAGGGCTCCCGAAATAATTTCGCGGCCTGGGATTCGCAAATCTCGCATACCCGATAGATTGTGCAACATTAATCGCCCCTCGCACTGACTCTCAAAGTTGGAATTAAATAAGACTGATGTATTTTTAGAGTTGCTGGAATATATCAGATTGTGATGTAGTCGCTCGCCTTGGTATCCACCGTTCGCTCCGATCTAGGTCGGAGTTTGAGGGAGATGCCGGGGAGATAAGTTGAACAGGAAGCGTCTATTGCGTCGATAGAAGGTATTGAGGCATTTATCTCCACGGTTAGTTTCTCTCAGTTGGTTGCTTTCCTACGTACCTCCGAACCAGCCAGCGCCGAGATCCTCATAATATCTCACCTTATGTCGGTCTGCGTCTGCAGAATATACCAGCGCTTATTCTTTAGAGTTCTTCATCGGCGCCGACGTTGGAAAGGAGGCTCGGGCACAGTCAAATTATTCAACGTAGATGGCGGTCAAATTATTCGACGGTAGGATAACAAACTTATGGCTGCTGGCGAGTAAACTTTAAGCTGAATCACAGTTTCACCGACTTAGCCGCCCGGCCGGCAGTCACAAAAGAATGCGACCCGGACACGACGATGTTGCCGGTGGCCTTGTCCGTATACAATTGAGTGGAAGCTGAACAAAATAAATCAATTGGTACACACCGCACAGCTCCCCAGCCGCGTGTGCTTGTCGAAGAATACGGAGCGCACCGTCACCGTGAGTATCGCACCTCTGTAAGTCGCAAGTAAATGGCGTATATTATGGCACTCGAAAGTTGGGAGACGTACAGAGGCGCCGGGCGATGCCAGTAGACGCTCATGAATCGCAACAGACCGACGCCGTCGAATCACTTCGCCCTGCCAAGTAGGGCCATCATTAATATGGTGCATCTTTCAGAGTTATTAACATGGGAGAAGGCAACTGGAAGCAGCAGTAAAACATACAGATCCATAAGTGATGGCGCGCAGCCGCCATGTATCGTACCAAGCATATTGCACATGCCTTCAGGAACCAAAAGAAGAAGAAAATTAGGTTCTAGGCAGTTATTTGAAAGAAATAATACTCAGTTCGACGATCTTGAGGCGCTGAGATACTTCGCTGCCAAACACCGAGGGTAACTTCGAGATTCCGCGCCTAGTGCAGAAGCAGAAACAAAGCATTGGCGACGATCAGCTTTTCGCCGTCTGAAATGTTCCCCAAAATCTGCCTGACGTCCACGTGTGGTGCTTTTAGCAGAGAGTGTTGGAAGCGGTCCCAGCTAGTGGTCACGGCGGTGTAGATAGTGTGAGAGAACGGATTGAACCTGCACCAAGGAACTGTACTTGGAAGAGCTAGCAAATTGGATCAACACATAAAATGAGGCCACTCTGGAGCGTGGATTTTAAAGGCGGCTGGCGCTGATCTAGAGATGGGCAGAGCGGTCACCTTGCCGCAGTTCGCGCTTCAGTTCAATTCCTGATTTTCTGCCGACACGGCGGCTTATTTCCTCCGTGTGAATTTTTTGCAGGGTGAGCTCGTTAGCTTGTTCGCCAGTCACGGTACCGTCTCAGCGCCCTGGCGCGCCTACTGACGACTCGGCAGCCGCTTCGGAGACGGGAGTTTTGTTGAAGGATGGTCCGGAAAACTTTCCCAGATCCGGCCGAAACAACACACCAGTATTCTGGTCTGGAAAACCGGATAATGGGATTTTTTCCGCCGCCGCGCTACGCAATGGTGGGATCATCTACTTGCTAATATCCATTGTCAGTCAAGTTCCGCTGGTTCTATGCTGGCTCGCGACTATTGCCTCTCTAGGAGGTGTTTCGAGTTCGGGCGTGCCCAAAATCGCCCTCAAAAAAGCTACCCAGCGGGCAGGAGTGGGCGCTAGGCCTGGGTTGGGCCTGGGGAAATTTCGAACAAGCCGCTTGGGGATACAGTATCCGAAATCTTGCGTAATAAGCGCTCGCTTCGCAGATCGCGATCTCGCTTACACTTACTTAGTAGTAAGTACACGCCCCCGATTCAATTTTGATGAAAAATTTGTACTTGCGTCCGAAGACCACCTCCGGCGTAGCCATCATGATGGGAGTCGCAGCGAACGGACTGGTAACAAGTCGTTGAATTTTTCCCTACCAGACGAAGCTTCTGCGATGCATTTGATGGAGGTTCAGGTCAATGCCCGAAATGAAAAATCCACGAATAATGGACCAGATGAACTCCGACTTACAACCCGTACAGGTATCGTGGCTTCAATGAAACGCCTAGACTTATTCTGGCTCCCAAGAACGCGCACGGTTCCTTTCCTCCGAACATCATAGGTGGTGTCTAGAATTGTAACAATCGTAACATCTGGGCCAACAATACAAGTGCTGCATTCTAAGGCCCTGGATATATCTGTTGGTATTAATGTTTCAGTCGACTGGGCTGACCACCATTCATGATCAGAATTCGGCGCAAGTCGTTCTGAGGCTCCAATTCAACCCTATAGTTTTTAGGCTCATTCTAACACGTTTGCAGAAAATCTTGCAATTCTTCAGCAGATACTCCTACAACCTTGAATCATCCGCGTAACACGCACAGGTGGTCCACGATGTCTAACTTGCCGCATCTCGCTCCGCTTCGCACCTCGCCGAAAGACTTGCTAACGGCTCAGAGAGAGATTCAACGCATCTGTGGTTCAATTTGCCCAAAGCTTCTCACTCTGAGGCGGTCCAGTAGCTCTAGTACAATTAATCGAGTGGCAGTAGTCTTTCTCGGTGCGGACTGAAGTCGACCCATCCGTCATCGCATACCTGCGTCGGCTGATCTGCGTTTTCTGCTCTACCTGCTCTGGACTAGTGGCTACTAGTCAGTTCAGCAAGTTCGTTTCCGGAATTCTGGTCTAATTCATCCAGAGCATCAGGTTAATTTTTCAGATGCCCACCCGACGGATTCTATACTCCCGCTTGCGCTTGTCTTACTGCTAATAATCAGTCTTCATAGCCCGCCATCCAGTGCTGGGCGGCAGACGCGAAACTGTTCCAGGTTTTTCGAGTTCGAAAAGCTAACATGCCAAGTCGAGCATGCTCCGCCCGCCAAAACATACGAAACGCGGTAGTCGCCGGCTCATCTGACGTCCAGAGACTGCCATTTGTAACCTCGCTACTACAACACACGAGGTACGAGTGAGATCTGTTGTAGCGTCTGTTTAGAAGAGACTACCTCGCTACATGGTTTTGTGGCCCGGAATTCGCAAATATCGCGTACCCGAGGCAGTCAATGCAGCAGCATTGACCGCACAGGCCTTTCAAAATTATAATAAAACCAATTTTAGATAACTACTGGAATTTATTCACCATTAATTGCTTGCGAGTCGAACCTTGAACTACTCAACGGAGATAACGCGGAGATAAGATAAGATCTACCAGTAAGATCTCCGTGATCGTGTTTGGCATTAGCGGCTTGGTATAACAACACCACGATTTGCTTAAGCTTAACTGCAACTCTGTCGCTGAGCGCTGAGCCGTCAAATCTCTCGGCTAGAAGCCCAATAACGTTCTTCAATCGCTTCGGGGAAGGGAACGGGACGCAAATAACGTCCTTCGGATGCGCTGGCGACTACCGCAAAATGACCACCATTCCGCCGCGCTTTCGCACTGTACGCAGTCACCGCAAGAAACCCTCGTTTCCCCGTGTTTTCTGACCTTCAGGTTCAGAACCCCTCGTTCAATCTGGTCACGACCGTACCGATGGATCTTACAGTACTGAAGAATGAAGTTCGCAGTGTAAATGTGGCAAATGTGCGTATTACCGCCCTTGCTCAGCCAACCCCAATTCCAATGCCTTATTTTTTTGCTTCGGAATCCTTCACTCGGAAATTGACGGATCTTTCATTTGCAGACGGCTGAGAAAGCAGAGCAAACATCAATTTTCAAGGACCCTAACGGTGTTAGCTACCTAGTGTCCTTTTCCTGCGTTTATCTGACTCTTTCTCAGAACATTCAAATCAGAGAGGTTTGCCGCAACTTCTTGCACAATCAATGCTCCTGGGGCCGCAGGTGTCATCGTCTCCATGTCCGCCCACCGCTGGTCGGCCCACCGCCTGTCCGCTCACCGTCCGAATCCCAAGTGTGTTGTCTATTCCAATTCTATCCCCTTCATTCTTCTAAGTGAGCCCTACAGCCAATCCATTCCAAGGTTGTTTCCCACCACAGGCTACCCTCTGCCCCGGGTTAATCTGCGACGCTAGACTCCGTTGATATCAGGTTCTCACCCGAACACGATGGGGACGATGGACGATTACGTCGTCAAGCTCCCCGTGTGCAACCGTGGCTCTTCAGCAGAAAATGATCAGGCAAGAGCATCCAACGCGGTCCTTGCGAGCTCGATGCTTAGCGAAACTTTCCCAGACTTCGCGTCGCTTAAACAGTCAAAGCTCATGCCTCATTGACTTGACGGGTGACTCCCCAGTTCCGGTCGTTCGGCTCCGTCGGTCCGATTGTCCTCCCGAAAATCCGAGTCAGAACAACGTCCCCAGCATGTCCAGATTCGACGGCTTATCTTGGGACGACCGGACGAATTTCTGGGGCTGGAAAACAGACGAAAGCTCTTGGGGAAACGCCAGCTTTTCTTCTCAGGGCAGTTCTACTGAAGGTTCCTCGTCGGTATGCGGATCTCACTGTTCAGAAAGCCCGTCCTGACCTATTTTATCTTAGACGGAGACAGTTTCATCGCAATCTTCCTCTACTCTAAATCACCCTCAAATGATCAGGAAACGTCCACCGCCGCCGTATCGACAGATCTGCCGCGCCTGGTTGCGGGATCGCTGTAATTTTGGCTGCAATTGCAAATTTGTACATGGGGACTTGGATCTTAACTTCCCGGTGCGCTGATTTGCCTTACAACAAGTTACTCACCAACATCGGCCAAAGGATATACCACCAGCAGCACCAAACCCCCATCCTCCTCCTGAAAATCCGAGTCGGAACAACGTCTCCAGCATGTCCAGACACGACGGCTTATCTTGGGACGAACGGACGAATTTCTGGGGATACAAAACAGACGAAAATTCGTGGGGAAACACCAGTTTGTCTTCTGAGGACAGCTCTATTGGAGGCTCCTCATCGGTATGTAGATCTCACTATGCAGAGAGCCCCCCCTGAGCGACACTATTCCATATTAGCCGGAGACAGTTTCATCGCAGTCTTCTTCAACTCCAAATCACCCTCAGATGATTAGAAAACGTCCGCCGCCGCCGTATCGAGAAACCTGCCGCGATTGGTTACGAGACCGCTGTAAATTTGGCTACAATTGCAAATTTGTTCATGGGGATTTGGATCTTAATTTACCAGTGCGCTAATTCGCTTTACAACAAGTGTATTCACTAACATCGACCAAAGGATATACCATCAGCAGCGCCCAAGCCTCCTCCTCCCCCACCGGAACCACTTCTCTCAGTAACGATTCACGATCACACCCAAGTCAAAATCGGCTCGGGCTTCGAGATTCACGATGTGACCACCAGTGTCGAGATACCGTGGATTATCCTCAGCAACGTCCCCGCCCGCGTAACCCTCCCTGTTCTGCAAAAGCTTCTCTCTCCCTTCGGGTCCGTTCTAGACCTGAAACTTCCCTTGACCCCGGCAAAGGATGTCATGACCGTCAGGGCCCGGTTCGCCAGCCATGGAGAAGCCCTACAGGCTAGCACCGCCCTTGACGGTTGTATGTTCTTCAAGGCCCGGATCTCCGCGCGGGTACCCGTCAATTCGCGGAGCGGAATGGCCTCTATTCATGATTCAAGTGTGCGAATACAGTGGGAGGCTCCCCAGAAAGTCGCCTACGGAGGTTATCCGAGCCTCCAAAGAGCACAGGAAGCGATATCTGCAGCGAAGAAGGGTCCCAGTGACGACTACCACGTGCATGCGTCCATTCACGTCGGGCTTCCCGCAATTGGCACCGTCACCGTTAGATTCTCTAATTTACCGCCTTCTGCCGACGAAAAGTTTATGGAGCGTTTTGGCCGCCCTGACGACATCATGTGGGAGCGGCCGAATTACACCACCCTGTCTCTAGCCGTCGACGGCATAAAGCGCATTCTTCAAGGCCTAGGGAATTTCTTGGAACTTGATGTTCTTCCTCCGCCATACTCCCATGGTCTTATTCGAGCTTGGGCGACATTCACGTCTTCTGCAGCCGCCAGAACTGCTGCTAACGCTCTGCATGGGCGAAAGCCGACTTTTACGGGGAAGACACGCATCTTCGCGTCCCATGTTCAGACACTGGCATATCATATGCCATTTGATGAATACCAGAAGGACGCCCGCCTCATCGACAGCTTGCGCGAAGCGGTATTTCGAAATGGCAATATGACTATAGCCACTCGCCGCCAGCCAACGGAGATGCTGATCAGACTGTCGGCGGAGGGGGTGAAGCCGCTAGGATGGCTGAAGGCCGAGTTTGAGAAGATATCGCGCGGCGAAATTCTTCGGGACGATGGTGTTGTGGTCTGGGACTTTTTCTTCGCTCGACCGGATGGTTCGCACTATCTGCGAAGTGTCGAAGCCGAGGAGCCAGGCGTGCGCATTGAAACCGACAAAATCAGGCGAACCTTGAAGGTCTTCGGAACCCCTCCTGGACGCGCAGCCGTGCGAAAGATGCTCCTCCAGAAGATGTCGCAGCTAAAATCTCAAAGAGTCCGGGTCATACGCGTCCCGGGCCGCGTTGTTAGCGCTTTTCTCATGACGCAGCTAACGCGGTTGTGCGATAAATTCGGTGCCGAGAACATCTTCGTCGATATTTGGGAGCGGACGATTACGTTGCGAGGAGGCGACGAGCTTTATGAGGCGGGGCTGGAGGCCGTGCACCAGGCTCAGCAGTCTCCTATCGCACAACTGAATCGGCGTCTAAACGTTGTCGAGTGTCCGGTATGCTTCAACGAAATCGTCTCACCAATCACTCTCCGTTGCGGCCATAGGTGGTGTCGCGCATGTCTCGTCCAATATCTCCTCGCCGCTATCGACAACCGTCATTTCCCCCTGAGGTGTCTGGCTGACGAGGCGAAGTGCACAGAATGCATTCCTCTGTCAACCGCTCGCAGTATCCTCCAGCCGAACGAATTCAACTCGGTCATTGAGGCCTCGGTTTCGTCATACGTGCACTCGCACGCGAAGCAGCTCCACTATTGCCCCTCGCCAGACTGCCTGCAGGTCTATCGCACGGGGCCGAAGGGCACCGTCGTACAATGCCCGTCGTGTCTGCTGCGCATCTGCTCGCATTGCCATGCGGAGGCGCACGACGGGTTCGCGTGTGTGGAGCAGGATGGGGGCGACAGGCTCTTCAAGGAGTGGGCGGCAAGCCACGACGTGAAGAACTGTCCTGGGTGCGCGATTCCGATTGAGCGGGACGAGGGATGCCACCATGTTACGTGCATTCAGTGCCAGACGCACATCTGCTGGGTGTGTCTGCAGACGTTCCCGAAGGGCGAAGGGATTTACAAGCACATGCGTGAGGAGCATGGGGGTATCGGGCTGGGCGAAGATGCATAATGCATGTGCACGGCGGACAACGGCCTGTCACCTCGAGTGTACACCTTTAAAATTATGTGTTCCGTTGTTTTACAGTCCAGGTGACAGACCTTTGTCCATCGTGAGCAGGTAACGTTGTTTTCGTGTTCTTGTAGCCGTTTTAAAACGATGAATACGCGTCAAGTAGCTACTTTCTTGCCGTTTGTTGTACATGTAACTTATAGCTGTAATAATTTTGTTGTATCCCTCGTCATTGAAATGTTATACAGACACTGATGAATATACTAGACATTGCGTTAACATATTATGGACAGCAGACATCGGAGAAATACACATGGTAAGTAGTTACAGCCAGAAATTGCCGCAAATCGTCATTGCATGTACTCATACACAACAAACTACACATCCATGAGAAGATGAAACAGGTCGAGCAAAAGAAACACACCTTCTCGTACGGCTGGCGCGGCGGCTGACCATACCGCGGCAGCGACTCAGGCAGCTCAGGCCGCGACGCGAGATACCCAATTTCCGCCCCAAGATGGTCGCGGTAGCCTACTGTCTCCGCGGGGTAATCGCGTAGTTCGTCGGGGTATGCGCGGTCGACGGGCGCGTAGACGATAAACCCGTCGATCGTGAGATGGTCCCCGCGGCGATTCCACATACCCTTCCGCAGTGCGACGCGGTACGACGAGGGCGGGGTGCGTTGCACGGGGAGTGTGATGCCCGGGTTGCGGCCGAACTCCTGTGGCGGATCGGGGAGCGGGTTCGGGCGCGGGGGTGTTATCTGGGGCGCGGGGGTGGAGGGGGAGGTGTGGCGCGAGTGTGTCAGCACGGGCCCAGGTACAGGGGGGACGGGGGACGTATGTCGAGAACGGCGCTGGGCGTGGTGCGGGGAGCGATGCGGAGAGCGGCGCCTGGAATCGTTGGGGCTTTCTGGAATCGCGCTGAGCGACGTGGATGTGCCTACGACGGGAACCGATGAGTGACGACCGAGCGCGCGGCTGCTGTGCTTGTGGGTCGTCGTCGGGAGTACGAGAGGGCTCAGGATGCTTGCAGGCTCATCGACGAAGCTCGCCACACCGGACATGGATGAAGATGTGGGTGGGGCACTGAGTGGCGCTGGAAGCGATGACTGTCGCGATAGCGCATTAGTCTGCTGCGTGCTGAGCTGCTCCATGCGGCTCGCAAGCTGCGAATCTATGGATCCCCGCGATGGCTGCGCGTAAATTGACTGAGGCTGTGGCCCAGTGCTCGAACTGCGCGACTTGTAATGTTGAGGGGTGCGGACGATGTTCGATGAGAACGTCAGCTGCAGTTCACGCGTGGCGGTGAACGTTTCTGGCTGGTACGATGGGCCGTCGCGTTGGTATTGCCGGGGGCGATCCAGAGGCCGGTCCAGGGTCGGAAGGGTATCAGTGGACGGTGGCCTCGGTGGCTCCGAGGAATGGCGCGCGGGCATGCTGTTGCGGCGCTGGCTCTGTGGCGTCGGGTCCGACATCTCGCGGGGTTGGGAATGTCGCGCGTACATGGGCGGCGGACCGTTCGCCCCATATCCGCCGTGCGCGGGCGCGGATGCCGGTGGTGGAGGCTCAGGCCTGCGGCTGTTAGTGCTGGTATTTTCCTCGGTATCGTCCGGCTCGAGGCCGCGAGGGTTCCATACCCACGGTGTCGCCGCGGGTATGCCATCCTCCGTAGTCCCGAAGAGCTCCTCCCTGCACAACAAAATATCACGGCCATGCCGGGACGCGCCATAAGGCTAAAACAGACGCACCTTGGGACCATATTCGTTAAACCAAGCGGGTTGTCTGAGAGCTTTGTCGCGAGATACTCGGCGCTTGGGGGTCGCGGAACGCGTTTGTACGGGTTAAACGAAGCAGCAGCAGCCATCTGCTGCTGCTGGACCTGCCATTCCTGTTGGCGCTGTTGATGCCAGGCCTGGCTAGGGATCCAGGACTGGCTCGACTGCGACTGGTTGCTCGATAAAGACCATTGCGATGAATTGAACGCGGGGTTTATCGACCAGGTGCCGTTCTGCCAGTCTTGTGGATTTACACGAATATGGGGCGGCTTCGGAGGGGGCCATTGTAGGGCAGCTGGGGGAAACCAGGCGGGGCCTGAGGAAATGAGTAGTTTCTCGAAGGCATGGCATACTGGACTGGATAAGACATGTCCTGGCGGAAAATAAGATATTTTCTGGACAGATATAGCACCCAGACGTACAGAACAGAAGAGATCGTCAAGAACTATCCTGAAACGGACGAGAGAGGTTCAGGCGGAAGCAAATTTGGGTCCCTGTACACAGCGAATTTTTGGAAAATTGAGGAAGATCGCGGGGGACAGGCCTCGGGGATGAAGGGGTATAGAGCAAAGGGCCTTGGGTTTCTTCTTCTTATTCTGGCGATCTCATGAGAATCGGCCACTTCGCCGCTCAAAAACAAGTTTGGCACTGCTTTCTTGCCGTGACACCCGTCACTTTCGCAGTTGCCGTCTACCTCTACCTTGTTTTTTTCTTCTCCTAATTCACAACATCTCCAAGCCTCAGCACAAGGTTTCTCGACTTTCTCTGCTGCTAGGCAACTTTCGAACCTCTAATGAGCTTGTTTAACCCTTGTGACGCGCTGTATTGGCCGCAACTCCCTACTACAGCAATGCCTTTGAACGATGACACGGCCGGTGACTCCAACTCGCCAGGGTAGCAGGATCAGTTCCGTGTATGTAGACGGTTATCGCGGGCAAATCGCGGGTCTGCCACAACTCCGAGGGCTGCGGACGCGAGGCACTGCAGGTGCAAAGGCCAAGATGTCATTGCCTCGCTTCAAGGTCCGGCTCAGGGTTCATACCCCACTCTCATTAATTGCATGCTGGACTCGTAAACTCTGCACGTTTTTTGACCGGTGTTGAATTCACACAACGTGCAGTCGCAGTTGAGGTAGCGACTCCACGAATATCAGGAAAGACTCCACGAAAATCTGGAAACAATCAACTTGTGCATACTCGGACCCGTGTAGACACCACCCGCGTCCTTCGCTGGTTGAAGATGGAGCGTATCGACAGGCTTTGACCGTTGGGGCCTGTCTTGGAATTACTGCATGGTTGAATTCTGGTCTCTCAGTCTTGTATTACGCGACTCCAAGGAACCTACCACTGATGGCCTCAACTCTTCGATATCTGTCTGCAAAGCGGGTGGTGTATCTCGGCTACTTGTGATAATCTTCAAAGCCTACAACCGATGCTGATCGGCGCGGTTTTCTTGGAGGACTATACGGCCAAAATACCTGGATATTGTACAATTTGGGCGAGAAAGGATACTTTAGCAACTGGAAACCGGGACGGATCGGTGTCGTACGGAGACATGTACTTGGAGAAATGGGATGTGTTGCCTCCATATTAATATTTTTTGAAAAGACTTGGTTGAAATCGCCGCGAAATCCCACTTACCCTGTACACCTTAAAAGACGCCGATGCGCAACAAACTAAAAACCAGCGAGGTACGAGCTGAAACTTGGGTATAGCGCCTGTCACCTTGGAAAAACAAATTCAAACCGGCGATGCTTTGCGTTTAGAGTTGTCGGTAAAACGGCTAGATAGAGCACCTCCCCGCTCGCCGACTCGGCCACCAGTCAGTATTTTAGCACGTTCATGTATAATGATTCTCCTTTGGAAGTGGACCCGAGCGGCAAGTACGCGTAAGTCCTGGGGTGAGTCACAAAACTGAGCGGCCATGATTATTCACGTTCTCGGAGACTTCAGAGAGTGGCAAGGATACAACCATAAAGAAGTCGAAGCCTCGGTGCTGGGGGCGAACTTCAAACTGAGGAGGGGGAGATTTCGCATCCCAATGAACTCTGCAGTCACCAGTGAACTCGAGAATCGTTTTGGGAGACCGGAAAAACCGGAAATATGTTGGTATTCCCAGGGATAAGGCACGAATTTCGCCATTCATCCTTGAAAGCGGGCCCGAGCGGTGGTACGCGTCGTGGGTGAGTCGGCGGCAGGAAGAGAGAGTAAGCAAAATTGATCGGCCTTCCAAATGCGGACGCAAATCCGTCACTGACAAACCACTTCAAGTTGCTCACAAACCACTCACAAGAGGAATATTGAGCATGATTCATCCCCAATTAATTCTCGGAAATGGCTCGCAAATCTGCTATGGACGAGGGGTTATATAAGGAGAGCAAGGGGAATTGGGGTTCTGCACTCCCCTCCCATCCTCCAGCCTCAGCCAAAACAAAAGCATGGTCCAAGATCTCATTCGCGACTCGACCATCGGCCAGATTGTGAATTACGTCTCGAATGGTCGCCTTCTACCATACCCCGAGCAGCGACCGGGCTATGCAGTGCCCAGGCACTACCTTCTTCCTTCTGCGGAGAGGAACAATTCGGACGGAGTGGTTTCCGATGCAGCGACACTTAACGGGGACCTGCGAGACAAGACCGCAGTTTCCTCTCCGCCTGATACAGAAATCAAGCGCGAATCGACGATAACGACTCTGGCGGCGGACCTCGAGTCGCAGAAGCGGATTGACGATTCCACCACGGTTCCAGATCCGTATCTCGTTGGATGGAACGACGATTCAGACCCTGAAAATCCAAGGTGCGCTCCTTGCCATGATAAATCTTCGTTTGAAGCTCATTCTCGTGTAGAAATTGGTCTTTCCGGAAACGCGCTTTCGTCGCGTTCGAGATTTCCCTCCTAACGTTCAGCATCTACATCGGGTCGGCGATATATACATCGTCCATCCCGGGATTGATGGCTGAATTCAACGTTTCGTTGACCACAGCGACTCTTGGCTTGACTCTTTACGTCCTTGGTGAGTGTCTCTTCTGGTTGGGCTCAAAACGTTACTTATAATAATGCCACAGCCTACGGCATCGGTCCCATGTTCTTGTCGCCACTGCAGGAGCTCCCGATTCTGGGCCGAAATCCTGTATACATGGTCACGCTGTTCCTCTTCGTCATATTCCAGATCCCTATTGTCACCGCGACCAACATGAACACGGTCCTCGCCATGCGATTCATGACGGGCTTCTTTGGTAGTCCCGCGCTGGCCACTGGGGTGTGTAGTTTCTACTCCGCCATCGGCTATACAACTGACTGACTGTTTTCAAGGGAGCTTCCATGGGTGACATTTTCCCGCTACATCAACTCGCGTATGTGCTCGGAGTCTGGGCCCTAGGCGCCGTCGCGGGCCCCATCACGGGCCCGGTCATTGGCGGGTTCGCTGCGCAGGCCAAGTCGTGGCGGTGGCCCATGATGGAGCTCCTTTGGATCACCTCGTTCGCCGTCGTCTTCCTCTCGCTCTTCCTGCCTGAGACGTACGGACCCACTATCCTCCTCCGGCGCGCTCAGCGCCTGAGGAAGTTGACCGGCAATCCTGAGCTGCGAACGGCAGAGGAGCGCGACGAAGACTCGAAGAGCGCGTCGGGAATCATTTACGAGTCCCTTGTACGGCCCTTCGTGCTGGCGAAAGAGCCCGCCCTGGCCTTCGCCAATATTTACCTCGGCTTCGTTTGTGCGTTGCTTTCTTGATCGGCTTTAAACATACATTAATGATCTACTCAGACGCCATCTTTTACCTCTGGTTCGAGGCCTTTCCCCTGGTGTTCAACGACATCTATCACTTCAACCAGGGCGTCAGCGGTCTGCCCTTCCTTGGCTTCATCGTCTCTGGCGGTCTTACCGTGAGTTCTTCCTTTACTGTGCCTCAATTCCGTCTGACATTATCTTCTCTAGTACACCGTCTACTGCATCTACCAAAAGTACCACATCGCCCCGCGCTATGCGCGCGCTGCCGCTGCCAACACCGAAGTCGCGCCCGAGATCCGCCTCGAGATTGGGCTCATAGCGAGCATCTTCATTCCCGCGAGCGTCCTCATCTTCGGCTTCTCCTCCAAGGCTAGTGTCCACTGGATTGTACCCGTTATCGGCGCCGCGCTCTACCTCCCGGGCATCTTCCTCAACTTCCAAAGCATCCTCATGTACATCACGTCCGCGTACCCGGCTTATGCCGCGTCGGTGCTCGCCGGCAACGACCTCTTCCGTTCCACCATCGCGAGCGTGTTCCCGCTGTTTGGGCGCACGTTCTTCACGAATCTTGGCTTGGGACCGGGCTCGGCGCTCCTTGCGGGGGTTTCGTTCCTGCTGATGCCAGTGTTTTGGCTGTTGCTCAAGTACGGACATGTTCTGCGGCAGCGGTCGAAATACGCGCACAGCCCGTAGTGTGAAAGCGACGCTCATCTGGACACCTTATCCTACAACCTCGGTACCCACCGAGGTTTATTCAGCTCCGACAACTCACCTCGACATTGGGCTTGCAAGTGTTGCTCGTCCCGCACAAAGGGCTGTCGACCATAGAATAATCAACCCAATAGTGTTGTATTTGTATTGGGATTAGAATTTGTAGCCGCATCATTATATCAGTAATGTAATGCTTTACTGCACACGACGGGCAATTTGATTGAGGTTCCACAGCCACTCTATAGCCACCGACGCGCCGTCAATCCCGCCCTCAGCATATAAGCACAAATCCGATCAGATATCGATGCGGTGTCCGCTTATGGGCTCATGTGGGTCCAACGTCTCTGGATGATTTTTTTCCCGCCTGCCTCGTGTTTCCTGATTCTGGACCCTGGTTGCCAAATGGATTTCCTTATCAGGCACTGCCCAACTCCATCCTGGGCAACCCCGATTTGCATAGAACTCGCACGTAATGTCGACAGTTTTTTTTCGCTTTTCGTCTCACTAAGCCTGGCTTGCTTTCGTTGTTTTTAGTGAATCGTGTTTGTATTATTTTTCTCCTTTACGAAAGACAATCAACCCATCAACATCGGCCTACGTTTCGTCTCAACGAACTGCAACGAACCCGGCGATATATTAATACTGTCTATGTATCACCTTCACCCATTTCTGGATCAGATGTAGTCTCTTATAAACATTGTATAAACAGACGCTGCAACGGGGAGCTCGTGCCTCGCTTGTTGTAGGTCAAATGTTCCATTAACAAGCGGCTCAACCAAAGCACCATTTCTAAGTACATTACAGGGACGAGCGCTGTTGGACAATGCCATGAATTTAAAAGACAAGCTACAATGTACATATATCCCCAGCTAAATGGCCAACATTCCACTCACTGGGGCGTGCCGTCCAGCAACCATTGCAGTCCCGCGCGGAAGTCCTCCTCCCACTTGATCGCGATTTTGAACCGTGGGAACGAGTATTGGAGCGCATGCGGGACGCCGGCGTAACTGGCGAGCAACTAAGATGCAATGGACCAAAAGCAACATTTGAACGCACGTCGTCGTCCGCGTTCTCACTCCCGCCTCGCGCAGCATACGGTCATACAACAACCCTTCGTCGCGCAGGGGGTCGAGCCCGCAAACCTGGACCACAGCCGGTACGAGCCGCCGCCTATGCGAGGGGTACAAGAGTGGCGAGACAGATGGGTCGACGGGGTCGGCCCCGAACTAACCTACGCGAAAATGACTTCGAGTCAGCACATGTACGGTGTACAACGAGACCAGAGGTCAGAAACACGAATACCCCAGTACCATACCAAACATTCCAGCGTCAGGCTTGGTCCGCGCTTGTTCTGCTCGTAGGAAAGGAGGAAGCGCTTGTATCTGCGAAAGCCATTCCATGATGAGAAACTCAAAAATTTAAAGGTACCCATTTTTCCGGTACTGCGCTCGTATTCCCGACGGGCAGCGCCTGCAACAACTGCCCCGTCAGCTCCCCATCTCTGTCCTTAAAAAAGGGGTCGTCGCGCGCGCGATGGGAGAGAACGTACGTGAAGTCGGCGCCCGCCAATAATGAACCCTTTCTTCAGGTCCGCGTGGAAGAGGTGCGGCGAGGAAGCTGTCTGCGTAATCGCTTTATCGTCCGAGGTCTTCAACAAAACACGAAATAAATACAGACCCATTTAAGCGCAGCATAGCAATACTCCAGTCCCGTGGGATGCGGATGCTCCGGTGTTTCACTCTTAAAAACTGATTTTATAGACGCGGAACGCGCGCACCCGTAATCCACGTTGAGCACAGAAACGCGCAGCTCGACGCAGATCGCGCGAAGGTGATAGTCGTCGAGCTCAAACTCCCTGCGATCCACCCTGTCATTGTTTCTTCGTTGGAAAGGAATTTCTCAAACATCTCAGGCACATACCTCCGCCGTGTATCCAAACCAGGAGCGGGTACATGACATTGTCAGACGACGTGGGTACGAGGTTTCGAACGAGAATTTGCCCGCCCACGACACCGAGGCGGTGAGCGGTAAGCTGGTAGGCCACATCTGCGGTACACAATAGTCATATGCAGCGCGGATGATAATGAAACACATAAACTCACCAGACGGCAACCCCGGCGCATATGTCGCCTTCGGTGCCTCGATTACTGGGTTGAACCGCTCCCGCGCCGTGGGGATGTCGAGGAGTCCCGGCAGCGCGAGAACTTCTCTGCCATGCGAGGCGCGAATCAGGGTCCGGAACGGAGAGGTGAAAATGTTCAGCCGTTGTCAAAGCAGAGTTAATACTTCTTCTTTTTATGTGGCTTGCGCCTGGGAACGAGTGATGTCACAGGTCTATGCCTCAGTCAGCAGGCAGCCTCGCAGGAACAAAATCAAGACCGGAGGATGAAAATTCAGGAACTTCAAGTTGTAAGGCAAAGTTGTTTAGCAGTTTGTGGCAAGTTTCGACAGTGGAGAACGCTGGACGAAGTCATAGTAAATGCGATCTTGGGGAAGGGCGAAGGGCCTCTGATCTCGCGGCGGCGAGAAAGTGCATGAGCGAGAAGGCGCGGTCATGTGAGCTTGACGCGCGCTTTCAGAACACAGCCGCCTTCAAATTCGGAAGTTGCCTCAGGCATATTCAAACTCCGACCGCCTGTCAGCTGAATGTCCTTTCATTCCGGGGTCGAAGATCGCGCCAACGCCGCTTGCAGCCACATGTACAGCTCGTCTTCGACGTCTCTGGTCTCCAAGACACATCGATACCGTGACTGGACTGCCGGGAGGATTGCTACCAAAAGCGGCTCGCATACACATCCTTCAACCGGAAAAGGTATGGGAACTCGGCTCAGGGTGTGAGGTCAAGACAAAGATTGATACCAAAAACGGTGCGCATAGTACACTCTGAAGCTAAGTATGGGTGACGGGGTGACGGAGGTCTGGGAACACTCCGGAAATGAAGCCAAACTCTGACAGCATGTCCACCGCCTCAACCCGCCTTCCTCGGCCATGCGAGGGAATTGGTAGTGCATGTCAGGATTATGAACAAAAAAGGCTCGCATCGTTATCGTAATTCTTTCTCTCTTGCGAGGGAGCGCTTCCGCCACGAAACATAATGAGGATTGTCGCCGAAAACAGTCTTAATCCCCGCCTCAAAATACCGCAACTACAGCGCCGTCACTAATATAAAACTCGTCGAGGCTTGCCCCCATCCTAAACAATGAACCTGTATCTGACCCTGTTCACCCATCTCTGCGTTCATCTTCTCGGGCTTATGGGCAACACTGTCCTCGCTCTCATCTTCGCCATCGTTTCCATCCTCATTTACTGGCTCCATCTCCGCTTCATACGCGCCTTTTGGCCCGGTCAAATTTTGCCATTTACTTTGGCGCGCATTGAAGCCATGGAGGCGCGTTTGCATGACGAAGCGGCGCGTAGGCGTACGATGGAAATGTATAATCTCTCGACGTATGGTCTTCGCGCGCTTGCTGTGTAAGTCATTCTATTGTCTGCATATTGATTGGTACGTCGAGGCTGATCCTGTGTGCTATGCATGGTAGGCTGAAAGGCATCCACGATGGAGTGGCCAAGGATCACTGTGCTCATCTCCATAGTCCGCTTTCTTATATTCGCGTGGCATTATCTTTGTGCAGACGTGCTCGGCAGTGCAAACACGATGTCGAGGCGCTATGTCGGGAGCTAGATGCCAAGGTACGCATAAATTTATTATCTGATTATAGTGTTTGTGCCAATCCCTAGCTAGATTCAACGCGACCACGGGAACTACGGCTCGAACACGTACCAAAATGATATTCGTGGCGAAGATACTGCACAATCAGCGTCCTGGTTCGATATGGTTTTGGCAGCATTATCGTAATTGTTCGTCTAGTTGCGGGTCGTTGAAACACCTTTCTCTACATTCAATTTCCATTCGAATTGGTCCTGCAGTCTAGAAGTACAAATCCTATCATGTGTGTGTTAAGAAATATACATATAACGCGGGCCGACGGGGAAGATTTGCCTAATGTCGTCCCGAGTTTTCGCGAATTTGTCTACCTCTTCGTTCCCGGCGGCCCCATGTCCGACAGTTTCATGACACCTGACATGTCCAACATGGCCTTGGGCTTTTTCCTCCTCTCTGCTAATTTTCCCTTCTTCGATGGCCGTACGTCCAGTTCGTCTCCTGAGCCGTCTTCTCTCTGCCGTACTAGAGGTGCCTTCGACCCTCCCGCCAGTGGTTGAAAGTCGAGCTGACCTGCCTTCATCACTTTATAGAGTGCCGCGGTATGTTCTGCATTGAATCCCTCTATGCCTTTGTCGACAGCGTAGTCCGATCCAGGTTCAGGGACTCCCGACGGCCACCCAGTTAACTCCAAGCCATCTCGCGCAAGGACGCGTTTCATATTTTTCCAAGGCAGTTTGGCTGCGCCGTTGTTGGTTGTTTCGAGAAGTATACCATGCTTTTCTGTACATGGTTCAATTTGGATGGGAAAAAAATCACAAGGTAAAGGAATACGTACCGAACAAAGTGACGAAGAAAGCATGTAATTCCTTCCGTTGTTTTTTTGCCGACTTTGATGTTTTCATTCCCGCATCGTCTGTTGGTCGATTTGAGGCCATCGAATCGGAGGTCTTTGGGGCCATGAACATGCGACAGCATGAATATTCCTGCGACAAGGTCTTACCTGCCGATTCACTCGGAAATAATCAGACCAGTTTGCTTCCGGCGCAACACCCGAGTGCACATTTTCACCCAGGTTAAGAGATAACGGAGTGGGGACCATGTCACGCTGCAACAGATGCTCTGAAATATCTGGAGCAATGGCCTCCTGATAATTCTGCATCTCAGCGCGAGTATGATGAGGAACATCTTCTTCCCGATCGGTAACAGTCCAAGCGGCTGGGTCGAGCGGAAGATATATAAAGCCATTTGCATCCACCGTGGTTATGTACGACAAGAGGGGGTTCTTATGAACTCGGGTGAGCACCGAGTCCCCCTGCCCGACCTCAGGATCCGTAGATGTTGTAACGGCGTGATGATTCATTTCATTGTTGGTGCGCATCGCGTCATTATCGAGAATGGTCTGTAAAGCGAGAAAATATTTAAAAACATCGGGATCGACATGTCCATGTAGTGCATACCTCTTGATTTTCTGTGCTTTCGCCTCGCTGCCGAGTGTTTAAGTCTTCTGTGTAGTCGTCGAGCTTAGTCTGGTGAAAAAAGAAGAGGAAAAAAAGAATCAGAAACGATGTAGATGAAACTCTGCCTACCGCGCACCTCTTGATCATCTGAGCTTCCGCCACCATCCGATTCTGAGTCTTCAGATGATTCAGAACTCTCAGCCTAGTATTATATCAGTCGGACTTTGAAGACGAACGGTATGAAATGGAATGACTCACAGCTAACTCGTCGATGAAGCCCACAACTTGGGCCATGTCGTTTGAATTGAGCCGAATATGTCCAGCCGATATTTGATCCACGCGTTTGGACAGCCTACGAATATTCTCACATGAATCACATTTTGTATTTCCACATTCGCAGTCGAATATGTGGCAGCTTTCACGTTGATCGAGCAAGGGTATAACATCTGTTCCGTAGAGCAATGCATGAGCGGCCGCATACCGCCCAAGGGATTCCACATCCATTTGATTCCAGCGCACATTATCAATGTAATGACAAGTGTGTTCGCTACCCTCTGTAGCGCGACAGAATCGCTTCACAACGCGCCGTACGTCCTTCGGAAGACGACAGAGATTCAACAAAGGCAGTCGTTGCTCATAAAGGTTCATTCGACCAAGCCACTCGACGTCACGGAAATCAGATGTTCGGCTGGGACCTCTCGTATTCCGATCAAGATGTTCGTCCTCGTGCACCAGTAGAAGCACAGTGGCGAACCATAAAGTTGGCTGAATAGCAGGAAAAGAACGACCCCAAGTCCCCACATGGCAGAAAGAATTGATCGTATCCTGGAGGCGCTCCCAAGACGGAGGTCGTCGACGCTGCCGGTTATGCAAGTAAAATGCTCGCCTGACCTGTTCAGGGTAGCGCTGTGCAAGGAAGTCCTGAACTGGTTCCACCATCTTGGGCAAAAAGAGTTTAGGCTGATGAGCAGCAGCAAAGGCCATCTTTTCCTCAAAATCTCCGTAAAAAAACAGGCAGTGCCAAAGAGCAACAAGGTACAAAGGTGGAGATTGCCCAATGTCGGAGTGGATTTTTTTATCACTATATCGGATTCAAATTATCTGAAGAGAGCTACCAGCACAAACACATACAGTCGCGCATGGCATGATGGGCAGCGGTCTTCATCATTCCAGTGAAAACACGGCAAGTGCTCGAGCTCGGGGAACAATACTGCTCGCATTGTCACCCATGCAGCTACATCTGAGTTCATCCGGTAATCGTGCTGATGCCCATCCCGCTCCATAGCAGATTGGAAGGCTGCCAACGCAACCTTGTTCGTGGCAATAACACCAGAGGGACGCTTTTTGGAGCGCACAACCTCGCAAAATGTGTCCGCCCAAAGGGTGATCGCACGCCCTTGCACGTCCCATTTATCGTAGTCGGAACAAGCTTTGAAGTGGTTCTTGTGAAGCCACGTTATCGCGACCCAGATGATCATGCCAATTCTTATTTCCGGCGGTGTTCCCACGATGTGATGATACAAGCTCATGTCCGGCTCCCTATTCAATATCGGGTAAGCCTCCGCTGCCAGCGACGAGTCGACATCGGGGTGGAGCGAGAGATACTTCTCGTCTCTGCAAGCTGCCAATATGCGGCACAACTCCTCTTGTCGGAGAAAGTCAAGTATGAAATCTGGATATTCGTCAGTATAACGACATTTGCGAATCGCCGTCCAGATCAGAGATAGGTGGCGGGCGCAAGCATCGAGATTGGGACCAGCGGCGGAGTCTGATACAGAGGAAGGGATGAGGCCGCTAGTAGAGGATTGAGACTCGTTGCTCATGGGCAACAGTGAAGAGCAGGGACTGTCTGAGCGATGTGGGGGATGACGGCGAAGAGAAAGACAATGAACGAGTGATTAATTACACATCGATTTGGTTCTGTTTGGCTAGACCTTTCACCTTTGCCTTGTCCACCACCGCACGAGCGCGGATGGAAATTTCGCTGCATTCTCGCCCAACGCGCGGGATGCACGCGAACGACTTTGCACGGCGCGGTCGCAACAAGCAATGGATTGCTTCCGGCGCGGAGCAGCCTTCCCGCTCAGCGAGCACGACACCTGTACACTCGGACGCGGAGAGACGTGATCGCGGTCGCGGTCGAGGTCGGGGCCAGGCGCATCCTCCGACAACGAATGGGTTCCATACTCAAACGACGTCGCGCATCAATACCCCCGTAATGCCACCGACAGAGTTAGCAACCCCACCGCCTGTGCTAGAGGAGCCTGTCCTTGAGACCCAGGAAGAACGCGAAAAGTTTTACCAAGAGGTGTGTGTTTTTTCGATTCTTACTCAGACTCCACATGGCGGTCTACGCGACGTATCCTGTGGCCATCCTCATTACTTCGCATTGATCCTGTTTTGTCTAGCTGGTGAAGCAGCGCGAAGAGGAGCGCAAAACTGCGATAGCCGAGGGCAAGATGGACGACCCCATGGTTCCTAAGCGGTTAGAGGACGCCATTTCCATTGTCGGTACTTGCATGGACATGTGCCCACGCTTTGAACGGTATCGCAGAGAGAGGGAGAACAATCTTTTCCCTTGGGAAACGGTGTGTAAACTTGTGGTTATTGCATTTCACTGCTTCATTTCGAGCCTAGGTCCCTGGCACGAAACGCGTTGACCACAAACGCGCGGTGAAGATGTATGAGCGCGCAGCAGGGGACAAGATCCTACCGTCTGACTTGCGTCCGCCAGACGTTCTCAAGGTAGGGTTTCTCAGCCTAACGAATGCCGGTCATCTTACCGGCCGCCCAGAGAACACTCGACTACCTATTTCACGATCTCCTTCCTCGTGGAGGCTTCTCCTCCACCTTCAAATTCATCCGGGACCGCTCACGGGCCGTGCGTAATGATTTTACGCTGCAGCACAACACCGGGGCCCTCGCGATGGAGTGCCACGAGCGGTGTGCGCGTTTCCACATCCTTGCATTGTATCTGGAACGGGACCACGAAGATTTTTCTCTTCCGTTGGAGGAGCAACAACTCATGAACAGTGCGTTTCCTCGTCAGCTTCTGTCCCAAATAGCCCATTTTCTTGCGCTCTAGCCCTCCAATCGCTCAAAGAATTCTACAACGATCAACGGGCGACGTACCAGTCGCCCGCGGAGCTTGAGATGCGCATATACCACCGCCTCATTCACATCCGGGACCAGGTCGAGCGGCCAGAACCCGTTCCGCTTTCTCGGGATGTCGCGGAGCACCCCATGTACAAGCTCACCACAGCATTTCGCGCGCATGTTCAGGAGAGGAGCAAGCCTATAACCAAGGCATCGCGGCTGCGTGTCGACGCGGAGGGCATGCGCATATTTGGTGAACTGGCTTCAGAAATGATGGCGATGGGCGACGGTGGTGGCGGAAAGGGCATGGTATTTCTGGTGGCGTGCCTCTTGGAAAGATTATTCGGGAAAGGTACCGTAGAGGGTATCGGGGACATCAGGGGTGGGGCGAGTTTTGGGGATATTATCGACGGAGTCACAGGAACGAGTGACGCTGCGGAAGAAACCCAGGCTCAGGTGGAAGAGGTGGAGGTGGATGAGCTGGACGACGGCATGACGGACCAGGATGATATCGATATTGGCGAAGTCGATGAACTAGCGGACGGTGAACTAGCGGACGGGGATGAGGTCATGCAGTCTCCTGCCCTAAACTCTCCGCTAAAGCCCAGTGCCTCCGGCTGGTTGACCGAAAACTTTGGGCCAACCCCCGCCACATCTGCATTTGGGCCACCCTCCAACACCACACCAGCACCAGCTTCCGCTTTCGCTAATCTTGGGGCCGCTGCGCCAGGTAAAAGCGTTTTCGCAACGAATTCTGCATTTGCACGCAAATCCGTGTTCGCAAACGCCGGTCCCAGCCTCTTTGGAACTGTTCCAAATACGGTGACCGCGAACGCGACTTCGTTAACAACTCAGAATGGGTTAGACAAACCAGCCAATCCATACCAGCCACCTGAGAATCCGCCGCAACCGGAGGCCTCGACGTCCTCCCTTCCGGTTACAACCTCGACCTCCAATGGATTCGCCGTCCCTCCCCGAGTTCAAAATAATCCTTTCACTTTGAATATGGCCAATTCGCCGTTCGCTCCTCCGTCTTCCTCCCCACCTTCCCCCGTTTTCCAAGCGCCGACCTCCAACAATATATTCGCCCCGACTCCAAAACCAGCTGATTTTACTGACAACGGCAAGGGCAAGGCCGCGGACCTATTCTCGTGGACCGGGATCTCTTCACCGACAACGACGCTAAATCCCAAGGCACCGGAGTTCACACCCCCGTCTTCTCTCTTCCAGTCGCAGGCATCGAAACCGGTGTTTGGTGTAACACCCATACCGCTTTTCAATGGATTCCCCACCGCAGCTTCATCTGCTTCTTCGTCGTCTTCATCGCTCCCTCCTTCCCACACGTCCCCAGCGACAAGGCCTGGCCCGCCTGCTCTGACCAAAATCGATACCACCCCACCGGTTGTCACTCTGGACGGTGCCGGCCCTTCCAGTCCCATAACACCCGGGAATCCGCCGCCAGCACCTAGGGTCCAACCTATATCCCTGCCTTCCACCCCCACCATCGCTAGCGCCGTTCCCTCGGCCTTCAATCCTGCGAGCAGTCAGCCATCGCCATCGCCAGTGACGGAACCGCGGCCGACCAAGGCCACGAACCCGCTGCTCGGTTTCCTCAAGAACAGCTTGCAGACGTCGGGTCTCGGAGGTCCCGGCGGGAGCGGCAGCGGAATGTTGAGTCCCTTGGTACTCGCCAGCCCGTCCAGCACGCCGCTGCGGCACAGTTTCTCGCCTGTAAAGCAGCCGCCGACGGCCGATGCAGCAGCGCCTGTTCGACCCGTGTCGCCGGTGCGAATCAACGGGGATATAAAGGGGAAGGGCAAGGCGCGGGAGGTGGAGTCGCCTGAGGGAGACCTCGAGGCGATGGCGCTGGAGTTTGAGCAGCGCGGGCTTGTGATGCGGCGGTGTCTTGCGATGTGGCAGAAGCGGACGACGGACCGCGCAGAGTGGGCGGAGGCGTGCCGGCAGAGCGAGAAGTACTCGGAGAAGGTGAGGCGGGCGAGGGAGAAGGAGAAGGGCGCGTTGAAACGGTCTAGTGCGAATGGGAGGCGCGCCGAGAATGAGACCAAGCGGATGAAGCTGTTGGAGGGTGCAGACGATGAGGTCGAGATGGAAGATGTTTCGACATTGTCAGCCTCGCAGAAGCGGGCGAGTTTACGGAGAAGGAAATACGAAGCTCCGCGGACTGACGAGGATTTGGCGAAGAGGTTCCAAGAGGTATGGAAATGACGTTCAGTTCACCGACGTCCTGTTTATTCTCGCTTCAGAACAAGGAGGAACATGCGCGTCGATGGGCGCAAGGGTCCTTCCTCCAAGTCGTTGGGACGCTACTCAAGTCCAAATCCAAGTCCGCAAAATCCAAATCCGCAGCCTTTTGGCGGATATGGCTATCTCTCAATCCTGAGAGCGATGCCACAGCGATATGGCTGGAATGCAAATTCGACGTCCCTAATTCTGGAGGGAAATGGGAGACCGAAACTGTGTTTTCGATACCCGTGATGTCTGCACCTCAGCCGAACTCAGCTTCGTCCCTGGACGGATACCCTGGTGTTATCGTGTTTGAGTGCACACCTTTGGAGGGCGTGGAGGATGATTTAGAGCGGTGTGTGTGCATCTGGAGTTGTTGGCCTGGTCTCATATTTTCGCCCGCAGCAAATACCGAGTTCTCGACGATTGCTCACGATTGCGCGACATAATCAAGGCGCTTCCGGAGAAGCGCCACTTTGTGCCGTCTCTTTTACTATTTGTTTGGGTGGGAGATGAGCCTGCGTCATCAACTAATTCAGCACCTCTTCCTGGGGATTTCCTGGATATGGTGAGGGTCTTTTGACCGCCTTTGTACTATGTTTCTGATCGTGGTCTAGGTCAACAAACTAATCGCGGATTCTGTCATTACCAGCTTCCGTACCTTTTGTGTCACAGCTAATACCACGGACCTGGATCGAAAGTTTGGCGAAGCAATCGAGTTCTTGCAGCTTGATGTCGAGGGCCGACTTGTTCAATCGCTGACCTTACGAGGTACGCGACGACCACGGCCGTGCGATAATGTGTTGATCTCTTTGCTTCAGATGTCTTCAAACTATTTGACCCTGTATTTAATTCTTTCATCTCGGATTGGATGGAAAGCTGTGCTTCCAGCGGACATTGTGAGTTCTCTGATCTTCTTTTGAGAAGTCCGATCCTGAATCTCATTCAAGTCGACTGGACGCTTTATTGTCGCCTACTTGACGCTGCTATCGCTCTCCTAAACACGACGGCGTTCTTGTCCATGAGCCTGGTGGGAGCGGAACCTGATGAACATATTTTACCTGCGTTTCGACCGGACTGGAACGGGATGCGTGATAGCGAGTGAGTCTTTGTTAGCGAATCTTCTTGCTTCATTCCTAACGTGGACTCTCAAGGTCCACCTTCGAGGCTGTAGCCTCATGGCTCGCTAATCCTCAGCTTCACAGTCTCGCGGCCAGTGTTGTCGCGACGGATCTACAGTCGCATCGAGAAATAGGCAGAGGTGAGCAAATTTAGAATTATACATCAACGTCAAATCTAAATGAGCTGGCAGATTTTCCGACATCCGCTTTTGTCGATCATCTGCGTGGTCTTGCGCTGTACGAAGCCGAGACCGGGTTCGAGAAGGCGCAGACTTTCTTTGTCTCGACGAAGAATATCAGGTCTTCGCTTGAACAATACGAGGCGACAGTTCAGCTTCAGCGAACCGCTCTGAGCCAGGCCCAGAGACTCAGTATACGCCGCTCTCCGAGGCGCCGCAGCCGTAGCCTGTCCGAAGAGACCGAACTCACAAGGTATATCGCCGTCTGAGCCCTATTGATATCACGCTGATACTGGTGCCCAAGTGTGTCGTACTTTAAGCGGCGACGGATTTCTTCAAATTTCGAAACGTCTAATCAGCCCAGCCCTTCGTCGAGCCCTCCGCATGCGAATGGGCGAACGACGCCGTCTCCCAGTAACAGCACGGTGTCGTTGGCGCCGACAGATTCGTCGTCTGCGCCGCGGGTGACCATTGCGATGCTGCGTGCGTTGACGAAAGATGTGAAGAATAAATACGGAATGGCCGGGCGATGATTCTTGAATAGTTTATTTTATACTGTAGCTGCATCGATTCAATTGCTTTCGATTTCTCGGATAACCTCTTGGCTGATGATTACGGGACGCATCACGTGCTCATACTTTTTTCGTCTCGAGTCGCTCGTCTGGACATGTCCTGCTCCCTCTCCGCTCGCTGCATCCACCGTTCCGTGTTTCCAGGTGGACGTCAGTATTCCTACGCCGCGTTAAAAACACGGCCTCAGCCCAACCGGGAGTATCCTAGGCGCCAGGAAAACCCGCCTCCATACCTTCGTACAATTCCTCATGAGCCAGGTATCCGGTTACAGCAGGAACAATCTTGGGCACATTCACACGAACTTCGGGAACGGGGGCCTCCACCTAGAGAACAGGGGACTCGGAGGCGGTTATATGAAGACGAAGATGCTTCACGGGATGGAGGGAGGCGCGTGGATGATGTCGGGGCACGCGAGCAGAGTCCAGGAGAGGGCAGCAGCAGCTTCACTGCTGCCCACCACCATGCTAGTCGGCGAACGGCGGAGCAGTCGACACGATACGGTGCAGCTCGATCGCCGCCAACCGCTCCTCGTCCGGCGAAGCCAGACCAGATTTTTGCGGAGCATTTAAACGGGCTTTTCTCACCTCTAAAATTCCCTCAAGAACTCTCTGCGAGGGTCCTGACACATGCCAGTCACCCTGCTGCGTTCCATGGCCATAACGCACAATTTGCGTTCATCGGTGCGTTCCCCCTTTCCGCTGGCACGCGACTGTAAAATCTCAAGCGGCGCATTACAGGACGACGCGTGCTAGAATCATACCTCCTCCTTCTTCTGGCATCTTCACCGCATCTAAAACCGAGCCATGATCTGCAAGACATCGTCTCGCGCGTACTCAACACTTACTTTTTGGGGGAGCACATCGGTTCAAAGTGGGGTCTGGGGCGGGTAATGCGGTGGACGCCGACTATTGCCGCATCCATGCTCTTGGAAGAGGCGCGAACGGACAAGACGAAGCTGCTGAAGGATGTTGGGCTGTATAAGGTGCAGGGCGACGCGGCGACCGCCGTCATCGGCGCGATTTTCCAACAATTTGTGAGCCCTTCGGTCCGCTATTCCTCCTGATTTTGTATTTACACGCCCACAGGGAGCGTCGGTTGCCCATCGCGTCTTCCACACGCGCGTACTCCCACGACTTCTTTTACCGCAGGGCGGCCTTCCTACGTGCTTCCACCCAGACGCGCACGAGGCGTGTGCGCGCCTTGGCGGCGCCCACGGGGAGTTGGTCTTGGATTCCGATGCGCCTGGACGGCAGGAGCAAAAACCCCAGGCGTTGCAGGAGCCGAAGCACGAGGCGCTGCCGTCGCACACACCGATTAGACAGACGCTCCAGCACTAACGAGATCTCGTTGCGGAAATAAAAGTCTAGAGGAGACATTCAAGAAGCCTATCTATGATCACCAATTTGCCGTCCATTCGATTCGACATTCAGAATGACTGAAGATAGTGATGGAAATGAGTAGTCTTCTATTAGTTCATCCCCGTCCTTTTTGTTCTGTCCCGATGGCCTCAATTCTCGCCCATGTCCTGTCTGCGGTCGGCCACCAGTACGTCTGCCCTTGCCTTTCGGCCTGTGCGCGTGCTTTTGTCGATCCATCCGCGCATGGGTTTGGTGATCGTCGTTTGGTCGGCGCGTTGTCGCTCGTTCCAGCTTCATGCGGATTGCGTACGTGCTTCATCGTCCGGGTCGGCGCGCCTGCGTCGCTTTCCTGTCCGTACTTGTTCCGGTTCTCCGCCTGCGCCCTTGGCTCACTCGACCGGGCTTGCGCGAGCGCGCTTCTTAGTCGCCCGCCTGATTCTGTCAGCGTACTCGGGGCTTGCCTGCGCTCGTATGCTGCTGCCGTCCCGCCCAGCATACGCTTCGCCTGTCGCCCTGATTTAAAGGGCGCCCATTTCATCGCGCCTAGTCAGGGTCTCGTCTCGTTCTCACCCGTTTTCGTCCCGCTGTGCGCGTGCGCTCGTCCTCGTCCCGCCCAACGCATGTGTACTCCCAGGCTTCGCGGCGCTCATTTCATTGAGCCTGCGTTGATCAGGATCATCGTCCCGACCCACATGCATGCGCCCGTCCCCATCCCGCACGGGGGCCCGATGGCCCGGCTTACGCGATGCACATTTCACTGTGTCCGTTTTCATCCGGGTCCTCATTCAGACCTCGCTCGTCTTCTTCCCGATCCGCACGCCCGCTGTCCAGGTTTATTCCGGTGTGCCTGCATTGATCAAGGTCCTCGTTACGGACTGCGCTCGTTTTGCGCGCCTGTGTTCGCCAACGCCCTCGGTAACAATGACGCATCGGCCGATTTGACCCCCAGCACTTGGCGCCAGGACACCCATTAGTCTGTACTTTTTCGAAGATAGTTTTTTACATGGCGCGGTCCATGGTTCGGACGCAGTACATTGACAGTAAGCTCCCTGAATTGACTCGGAGTCAGGATGAGAGAACGCGCGCGGGGAGAGAAAAGGCCGAGATGGGATGTTGAAGATGGACTCGGAGTGGGGATACTTTACTCAAGTCAATGTATACTGATTCCGAAGTTGTAACAAAGTGGGGGTGACGTCGACGTCGGACGAACTTTGCAGAGGATTGAACACAGTGATTGCGACTGAGTGGCGGGGTCCCGAAGAGCACCAAGTATCCCATATTACGCCCGACACGGGGTCGAGAAAGAGCGGAAGACGGAGCGAAGAGGGCCGGGAAATAGTGACTCTTCCCCCGCGCCGCGAGGGACCCCGTTGGGATTCATCGTTTGAGTTGCAACTTATGCATCCAGGCGGGGGACGCACATTCAAGTGGGGGAAGGCGTCGTAGAGAACCGAAAAGCCACAGTATAGGACCTTGGATTCGTTCATCAAGTTCACGAAGCTTGTGGATTGGAGTAAGGCTTTAATGGAATCACAGCCGAGAATTTCGTTGAACTTCCGGGTTCAACTGTAGGTTCAACTTGAACATCAGTGGCAGTGTTTGTAGCGGTGTATTATTTCCCACTTGCCACATGCCGCCACCAGGACTGCCCAACGACTTGGAGGAATTCCAGGCCGGTGGGTTCGGCGACTGGTTTCCTGTCGCAGAGATTCGATATTATACCAATGTTTTTCTCGTCCAAGACGACAAGATCTTGCTTGGGTACAAGAAGCGCGGTTTAGGAATCCACAAGTCACCTTTTTATGCTCACCGTTCCCCACAAAACTGATTATTTCGGCCAGATACAATGGATTTGGTACGTTGTATGATTGAATTTCGGATCTCTGCGTCTTATTTTTTCAGGTGGCAAGGTCGAACCTGACGAAAGCACTTTGGATGCTGCCCTACGTGAACTGCGGGTGCTCTTATAAGTTTTTCGTCATTGACGATCGTTTAAATCAAAACTAGGAAGAAGCTGGGATAACTGCGCCTTTGGAACATGCGGGGACTCTACTCTTCGTCGTACCAGGAGAAAAATGGGCACATATAGATATTTTTCGGGCACAGGAGTACAGCGGAACTATCACAGAGTATGTTCGTTCGATTTTTGCAACCGGTGCTGCTACTAACTTTTGCCAAGATCAGAAGAGATGCGCCCGGAATGGTTTGACAAGACCAACATTCCTTTCGATAACATGTGGGAGTCTGATAGGTACGTACTCCAGGGTTCGGGCTTTCACAGTTCCACCAGAAGCTAACCGTGAAGTCTGATAGATATTGGCTACCTCTGCTTCTGTCCAGACAGCGCTTTTCCGCCCGCGCAGACTTTGAGCGAGAAGATGAAAATTTTCTTCCAAGGAAATGGTGGATTGGGATAGAGTCGAAAAAAGCGTAAAACATAAGTGCATCTGAATTCATTGCGAGTCCAAATCCCCTACTTCGACTCCGCCAAGGCCTGTTCTAATAGTTCTAAGGCCAGAGTTGCGGAACCCCATGAACTTTGATAGCCGTATCCCCCATGACCGTAATTGAAAACGACTGGAACCTTCTTCTGGTCCCGACCAGCAACCCAATCAACTTCGAGCCTGATTCCGCCTTTCCTACCTGGTCGTAGTCCGCATCCTTCCTCGATAAGGATTGCTTGGAGATCCTCCAAAACCGGTTCGCGCTGGGCTCGGATGTCAGGAGGAGCAAGCTCCGGACAGAGAGCGAAACCGCGTTTCAAAATGTCGAGTGTGGTCTCTGGGCGTGGAACTGGATACCTGGGCATTAAATCAGTGAAATTCCACGCCAATGAAGACCGATTTTTCGAACCAATCATTGACTACTTTGATTCCACCAACAATTATCTGGAAGGGCCTCAGCGGACGTGGTCGGAAAATAAAGACAGTCCACACATCACCACTTCTGCGCGGGATGATATACGTCCAAAGCCCACTTTTACTGCTGATCGCTCTCCCAAATTTGACCCATGGAGCTCTCAGAAGTACCGTCTGTCCTCGGATGGGGTACACATCTTTGTCCTCCACGCCTCCTAGGGTTCGTGCCCCAAGTCCAACACAAACAATTATCGCTGCGGGCGACGAAAGATACTTGCGTCCGTTGAATATCCCAGCACCCCCTTCCACAACTTGCGCGATATGTTGAACCGCTCCTCGGACAATTGAACCTCCGGCAGCAAGGAAGCGGGCCAATAGATAATTAAGGTAAATCGGACTGTCAATTGTAAGCGTCGTAAAGGATATTCCTTCAGTACAATCGGCCGGCAGAGTGCTTGAAGGAAGTGCTTTGTACTGCGAAAATGATTGTCTTCGGAATCTGCTCGGGGGCATAACTGGGAACGCACATCTGGCATCACCTGGAGCACCTCCGGATTTGCGATTGGTTCTGCGAAATACTCGTCTTCGTGGATCCGCAAAAAGCATCCTTCCGCCGGCCCTCCCGGAGCGGATAGCTCCCACATAGTTTTGAATGTTTCGCGGTCCATTTCTTAGAACTTCTCAATCAATGAACGCCACCAGGTTGGCTCACGCACTCTGCTGACGAACGTCCGGTCCTGCGAGACTGACATGATGTGCGCCCTTGATAGATAGGGGGTCGGTAAGAATAGCCAGCCCAGCCACGAAAGCTGCATACCGCCCAATGGCTCGTATACTTGATGCTCTTGGGGTCGCTGGGGAGGACTTCAGCGACGATGGTGACTTGATATCCTCCTCTTTCTTGGATTCGCACTGCAGTGGTGAGACCAATGACGCCTATTGGAGGTTGATTTCAACTATCCATAGAAGGAAATCAAGGCCCGCACCAGCACCGATTACGACCACTTGCTGAGGGTCTTGCATGGCACGTAGAAAGGGTCGCTGGAGCCTGTGAGATAGGTGAAGATTACTGTGAGAGATTCGCCACGGTTTTGCCGCCGGGGAACAGTTTGTGAGAGGGCCGAGGTACTTTCCTAAAACGAACAATTGAAATTGGAACCCGCTTCTGCAACGTACGATACTGTACGGTACAGTAATTAATCTACAAAGTTACTAGCAGAGAGAGGCTTCCAAAAGAAACTACATAGGAGGTATCTCATTAATGTATTCTAGACACCCACGGTTGAATACAAAACAAACGTCACAATGAGAGCCAGCGACGATAAATAGACTCAGCCAGAGGAATCGCCCCGGTCATATTGTATATTAGAGATAAATTGTACGCTGCCTCGCGTGAAACCCTGTTCTAGAGGCGCAAGATAAGTTGAGCGTCACCTCGATTCAGTCGATTAGAACCCACTTTCGAGTCGGTTGCTTCAACCGCGCTGATTTCCAGCACCTTTTCGTAGTGTTTGACCGCATACGAGTATAGTCCTGACATCTTATCAGGAAGAAGGTACGCAATCGACGCGACAGAAGTCAAACCTAACTGCTGAAAGGCCCTCCCGAAATTGAATTCTACTTCCCCGGCACTGGTCGGTTCTTGACGAAGCTCACGATAACGTGTAAGGAAGGACACTCCCTGTTTGGGATGTCCTGAGTGCATATTTTTATGGCAAGATAGTTTCCCACCGACCTGGGTGATAAGGTGATGTCGATTATCTGAGTTCCGCTGCATCGCGCGCCCAAAATATGCGATTGCTAGACAGAGACAAAGCGTTGGGTCATTGGGGCTTGAGTCATAAACGCGCAGAAGATAGTCTGCCAAGTGATCAGGATGTGTAAGTGGTCAGCAAGTAGAAATACCTGCATATTGCACTCTGATATTTCTTCGTAAGAATACTCATCTCGGCATAGACTGCCATTACCACTGGGCTACACCTCGAAATTCTACTGGTCTGAACGTCAAGTTCATCACCTTGCTCAGTTTCAGGAATAGAAGAAAAGAAGCGTTTCGAAGGGCTATCTCCACTCGTCATTTCCGGCGCTGAGGGATCGGTAACAATGCGGCAGAGCTTCATGGCCCGCCCAAGGGCCTTGTGCAACCCATCATCAAGGAAGGCGTCGGTGGATCGCAATCCGCTTGCCATAGTGGCTAAAAAGATCCGAAGAGGCTCGTTGTTGAACTGGTGTGAGACCCTCAGCTGTCTGAACTGTTCAACCACGACAGAGAACCGCTCGGTGGCTACAGCACAAGCTGAGTCACCGTCAATAAGACGCTGGAAGAAACAACGATACAGATATGAGACGCACCCGATATGGCTAGGCAAATGGAATCTTGAAACTGACTAGAACGGTAAGGTATAGCTTTCGATACATGGCGGAGAATTTCATGTGCCGAATCGAACTGGCCCCGTTTCGTAATCATAAAACAATACTGCGTATGCCAAACATGATGAGATGGAGAACACATATTTGGTGGCCGATACGAACGTGAAAGATGAGTTGGAACCAATCCTGGAAGTCCAATCCCCGAAAAATGTTGGTCGAATTCAATGCATCTGTCTCATTAGTGCATCCTGCGCATTAAGCCTCAGTATAATGGCTAGATTGCAATCGTCTATTGTACCACCAAGCTCGAGTTGAAGTCGAGAAGCCGTTTGATCCTCGTCCGCTTCCTGATCCTTCTTGTTCGACCTGTTTCGGCTAGGAAACATACCACGGTAAGAACGCTAGAGAACGGTCAACGGAATGAGACGGTGCTAGGCATTCAACACACGGTATTAGAAAATAATTGTGTGGTCCTCCGGAACCCTTCTATCATCCTCTCAGCGTGAAGCAGCCATTGGCCCTCAATCTCAGGTTTCGAAATATTTGGCCACAGCTCTTTTATCTGCTGATAATCCTTGAGATTGTCTCTTTCCACTGCTGCTTCTAGACCACGCAGATCGTCTAGTGTTACAGGCCCCCGGTGGGGTTTCGACGGCGTAGCTTGGTCTTCAAGGAACAAGGAGGCGGAGCGCAGCTGTGAAATATTTGCAGCAGCAGTCTCCGACGTTTGAGAAACTCGCTTGCGGGAGGCGATGACTGGATGAACATAAGTGTCAGACGCGGCACAAGTGTCGGGATCCCACCTTCGTGAACCAAGTTGAGGGCCTTTCGCGGCTCATTCAATATTTCGTAGATTTCGGCAAGTTGCATCTTCGTCTTGTTGTCCAACGAACCTAGCCGTTGCACTTCTATACCTTGAGCGGGGTAAAATATCGTGCGAACAGCACATACAGTGTTCATAGATATCCGCCGCCTCCCCGAGCTCATCCAGTTGGCGAAGACATTCGGCCGTTCGCAATATAACATAGCTGTTACTGGTCTAGAGGGAAATGAGACGAAGCAACGCAAGACGGTAGCAGGCGCGTACACTCCTGTCGGAGCCGAGTAGTTCATATATTGGTAGCGCATCCGCGTACATCTGGTCTTCAAAGAACGTGTCCGCAATTTCTACGAACAATGGGGCGTAGTCGAGGACGTCCTCCGACAATATGGCGCTCACATGTAGCTACAAACAGAATAAAACTTAAATTTAAACTAAACGTGATGCTCACCCTGGCTTCTTTTGTATCTCCCACTTTGATCCTCGCAATAGCAAGGCGGTGTCGGGCATTCACATCCAACGGAAAGCCTCCCGGCTGCAAATTACTGTCCGTGGCCCTGTTAAATTCGTCTCGATCGTATTCGCGGTCATCATCGCAGGCGTCCCAATATCGATGCGCCGTACGACCTTGTAGCCATCGAAAACCCCGGCGTATGACGTCGATGGCGCGTGCGTTTTCACCAGAAACGTTGTATAAATCTGCAAGCACAAGGATCTCCAGGGAGCCAAATCCGCCGCCGGGAACGACCCGATTGCCTGATGGATCGGGGCCCTGCCCGGAGGGATACATTTTCTGATAATGCTCGAAGGCGCCTTTGAAGAGAGTGATGCAGGTGGCAAGGTCAGGAATGTCGATGAGGACGGTGCGGATTTCGGAAAGAACGGTCAGGTCATGAGGAAGTTGTTGGAGGACGGCGAGTAAGGCGGCGCGTGCCTAGCTAAGGCCTAAGATTGGCCGCAGACTGGCAGGTAATGGGTCTTACCGTTCTAAGATCGCCCGTCTCTCTAGCGATGGATGCGCGGTCCCATTGCACGTTTACATTCATTGAATCAAGACGGGCTGCTTTTCCCAGACAATACAGCGCCTGAAGGTTACAGCCTTCGTTTCTGCGCAAATACTCAGTTGGATTGCATCAAGTAGTTGAGATGGACCACTGACTTTGACTGCTGGGCTAACCGAACCCATTCATCGCTGTCGTGTTCAAGATGTGCCCCCATGATGCGCAACTTGAGTGCTTGCTGATCTTGCTTCGTATCCTCGTAGCACTGCGCGAGAACCGCCCACGCTGACGGCGCACGCGGCTCGATCCGGATGATCTCAAGCATAATCCGCATTGCCTCGGGCAAATCTCCATCGATGTATGCTTGATTTCCCTCACCGATCAGCGATTTAACCTCGTTGGACAGCCGTTGGCCAGATATTCTCTGTGACCTTCAGCAATAAATCTGTCGACATAAACAGGAACGTACATGTCGGGATGGTTTACTGAGGCCAATATCTTTTACTTGAACATCCTGTTCGACAGAAGTGAAATCCCAATCCTTCGAAAGAAAGGCGATAGCGTCGTCGGAGTTAATACTCTCAACCAAGAGACTAATTCCAGCGCTCGATCGGAGTGAGAGAAGGAAGAAATTGAGACACTTACTTGAAATCGCCCTCTGGCTTGCGCGCTTCCTCGATGGGTATTTCTTCGATGCCAGAGTCGACTGTAATTTGACGATGATCCTCCGAATCGCTGGAGCATTCAGACTCAAGGTCTGATGAAGATGTTCAGAAATTACATTAAAGCCGTGTCGAAATTCCTTACCGTCGAGAGTCTCCGAGTCGGACTCCAGGTCTGGCTGCCACCGGTGCATGAATTGTCGAACGGTTGTCGAACGGTCAAAACTCGAGCAGTACTGTCACGGGAGACTAAATCACTGGCAGAGGAAAGGCAATTATGTGGGTCCACGCCAAACAGCGCTTTATGGCCATAGTTGAACATGAGGTAAGGGTAAGAGAACAAAACCGTGGCTGTGCGCCGCTTACGTGCCTTTCCTCCTCGACGATTCAATGCAGCGTTATCCGGTCTCGCCATTGGACTCCTGCAAGCATTGGTGGGTCTGCCATCGTTAGTATCAAGACTGGCATCCTTTACAAAATTTTGGTTGAACCGCATCGTGTGGGACGTTTAGGCGCCCTTTACCACGTTCCTGACCAGATTGGCGCACCTTTCACCAATTACATCGACCTGGAGGGAACACACAGCAATTGACCCTTGATCGACCCAGCCGAAGTTCGCTTCATCAAGATCATTATCGACATCGATAATCTTTCTTGCTTTGGGAATATTATCACTGGCACGGGCGCATCGTCAGTCGTAAGTGTCTCGGGGAGCTGGGCCAACTGCTTTGTTGCGCGCAGATTTGAAAACTCATCCATAAGCGTCCGGCCAAATCACCTTCACGTCGTCTCGATTTCAGAGTCTGAAGCGACCAGTGAACCCAGATGCAAAACGTATGCTCTGTCCTTCTTTCTTGAAAATTATATTTTTTCGCAGTGATGACCTCTTACAATTGAAGCCTTCCGCCGTTATACTACGACTCTGTGGGGCGAGTGCTTTTGCCTTTGCGAAGACCCGTGAAATCAACGCTGCTCGCGCCGTATACCTCGTTGCTGATGGGTTCCTGGCTCCTCTTCTCAAAGGTCGGTTGAGGTGCCAATGACTCGAAATACTTGTACGACGTTCTTCACGGCTCTCCTTCTCTCCCCGCCTCTCCCGTTTCTTCTTCGCCTTTCTCACTGGCACCCAGTCGTCTGCTCAAATCGGACCCGACCCATTGATCCAAATGCGTACACATCTTCCCTTAGCGAACGAAGCAGTGCCGCCGAACGAGGATTCTAGTCTCTCACTCTCGCGGATAGCTGATCTATGTACTTTTGTGAATGTTTCGCTAACTCGCCAGTTCGATATGCGATGTCGTCATCGTCAATGTCACTACCGGACTACTACCGGTAAGCCGCTTAACTCTCAGTGGCAGTGCTGGGCATCGCCAATGATTTGATCGGCATGTTTGTCCCTGTTTACTCTCGATTCCAAGCGGTTCCAGTTTTGCAAAGGTATCAGCCTTGCAGGAACACGTTTTTGAGCCTAGGTCAAAGGGAAAGTCAGGTATTAAATCAGCATACAAATAAAAGTACCATGCCCATTTTTCAAATTTGGCCACTTGCAAAAATATTCGGTCATTTCGGCTGAAATACCGTCGTTTTCTCGGCTGCTTGTCCAAAACTGAAAATTCGGGCAAGGTACTTTTGTAGAGGGGCTATCTACCAGTAATTTTGCCTGCCCAAAATCAAAGAATCCGGCAAGGTACTTTTGTGGAAACAAGTTTTCTATACTATTTTCCCTCAGAGAGTGACCAAATTCACTCAGCTTTGACAAAGTTATAAGGATTCTGCACTACAGGGAATTTGATCTGCCAACCAAAATTCCGCAGGTTCACAGTCAAGGAAAATGAGCTAAAACTGTGTAATAAGAGTATTTGAGTTGGTCTGTCCATATTTTGGACCTAACCATGCCTTTTCCCTGTCAAAAACACAAATCTTGGTCAGCTTCACCAAAATCGTATCAACTCTGACAATTTTGAGCAGATCGTCGACCTTCTGCAAATACCGAGGCTAGACCCAAACTTACTGCAGTATTGTCCCATTCCAGCAAATGGTAAGCTGGAATTAAGGATTTGAGACAGTATGTAAGTTATCCAGTCATTTCTAGACGTATCATTCTGCAGAAGAAAATAATTTTGTGCAGCTTTGAGCAAACCATGGCCATGTTTTGGAACAAGGGTTGAGGTCACGTGCAGCAGCGGACAGAATATTTGCGCTAATTTCAAGCTTGATCGTTGAGCTAAGGTGCTGGTTTTCAGTCTTTAAATAGTAAAGATACTTCAATTCAAAGTTTTGAGGTGTTTCTAGAATATTTCAGTACCCTTCAAATATCCAAGCTTCACAGGTCAGTGTTCGTCCTCAAGGCCTTGGGTGGAGGTCTGGAGAATCCCAAGGCCTTGGCCAAGCCCAAGGCCTTGACCCAAGGGCGCTGTCAAGGCCTTGGTTTAGTTTTCCCGTGGATCTCAGGCCACAACAAGATATTGACAAGATAAGAAAATTCCACCCTAGTCTAGGGACAATATTCGTCGTCTGAGTCAATGAGTCAATCTCGACAGCGCCCTCGTCGGGATGCAAGCCTTCCCCTGCATCTGCACGCGCCTCTATGTCGGCCAGGGTATCCAAAAGTACATGGATTTTTTTTGGCGTTTGCGCGGTGGAAAGCGCCCGAAGCAGGTTCTCCACCATGGTCGGAGAAAGGCGAAGGTTGAAGCTGGAGAAAAAAAAATAGAAATAGAAATTACAAATGGACACACATGATAGCCCAAGGCTTGGCCAAGGGCGGGCCTCCAGGTCAAAAATATCCAAGGCCTTGGTCAAGCCCTTGGGCCAAGGCCTTGGGGGTCAAGCCCTTGGGCCTTGGGCGAACACTGTCACAGGTGACCCGGAACATTCAGATAGCACTCTATTTTGAGCGATAAAGTGTGAGATTTTGGTTGGAACCCATAGATATCAACAATAGAAACATTTCTTCCCTTTGAAGCGAGTCGATACCTTGTCCAGGGAGTCCAGTGCAGAGTGGAACATGGTGGATTGAGGTTGAATAGGGAACAAACAAGTACAAAGCTGCCGGATCGATCAACGGCGGTGCCCGTTCCCACGAGTCTCACCCTGCGATGACGCCCAATAGACTTTCCGGTCATAGTTGCGTCACTGCGTTTAGGTTGGTCGGTGCTCCCTTCCGTCTGACTGGCACTGATATCCCTTTTCCAGATCAGAAGAAGCACAAGAACTTTCTGTACGTGTTCTCGTTTCCGAGCATGTTCTTTGCTGTGTACTATTTTCATCAACGCCGCCTTTCGAGTTGGGGCACAGATAGGTTTATAATGCGGCGGCGTAGTGCTGATATTGGGAGGCCAAGATGCTAGCGCGATAGAATCACGGTAGTATTTCGGCGTGTAATATTGCAATATATATGTGCAAGCGGTACTGAAGGTTCCGGTCAGTTTTCGGGGTCCCGATCCATAAGTATCTCAGATAGGCCAGCTGGGTTCATCCGGCGTTGATTGTCCAGCACGAAAAGCCTCAAAATGACTCTGAAGGAAGCCATCGATGTGCTGGGAGGCGTGAAATTCTTTCAACCGTGGGAACAAGCTCAATACGATCGTAACTCAGAGTGACTTTGGGAACGAGTTCAAACTCGTATAATCAGGTTGTAACAAGTAACATGTCCATCTCGGCAAACACTAATCGTTCACTAGTACATATAGCAGGACAGAGACGTAAATGAAGATGGTCTCTATATTCCTAATGGGCCATTTAACACCGAAGCAATGAAGTGCCGGCCCAGGGTGCACTCCTAGAGCTGGATTAAATGTTTGGCTCCAGCCAGCATTCAGCCCCTAATGGTGCATTTACCATGACTTTCAAGCCAAAAAGTGACTTGTCAGACAATATCCAGAAAATAGGCTAAGCCTCTCTTCTCTCAAATTCCTCAATAAGAACTCGGAGTAATTCAGCCTCATCCAACTTGCCCAACTTCTCATGTATTTCCCTCAAACTCTTCATTGTGTATAACATGCCTGGATGGTTATCTCCCTGAATTTTCCTTTGCTTTTCAAGGACAATCATTTGGAGCTCCTCAGCCTCTTTCAGCCGGCCAAGTGTATGGTAGGTTGATGCCAGATTTCCCATAATCCAGAGTGTGTCTGGATGATCTTCTCCGAGAAGTTTTCTCCGCTTTTCAAGCACCACAGCTGCAATCTTCTCAGCCTCATTCAACCGGCCAAGCTTACGGTATAAGCCTGCCAGAGTCCCCATAGTGTGGAGGGTGTCTGCATGGTCCTCACCACAGACCATCTTTTGCTTTTCAAGCACAATGACTCCCAACTGCTCAGCATCACCAAACTGGCCAAGCTTATAGTATGTTGCAGCCAGACTCGCCATTGCCCACAGGGTCTCTGGATGATCTTCTCCCAGGATTTCCTTTCGTTTCTCAATCACCACACCTTTTAGTTCCTCAGCCTCCTTCAATTGGCCAAGCTGATGGTATGTGGATGCCAGATTGCCCATATCAGAGAGGGTGTGTGCATGATCTTCACCGAGAATAGCCTTATGCTTCTCGAGCACAGCAATTTGAATCTCTGCGGCTCTTTGAAATCTTCCAGAATGATAATATATTCGTGCATATTGAGCATTGAAATCTGGCATCACATAGGCTTCCCCTTGCATCAGTGAATCAATGTGAGGTGAGAACCAGAGAGCTATCTGTTTCCACTCTTGCTGCATGCAAGAAATTGACATCCCCGCTATTGCAACCATAGCATGATGATACACCCTCTGATCAGGAAGTATGCCTTGGCTCCAGCTATGTACCAGCGGATGGATTGAAAATAGCCCAGTTTCTGAGTCAAGGCTAATCAATGAATATGCTCTGAGCTCAGTTGTAAGATCTGTGAAGTGCAGAGAGTCCCAGACACCGGTGGGTCCTAAAATTTGTGACAGAAGTTCAAGTGGTTTTTCTAGCTCCTCTTTGGATGGACCGTCAGGATCAGTCTTATACCCAGAGGCCTTGCTAAAAATCTTCCCAGAGATTCCCTGGTGGTGCAGGAAGGAACAAAGCTGTAAAAGTGTAGATGCTGGAGGACTGAGCTGTTCAAAGCTGATCTGCCATGTAGTGTATACTGTCCAGGCATAATCATCATGAGATTGAGTGGGTTTTTCACTCAGAAGTTTTGCCTTATTCTGGGCATAAAGGGATAGATAACTCTTGAGAGCCCCAGATTTGACGATAAAGGCACCAGCCTGGATTATGGCAAGAGGTAAATACCACAGAGTCTTGAAAGTATCTTTAATACCATCTTCATACTCATTCAACACAAAAACTCACCTTGACAATCTCTGCAGAAATTTTCTTGTTCTCTGGTGTTATTTCTGCCTTAGCGCTCATGAGCAACAGCTCCATGGCATCTGTCTCTTCCATGTCTGAGACCAGATAATCACACCCAGAATATGCACGAAGCCCTGGATTCCGAGATGTGATAAGTATATTCCCATGCTTGCAGCAGGGAAAATGACTGTTCAGATCTATCTTCGGGTTATCTGCATTGTCAAAGAACAACAACCATTGATTTGGTTTGGTGACCAGCCACTTCAGAGCATTTTCGGAGGTGCTCCCAACATTTTTTGCTACAGCTATATTCTTGAGGCCTGTGTTAATTGTGTCTGGAGTGCTGGCATCGATGAGAAAGACATCAGAGAAGCTGATAGCTAAACTTTAGACCCAACATTAAATTGTTTTCAACCACTCACTGAGATGATTGTTCAATAAATTTGAGAGCAATTTGGGTCTTTCCAGCACCACCAAGTCCATGAAGCAGAAAGATCTGTTGTGTGGCTGGATTCTTGCTGAAATATTCATGTATCTTATTGAGTATAACCTGTCTGCCGTGAAAAATCCTTGACGGTGGAGGACAGCTGTTGATCTTTTGGGTGACTTGAGGTATAGGATCATCTAGAAATATCAGAATAATTAAAATGATTCTTCTTGTTTGCGTGAATCCTACTGGGTGCCATCTCAGTCAATTTATGCAGCTTGAAATTAGTATCCATTGTTGCCGCGAGCTATGAAATCGTGTGAGAAAATATTGGTTCACAAGTGTGACAAAATCCAGACCATGAAATTCAAACGTAAAGTTTGGATCCTTGTCCGGTACCCAAGGATTTGTTCTGCGGTACTGCTCAACTTGAGGACTTCCTTGAAACGGCTGCGAAATCCTTTGGGTTCTTTCTGCAAGGGCTTAACTGCCTCCAGAATATCCTGTAAGCATCTAACAAGCTGCTATAAAACATAGCGGAAAAATCAAGATCGATATCAGCTCACCTTTCAAGGTCCTCGCATAAACCCTTGAACTTTACAGCTTTATCCCCGTGTGCCGAAATTTGATCTCGAACGATCTCGATGATTTCCAAGGCATCATCGCACAGCTCTTTGAGATCGTCCCGATTCTTCTTGATTTTCTATCAAGGCCAAGTCAGCTATATATTTGCACCAGCATGCAAATCCAAACCTCCACTGTCTCCAACAGGACCACAACTATGCCAAAAACACCATTGGCGAAAGGGAACGGTGTACATTCGGTGGCTGTCATCAGTGTCCTTGCAGTCAGGAGAGATGCTCCAATCCAATCGGAGCTTGGCAATTCGGTCTGAGTTCTCTTTGGAGTGCGGGATCCGCCTGGAGGGCTGCTGGTGGACATGAGGAGAGATGAGAACAAGGTGAGGCAGATCATTCGGCCTGAAGCTATTCCACGGATCACTTCCGTCTTGGCGACACTAAGCGACAAATTCACAAGCTTAAACAAGATGCAAGTGAACCAAAACACGCCTCCCAAAATGGTGAATGAATTTGTTTAGTAATACCCTATCAACACTTTTCTGGACACTGAATGGTACAAAGGCCTCTGGGCGAAGGTTTTTTTTAAATACAAAACTGACAGCTTATGAATCCGGACATACTTAAGTTCCCGACTCGGAGCTTGTGCTCTTGTACCCGTTCTGGGCTTTTTTAGGGAAATTTTCTGGTCTTGTACAAGGTAGCGAGCTAGATGTAAAAAGTGTGATTAAGGCTAATAGCTTAATATATGTGGCAACAGAAAGCGCTGGATCACAGTTCGGTGTTGGCCCCAGCTCGGCGTTTCGAGATGATTGTCATATTCGGATCGATGCGGTCCCGATACGGCCAGTCGCGGCATTTGAGAAGATATTCAATCTGGACAAGCCCCCACAGATAGGCGATAATTACAGACGCAAGTCCAACTGAATTAACGGGGAGAGATGTCGTTATTGTCGAATTCTTAAGATCGCGGATGCTATTCACGCTCGTTAGGGGGTTTCAATCGCAAGAAAAGTGTTCTCCGTGTTCTACTTGACCATATACGTTCTCGCCGCACCTACGAGCAACTACGGCTCAACCGTTTTAAACTTGAAATTAACGCGAGCGTCAAAAAATCAACCGTGGGAAACAATTCGGGGAATTCGGGGACACAACTATACAACAAGATAGGTCATCTCTCGGCAATATGGGTTCCTCCAGCTGCAGCTCTGGCCGTCCCTCTCTCCACCTCCCAAGACTTGAACGTCGCCGCAAGGATTGCGCATTTTTTGAGGTCCTGGGCGGTGGACGTCGCTTGTTGACGATAGTAAGCTTACTAAGTACTGCCCTGCTGATTATTATTGAATAGCGGTTTACTGTAATCTGCTCACTGAAAAAGACGCAGACGTGGAGAACGGTCGGCGCCAGAATTAACATAGACAGAGGTAGACGCGCAGTTCCCGCGTGCCGTGAGAGTCACCTTGTGTGTGACCGTTGTGCAGGGCCAAAAATTAATTCTGGCACCGGAGGAGACACAGTAGAGGTTATTTTTAAGTTCGAACAGTAAGGAAAGATGCGACTATCCCTTGCAAAGCCTCCCAAATAAAGTTGTGAAATTCCAAGATAACACCGTAAGTGTATCAACTGAAGGAAAGACCTCTTCTTTGCAAGACGGCTTCCAGACAATTTGTTTTCTTCTAGTAAATTTCTGGCAGGCACGACAAAAAAGAGAAATCCTTCGCCCGACGTTCCTTGGGCCGCCCAAGTAAATTGTTACGGAAAATGGCTACCTCCGAAGCACTTGGAGGTCGGTGACGAAATATTTCGTACTTTCGTCAGCGTGGAGCGCAACTTAAGCGCATAGTGCTGTACTGGTCATAACAAAATTTTGGGGAGATCCTGGAAGACCTGCTGAGCCGGCGAGAATCACATGGAGGAGCCTGGAGGAGAATTTCGAAGCCTGGAAGGACCCGGAACGAAACGCGCCGTCGCGATCCGTCACGCATCACGCCCCAGAGAAGTAACTGGGACCTTACGTTATAGACACCCCAAAGAATTGTTCGCCCTTTTGGCTTAAATAGACGCTGGGGCAATCGCTGTGCGTCGGATTCTTTTTTTGACCCCAACCACCATGTCCTCTGTGTACCCACGCCGAGCCACCCCGCCCACCGAGGCTCCGCCCGTCCTTCCCGACGTCGAGAACTACGTCTCTCACACTCTCAAGACGACGAAGCCGCTTCCCCCCATTACCTGGGACAACTTTTTGTCGGAGCTCAACTGGCTCAATGTAGCCATCCTCACCTTGACTCCCGTCGTGAGCATAATTGGAGCTTACCACACCAAACTTCGGTGGGAGACGGCGGTCTTTGCAGTTTTTTATTACTATTACACTGGCCTTGGTGAGTTTGCCCTTTTTTCTTTTCTTTGACGTGTTCGTTGTTAATTTCTCTACCCAGGTATCACGGCGGGCTACCATCGTCTGTGGGCGCATCGAAGCTACAACGCGGGCAAATTCCTCCAGTATTTCCTCGCCATTTCGGGTGCCGGTGCGGTCGAGGGATCAATTAAATGGTGGTCGCGTGGCCACCGTGCCCACCATCGCTACACCGACACCGAGCTCGACCCATACAACGCCGGAGAGGGTTTCTGGTACTCGCACATGGGCTGGATGCTTCTGAAGCCTCGCCGCAAGCCCGGTGTCGCCGACGTCAGCGATCTTTCCAGGAACGACGTCGTCCGATGGCAGCACAAGTACTACATTCCCCTCATCCTCTTCATGAGCTTCGTGGTCCCCACTGTCATCCCATGGCTCTGCTGGGGTGACGCCCGCGGCGGCTACGTATACGCCGGGTTTGCGCGTCTGTGTTTCGTGCACCACTCGACGTTCTGCGTCAACTCGCTCGCGCACTGGCTCGGCGAGTCGCCGTTCGACGACAAGCACTCGCCCCGCGACCATCTCATCACTGCGCTCTGCACCATCGGCGAGGGCTACCACAACTTCCACCACCAGTTCCCCATGGACTACCGCAACGCGATCAAGTGGTACCAGTACGACCCTACGAAGTGGTTCATTTGGGTTTGCCAGAAGCTCGGATTGGCGTCGCATCTGAAGGTGTGTCATTTCTTTCCCTTTCAATTGTCCGAGCCTCATTTTTTTTCGTCTCTTTCAGGTCTTCCCCGACAATGAAGTCCGCAAGGGTCAGCTGACGATGCAGCTCAAGCGGCTGCGTGAGACGCAAGAGTCCCTCGCCTGGCCGTCCGACAGCAACGACCTCCCCGTTATCTCGTGGGACTCGTACATCGAGCAGGCCGCCAAGCGTCCGCTCATCCTCATCTCTGGCTTCATCCACGACGTCGCATCCTTCATCGACGAGCACCCCGGCGGCGCGCACTTCATCATCAAGTACATCGGCAAGGACGCCACCACCGGGTTCTTTGGTGGCGTGTACGACCACTCGAACGCCGCGCACAATGTTCGTGCTCTCCTGTTTTCGACTACTTGTTTGCTTACCTTAGCCTCGCGCGCAGCTCCTCGCAATGAAGCGCGTCGGCGTCCTGCACGGCGGCATCCCCCTCGCTGTCGACGACAAGATCATCCCGCCTTCGCAACGGCTCAAGATCGCGCGCTATGCTGAGCTTAGCTCGCCGAACGCTAGCAGCACGGCGTATTCGGATTACGAAGACAAGGAGGGGATGCTCGGTTGAGTGGGCGTGGATGTGTGACAAAACAAAAATAATATCTTGCGGTACGATAGATACGACACTATTATGACGAGGCTCTTGAAATTAGACGAGGGTACATACAGTACGCATGGGTGGTTGAATTGAATTTTTGAAAATTCACCGTCGCGTTTAAGTTTGCTCAAGAGTTAACGGCAGCAATTGGCTCCAGGAGTTGCCAAAGATTATGAGTGTTGACGACTCCTTCGACGTAGTCCGGCAGAAAGAAAGGGGCTGGTCGCGAGTCAGGACTTCAACGGACAGAGAGTTGTCGGGGACATACAGCCGTTGGACTGAGGGTAGCGACGGGAGACCTCTGTACAGGTGCCAGGAACGTGTTTGCCATAATTCTCTTCCCACATCTCCCTCCGATCCTGCGGGATGCCCGCCACTTCGCTAGGGGGTTTCGTGCTCGTATCAATCACCCACGGATAAAAGTGGACGGCGACGAGAAAGCGCTGCGGGTCAACGGTGGCGAGTGCTTCACAATTGTGCTGGCGGATGTGCCATTTGAAGGCCATAACGGGTTCGTCCAAGTGGGAGGCAATGAAGTCGGAAGAGAAGGCTTGTTGGGCAATGGTTGTGATCTGCTTGCGGTTCAGGATGAAACCGACGGTGAAGAGGCCAACGCCACTGCGAAGTCTGTGGGTCATGGTGGTTGGTGCGCAGTCTTGCGGTACGCATGGTCAAGGTTCACTTGATGGCCCAAACCCTGCTTCCGTAAGAGACGATCCCCCTATTTTCACCTGGAAAAAAACATATCATTCTGGGTCTCTTCTGCGCGGCGGCAGCGAGAGCCTCATCCCTTGCACAAATACGACATCGGCGCCCTCTTTGGTCTTCCTCGATACCAACGTTGGTCTTTGTTCCCCGTGTGCTCTCATGGAAGGCTTCCTCTCGGCGTCGTCGGGTCTTCGTCGCTGCCGCACGTGTGCAGGCACCGCGCGTTCGCAGTTCCCAAGACGTCAAAAGCTTCACCGCACCGCCGGCCCCGCAAATCCGGCGGGATCTATACCGTTGTCGCCATCATAGGAAGCACTTCTCTCATATATCCTCAGATCGAGAGTCTTGGTATAAAGATGGCCATGTCCGAGGATTCGCACTACGGCGACGTCCTCCTCGCTCAGTGCAGGATCCACATTCGTTATAGCAGCATGCTCTCCATCGCCCTTGTTCTTGCCTTGATCGGAATCAATGCCGCCCACGTCCACGCCGCGTCTGCACCCGCGGGGACCTTCGATGTCCTCTCCATGAACGTCGCAGGGCTGCCAGAGATTTTAAATGGCTCGCTATTCTCCTGTTCAGACGCGCGAACAGCCGATTAAACTTTACTTGAACAGGCAATGGCGAATCGGGCGACAAAACCACCAACACCGCAATTATTGGACAAGATATGACCAAATTCGCGTACGATGTTATCCACGTTCAGGAGGTATCACTTTTTTTCGCGTCCTTTTATTTTTAATTTTAGTCTTGACGCGCGATCTTGAAAGGACTTCAACTACCACGCGACGCTGTACGCGAACGACAACCACACGTTCCGCACAGCGACCTCGGGCGGGGTGCCGTTTGGCAGCGGCCTCAATACCCTCTCTAATTTTGACTGGCTCGACTTTGTACGGACCAAGGTGGGTTGGTTGGTTTGCGCCGATCGGCCCCTGTAACAAGGCTTTCGATTATGTAGTGGGCCACCTGCTCGGACGCGTCAGAGAACGACTGTCTCACGCCGAAAGGCTTCACCTTCATGCGCATACGCATCGACGAGGGTGTCTATATTGATTTCTACAATCTCCACGCCGACGCGGGCACGGAGGCCGGCGACGAGACCGCGCGCGCCGCAAACCTTCAGCAAGTCGCAGACTACATCGACGTCTGGTCCATTGGGAACCCCGTGCTCGTCTTTGGCGACACCAATTCGCGATACACGCGCGCAGACGACGGCATCCGCGTGTTTTCCACCCAAAATGGGCTCACTGAGTTGGTGTTCTTTCTGTTGGTGTGTATGGAGTTCGCGCGCTGATGTATGAGCAGCGCCTGGGTGCAAGATGCCGAGAGCGGGGTCTTCCCCGCGATCGGCGCAGACGCCCTCGTGTGCCCAGACGGCGTCCCCACAGACATTGACTGCGAGGTCGTCGACAAGGTCCTCTACCGGGGGAGCAAATTCATCACGCTCACGAACACGGGCTTCTTCTACGACACCGCGCGCTTCCTCTCCTCCGACCTCGCGACGCTCTCGGACCACAACCCCGTTCGGGTCGACTTTGCCTGGACGCTAGCGAGCACGCTGCGCCAGTCGGACCTGCAGGGCGGCCCGCACGGGACGTGGTTCAACGACCTGCCGAGCCTGCCCGCGGCGCCCAAGGCGCGCGTGCTTACGCTGCGTGGGGGCGCCCGGCTCGACTCGGTGGCGATCTCGCTCACGAGCGGCGCGAGTTTCACGCACGGTGGGACGGGTGGGACGGCCGTGGCGCTGACGCTCGCAGCGGGCGAGGCAGTCGTGAGCGGCACCCTCTGTTGGGGGCAGTTCAACGGCGACACGCGCAACTTTTACGCGCTGTTCACGACCTCGGCGGGGCGAACGCTCACCACTGGCGTGATGACCACCTCGTGCGCGACGATGACCGCGCCCGCTGGGTTTGGCGTTATCGGGTTCTTTGGGCAGGATGGGGACGAGATGGACCAGCTTGGGTTTATTTATGCTAAGCAATAGCGTGTAGCATGTAGCAGGTAGCTTCCGGCCGGTTTCTGTATTTAGTGTATACAACAATCCGTCGACCCTGAATGGGTACAAAATAGTACAAAGCCAAAGTAACTTACAAAACAGGCCTTGATCCTGCGAAGTCAAAGTCCGTCCCGCGTATTAACCCGTCCAAGGTTCCCGTCCAATGAATCCACGGCGTATCCCGCACGACCATTTGGTGCGAAATGGCCACAAGCGGCCACGCGTCGCTCTTCCTGCACGCGAGGTGAGCCAATCAATGGTCATATGGCGGGCTAAGGGAGACGTACCCGGTCCCACTAATATCCCGTCGGAGTACAAAAGTCTGGTCGATCCCGAGGGTGCGCTCGTCGACGCCAACGAGCTGCCCGTGGACGCTGAGCATGACCTTCGTTGGCGCGTCCAGCTCGCGCTCGAGCACTACCGTGTCGTAGTCGATGTCGATCATCCCACTCCGAGGCGAGAAGCGGTAATTTTGGAGTGCGGGGAGTTTGGGCATCGTGCTCTCTGTGTGATTATTCGTTAAGGCCAAATGCATAGAGGAAATACGAACGACTGACTGGATTGAGCGGAACTCGGACGGGTGCGTTGGAAGGTGAAGTGCGTGGGGCAGGCAAAGTTGTTGTCCCGGAAGGAGAAGATGGCGTCCTCCGAGTAGGCGTTGGCGAGCGAGTCGCGGTCGCGGTCGAACGTGAGGATGTATCTAGCACGCAAGTGAAAGTGAGCGAGTGCAAGGGAGTGGGAGAGTACAAGCACCTTTGGATGAAGGCGAGACTAAGCTGCTGCAGTTGCTCTTCTTCCTCCTCCAAGGTCAAGGGAATCTCCTCCTCCTCCGTGACGGGAGGCATTGCGTCGTCTGCGGGGGGAGCGGAGATGCAACATCGGAAGGACCCGCGCTCGGGGAAGGAAGAGGGTCGTCTGCATCCACGTCGATGATTTCCTGTCCCGCCGGCACGACTACGCGCGGCCGCTCCTGCACTGATCGCAGAGTATCGAACCAAACCGGCTCGTTACTTGTCCTATCCAGTCATCAGTTTTTTTTTTCAAAATCTTCTACATAACACGAGCAACGCACCACTCGATGACCATTCCATCGTCTCTACGCTGCGCTGAGCAAGAGTAACACAGCGGGGATGTAAAACCTACCTGAAGAAGAACTTGGTCACCTTTAAGCCGAGGTCAAGCAGGACGGCGCATTCGCTACGCGCCCACTTCCTCCGGTTGGCCGCAAATTGGGGGTTCAGGGCCTTGGTGCAGTCAGCTGGCACGGGGAAGTATCGCTTGGAACCGGACGTTGCGGATCGACGGGGAGGGTCGGCGGGCGGGGGCGACGGAGAGCGGTTCTCGAGCTTGATGCGGATGGGAGGCGTCGAGGGGGGGCTGGAATGGATATCTGGCGCTGCGGTTCCGACGTGCGGGCTGGGTGGATGTGGATGTGGGGGTAGAACGACAACAGGTTCTTCGATCTTGACGACGACTTGCTCAATTCGTCGGCGTTTCGGGGGTGGGGGAGAGTCGGGGACACGGGACGCGACGGGTAGTATTGGTGTAGTTTGTGCAGGGGATACAGGGCGAGGTCGTACTCTCTGCAAAGCAGGCGTGTTCTGGGCATGAGTCGTGGAACTAAGGGCATTAAGAAAGGGTATAGGCGACGCGACGCGAGCAGACGCGGGTATTTGGTTAGGAACGCGGGCAAGCTCAGAGACGCGCGCGATATGTTCGAGATACGGGTTCGGCTGTTGTGTGGGAAAAGGGCGCGGAATTGGATATCCTCTGGACGCGTCAAAAATACGTCCAGATGCTGAGTTGACTGGACCAGCATTCATTGAACCAGACCCGCGGCCAGAGAGCGATTGGGGACCACCGTGAACGGGTGGCTTGTACGCATTGTGGTTTGGCACGGAGGCTCCCCCTCGTCCCCCGCCCCTTCCCCTTCCACGAAATCCGCCATATCTTAGATCTGCTGAACGCTGCGGTGGTTTTGGTTTGCTTGGAACCACCAAGGCCGGGACTGCTCGTCGCTTGTCTATGGATTCATTGGGCTGCGAATCCTCTGCATGGGCGATGGGCGCCGAGGGTTTTCCTTTTCCTTTTCCAAAGCCGTGTCGATTTTTGTCGAAATTCCTGGTAAAGGACATGCAGAGGCAATGCAGAGGTCCAATATAGATGAAGCGCAGCAATTGGACGTTACAGTGTCACAGCTGTCACGCCTGCTCTCGTCTCACTCGATGCAGCACTTTGGCAAGGGTGCGGTACGAGTGGTCAAGAACTATACAAAGGGCTACTCGGATACACAGGCCAAGGTCCGCGATGCGACCTCGAACGATCCCTGGGGGCCCAGCGGCACCCAGATGAACGAGATCGCACAGATGACTTACAACCAGGGTGACTTTGTCGAGATTATGGAGATGCTCGACAAGCGGCTCAACGACAAGGGCAAGAACTGGCGCCATGTCTTCAAGGTGCGCAACGGCGAATTTCCGAGGCAAAAATATCATTCTGCAGCTAATTATGCTCCCAGAGTCTCACCCTGCTCGACTACCTCCTGCACCAGGGCTCGGAGAACGTGATCATCTACTTCAAGGACAACCTGTATGTCATCAAGACGCTCAAGGAGTTCCAGTATGTCGATGAAGACGGGAAGGACCAGGGCGGGAATGTCCGCGCCAAGGCAAAGGACATCACCAGTCTGCTGCAGGACGAGGGCCGGCTGCGCACCGAGCGCCGCGCGCGCGCGAGCATGCGCGAACGCATGGTCAAGGGTGCCGGCGAAGATGGAGAGTTCGATGCTGCCGTCCGCGGAGATGAGAATGGGCGCCGGCGCGCGGGCGGTGGCCGGGATGACGACGAGTTGCGTCGGGCAATCGAGGAGAGCAAGAAGAGTCTGCGCCAAGATCAGCTGACGGCTGAGGAGAAGGACCTCATACAAGCGCTCAAGCTCAGTGAGGAGGAGGAGAAGCAGCGACAGCATGCCGCCGAGGAAACCAACGCCAAAGCGCTCTTTGACGATCACAATCAACTGTGAGCCTTTATTCACTTTTTGCTGTCAAACTTAACAAAATCGTGCAAGGCCGCCGCCCGTCAGTAACAACCCGTTCCCATTCCTCGATGCGCCTCCACAGCAGCAGCAGCAGCAACTCCAACCGCAATTCACCATGATCCAACCCCAGTTCACCGCATTCAATCCGTACCAGCAGCAGGCGGAGATGGAGGTCCGCGTCGCGCCTGTTCTATATTTACCGTTCTAACGGGCGTAACATCAGGCAGAGTACATGCGGCAACAGCAGCAACAGCAGTTCCTCCAACAACAACAGCAGGAGGAATGGATGCGCCAGCAGCAGATGCTCCAGCAACAGCAGCAGCAGCAGCAGCAGCAGATGCTCCAGCAACAACAGCAGCAACAACAGCAGGAGGAGTGGATGCGCCAGCAGATGGCGGCGCAGCAGCAACAGCTCGTCCCACAGCCCACCGGCTTCGGGGCCAACAACCCCTTTGCTCCGCAGCAGCAGCAGGCACCACCAGTGCCGTCGTTCTCGCCGACAATGCAGCAGCCGCCGATGTTCAATCTGCAGGGCACGTACGACAACGGGTCCTCGCCACAGCCGTCGTACCAGTCGAGCCCCAGCCCGCCCGTGCAGCAGCAGCAGCAGCAGCAGCCGGCGTCGGGGTTCAAGGTCAAGGTGAACGACGGGAACAACCAGCATCTCGCGAGTCTGTTTGCGAACCGCGACGATGGGCAGGACACGTTCGGGAACACAGGCGCGCTCAGGTGCGATGCTTTTCCGCCTTCTTTTTCTACGCGGCTCATTGATATTACAATTTTCAAGGTACGGGCACACCAACGCCGGGCGCGCCATCGTCGCGCAGCAAACGGGCCACAATCCCTTTGCAAGGCAGCAGCAGCAACAGCAAAACGAGCAGCCGTTCTTCAATGTTTGATACTTTACTTTTTTTTCTTCCCTTCTTACTTTTGTCGCCTTTTTTCTGTATGCTGCTTTGTATTTTTTATTCCCACATACCTTACTATTTTAAGTGGAATGGAAAAACGATTGGTCTAATCGAATCGTGTGGACAATTCGGAGACGTTGTATGATGTGATTGTGAACGCAAGTTTTTCCATGACTAATGTTCTCCAATTTTTGAAGTTTTCTTGACGACTTCTTGATTCTGCTCGCAGCGACAGAGAGTTTTGTCCCGGTCCAAGCGCAAAGGCGTGACAGTCACACTAGTCACCATTTAAGCACCCAAACGTGACACCAAGGACTCCTTGTCTTTACCCTCTTCGCATTCGATTTTACCATGTCTTCAATGCTCTCCCTCGTCACCTCATCCCTCTCCTCCAAGCCCGAATTCCATCCTGCAATTAGCTGCCTTGTCGCTGGGCTCCATGTCGTCTCCATGGTCGTGTCAAGCAGACCGAAGGCGCCCAACATCGTCGCGTCTCAATTGCCTCTTACCGCCTCCCGCGTCCGTTTAGCACCCACCAAGACGATTATACACCCCCTCGACGCGTCCCTCGAACTCCCCGTCGTCTTGGCATCCACATTCATCCTGTTTGGGCTGGTTTTCGCCGTGACGGCTTACAAGGGCTTCTTTTCCGGTTCACCGACCTCCAACGGTACCAACGGCGCGCGCAACCCGAACGACGACGATGACGACCTTCCTGAGCCAGACGATGGCGCTCAAGACGACCCCGCCCAAGACGGCCATATAGCAGAGCCCGCCGACCAGCATCCCACGAACGACGGTGAAGAACCCCCTCCCCCTCCCCCGCCTGGTGCCGCCAACGAAGCACCCCACAGACGGCGTCGCTGGTTCAGGCTCTTCTGGATCGCGCTCTTCCTCGTCTCGGCCGGGCTCTGGTATTTCCGTGACTGGTTCCAAGCCCAGCTTTTCGCCTTCCTCGCCAAGGAACGGAGCAAGCGCTGGATCCTCGCACGCGTCGCCATCCTCATCATTCCCTCCCTCTCCTCCTCGATCCCCACCAAGATCCTCAACGACTGGTCCACCTCCCTCATCGAAGTCCTCTGCGGGAATCCCCCTCTTCCGCTCAAGGTGGTGTTGGCTATTACCTCGGTGTATTCGACGATGATATTCGTCAATCTCTCTGGGTGGATTCTGTGCCTCGGCGCAAGGCCTTTCCTATTCGTCAACGGGACTATGCGCTGGCGCTTTATCGTTTGGGTGTTGTTAGCCGCCATTTACTTCGTTTTTGTGGCTGTTGTCTCCACATTCGCAGCCGGGTACGCCGAATACATAGTCCTGCTGTGTCGGCTCGCTCGGGGGATCTTTTCGTCCTGCTGGGTGGACACGCTCTCGGCCAACCTTAGTACGGTACGTTTCAGGCTTTCTACTTATGATCTTTGCTCATACCATTTATTCAGCTCCTTCTCTCCGCCGTTGTGGCAGTTTTTGTTTACTACCACAAGGTGCGTGCAATCACCAATGCCACCGTCGTTTACTCCCATAACGTTTTTCCAGTGAATACCCTCACTCGCGTCCTCTCCGTGCCTGGCCTTGTTTCTTTTCCTTTCCTTTCTCATCTATGTAGCTTCATATACCCCTTTTCTTTCTCTTCTGTGCGGCTTCATATACCCTTTTTATTTCTCTTCCTTAACATTAAAATCTTAGCTCTGAGCGGCCGTCGACATTGCGCATTGCCCGCCTCGTTCCCTTTGGTGTTTTGTCGTCGCCGCCATGCTGGCGAGACTCTGGGACCAATGCACTTGAACAGCGCTCTTTTGTGAGGAGCTTATTGCAAGTTTTAATCCATGCTGACCTCGTACTTGGTTCTTTCTCGCCCCGGTTGTTTCGACCATGCTCGGCCACGGTTCTCTTCCCACATAGTACATTTCGTCAAGGCCTATCTCATGCTCATTACCGCCTTTAGTTTTGCTGTTGTGGCTTCGTTCGGTGTTGAATTCGCCCGCGTTGGCCTCAGGTATTCCGCTTCTGAATCTTTGTTTCTCGCAAGAGCGGAAAAATGCGAATAATCTTATGTCGTTAACATAGTTTTGTCCTATGTTCGGCGCCAAAGGCACCATTGAGCGCCCTCAATTTACGAACAATACCTATCCATTATAGGGCTACAGAACGCCACAGTCTATATCCAGCGACGGAGATACAAAGTTCTATAGTAGTAAAACATACCGCATGTCAAACAACAACAACCAAAACATCTATGCTTTCCCCTTGGGCGCCGTCTTGCTGAACAGCTTCGCCTTTTCAATTGCTGCATTACTCTGCTTCACCAGGTTCTTCTTGTAGTCGATGATGCTAATCTCCGCCTTGGTGAGATTCTTGATCGTCCGGTCCGCCACCTCCCAGAGCTCCTCCGCGACCTGCGAGATGAGTCGGAAGTCGTGCGACACGATCACGACCCCGCCCTCAAACTCCTTGATCGCCGTCGCCAGCGCGTCGATCGACTCCATGTCCAAGTGATTCGTCGGTTCGTCGAGCAGCAGGATGTGCGGGTGCTCCATCGCGAGCTGCGCAAAGACGACGCGATTCCGCAGCCCGTCCGAGAGCTGCTTGATCGGTGAAACTTGGTGGGCGCCCGACAGACCGAAACGCCCCAGCTGCGATCGCCACCCTTGGATATCGATCTCCGGGAATTTCTGGCTAAATAGTTGCTGGAAATATTCGATGGGCGAAGAGTCGTAAGGCAGCTGGTCGGCGCTGTGCTGCGAGTATTTGGCCAGCTTGATCGCCGACTTGAACGGAAATCAATGCGTGGTCCAGCAAGAGGGTCGAAGAGAGGACAGACGTACGTGTTTAGAGACGGTGCCTTCCGTTGGCTGCAGCGCGCCGGTGATCAGATGCAGGAGCGTCGACTTGCCCGTCCCGTTAGCACCCAGGATGGCGATCCGTGCGTCCATACTACATGCACATCGTGAGCGTGGCACTGAAATTCTCGACAAAACTCACTCGATACCGAAGCTAAGATTTTCGTACAAATGGTCCTTCTTCAGGCCCGAGTACGAGAAGGCGACCTTGTCGAATGCGATGATGGGCGGCGGTAGCCTGCGGATATCCTCGAAGTGGAATCGCAATGGCCTGCCGACCTCGATCTTTTCGATCAGGCCCTCCGCCTCCATCTTGTCAATGATCTTTTGTTTCGATTTTGCCTGCCGCACAAGGTTCGCGTACGTTCCGGCAGAAGCGATGAATCTGTTTCATTCCCATGAGCACAAGCAGAACGTAGACAGCATCGCGCAACGCACTTTTTGATGTGCGCTATCTCATCCTGCTGTTTGTTATACGCCTTCATTTGGTTCACCTCGTTCTCCTGCTTCGTTCGCACATAGGTCGAGTAGTTGCCCGCATAGTATGTCATCTTCTTCTTCGGTGTCAGATCCATAATGTTGGTGCATACGCTGTCCATGAAATCCTGGGAGTGACTCGTGATGACCAGGATGTGGTTGTATGTGCTCAGATAGGCTTCAAGCCACACCACGGCGCCGAGATCCAAGTGATTGGTCGGCTCGTCGAGCAGCAGGAGATGAGGCTTGATAAAGAGTGCGCGAGCAAGCGCGACACGCATACGCCAACCACCACTCATATCTTTGGTGGGTTTTTTCATCATGGTCTGTGTGAAACCCAGACCGTGAAGAATACTGCCGGCTTTGACCTCGAAGGTTGCGGGGTCCATCTCCTCGAGCTGCTCGTACGCTGCTTCGAGGGCGAGGTCGTCCACGTCGTCTGCAACGGAAAGCTCCTCGATATGCGCCTCGAGCTTGGCGACTTTTTGCTTTGCGGATGCGACAATAAAGTCCACAGCGTTCACTTCTGACGGCTCTGCCTCGCCGGAGACCAGGTAGATATCGATGTGGGGCGGGATTTCAATGTCGCGCGCCGCAATCGACTGAAGGAACGTCGACTGTAGAATGATCGGTTATCCATCCATCTGCTGACCTTTGAATTTTTTCAAGAAAAACGCACCTTCCCAGAACCATTCGCGCCGAGCAGCCCATACCGCTGACCGTAGTTCAGAGAGATCTCCGCATTCTCAAAGAGTAACCGGCCGTGGAAAGACAGTGTATACGAATCGATCTTGATATCGCGCGCCTTGACGTCCGATACCAGTACACCAGCTGCGCTCCTGAGCACCCGATTAGTGTCCTGTCGCTCTCACCGCAAACAATCGCACCGGTCAGTGGCAAGACTGAGCTTGGCCATGCTGGTCAAATCTTCCTGACTGTTGGCAGCGCTCATGCTGGTGAGCGGGGTGTTAATGGCGCTACCATTGCGAGAGCCGGTGGTCGGGGTGCCCGATGTAGAGCCCTCGCCGCCTGCGTTCTTCTTTGCCGCCTTTTCTGCGAGCCGCTTTTGCTTGGATGAGGAAGGGGCCATGGTGGTAGTACAGCCGAGAAAATTTTACTCGAGTCCAAATCCGGAACCGTCAAAACGTGATCTCATTACTCCACACTACATAACACAAAGAATTTCCTACGACACTGTAAAATTCGAAGAGGTACCGGTGAACGCAGAGATAGACCCAATTAACGGCTTGGAGTCGCCGAAGTATCTCAGACGATAGGTCCCAGCTGCAACAACAGTCAAAAAAGACAGAAATACAACCTATAAAAAAACTGACCAGGGGTACCAGATTCAATGGTCCTAGAAACCCCAGTCAAGTTCTGGATTGACCATGGACAAGAGAAGCTCTTACCAGGAAATATTAACACTGCTTGTCCCGAGAATCTGCACAAAGGTTTCATCACGTTACCCTCAAAAGAACGATGCAACGAACCGTGCTAGTCCTGGTCCATTGGTATAGCGTTGACGGGTGCGAATCCGATTTCACTGGTTTCCATGCTCCCGAAACAAGCTGGTCGACGCTCAGGAATGTGCCCTCAAGGCGAAGGTTGTTCCGCGGATTGGCCCCAACAAATTGTGCCAGGACCGTGCTGCCAGCGTGGTACGCCGTCGTCGTCACCACGTCAATTAGGACCGAGCCAAAGCTCTTTCCGATCGGTGCAGAATCGAACACTACACCAGTCTGAATATTTGCGTCAAAACAAGGGACAGAAAAAATCAATATAATATACCTGGAGAGAAATGGCGCTCGAGGTAAGCTCCGGCGGGGCGGCGTCGGACGACGGGGTACCGGAGGGAGTATTGGCAAGGAACGGCACCAGGCTCGTGTATTTGTCAATATAGGCCTCGAGGGTGTCTGTAATGGCTCAATAAACACGTATGTACAACGATCGGTCAGCTCACATTGACCAAAGATTGTCGACGCGCCCTCGTATCGTTGGATAGCATACTCCTCCCGCGTAGTGATATAGTGAGCATAAGTATTAGCGGGACCTGCAACAACGACATAGGCCGAGTTGTCAATGATTCCGGATGAAATGAGTTGAGCGCGAACAGCATTCCTATCCACAAATTCAATACCGATTTCAGGATTCTCGGGACCACCAACCGAAGCCGCCGACCAGCCATGGTCGTCAATTCTCCTGGTACGACAACCATCACTGCAGAGAACCCTTCAGTCTGTCGGCCGTTTGCTACGACGGTCAAGGCGTACCGAAATTGCCAACTTTGAGCATCTACATTTGCCAGTCAGTTAAGCTTGATGAGAATGGCAGAATTATCACCAACCTGAATGTCAACGGTGCTCGGCGACCACGCATACGGCTGAGTGGCGTAACCCTACATATCGGGTTTGCTTTTTCGTCCGAAGAAAGGATAAACGTCACGAACGGTGTTGAGCAGAATCGGCTTCGGAGCTTGGCATGCGACCTGGGCAGCAGACGGTACCGGCGTTACAAAGGACTTCACGATCTCCCAGAATGGATTTCTGAAATGAGCGTAAGAATGACGGCTCCACCTTCCAACTGAAAGCACTCACTGCGTGGTTGAGTTATCACCCTGCACAAAGTCAAACGCGCCCGGGCCATCGCTATGCATGAAGCTTCAGCGGCAATCTGCAAGGAAGGAAAGCGGGCCGTACGTGGTTCCGCCAGCAAACGAGAAGCCTGGAAAGGAAAATGAGTGGATACAGTAGATATTGAGGAATGTGCGAACCCATTGCAGCGGGACACGTCTCCGCCGTCGTGCCATTTGGCAGCACAAAAGTGTGGTTTGCCCTACGGAATCCATCAGCCGATACCAAGCGCCGAAAAAACAAGAATGTCAGACATATCGAGATACACATGCACGCTGCGGACGCTGCCCGTGACACTCGCAAGCGATTTTCCAAGAATCGTCTTGGCGGCGTTGACCTGCACCTGGGCAATCATCTGGTTGGAGTGGAAGCCGAACGAATCGAGCGTGAATCCAGGTCCTCGACCGTGGCAGTCCGCAACGGTGCCGCCGCAAGTCGAGGTATTCGCTTGGCAGGGCATGCCGTCATAGGGCTGGCCGGGAGACTCACAGAATGCACCCAGGCTGAGCGGCCGTTAGCATAGATTGAGCAGGAAGGCAGACAAATGCGGCGCACGTGTTGGGACTGGTATCTCCGACGTTGCTTTGGGTGAATCCAGCGACGAAGGTCTGGTTTCCGGGCATCGCATTGGGTTCAATGGAGGCTAAAAGGAACTTTGGTGAGATCCTCATAGAATCTGCCGTAATGCTCACATTCATAGAGATATGCCGCCATTCCCTTGTATTCCTTAGCACTTTGAAATGAGGATCCAGACCGGGTAAGGATTCACCTTATTATCACTGCTGACAAGAGTGTTATTCTACAGAGATCGTGAATTAATAACGCCAAGGAATTCACAAGAACCCATACACACCTCGTATAAACTGGTTCCATGCACCGGGAAAAAGCTCAAAAATCCGCGAGACCCAAAGCTCAGCAGGCTCATAATCTTGTCTTGATCTCCCCCCTCATTTACATACAAGGCGCGTTCCGCTGCAGGATTCGCCAAGTAAGCCGTCGGGCTGCGATTAATATTGCCACCAGTGACGGAGGTATTGCCCACAGACAACGTGCCCAGTGCGAGAGATGTGTGCGCGCGGTCAATGGCAAGAACTACGCCCTGTACGATCGCGTTGTACGTTTGCGGCACGAAACCAAGAGACGTGATTTGAGGGAGCACGTTCTCTAAGTATCCGCCAACCTTCATCATGTGTTTAATAAAATGTATGCGAAGTCGCATCTTTAAACTCACACCGCTGTGCTGATGCGTGCTCGAAATTGCCACGTTCTGAGCAGTGTACAGGGTCCCGTACTTGGCTGCGAGCGCGGCGAGGATGGCACGGCGTACACCAGTGTCGCCCATCGCAATGTCGGCATTGACAAAGACGATCCGGTTGGCGGCAGTATTGGGCTCGCCGACGATGAATGCGCGTGCACGCTGACGCTGGTGCAGCCCAGTGTCTGTCTGCCCAAGGCTCGCGTACCCCTAGTCTCGTTACTCAGACTTTCTGCTGGTCGATGAAGACAATCGTTCTCAAGGACCTACCATCATATTCGTTTCAACCACTGGGCCTGTAATATCTGCGATACCCAACCCCAGCAGATATTGTGATTGGGCCACAGCATGCAGGGCGAAGGCGGAAAGGGCCAGAAATGAGAAGAGACGCGTCATCTTGTAGCGTCGAGGGTAAAGTGGTGTAGACGACGGCTACGACCGTACTATATACTGAACTTGAGAATGTGAAGCATGAGCACATGGTCGATATGCGCTCAGGGAATCTGATGTATACAAGCAGAGGAAGAGGGAAGAAGCCAATATGCACATGGTCCAGTCCGGGGAAAATGCCTCCTGCTGACTCCACAACATGCGAGGTACGAGCTTCCAGCCGTAGCGTCGGTTTATAAGAGCTCGAGACTCACAACGAGTCGTAAGTAAGGGCCCCGGGGAGGGTTCGCCCCAGTACTTAGTTCGCTACAGATAGTTTTTTTAAGGGAGTCGGACATTGCAGAAGTCCTAGCCAGACGTACTGGCAGCATGCAGGGAAGACGGGCAGCATGAAAAACGGTCATGGATTTGAAGCCAAGTAATCGAGATGCCATCACGTGAAGAGACAACACAACCACATAAACGATATGGCAATGCTACTTGAACAAGGTCCAGCGCGCGTCTTCTGTGCAGCTCTGAATACCGGCATGCACATATACTGCGCCTTGATCTGTAGTTTCCGGTCAGTTCCGACAGTCGCTTACTTGCAAATTATCAGTTCTCCTGATAGGCTGGGCACTGGAGTGCTGCGGCTTGATGGGAAGGTCATATATGCGCATGAACGACTTGAACTCGAAAAAACTTTCGCTATGACAGGATATCTGCTTCGAGCCTGCGTCTTGTTTGCTGTCCTCGCGTCGGCCGCTGCCACTCAGGCTGACGAACCCATTATAGCTATGTACGTTCCGTTCCCATTCAACTTGGCCCCACTGACGGGTCTCAGCGGTGGATTCATACCGCTCATAGTTCCCGCCCTCATTGCGCTCCTTCACTTTGCACTCTCCGCCACCATAAACTGGATACGTGCGTCTTGTGCTGCACTGCGGCGCGCCGCGCGATACTTACGCCCACCTAGAATTTTTCTCTATGGGGCGGCAACGGTACATGCTCAATCTGACACTGGGAATGACTGGTGCGTCGTGTCCCAAGGTCATCTCCTTTGCGCTTCTGACGCTATAGCGGAAGCGATGACCATCGGCTTCATTCTGCGGATTTTCTTTGCAAAGTCGCCTTTGTCGCTCGGCTTGTTCCTCACAATGGACATGGCGCGTATTTCCTCTTCAATATTGTCTTTATCTAACTCGTACTTCTCTTATTTCTAGTTTATCCTTCTATCTGCGAGTTCCACTCTCCTGGCAATTGTGTGTACTGACCTTTCAGCTATAGCCCTGCGCTTTCCTTGCCCTCGACTACGTGATTTTCGCGCGTTTAGTCAATACATTCGACGAGAAGATCACGCAGAACTGCCTGCTCATCCGCCCCGCGCGCATCGTGCGGTTATTTCTCTGGAGCGACTACATCACGTTCATGCTGCAGGGCAACGGCGGCGGGCTCACTGCCTCGAAAACCGCCATCGTCGTGAAGATTGGAACCATAGTGCGCTCCGATGTTGTGTCCTCCGTGTGGAGTTTGACTGTATATGTGCCCGCAGATGACGATGATCGGCCTGTGCCTCCAGTTTATATCTTTCCTATTCTTTACCTGGCTCCTCGTCGTTTTCGGCTGGCGCGTGTGAGTTTCACAGATATTTTTCGAGTATTACAGAGTATTAATTTTCGTGGCGCCCGCAGAAGAAAACGGTTTCCCGCCGCTTGGAATGTTCAACCGGGAAGTGAGCCGTTCACGCTGCTCACTACGCGTCCGGTTGCCGACTGGCGTATCCTCTACTGGACGCTACTTATTAACTGCAACGGGATCCTCGTACGTACCTTGCCCATACATTCCCTCCGTCTTGCTAACTGAAGCTGCATCCTTAGCTCCGCTGCAGCTTCCGTATCGCTGAATACGGCATGGGGTGAGTTTCACTCTTCTTGCAGCACGTCCACACTTGCTCAATTCCCTGTGTTATATGAAATCAGGCCCAACGGCTTCATCGCGCTGCATGAGGCGTACTTTTACTCCTACGACACACTCGCGCTGTGGATCTCAATGAGCCTCTATTGTATCGTGTGGCCGCCACGCTTTTTAAGTACGCAGCGGTCGGGAGATGAAGGGATGGAGCTGAGGGAGGCGGGTGAGGGTGACGTTGTTCGCCGCGCTAGTCCCGTCGTGTCCGTGTCCGGGACGGAACATCTATCCACTGAGGCCGTCTAATAGTAACATTTTTTTTCCTTTATACGATACCAAGAGACGAACTAAGTTTCAGCTCTAGTCCGTTGTCCAGTAGTTTTATTTTTGCTAGACAAAGCAACAACCTGTTCGCGGCATAGATGGACGCTTTTACCAAGCTTTGAAACACTCCTGTTAAAAGCGTGATATGTGTTGAAAGCATATTCGAATCTAGCCGCACTTGAATACAGTTCGAAATTACCATCCTTGGTCCTCATAAACTATCGCATCCCACGCAGCCCTCGGAGAAGTCTCCCATTCGCGGGAAGGCACTTTCTCAAAGTCAGTGAAGTTCTCCAACTTCGAATACCCCTTGAATAAATGTCAGAAATGACGGAACAGCGATCTCCGATCCTGTTTACCTTGATCCACTCCACGTCGGAATAGTACACGAAAACTTCGCGTTTACTGGACAGGGACTCAGCGAGAGCGAAGATTAAATTCGGTTGAACCTTACTCGAGTGGCCATGGCTCTACAAACCGTCCTCCGTTTTTGAGGGATTCGTTGTTGAGCCACGCGACATATTGCCGGAACAGCGCTGGTGAGCCCGATGAGCATCCTTCAGGTATAACAGATACGAAGTGGTCATACCTTCCGCTGGTCCCGTGCCGAAGAGTCCCCTGAAGTGGTACTTTCCATTATCGTAATCTTCCCGCATTTGTTTCTGCGTCGGCAGACGCGCTGTTCCTTCCCAGACCTTGGCAAACGCGTATGATTGGTACTGTCCGATCGTCCACGGGCGAACTAATGACATAGTCAATGCCTCGATTCATGTCTCTTGTCGGAGGAAAAAGCCAACCATTAGTATACGCCAAGGTCGGATCGGGGATATAATGCCCAGTCCAATGCAAATTGGTAGGTTCCCCATCAGAGGTGCTGGTATTCCCATAAGCGGGGAATCTTGGATGTCAACAGCCCAAGCAACTCACAAGTTCGGCAAGAATATGTTCGAATGGATATATCCTGTCGCAAGGATAACCTTCGAACCGTTGAGCTATCTTCACCTTAAATATTCTGGCTGTTACACACCTCGTCAATCCCACGAAGCACAGTCCCATTCTTCAGATGAATTTCGCCGTGCTTTATCCCCTTGTCGTGCGCGTCAAGCGGCCCGAAATGCGCAATTTCGGGGACGAATTTTGTCACATCCGGGAACCGCTGCAGACTGCGGAGCTGAAATGGGTGCAGGTTGTCGCGAGGCTATATATGGGTGAGTCATCCTACGGTCAATGCTCGGTCGATGATATGAGGATACTGACCCGAATGCTCGCGATAATCGACTGCGCATACGGCGAAATGTCCCGGGCAATCTCGGACGCAGAGACAGACGCCCCAACGATAAGGATAGTCTTGCGACGGAAAAAAAAACACGTTAGTTTCAACAAAACACAGAAAGAGAAACAAATACCTTGTTCTCATAGCGTTCCGGTCGGCGGTACGACTGCGAATGGTAAACACTGTACCCGCCCGCATTCTTCACCTTGCTCCAGTCCACAAGTCCCGCAATATCGGGCACGTGCGGCGAAACATACGGCCCCGTGGCGATCACAACCGCGTCGAAGTCCTCCGTCCACCACAGCGCCTTGACCCGGTTTGTCTCTGAAAGCCGCTCGAGCTTGCGGAGTGTGAGTCTCCACGTGTGCGTGGAGTCGAGTTTTTCCAGCTTCTCAACGCGCGAAGAGTACGACGTTACGGGCGGCGTGGAAGAGAGCGTCGGGTAGTCGCCCACGTTGAGGTTGTGGAGGGAAGCGTAGGCGCGGACGTGTCGTTGGATGACGTGGTTTGAGAGCACCCATGGCTGCACAATTTATTCGTCAGTTAGGATCACCTAAAATGCGTATTATGATTAAATACCGTGTCAGGAAGGTACGGGACGTCAGTCAGCTCAGTGATTACCTAGCGAGAATTTATCAGCATCGAAGGAAAATAACTTAGGACTAAATCTTACAGCAGGGGAGTTAGTATGCAGATTATCCCACACAGGCCGCGGCTGCCAATGCTCCTTCCACCTATCCTCCAGAGTGACGCCCTCCTCCCCATCCTCGTAATACCGCGTCACCGGGAGGTTCTCGGGGATGTACGCCTTCTCGTCTTGCAGCTTGTCACTTGAATACCAATTCAATTGTCTAACCTTGAGATGGGGACGCAAATTAAGACGCACGGATACGGCTCGCGCACAGGCGTTTCGTCGGTGTAGAACCAGTTCCCCCCAGGTCCCGGCGCGCGCTCAAACAGCCGCACAGTGAAATTATGCTCGACGAGCTTGGCCGCCGCCTGCAGCCCCGCGGGGCCAGCGCCGATCACCGCGACGCGTTTGATGGGGTGGTGGAATACAGTGTACTGCGACTCGGAGGAGGATGAGAACGGCGCCTGTTGAGCGGCGGCCGCGGCGGAAAACGCACTGAGTAGAACCACGAAGCGGAGAGTAGTCATGGTCGTCAATGCAGTTGTAGGACAACAAAGGGGCGCAACAACCAACGAGCCATTATATTCTCGATCGCAACTGTGACATCGCGCCAAAACGGCGTCAAATCGCGCGATATCGAAATAGTCTAAGTAAAGCACGAAAGTGTAGAAATACACATTACCAAGCGGCCTCGGTAGCCCGAGCTTACAGAGTCGGAAGATTGGTGCATAATGAGGTCCACATAATTGTTGTTGTGCAGCGTTCGCGGCGCCAAACAACCGCTAAGTGCCGAAAATAGGAATTCCGGGTATATCACAGCATACATACGTACATCCGTTATCTTTTACAGTCTTTAGAGCGCAATGCAATTCCGCGGCGTTGGTACGCTAAGCCGTCTTGATCTTCATGTGCACGTTCTTCACGCGCGTGAGCTGGTCGTAACCTGGCGCAGGTAGTCGTCAGATATCTACATCTAAAGCAAAAGAGGAGGAAGAAAACAGCCGGCAACGCACCGAATTTACTCAAACTAATCCCTCGCCCGCTGTTCTTCACCCCGGTCCACGCGAGCGCCGGGTCCAGATAATCGCATCTGTTCAAGAACACCGTCCCGCACTCGAGCTGGTCCTCGAGCTTCAGGAACGCTTCCTCGGACTCGGGGTTCGCCTGCGCGTTGGTCCAGATGGAGGCGGTTAGACCGTAGGGGGAGTCGTTCATGAGCTTCACTGCCTCTTCGTCGGAAGCAACCTACGTGGAGCGTAAATTCGTGAGACGAATCCGTCCGAGGAATGATAATTGCGAATGAAGGCACTACCTTTTGGATGCCGACGACAGGGCCGAAGGTCTCTTCCTGCAACAGCATTACATCTATTGCTCGATTTTGGAAAAGATGAACGCACCATCATGATGTCCATATCTGCGGCGTGACCCCGTCAGCGACATATGGAGCCATACGATGCAGGTAGCACTTACTATGATCGACGTCAACGAGCACCTGCGGCGCCACAAACGCCTCATTCTTACTTTGAATCCGGTGAGCGTGCGAACACATAATCGTCAAAGCACACTCACAGCCTGGCGACGCGGAAGTGCTCAGGCGGAATGAGTGCTTTGGCCCCCGCCGCGACCGCGTCCGCGATCTGCTTGCGTATGCGGTTCGCGCTGGCGACGCTCACGACGGGCCCGAGCGTTACATCTAGGCGTATGGGGTCGCCGAGTTTGTATTTCTGGTATAGGGGATTATGATGAGTTCGCTAAGCCACCAAAACACAGAACACCGGAAGACGGGCGTACCTTGACAATTTCCACAAACTTCTCGACAAAGGCGTCGTAAACCGACTCGTGGACGTATATACGCTAGGAGATGAATTAATTTCCCGCGACCAGAAGAAAGCGAATTCAGGCGAGTAGATACCTCGACAGCGCAGCAGCTCTGCCCGGAATTGAACATAGCCCCGTCGACGAGTTCGGCTGCGGTGTAGTCCAGATCCGCATCGGCGCGCACATAGGCGGGGTCTTTGCCACCGAGCTGCGGGAATTAGGCCATGTTTAGGCAGACTAAATAAAGGTGAATCAAGACAAACCTCAAGGGCGACACCTTTGAATCCCGGGGCGCTGACCGCAGCCTGCTCGACTGCACGTCCACCGGGGACGCTCCCGGTAAAGGAAACGAAGCTGACGAGGGGATGTTGGATGGCCTGTGTAGTGAGCGTGGAGGAGAGGTGCAGTGGGATTACGACGTCTTTTGGGACGCCGGCGCGGTGAAGACCCTGGCTCCAGAATTAATTTAGCCATAAAAAAGGCAGGACGGATAAGTACGAGAGAGAACCGCTCGGCACTCAAGGGCGTCTGCGGGGACGGCTTGAGGAGAACTGCGTTGCCTGCAATAATTGCTGGGAAGACGGAATTTATTGCGGTGAGATAAGGGAAGCTGCAGGAAAATTAGACCCGCAGGATAGTCCGATTGGCGAGCGACTGACTTCCACGGCGCGATAACGAGCACGACGCCAAGGGGTACGCGTTTCATGAACCGGCGGAAACCTGGCTTGTCTGTGTCCTCGAGCGGAACGTCGGACAGAGATTTCTCGGCAATGGAAAGCATGTATCTTGCGCGCTCTAGAAAACCGCGAACCTCACCCGGGCCCTGGGAGACGGGGCTGGGGAGTGTGAGGGTTGCACGCGATCGAGAGAGCCAGAGCACACTGACCGACCCATTTGCTTGGTGAGCTCGGCAGGAACTCGTTCGCCCATGGTGGTAAATTCTTCGATAAATTTCTGACCGATAGCGATTCTCTCTGCAAGGGGGACAGCAGCCCATTCTTTCTGTGCCGCGGCTGCACGCGCAATTGTGGCATCGAGGGCGTCGCTTGTGGGATACGTGCGATGGACCACGGGCTGGAGGTCGACGGGGCTGATTGTGATCTGTGCTGTCTCAGAGTCCATGGTGAGGGCAAGAGGCAAGGGCAGCTGGATTATATTTTATATCGATCCAAGCCGCGGCTAAGTGCAGTGCCGAAAGGAAATAGCAGATCGAGGTCACGCATTTACGACGCGTACACTTTTGTGCTAACCACCATGTCCTCTGTATTCCTGCCCCCCGGCTTCGACTTTTCCAACCAGCTACGGTACTTGCATTCCATGTGTTCCGTGTACAAGGCTCACACGTCGGCGCAGGAATAACTTCATCGCAGAAAAGGGCCTGCCGCTACCCAAAGCAACGAGCACGGGCACAACCATTGTCGGCTGCCTCTTCGAGGATGGCATCGTCCTCGGTGCAGACACACGCGCAACGGAGGGCCCCATCGTCGCCGACAAGAACTGCGAGAAAGTGCGCGCGCTAAGCTAACTCCTGCGCGTCGCAATTAACCACTGGTTTGCAGATCCACTATATCACGGAAAACATCCGCTGCTGTGGCGCAGGGACCGCCGCCGACACCGAATTCACCACCGCCCTCATATCCTCAAACATGGAGCTCCACGCCCTGTCCACCGGCCGCAAGCCGCGCGTCGTGACCGCAATGACCATGCTCAAGCAGATGCTCTTCCAGTACGTATCGTATCTCCGTCGCGCTTAAACGCTTGCTTATTCCCCGCACCAGAAACCAGGGACGGATCGGAGCTGCACTCGTCTTGGGCGGTGTTGACGCCACCGGCCCCCATCTCTTCACCATCCACCCGCACGGCTCGACCGACAAGCTCCCATACGTCACCATGGGTTCCGGCAGTCTTGCCGCCATGGCCGTCTTTGAGAGCGGCTGGAAGGCAAATATGTCGGTGCGCGTCTTTGCTTTGTGTTCCTCTACTATTTATTTATTCTCGCAGCGAGACGCCGCCCTCCAACTCGTCAAAGACGCCATCTCCGCCGGCATCTTCAACGATCTCGGCTCCGGATCCAACGTCGACGCGTGCATCATCACCGCGTCCCACACCGAGATGCTGCGCAACGTCGAGATGCCCAACGTCCGCGTACAGAAGGAGCGCCAGTACGGCTTCCGCCGCGGCACCACCGCGTGGAAGACGGAGGACATCCGCAGCCTCGTTGTCAGCGAGGAGATTACGCTGCTCGCGGGCGGAGACGAGATGGATACTACGTAGAAGAATCAATCCAATTTTCTTTCCTTTTTCGTTTGAAAGCTGAATCCAAGTGAGGATACTTCGAGTCTTCAGGCTGTGGATCTCGCGCCAACGCGAAACTCTCTCACGTATTCGCCAGTGCTTATTAACTTTGAGGAGGCAGAGGCAGTAATATCATTTTCTATTTTTTTTTTACTGTCCCACCTAGCTTACAAATCAAGAAATCGCTATCTATTTCCTGCACCAGGACATCGCGTCGACGGGCCGTAGGGAGAACGAGGTACTTCAATAGAAGCTCTGAAGCAGCACACCCAGCACGATGTCGAAATGACCACTGCCAGACCCAGCGACTTCTTGCGCGTCAGACTCCCTCCGCCTCGCTTCACAGTCTCCAGTCCTCCTCCTTCGCACGGGTCTTACACCAAAATTACCCGCGACCAAATCCTCGTCTGTGCAGGCTTCTCCGTCCCTGCACGTTGGTCCCTCGCACCAGACTTGTCCGACAGACTCATCGACGCCGTCTCCCTCGATTTTGGATAGTCTTCTCCTTCAACACCCGAACCTTACCCATGGCCTTACTGCAGTAATCACTGAACTCATGCGGCAGTGGGGTAGGAACTTTGGAAGGGAAATTCATTCTAAGGGCCTCGAGACAGCGAAAAACGAGGCTTCCCGCCTGCTTCTCCCGGTCGTTGTGGACGCTTTCGAATGTCTTTTCCTCCTCTTCTTAGCCGTTGCGCTGAGAGGAGTTGAGGACAAGGGTTCTCCTTGGGTCCGGGGGTGTTTCCATGACTCTGCGCCCTTAGCTTTACTCCTCCGCCGACTCCAAGCCAGCCACACCCCTTCACCTTCACCCACACTGGTCGCGAGATCGATGCGATGCTGACGAAGCAGATGAGCATAGCGCTAGCAGCGACAATGACAGCGCTGATAATTATGCCTTGTCCAGTGGCAGCAAACGGTCGTTGGCGCCTACCCCTCTACTTTCAGGCCGCCATCGATTTACCGGAAAGTGGTACGGCGATCTCCGCCACCCCGCCGGTCACGCTGTGAAAATCCTGCATTACCTTGCGAGTGGTTACCAAGGCAGCGTCTACGCTGGGAAGTTGCTCCAGAAGGGTCAAACTATTTCGGCGGTCGCAGTAAAAGTATCTGACGACACGGACGCTCTGTTGACCGAATTCTGGAGGTATCGCGCCTTGAAGAAGCTTATGGGAGATTCTATTCCTCGGTGCTACGGCCTCTGTGTCGATTGGAACACAGCGTACCTTGTCACCAACCTCGTACCCAATCACGCTCCTTCCCCGAAGCTGACAGGGGGATATTTACGCGACGCTGTGCAAGATGCATCAGGCAAGCTAGGCTCACAACGATGTCGTAGACGACCGTTCTCGAAACCCGCGCAACCTATTGTGGAATTCCAAAGGACGCCCCGTCCTCATCGATCTTGTCACCGCGACACGCCACACCTGCAATGAAGGCTGCAATGAATTGATGCGCCTGCAGAACGCGCTGAAGTTGACGAATCACGACATCGCAATTTGGGCCAGCATAAGACCTTCGTCCTCACGGACACTTTCCCGACGCAGCGAAAAATTGGTGATTCTAATTCTCCCAAATCGCCCACAATCGCAAATGGTCGGATTCGATTGCCCATGGAATGGCGGAGTTGCCATACTGAAATAGCTATCCAGGTGTAGGAGTGTATTCGGCGCTGGGGTGGGCGCTAACTTGGAGTCGAATGACTCATTTTGTGGGATGTTTAATAGTGCAGAACAGCGAAGAACCAATCCATTAAAAAAAAAACCTTTCCGTTTAGGGTATTCCTCAAGTCTTCAGGCTGGGGACTCCGTGCTATGGGATGTACGCCAAAACTCTCCTCGCGGCGTCAGAATATTCACGCGCGATTCGAACTTCGTCTACTTGGACTCCGAGTCTACCTCACGTCCCGGAGCCATCATCTAAATAACCACGCTAAAAATTCTGATGTGATGAGTAGAGTTTTGTACTTTGTTCGGCGCAGAGGTGGGCGCTGAGTCGAGTATCATACACAACAGGGCTAAACAGCGCTCGTCCAGAAGCCGTTTATGGAAATTACGGAATCTGCCGTTTGGCCGCGATTCACGCACACTGGCAGCGTCATTAGAACGACTGAATTATGTGTCTTTTTCCTTCCCCCTCCTTTTTTAGAATGGCCGTCTCGAAGTCACCCGGGAAGTATAGCAGAAGACCCTCGCAAGCGCGCGAGGGAATCGATTCAAGAATGCAAGATATAAATACTAAATAAGTCGTTGTTATGAGAACCAAATATTGTCCACTACGAGGCGCAGATTAGGAGAGCTTGACGGGCAGGGAATAAGGGAATGGACAAAATGCGGTATGGTGTGCGCGAATTTCGCGTACCTGCCGTCTGCCTCATCCATGTACTTAATCAAAAAGAAAAAAGAAGAAAAGAGCGCCCGCCGGCCCCAGAGCAAGCTCATCCGCGGTAATTCATATTAATCCACGACAAGGCAGACGCTTGGATGCGCGAATCACCTATGTACATGATAAAGCTTAGTCTGGAGGCCGACAGGGCGATAACCATTCTAAAAATTCTGATGTGATGAGTTGAGTTTTGTACTTTGCTCGGCGCAGAGGTGGGAGTTGAGTTGAGTCGAGTCAGTCGACATCATATTCGCGGGATGCAAAACAGGGCAAAACAACGCTCGTCCAGAAGCCGGTTATGAAAACTATGAAATCTGATTCCACATTACTATTACGCCCAATGGGTCTGAATTTGCACAATGGGTCTGAATTTCGCACTTTTCTCCTTCATTTCTTGCTCTTTTCCCTCGGAGTTTTTTTTCCATAGTTACCTGCACTAGTTGACTAAAGTTGTATGAAAAATCTATGGGATACGGCGAGAGGAAGGTATTGAGAACGGGTGCCTGAACCATCAAAGTCGGTGATGTTTTGGAAGTTACTTATGCTCTGGCCTTCCGGGTTACTCTGAGCCTCCGGAAAATTTTGAGAGGTATAATATAGTTGATAGTGAACCTTCTGTCTCTTCAGATATTTTTTCCGGGAAGCGGTTGTTGCGTTATGGAGGGAACGGTCTCGAAGGTCACAACATGTCACGTCATTTGTTTAGCGAGCGGAGTTTTAATTCGTCACGCTCCTCCACTAGAACGCAACGCCTCCGCTCCGGAGAAACATTCTGAGGAGGCAGAAAAGTTGGTATATTGTATCTTATACCTCTCAATTTTTCCCGGATGCTGGGGGCGAGCTGGGAAGCCAGAACATCGTCATCTTCCAAAATGTCGCTGAGTTTGATGGTTCAGGAACCCGTTCGCAATACCTTCCTCTTGCCGTATCCCATAGATTTTTCATACAACTGTAGTAAACTAGTACAGGCAACTATGGAAAAAAACTCCGAGGGAAAAGAGCAAGAAATGAAAGAGAAAACTGCGAAATTCAGACCCATTGTGCAAATTCAGACCCATTGGGCGTAATAGTATCTTAAAACTTTATATATTAACTTTGTGGCCATGGAGTCTGCCGGCGGTCTGGCCGCAAATCATTTTCTTCAAAAACGGTCTCCAAATTCATTATCCTTACACGAACGAAAGTATGTATCGTAGAATAGCTATAGATAGATATCCAAGGAAGGTCAATATACCCTACCCTACGCAAAAATTGTCCAAGTCTAACGCGTAAGTAACGGGCCTGCACGCGCACTCCTGCACGCGCACTCCTACTGCCCCGTCAACAGATCCACAACCCGATCGCGCGCCTCCTCTACGAGCGCGTCCTCGAACACGTCGCTGCTCCCTAGGGTGCGGCGGAGCGCCAGCGCGTCCTGCTTGCTCGCGAGGGGGGGAGTAGAAGGGTCAAAGACATGCCGATGCAGCACAATCGCGCGCAGGAGCTTCTCCACGTCGTCTGCCGTCCCTTCCGCATCCCCATCGACGTCCACGTCGGACTCAGGGAGCTCCCCCCACCAAGCACGCGCCCCACCCGCGCGCCGAGTGCGCTGACGCGTTCGCTGAGCGACCGCGCGAGGGCGAGCGCTCGTTCGCGTTCTTCCGTTTCTCGCTTCGCCGTTGCGTTCGCGTCCGAGTCGGGGGCGGAGTCGGAGTTGGAACCGAGGACCTGGCGCGCAAACGCTTGGGCGGCGACAGAGCGCAGACGTTCGAGCGCAAGAGTCTCTTCGAGCGTGCGGAGGACGCCTTTCTCCGCTTTCGGGGAGGCGGACGTTGGGGAGCTGGACGACGGGGTAGTTGGGGAGGAAGACGACGCAGCCACCCGACGCGCGGCCTCCTCCACGCCCACGCCCATGCCCATCCCGCTACCCCAGAGCCGCCCCGCGACGCGCGCGCCGAGGAGGGGGATGGGTTGCACGAGGAGCGCTAGGAGGCGGCGGTCGTCGTCTGTGGAGCTGGAGAGGGAATTGTAGAGCCGCAGGGCGGTGCGCAGGCGCGTCGTGAGGGGCGTGGAGTCTAGAATAAAATACGCGGGTGAGTTCAGTTGTGGAAGATAAGGAAAAGGACGCACCATCGAGGATACACGCCTCGGCTGCGGCGAGATGCGGTGCGGGGGCCGAACAACTGGGGGCAGTGGCGGGCTCGTCGTCGCCGCTGATGCTCGACAGCGAGAGGTCCGTGTCCGCGTCCGCGTCGGAGGTGTCGTCGTCTTCTGAGGTTGGCGTCCGCGGTGATGAGGGTGCCTGTTTTTCAAGTACCACGACTGGAGAGGGCTTTTTCGACGAAGACGAGGAGGCGCCGCGCAGGTGGGCGTAAACGCTCTTCCCTATGGGGAGGAGCACGCTCGCGAGTACGGCGACGCTGACGAGGAGGTGGAACATTTGGAGTAGCCCCACGCCCTCCGCGCGCACCGGGGTGTGCGTCAGGACGTGTCCCTCGTGCCCGTGGTGCGCCGTCTGCGTCTGCGGCCCACTGAGATTTGTGTTGGCGAAGAAGGAGAAGAGCGCAAAGGCGCCGAGGAGGTACTGTCGTTGGGGCGACTCGTGCGTTTGTGTCTGCATCTGTGCCTGCATGGGGACAGACGTGGAGAGCGCGGGGGCGAGCGCGGACGCGGGGAGCGGGACAACCTTGCGCGGGCGCCCGCGCTTCTTCTTCTCGCCGTCCGCGGGCGGGGGAGCAGCGGGTTTGCGCTCGGGTTTGGGTTTCACAGAGTCGGCGGCGGCGGCAGCAGCGACCTTGGGCTTCTTCCGCTTCCGTCCCGCACCACCGTCGTCGGCGTCGCTATCCTCTTCGTCCTCTTCGGCATCCTCGTCCGCCGGGGCACCACCCTCGCTGACCTCGTCCGTCTCGGGCCCGCCGAAGCGCGCGGCCCACTCGCGCTCCCACTCGTGCAGCAGCTCGCGGCCGCCAACGAGCCCACCCAGCAAAGTCTTGAGGCCGGCGAGCTCACGCGCGAGGCGGGTCTCACGGTTCTTGAGGACGCGTATGTACTCGACGGCCTTGCCGAGAACGTTGGCTTTAGAGCACTTGCGAGCGACCTTGACGCCGTCGACGAAGCCGCGGGAATCGACGATGTCCTCGGGACCGTCGTCGTCTACGGGCTCGCCGGCTTTGAGGGCTGCGGCGCGGTCGACAACGCGGAGGGCGGGGACAGCCTGGCGGAGGGACTGGATGCGGGCGTTGAGGTTGGTGCGGTAGCGGCGCTCAATGGTGGTGTGGCTGGTTTTGGGACGTGAGGGAGGGGCTGCGGTGACGGGTGAGTTTGCGAGCACTGGGGCTGCGACGGGCGTGGTGGTGAATGCGGGCGGCGGGGGAGTATATGACGGTGTGGGCTGCTGCTGCTGCTGCTGGACCTGCCGCTGTTGTTGTTGTTGCTGCTGTTGTTGCTGCTGCTCCTGGTTTATTTGAACGGCAAGCACCACACCGGCAGCCTTGCGGACGCGGCTGGCGAGCTCTGTCGCAGGATCTTCGTCAAACTCGGAGGCAGGAGGCGAATATGCAGCGCGGGGAGAGAAGGAACCCGAGGTGGAGCCGCTCTCAGACGAGCTGCGGGAGCTCAGGTGCGGGGACTCGAAGGTGAACTGGAACGGGTCCGGTGCGTAGGTGTAGTTGAGCGCACTGGGCTCGATGCCGACTGCTGGGTCAAAGGACATGTCCATTAGGCCGAAATCCATGGCAAAGTCCATCTTGTGGTCGTCTACTGGCGGCCACATGCTGGAAAGGGAGTTCCAGTCTGGCGGGGTGGCTGCCGAGTCTGTGTCCGTGTCTGGGCCATCGTGCTGGGAGTGGTTGTGGAGGAGGAGGTTGAGGGGGTCGCTGGGGTCGAGGCCTAGATCTGCAGACATGACCGTCGAGGACGAAGACGAGAATGAGTCCATGCACAAAATAATCGCACCACTAAATGCAAGAAAACACTGCCACTGCTAAATCGTTCGATGCAGGTGGCGGTGCACCATATCACGCTTGGACCGTGATGAACGCAAAAACAGCCTCCCGATTCCCGTGAGGACTCGCCTCTACATGGAAAACTAGATGGTTGGGTGGGGCGAAAACAAGAGTGACAACAGGAGGTGATTCATGTATCCGATGAACTTGAATCTACTCCCAAATACACACCGAAGAAACTAGTAGCGGCGCATGAAGACACGATCAAAAATGACCGTCGGAAAAACACAACGACGACAACCGATAAAAAAATGCCCCTGCCCCCCAACCCGACTGTCACAACAGCGAGGTCCCGCCAGGTTTGGATCCAAGATCTCTTTAGCTCTTATTTAATTAGTTCTTTTCGTGTTCAGCAATTCTGGTTTGGGTGCGTCCGTACTGCGCAGTCAAGTGCATCGGGACGCACCCGGCGGTCTCCCGTGAGGCAGACGGTAGGAATGCGAATCACCTCTTTGCATATTGGTGGCCGCCGGGGTGCGGGGGACAGGGACAGTCTGGAGTGAAAAAATGAGAGGTGATGAGGTGAGTTATGTTCTGTGTGTGGACGAACGGGAACAGGGAAGGTACTAGAACATTGGTGAGCGCTTAAATTGGCGCCGGGAGAGTGTGTCGTTATAATTTCAGCTTCAACAATTTTTTGGTCTGCCCCACGGCAGACAGCGGCAGACAGACCGGAGCCTGGAGGTAAGACAGGTTTTTCTCAGATCGGGATTTACCAAGTTACTTGACTTGAACAACGACGTTTGACTGAGAATAACTTACCAACTTGCAGTGTTCGGGCTTGGGCCCACGCATAAAACCAGACATGCAGCCAACAGAAGCAAAAAACATAGCCTTGCTCTCCACCGCCCGCCTCCCGGCTCTCAGTGAGGTCCCGCCTGACGATCTCCTGCTATTTTTTTTGAGCTTGGCATTTAGTGCGGGCCGAGCAAATAGCCTGCGGGGTGGGCGGCAACCAAGTTGCAGGATCAAGGCAGACATGCGAACCACCTCTTTACATGAGACCAGTGTTGGGCGGCGGTGAGCAGGGCGTTCAAGTGATAGACAGTGGGAGGTGATGAGAAGAGTTGTGTGCTGTGTTCGGCCGCGGAAGACTGGGTAGGCGCTTGTTGCAGTAATATTAAGATTCCGTTTCCTTGTCGTTTCGCAACCGCGGTACATGAATCTTCTCATCACCTCCCATTTGTCACTTTTATTTTCGCCCTACTCGCCCCACTCAACTATCTAGTTTTTCATGTAGAGGTAAATCCTGGCTGGCTCCTCGCGGGGAATCGGGAGGTGGGTGGTTGGAGAGCAGGGCTCCTTTTTCCCCCGTTCACTGGCAGTTCAACTTGCAATTCCAAGGTGTTCGGTCCAGGTCTGGGCCCACGCTCAAAAACAGACCTGCAGCCAACAGGGAAAAAAAGCCCTGTTCTCCACCGCCCACCTCCCGGCTCTCAGCAAGGTCCCGCGACCTTAGATCTGACGATCTCCTGCAATTTTTTTTTTGAGCTTTTGTATTTAGTGCGGGCCGAGTGAACGGCCCGCTGGGTGGGCGGCAACCAAGTCGCAGGACCAAGGCAGACGCCAAGCATTGCGAATCACCTCTTTACATGAGACCGATGGTTGGGCGGCGGCGAGCAGGGCATTTAGAATGATAGACAGTGGGAGGTGATGAGAAGAGTTGTGTGTTGTGTTCGGCCGCGGGAGACTGGTTGGGCGCTAGTTACAGCAATACTTTGGATTTCAACCGCGGTTAAGTACACTAGATACAAATATAATATATGGTCAGTAGTAATATACTAAGAAGGGTGTCAGTTTTTATGAGTAATCCATTGGCGACGAATCAACTCTACTCATGTTTTCCGGTCCTTTCCTTACCGTGAGCCGAACTTGAGAATCCTCGCTGTTCAATGTCGTGCGTTATGGCGGTCAATGTGCACTTTTATTATTAGTAGAATAAAAACATTGTTTTGTGTAAAACCTTTGAGAAAAAGTGTCCTAAACTTCCAAGTAAACTTCGGAGAAAAACTTTTCTGGAAAAGTTGCCGGGAACTTTGTTTTTTGCGGGAAACTTTTGTTGCTCCGCGAACTTCAACAGTGGGTGGCTATGCTAACCCTAATCCCAGTGGCGGCTTAGCTACGGATCAATGATGGCGCATCACCGCTATAGCGCTCTCGGCAGGTCCTCAGCCACATTTGGAGTCTCCTCAGAGCCTAGTCCTGCACTGTCCTGCATTCTCATCCTTATGTGTACCTTTTGTACATCATTGCACTCTTCCAGGATGAGGACACAGCAAGGGCATGGGAAGGAAGGTTGACCTAGCTTCAATCAAGCCGAATCAAGCCGTTGCCCATGCACAATATTTAAATTGAGATCATTAGGGTTAGCATAGCCACTCACTGTTGAAGTTTGCGGAGCAACAAAAGTTTTCCGGAAAAAACAAAGTTCCCGGAAACTTTTCTGAAAAAGTTTTTCTTGGAAGTTCACTTGGAAGTTTAGGACACTTTTTCTCAAAGGTTTTACACAAAACAATGTTTTTATCCTACTAATAATAAAAGTGCACATTGACCGCCATAGTGCGTGGGAGGTTGTGAACAGAATAAAATATCGATTGAACTACATTTTGTTAGTTCGACTGGATTTCGAACGGCCGCGAAAACAAAATGAAAAGGAAACGCCGCATCCCGCACCGCGAGTTTTCCACGCGTTGTCACACTTTCCAAGCTCTGCATGCGCAGGATGCGGTGTGCGATCGGGAAAGGGGTGAGTTGAGTTTTGCGCTTTGTGTGAGCTTCGGAATCCGAGCCGAAAGTTAGAATTATGAGATTTTGTGGATGTTGGCTTTGAACACGGTCAAAGTATCAGCGAGGGCATTTCGTTCGACTGAAATGAACACCAACCGAAAAAGTACAAAACTGACCACCCAAAAAACCTAAAGCGCAGTCCGGGAAATCTCTATGTGTGTGGCGGGTCAAATTAATACGTATATTTTCACAAAATTTTGCTCATTTGTGAAATTGAAAGAAATTTCCTCCAAAAGAATTGCAAAAAAAAAAAAAAAAAACTGAAGCAGCGGCTGTTTTTTCCAAGTACATATTAGCCTAGTTGGTAACACGTGATCGCGAAGAGGATCAAGAGGCAGTCGCCATATGGTTCACTGCTATAAACGCATGGGTTGTCGCCGGCCCAAGTGTCGCTCCAGCTCCGAGGTGATCAGATGGTCGAGTGCACTACTGCGGGTGATTGAGTAACGTTCGCCTCGCAATCATAATAAGCTTCCGATTTTTTTCTATAAATTCTATACAGCAACCCGAATCGCCATGTGCTTTGGCGGATGTCATATTGGATCAATTGCATTTTTTAAATGTCGGCTTTCTACCACACACACTGAGCAACGACATCTCACTCTGACATCGTACGCACCACCCGATAAGAGTTTCAGAGAATTACCTCCATTAGGCCAGTTACTGAACTGGAATCGAACCGTGGGAGTCGGTTCGGTGGAGTGATCGCCTACTTTCAATAAAATTCCTGCCCATGCCCCCTCCGTCGCTTTTTTCTGATTCCTTTTCAATGGCTCTCATTCTTTCCGGGTCCTTTACTAATCCATGGTCGAACCTTTTTCTTTTTAGATACTTATCATGATTATTTCCGCTCCGTTGGTGTAAAATTCAGTCAAATTGAACAGAAAAAAACTTGAGGTTGAAACCCTTCAAAACGTTGAGGTTTCATGCCGACAGCGGCCAAGACCTTGTCATGTCAAACTACCGCATGCACACAGGTTCGCTCCGCGGGGTGGCACATTTCCTTCTCTCTTGTCTCATTCTGCGTTCTGGTTCTCTTTCATTTATCTGACCAGGGATATGTTTTTCTCCGCTTCTAAAATCCTTCAATTTCTATGCCTGACACCTCCTACAATTATACTTTCAGCACTGAGGTGAAATTACAACGGGCCCATTGACTTGCCCCCCGACAAGATTTCATCCCACCATCGCCCGATAATCGTTGCCCAGCCCCACGGGTTGAGTTCCATTCACATCGTCACGGTAGAAAAGCAGCGTGGACAACGGTGCTTTCTGTTGTTTCCAGGTTGTTTGGAGAAGGAGGTTGAACAAAAAGAACTCGTATTACTCAAGCGGATAATAATGGTTTTGTTCTCTCCATTCCGTTTCCCGGTCGGACTGAGAAAGAATTGAAACGAACAAAAGTTAAACTTGAGCCGGGAATAGCTCAAACGAAACTTCAAAGCGCGCTAGCGACCTCGTCCATCCGAGATTTAAATTTCGGCGGTCCACACAAGGTATAAGACTCGTTGTTGCCCCGTCTCTTTTTTTCTCTTTTTTTTGTGTCTGCGTCCAGTATTCGTTGATGCTGAACAGTGAACGGGAATTAATGGAAACGTCTGAAGTGGTTCAATTGATAGCATTGAAATTGAATTCACGGCGGCGGGTGGTGGGGCGTTCAATTTTCCGCTTCGCTCCACACAAAAATTAGGCTTTCCCAACTCAGGCCGGCGGACACATGTAGAAGAAGCCTAGTGCGTGCTTGAACACTCGGGAAGGCCCTCATTCCTCCCGAAAGTGCCGAGATTCGTTTTTGTTTCGGAACTCCTAAACACGTTGTCCGCACAAAGCACACCATTCAACTGACGTCCTGCTGATCGTAAACCGGATTTATGTCTCACCCCGACGCATGTACCTTAGGGAACTTATGGACCTAAGTTATTACTAATAGTACTATATAGTATTCATAGTAGACTACAAGGCCATGGGCCTCTCGCGGCGCGGGGTGAGCCTTTTGTTTTTAATTGGTATTTACTTTAGACTTCAATTTGGGGCCGGGGCCCAAGTAATTCATGATTGATCGAATGCCGGAACAAAAATTAAGTCTCCGCATTGCATCTCCAGCCCTGATTAAATTTACCACCTCGATAACACTGCTGCTTCAAGTTCAGCTTACCAACTGAAGAGTGAATGAATCTCATGTTCTGTTCGTTCCGGTGATTCACTCAAAGAACTTTTACCTTGTCCTTATCGCTGTGCGCACATTGATTTGTACCACGTCCGGCCGCATGTACAGAGGCAATACAGAGGTCTGTCGTGAGGATACCGAGTCGTCACCCTCGCTGCGCCGGGCGGGGTTATCCTTGTTTTTGTTTTTACAGTACTCGTCTGCCATTCTTGTTCCATTTCAATCTACCTCAAATAATTTTCGTCGGGCAGAAACTTGTTCATACTAGTAATACACAACGTAATTACATGAAGAACTCCCCACGTCGGCCTTTATACAACTTGCCTGCCGGTGCTTGTCTGCGACAAGCTTGGACAAGTCCGAAAAGCCGACAAGCCGACAAGAGCACGAGCTATGTCGATTTTTCGACAAGTGAAGGATTTTTTTTTCTTTTCTGAGTGGGTCCGTTGGCATCCTACCATCATTTCTGCGCTTTTATTTTTTTGCAACAAGTGAAACAAGACGACAAGTTGCCGACAAGTAAATTGTGATCTTACTGATGCAAAAGAGAGCCAGCTGCACGGCAGAGTGTAGTACTTGCTCGTGTCTCGAGGACCCAGATCACTGGCTCAAGGTTATTATAGAAACCGCCGGGTCAAAAGTTCTTACTCAATTAGCTTCAACTCTGCATTGGACATTGGCCATAAAGCATGCATATGTGGCCTTCGGCCGAGATTTCCTTTTAAGGAAATCATAGTGGGAGGCGTGAGGCTGGGCCAGCTCTTCGCCGGAGCACAGCATTTTAACTTCTAGCCATCGCAGTTTGGAGAATCTCTGAAATGCTAGCTGACGACTTTGGCTGGAGTGCAGGACTTGCACTACATGACTTAGACTGGAGTGCAGAACTCGCAGTACCTGAGTGCACGACAGAGGGGTATGCATACGACAATAACGCTGACGCACTCTCCGCAAACGAAACCGATGCGACACCTTCTCTCGCTGTGCGCAAAATGGAAGCCGATATGGATGAAGTGAGTCTACCGTCTCGCCATCAACTGTTGCTTTTCGCGCGATTACTGACTGCCAGATGATTATGATCTGCTTTTACAGGCCAAGGAGTCGGGACTCTTTGCGAAAGCATTCCATGGCGTTGCCCGAGATGACTTCTTCCTAGAAGGCGATCTTTCCAGCCTTGAGAAATACACACTTCACGAGGCCTGCAACCCATGTATCAGCATCGAAGGAATGGGCCAAATTGGAACCCCTTTGGGCGAGGCAGCAGCACGAGCCATTGTTTCCTTGGCATCTCCCGTGGTCCTTCCTGCCAGCCGTGACGCCAAATCACACGTATGGGAAGTATTGGCTGAGAAGGTTAGCTACGAAGCACATTTGTTTCTACTGCTCTCATGGTTACGATGCAGATTCACTTCGACAATCCAGAATGGGATATTTTTCAGCGGCGCGTCGGCCTTTCCGCCTGCAAGTCTCTTACAGGCACAGAAGATGTGGGACCGACATTCCGGTTTTCTCGGCTTTTGTTACAAGAGACAGGATCGGAGTAAGCGTTCGGTCTTTCTACTCTGCTTCGACTCACACTCGTCGTAGAATGGTACGGCAGGAGGGCAGGTACGTTATTCGTTTTCCAATGAAACTGCATTTCAAGTAGCTATCTCCAGGAAATCGGTCAAACAATTAGACCCCTTCTTTGGAACCCTCATTATTATCCTTCCTTCCCTCTTCAGCGGCGGTACACTCCGATTACGAAACGACACGCTGTCGAATACGTACGACCTAGCTCTCGGCAGTGGGTTAACCACTTCTGTCCTTGCAGTCAGGGACATCGCAGATTGTGAGCTCGACGCCGTGACATTTGGATATCGGCTTTCTCTGGTGTACGATATCCTTCAACCTAACACGGCGATCGGGCGCATGCCTCGCTTCCCGAATTTCTACGGTGCGTCGGATAGAATGAAGGCTATTCTACGCTCCTGGAAACAAGAAACCAGCGTCAATCATCTCGAATATCTCCTGCAACACAGGTATCCTTACAAGTCAGATTTGAATGTTGACCCGCGGTTCCTTATCGGCGCGGATGCACTGTTGGTTTTCCACTTGCAACGTATAGTCGAAGACCTTGGGCTGGAACTCTACTTCGCTCACTTCAGTTTCACGACTCATGCCCTCGAGGATTTCGACGTCCCCAGTTCGAACGATTCCAATGATGTCCTCAGGAGGAAGGTCGGGGATGGAAAAAATACTAAACCCGAGTTCGATTACACTTTGGTCGACCTGGACGGCAAACTTATGACAGAGGATGATTTGGATTTTTCGTATTTTGCTCAACGTTTGGTGGACAACGAGCCCTTAGGCAATATCGTACCGAAAAAATATTCAGACTCGGCTCTGGTATGTTCGAATTGTTCCATCTTATCACCGCACTTCTCATTGTTTGTGTCAAGACCCTGGAGACGATCACAAGTACGTCTCTCTTGTTTCCGCAGGTTAAAATTGAAATTCAATTGTGTAGCACATGAACGCGTGATGCTCCTTATTTTAGACCCAAACCGACCGGGCGTGGCGGTGCGGTGTGCTAGCGAAAATTCTTGCGACAGTCCATGCAATATTTTGGATAATTCCCTCTCTGTTTATCCGACGGATGAAGAGACCCTTGCGGCGATGACACTCATAACTGACTGCGAGCTGAAGCTTATTCACCAAAATCAGTGGGCCAGGATTATTACATCCATCTTGTCTATTGCGAGCCGATGGGGTGATGCTACGCCTCTGCTGCGAATTCTCCAAGCATGCAATGTCGACAAGCGCATTGACCGTATTGGCCCCAAGCGGCTAGCATCCGCATGTGCCAAGTTTGGATGGACCAAATTCTCCGCATTGCGAGTCGATTATTCTCGTCAGACTCACAGGCACTCATAAAACGAAATCCAGCTTGGAAAAGGCCGTCCAAAAGGATACCTCCAATTCGAGGCGTCTGGAACTGCTGAATGAGCTTCGAAAAATGGCAAACAAAAACGAAGACAGCGCGCTTAATCATTGGTGTGACGGGCAAGAGGACATTTTGCTCCGGTCCTTGCGTTCTGTTGCCGCCGACGAGATTGAACCAATTTTCGATACTACTATCAGCCGGGGTTGGAACCGTCTCAAAGAAATGTGAAGACTCATCTCTGCTATGTGCGCTCATCGCTGATCCAGTTTCCCAGTGTCTTCCCTCAAATCTGTTCCCAAAATGTCGGCGACAACATATGGGCCCTCATGTTGCAAAACATCGAAAGCATCAGGGATGTAAACATCTCCGAGGGCCTATTAATCCCAGGCTTGGTTACAGAGTGTGTCACGCAAATCATCGACTGTCTTCCGACGTTCCCTACCAGGAAGATGGGAAGCGAAAAACCCTCCAAAGAGGTTCCTAAAGAGGTGGATTTGGATCGTATCATGGACGTCATCCGGCTCTGCACCAACACCAATAACTCCGAACTATGCGGAAGGGTCGTTCCGATTGTGAATCTGGCATTCACTGGAAGTCGCTATCTTCTTTCGCCGTGGATGCACTACGCGAAGCTTTGCAGAGAGTTAGAAGCACATCTGCAGTCTAACGAAACCCCGTTCGCTGTTCTTCGACCATTCTTCATTGATGCAATCGACGCTTTATTTGTACATGCCGCTGAGTTTGGGTTGTCAGACGCCCATACAGTTGACTTGTCGGCCCTCTTCGTTTCCCTCAGATGCGGAGGAGGGATCTCTTTCTTAAAGGACAGGTTCGTAGCTGCTTTTTTTTTTTTTTTTGATGTCCTGCTCCAATATGACTACTCGCATTAGAATATTGATTCATCATGATCTGTTCAAAACTTACCCATGCACCACCTCGACATTCATCGGGAATTTACTAATCGAAAAGTTGAAACCTCCGCCTCAAGACGTTCGTGCAAATAGCCACTATTCCCAATCGCTGTCTACTATTGCTGGGTGCGCCTTGGAGGCAGTTAAGCTCGCCGCACTTTATCCGGATGGAGGTGGTCACGAAAAACCGGTCTCTTCTTCCGTCATCGAGAATCTCGTGGAAATTCTGAAGCTTTATATCGAAGCCCGAGATCGGATCAGATACGTCGACCTTTTGTCGCGCCTTCTACCGCCGCCCCCCCGAGTTTCAACAATTCAGCACCTACTCATGTTCCATGCACAGTTCTTGCCTCTGTTGCACAAATTGCTGCTTAAGCAGACAGCGCAATTACAACAAGAATTCCGGCCAATTACAGAACCATTTCTTGCAATCGTCATCAAAATCTTTGCCAATCGCGTTATGTACCAAAAACTGGAAGACAGGCTTGGCGTCGGGAGCATTGGATGCACTTGCAACGATTGCTCGGATCTCCGGAATTCCTTCTCGAAGGATCGACTTTTTTTTTCTATCCAGCGCAGCGAAATTGTAATAAATCATTTACACGCCGAAGTTCTTAAAACAAAGATCCACCGTTTGCCGGGAGTCCAGGTGGAGAAGCATTGTGTAAACAAGGGAGCATTCAAGATCCAGGTCTTGTGAATTTTCATCCAATCCATTGTTTCTGAATACATTCCAGATTTCGAAACCAGAAAACTTGACGAAAATCGGATTCTGGCGCGCCAATAGCACCATAGGCAAAATGTTATTGGATTTGCTTGGCGATCTCCACGCGCAACGGCGCATATTCGGAGACGACTTTGATTCCATCCAGTCCAAGATCACTGAATTCGGAGCTACATCCGGGGTTGCGCCAAAAGCTGGACAGGAATTGGAAGTAGCAGCCAAGGAGTTCCGAGATATACTTTCTGACAGTCGAAGTGAGCCACTTACCAAAAAGCGGAGGCTTGGATGAAGCAACAAAGACTTTGTGACCGTGAGCAATTCCATGAAACGTTTCGGTAGTAATAGTAATCTTCCATTTCAAAACCAGAGGAGTAGTCCAACGGTTTTGTACGGAAAAAGTCGAACATCAGTTTTATGTTTGTTGAAAATCCATCTGCAAGCTTCTCAGAAATGACATGAAGGGCTCGATGAGGCCCAAGGGACTCCAAGCAACAAAGTGTGGTACAAAAATTATGGGGTCCGAAAACACAGCAATAGTTTTGGAATGATACTCGAACACAATCAGGTATCGGAGTCGCAGGTCGCGCGGAAACCCGAACACATGGGGCGGTATCGAGGTCGTGAGCGCAAAATCCTGCAGCGCGGGCAGCTCGTCCTTGACTAGTAGCACGGCATTCCACGGGCACGCGCATGCCCCATCCGCGTGGACGAAGATGGAGCACTTGTCCAGTGCGAAGCGCGCGAGGGTGCCACGGTGGCGGAGGATGTACTCGAGGACGTCAGTCTTCCTCGTCGGAGGCGAACATGGAGCAGTGAAGGGAGAGAGACGACCCAGATGGGGGAGGGGTATTCCGTCAAAGGACATGACGGGCTCAGAGCCGACCTCTTGATGGCGTCGGCCCCAGGGAGGTAAGCGCAAGGGTATTATGGAGCATTTTTGACGCGCGCATGTATGCCAGAAGCGAACGAGCCGATCCTGGAAGTATGCGCCGTCGCTTTGCACATTAGAGATGACAGATATGTGGAGAGTTTTGAGGGACTGAAACGCGTCGTGGAATTCTTTCAGCGCGTATACATCGCTCGGCATGCCGATGATCATGATGGTGCTGAAAGTAGGTGAAACAATGGCCGGTGGGTTGGTCGATAGAATTTCAAACATCGAACTGAAGAGAACTGAAGACGCAGGAAATGGCTTCGGGAAAATAGTCGAGGAAATTAGATGTTGAATTTTCCAGATTTGGGGTTGGATAGTGGCGTAGCCTAGAAAAAGCCATCCTGAGTGCTTTTTGACCGGCGTTACGGGACGGATGGGCTTTCCTCCCGAAGAATAAGTGTGTGAACTTGGACATAAGACGGACTCGCCTATCCAATAACTATCATGCTCGCCTGGCCCTTTTATTAGGGTCATTGCCGTTGAAAACAACTTCACGGACGGCCGAGGTAATAGAGCCGCGGCATGGTTGAAGACAATAAAAGGCCTGTGCACTTTAACTGAGTCTCCGTCAGCGAGTCGCGATCGAAGTAAGTGTTTTCGAGAATCGAGACGACTGACCCAGACAAGGCTCCAATTACGCCGTTGGTAGTAGTGGTGAAATTGTCGCCCTCAATCTAAGCCCGCTTAAATTTCCTGTGCCCACTCCGAGGAGTTTGACAGGTCAAAGTTGAGGATAGGAGTTGGCACTGCCACACTCTTGACGTGCCGAAAGGCCGACACTCGTCCACTGGCCGCCTTTACTTTTACTTTTTCTCTATGCTGAGGCTCCGCCCGTCGTTCTCCCCAACGTTAAGAACTACGTCTCTCGCACTCTCAAAACGACTAAGCCGCTTCCAATCCCCCAATCACCTGGGACAACTTTTTGTCGGAGCTCAACTGGCTCAATGTAGCCATCCCGGCCCATCCTCATCTTGACTCCCGTCGTGAGCATAATTGGAGCTTACCATACCAAAATTAGGTGGGAAACAGCGCTCTTTGAAGTTTTCTATTATTTCTATTATTACTACATTGGCCTTGGTGAGCCGTCTTTTTTTTTGTGTGTGTGTGATGCGTTCATTATGGCTCTGCTGGGGTGATGCCCGCGGCGGCTACGTGTACGCCAGATTTGCGCGTCTGTGTTTCGTGCACCACTCGACGTTCTGCGACAACTGGCTTGTGCACTGGCTCGACGAGTCACCGTTCGACGACAAACGCTCGTCCCGCGACCATCTCAGAGTCACTGCGCTCTTCATCATCGGCGAGGGCTACCACAACTTCCACCACCAGTTCCCCATGGACTACCGCAACGTGGTACCAGTACAACCCTACAAAGTGGTTCATCTGGGTTTGCCGGAAGCTCGGATTGGCGTCGCATCTGAAGGTCCATCATTTCTTTCCCTTTCAATCGTCCAAGCCTCATTTCGTCTCCTTTCCGGTCTTGGTCGACAATGAAGATGAAGTCCGCAAGGGACAGCTGACGTTATACCTCGTCTGGCCGTCGGACAGCAACGACCTCCCGTCATCTCGTGGGACTCGTACATCGAGCAGACCGCCAAGCGTCCACTCATCCTCATCTCCGGCTTCATCCACGACGTCGCGTCTTTGATTGACGAGCACCCCGGCGGCGCGCGCTTCATCAAGACGACCACTCGAACGCCGCGCACAATGTCCGTGCTCTCCTTCACTACTTGTTCGCTTGCCTTACCCTCTCGCGCAGCTCCTCGCAATGAAGCGTGTCGGCGTCCTGCACGGCAGCACCCCCCTCGCTGTCGACAACAAGGTCATCCCGTCTTCGCAACGGCTCAAGATCGCGCGCTATGCGGAGCTTAGCTCGCCGAACGCTAGCAGCACGCCGCATTCGGATTACGAAGGCAAGGAGGGGATGCTCGGGTGAATGGATGTGCATGTGTGACAAAAAAAAGATCTTGCGGTAAGATAGGCACTACTATGCTGGGGCTCTTGAAATTAGACGAGGGTACATACAGTGCGCATGGGTGGTTGAATTGGATTTTTCAAAATTCACTGTCGAGTCCGAGTTGCTCAAATTCAATCATCCATTTCTCGAGAACTCACCTCGAAAAAGAGAACCCTTCACCAAAATCCCGCTACCTTATGTAAGCTTTAGGGTAAGCGATTCCCATATTTTCTCTCTAGTTCCGAGAGGCGACGATAGATCTATAGAGTAGCCGACGGCTGTTTTCTCCAGCTATACTCTCTGAGAAAAAAACGGATCGTTTTTTATCTCTGCTTCTTGAGGGCGGCAGTGAGAGCCTCTCACCGCGCTCAATTATTTGATGTCCCTTGGATGTCTTCTTTCTCCGGCTAAATTCGAATCAAAAACGCGGGCTGTAATGTCGCTGTTCTCTGTCGCTGGGCTGAAGTCGAGGTGCAATTTCTCCAGATCTTGTTAAAAGCTGCGGGGTCTGTACGACTTCACAAGAAACAGTTTCTTTCGATGGCAATATTAATCGCGCACAATTTCCTAGACCATTCGGGCCACTTCGCAAGTATAAATACATGATTTGAGAGCCCAATCGCCAAAAAGAATACATTAAGCATTATTATCTAACTACGTCCAATAAGAAATCTTGACTCGGAGGCCGATTTTTTGCTCTCTGCATTTGTCTGAACTTGTATATTCCACCAATGATGGCGAACAAGCCTGCGATACCTCCGATAATAGACGTAACAATAGTGATTATGTCTGTAGTGCTGGGTCCGCCGCCGGAGTGCGCCGTGCTTTCAGAAGGATTAGAACTTGAGTCTGTGCCGGATGGAGGCCGGGCTGATGGGTCGCCACTCGGTACTGTGCCGGAATTGGATGAACCGGTCGGGGACGTACCAGTAGGATCCGACGAACTAGAGTCAGAGCCAGAGCCAGGTTGAATGATGCTGTCGGAATAAACCCCAAGTCAAGGCAGTCACAAACAAAGAGGAGAAAGGACACTCACGCGAGGCCTCCAACGCTCAAAGTCCAAAAACTGTTTGTCTCAGAAATACTGGACCCCAGGGCCATAATCGAGAACACATGGTCGTCGTCTGCTAAGTTCGTCTTGGAATAGTCGAACGAGCAGTTCGCGGGGACAACCCCAGACTGGTACCCGAATGTCTCTTGCTTCTCGTCTATGGAAATTGCGAAGGCCGCATTTCCCGATTGAAGGTTTGCGTATATTCCCGTTCCTATACACCAGATGAATTGCGCAAAAAATGGGTTTGAAAGACAATACCTCGAAAGTTATAGGTGGCGGTATATGAAGTAGTAAAATCAAAGTCGTTTGCAGACACAGTCCGCACGCTGCCAGACGAACATGAGGAGGGGCCCGTTTGCCACCCTGAGGACCAGTTGATGCCGGGATCTGTCGCATTAATGAAGACGACTTTCGACCCCGACGGCGGAGTGGGGAGAGGGACAGCAGAGTCTAAGGTCGCTCGATACTGTGGTCAAGTTTGATGCAGTGGTCAAGACTTACTAGTAGAACCCGATGAACTGCTAGTAGAACCCGATGGACTGGAGTCGGAGTTTGGCTGAATGATGCTGTGGGGATGAAAGCCAAGTCAGCGCGGTCCCTAAGTGAAGAAAGTATCTCTCACACAAGGCCTCCAAGGCTCAAAGTCCAAAAACTGTTTGTCTCAGAAATACTGGGCCCTAGGGCCATAATCGTGAACACATGGTCATCGTCCCCCAAGTTCGTCTTAGAATAGTCGTACGAGCAGTTCGCGGGGACACCACCCAGAGACGGATATCCGAATGACTCTTGCTTCCCGTCTATGGAAATTGCAAAGGCCGCGTTTCCCGATTGAAGGTTTGCATATATCCCCGTTCCTACGCACCACATGAATTGCGCAAAAAAGTAGGTTTGAAAGAAGACGGTACCTCGAAAGTTGTAGGTGGCGGTGTATGAAGTAGTGAAATCGAAGTCGTTTGCAGACACGGTCCGCACGCTGCCAGACGAACATGAGGAGGGGCCCGTCTGCCATGCTTGGGACCAGACGATGCCGGGATCTGTCGCATCAACGAGGACGGCTTTCGACCCAGCCGGCGGAATGGGGAGAGGAACGGCGGAGTCTGAGACGAAGCGATGTCGGTCCGGGATAATATTCACGGATTAAGCTAGCTCACCGGTCGCTCTAATTGCTGGCGAGGCAATCGAAAGAGAGATGAGGGCGCAGAAAATGGCTGGGGCCAAAATACTGACCATCGAGGTCAAACGACGAAATGGGTGGTTACATGTCAACAAGATGCTCTTGTTGTCTGAAGGGATAAGAATATTCACAGAAGGGGTAAGCTGGAGTGCCGCCCGAGTCAGTGTGCGTATTGTAGTGCTTCCGTCAAGTGCCTTAAGTAAAGTCTTGGCTCGAGATTCAATGAGAAGCCTTCGCTGCTATTTACGCAACCGCGAAATGGCTGCTGAGGGCCTAAATAATCCAAAGTTTGGATCCAAATCCTCCGAGTCCGCCAAGTGGAAGGGAGCTTTCCCGGCTGACAAGTTGGAACAGGGCATTTGACGTCCCAAATTTTAATTTTCCTGGGCGAGGGCATTAGGCCAAATCGAGGCTATCCAAGCGCCAGGCGCGCCTATGGTTGACGTCGTGTTGAAGGGAAGAATTTAGAATGTCACTCTCACGGTAACGCTGCGTCACCGTTCAATAGATTGTTTGCGCAACAGCCATTGGAGCCATTCAATGGCTTTTTGACGTTGCGCAAACTGATGGCTCCACCGCCAAAAAATGACGTCAATGGCTTCGTGGAGCCATTCACCTGCCATTTCTGCGCAACGCCAAACAGCCATTGAATGGCTCCAATGGCTGTTGCGCAAACAATCTAATATTGCACACAATTTCCTGGAGCCAACTCGCACGTGGGTGACTCAGTGTAAGTAATACTTACTATGATTCGAGAACCCAATCGCCCCAAAAATACATAAAGTATTATTATTTAACCACGTCTAATAAGAAATCTTGACTTGGAGGCCGATTCTTTGCTGTCTGCAGTTGATTTTTCATTCCTTCAACCTCCGTTCGCCGGAGCGGAGCGGCGGCCCGTCTTGTTGAATTTACGGGTGTCTGAACTTCGAAGCCTTTTAAACTCTGCTTTTGGTAGGATCCAGCCAACAACGGCAAGCGCACAGAAGGTACGGGCCGCTCTGTCTGAAGCCTTCTCCCTCGCCGGTCATGCGGCGGCTGTTCGTTATTCGGACCACGCCATGCAATCCTGCCTCCTACCTACGCATATCTTTGTCCCGATCCTTGCCATACCCTTTGAGGGGCTTGCGACGACAGTGGAGAAACGGCTCAAGAGGGCTAGCAACAATTCAGGGACAAACGAGCTTCGGAGAAGAAACCGACGTCCTCATCATTGGCAGCGGAGCGGGGGGACTAGTCGCGAGTCTTCGAGCAAAGACCAGGGGCATGAACGTCATAGTGGCTGAAAAATGCAAGACAATCGGCGGATCGTCCGTCATGTCCGGCGGAGCGCTCTGGATACCCACGAACCCGCTAGCAAAAGCTGCGGGTATCCATGATGATCGCGAGTCCGTTCTAAAGTATTTCGAGCAGGCCGTTGGCGATGTTGGACCCGCGTCATCCATTGCTCGCCGGCGTGCATTTGTGGACAATGCCGCCAAGATGATGGAGTTTCTACAGAGCCTTGGGTTTCAGTTCCTCCTTGCCAAGGACTATCCGGACTATTATCCTTGGTTGGGGGGCGCCATTCCAGGCGGCCGGTCTGTCGAATCTGAATTCTTCGACATGAGGAAGCTGGGCGACTGGCAAAAACTCCTACCGCCACCAAATGTTCCACTTGCTTTCCACATGCAAGACAGCGGCACTCTCACTCGCATGGCTTCCTCGCCTAGCGCGATAGCACAGTCGTTGTACAAGATCATCCCGACCATGGTGAGGAAGATGCTAGGCCAGAAACTCACCGGTATGGGCCACGCGCTCGTGGCCCAATTGCTCTACCTGAACCGCGAGCTCAGGGCGGAAATTCGCACTGAGAACTCCCTCGTGGATTTCATCCAAAGCCCAGATGGAGTCATTGTTGGCGCAAATTTTAACACTCCTGCTGGGCTCCGAGCCATCCATGCCAAGCGCGGCGTCCTCCTCGCAGCAGGAGGCTTTGCGCGCAACCTTGCCATGAGGCAACAACATCTCCCCGCTCCTGCGAGCACCGAATGGAGCAGCTCGCACCGCGGCGACACGGGCGATGGTATACGAGCAGCCATGTGCATCGGGGCCGCCACGGCCTTGCTGGATGATGCGTGGTGGGGACCAACAATCTTCGACCCCGTCACGGGCCGGCCAATATTTACCCTCTCGGAACGAGCACGGCCATATTGCATTATCGTCGACTCGATGGGCTCTCGCTTTATGAACGAAGCGCAGTCGTACACGGATGCCGGACATGACATGTATGCCCGGAACCGTGAGGTGGGGACAATTCCAGCTTGGTTCGTCATGGATGCGAATCATCGGAAGCGATACCTGCTCGGCGGTCTGTTGCCACGAATGGAGCCCCCCAAGCAAGCCCTAGCCGAAGGAAGGATGTTCAAGGCCGAGACAATCAAGGACCTCGCTGCTCAAATCGGGGTCAATCCTGATGGACTGGCCAATACTGTGTCAAGGTACAATGAGATGTCTCGCAAAGGCATTGACGAGGATTTTGGAAAAGGGGATAATGTTTACGACAACTACTTCGGTGATCCCGCTGTGGGTCCCAACTCCAACATGGGTCCTTTGGAAAAGGCGCCTTTTTATGCTGTTCCAATTTGGCCAGGGGATTTGGGCACGAAAGGAGGGTTGTTGGCCGATGAATTCCAGCGCGTCATCAAACAGAATGGATCGGTGATTCAAGGGCTGTACACATGTGGTAACACAGCAGCCAGTATCATGGGACGGACATACTGAACTCGCACTCCGCATCGTAGCTCGGGTCCGTGCCGGCCTGAGTCTGGATCTGTCCGACCTCATACACATCCCCAACGCCAACACACTGAGTGTAGCAGATGTTGTTGGCTTCGTTGTCTGATAGAAAGGTGGCGTGAGCAGAGGTAGAAGCTGCAGCGTTCCAAGACACACCCTGAATGTAACCTGCAATACCCCCTGCAATGGAATCGTAGTCGGCAGCATTGCGGTCACTCGAGTCCCCATCACTTCCAAAGTCACTGAGACGCAGGCAATTGAATTAGTTGCAATTCCTTCAGCGCCTTCTTCAAAATTTTTACTTACGTCCACTCATAAGACACCGAGCCACCGTCGTTGGTGGAGCCGTCCTGCCGGCGCCCAATTCCATTGCCGCGGGGTTGGATCACAAGACGGTGACGCGACTCGGCCGTTCTGGCATAGTGTACAAAGCCGATGTGGGCGCCGTCTGCAAATGTCGGGTTGCGGTCGATGACGCCGCGGTAATTGGAGATAAAGCGATGGACAGGATGGTCAGAAGTCGGATTGTAGTCTGTAAAGGCGACTGTAGCATTCTCGTAGTGGAAGCCTAGGCTGCGCCGACCAGGAACGGGGGCCCATAGACCCGCAGCCGTGAGAATAATACCGCTGAGAATCCCTGTAACGCAAGATCCAAAGTTACCTTTAGCGAAGACTGTGAGTTGACCACATTGCAATCATAAAAATATTAACCCATATCACAGTTGCTGACTCCAGTGTTGAATGCAGTGACCCCGCCGACGATGAGGCCAACCTGAAGTGCGGAACAAACGTCCTGAGGTGAATCGACCGACATGAATTGATTTACTCACCTTGGACGCAGCATTGCCGGAAGTAAATGTCGCAAATGGGTTGAGGGCTCGTTTATCGAGTACAGCCAGCTCTCCCGGTGCACGGACGGCGAGTTCGGATATACCCTGCCAGTGGTGTGTCTCATTGGCCAGATGAAGGAGACCACTGAGTGCATCGGTCGTGTCTTTGTCGAGCTTGACTGTAATGACCTCCTTGGGTTTGCATAGTGCATTGGCCAAGAACCAGCCGCCCACAATACAGACAGTGAGGATGCCTAGCCACTGAAGCCGCGAGGGACCGTTTCTGTCGACTTCGCGGGGTGAAGAAGATTCAACTTCGAAGTGGATCGGAGACTCGGCATCTGGGACCGCGACGTCCGAGTAGGGCTTGTCGCGCGCAGTGTACTGGAGCGACATGATGGAGAGAGAGGCTCAGAAGCTGTTCGTTGGAGTCACTCGCAATTCCTTCTTATAGAACAGTTGCCGTGGGTGGTCATGGCGGCAAACGATAAATTGCGAGCATGGCGCTTGCTGCACACCGTATGAGACCGTGTGGCGTAAGTGTATGTGCACAAAAATAGCGCTGAAAGCTATGTGAAGCCTGCGCGGCAGACCGTCCAACCCGGATACATATTGATGCTCCACTTCAAGCTCTCGAGTGGAGCGGCCACCTATTCGAGCGCCGTTTTTTATCACATAGGACCTGGGTAACGTGCACTACACCTTAGGGGAATAAGACAGGACCCTGTATAGATAATCGCAATAAGTACAGTATTAGCAACCACAGGGAGATTTTTTAAAAAAAACAGAACTCAACTTGCTAGTGAGCGATGGGAGATTGAAGATGATTCAAGTGCCAACCATAACCGACGGGTTCGTCCGACGAGACCTGTTCCCTATGTTGTACCGAGAGCCGTTTTCACTCACTCAGTCGCTGCTTCAAACTATACCTGTTGTGATTGTCAAGAGCCGCCAAGGCCAAATTGGATTTGCACGGGTTTCATTAAGTTGGCCGTGCTCAATCATTCGACTTCATCTGTCGGACAGAGTAACTTCTTAGGCGAGCGAGGTCTACTCCGAGTAGTTTCGTTAATAGTATGCTCATCGAGCTCCACGGAAAAGTTAACCAGAGCGTTTCGAGACCTAAGACCTGAGACCTAATGGCCGTTTCAAAAGATTCCTAGTGTACTCAATTAAATCAACGGCGATGAATTCAATTTCTTCTTAGATCTGCCTTATTCTGACTGTAAGAGGCGGCGGCACCGCGGCGGGCAATTTGGCGAGCACGAACGGCTTGCACGGCGTCTTTTCTTTGATATCGGTTGGCCCATGGGTCGAGTGGACTGAAATTGAAGTTCGGGGATCTTGGATCGGGCTAATGCTGCGCTGTAGAAGGCTGTGGATTGAATGGATACGAAAAAGGAATGAGAAGAAAATAATGAACACGACAGCGCCGTGAGCTCCACCAACTGAATAGAATGTCCACGTTCGCTTAAAGGAGGAGAGAAAAGGCCGACTCGGAGATGTGATATTAGAAATGGAGATACTTTATTGGTGTATATTGAGTTGGCAACAAAAGCAGGGAGGGAGATGACGTCGACGAACTTTGCGTTGATTCGGTTGAACACCGCAGCTGAGTGGCGCCTAAGAAAGTGTTCGTGTTTGAGTTTCCCGGTAAATCCGAAGCGGAAAGAAAGATCTCGAGGAGGAAAGAAGAACGAGGTGAAAGGGGATGATCAGTCTCACCTCGCGCCGACAGGAGCCCTGTTGGGTTTCATAAAGCCCCGCATTGCTTACACTCGTAACAAAGTGGAGCCAAATTACAACGCCGTAGTTGGCCGTTCGCGCATGTTTGTGGCCAACTTGGGTGGATGCAAACGCAAAGAAAGGAAACCAGAAGCCAGAAATCGAAAAAGAATGAACGTTAAAGAAAGTCTCCAAAGATAGATATTGGATCAATAGATAACATCAATACATCGCAAAGCAGTTGATGTTGCAAATCCTGCGGGCCTCGAATACAAAGAAACTGAAATGAAAAGTCATTAATGTGCCCGCAATAATAGTACTTGTAGCGAAGAGTCAGTATATGATGGAAGTCAATCCGAGCTCAAAGATCGGACGCAAATGAAATTTATTGCAAGCCCTGAAAGTCAAGCGAAGGTCAACGTCCATGCTAGGACGAAGTGAAAAAGGAGAGGCATACCGTGATGGGCACAGAGGTAGAATATGAACCGACGACTGAAACTAAAAAGAGGGTCCCGGTCCACACAGCGAGGGCGACAGCAAAGACCTGAAGGGAAACGATGTACAGATCGACCGGCAGCGCGGCGTCAGAATCGTGATGGTATGACGCGGTATGGCCGCACTTTCGCCGACCCGAGTCATAGTAACGTCGAGGAGGGAACGTGCTGAATAAATTAAATGGCAGTCCCGTAAGATTGGTTGGAGGCGCCATCCAAGTCTGTGTATAATCTACAGCATCGGAATACGCGGGTACATTCGTTGACCACGAGACGACGGGATAGGCTGTAGCCCTAGACTCAGAGATGTCAGATTCAGCCCGAGCGCAGGCGAGCCTCGGGATGACTCCGGCTGACGTGGGCGTTGTAGCTCTTTATATGATTCTTCACTCAATTGAAGGTACAAAAAGCGCCGCCCGACCCTGCGAAGCGTATAAGACCCAGGGGAGTCCCGCCAGCCAGCCCGCCGCTTCTACATGAGTCGGGGCAGCGCAGAAACAAAAGGGGAGGCAGTGATCTGCATCAACCTTGTCCGCACAGTCATCAAGCAAGATGGGTACCCAACGTCCCGTAAGATTATTGGTTGGGAGGAGACAACATTTGCGGGATACACGGGTGCTTTGGTGAACACAAGACCAGTAGCCTTAGGGAATCCGTCCGAGGGCAGGCGAGGTTCGGGATGACTCCACCTGACGTGGGCACTGACGAGGGCACTGCTGTATGTAGCTCTGTGGGCAGGGATTCACTGAATCCCTGCCTACAGGGTGGCTGGCTACGCAATTGAAATAGGGCATTCAATAGGGTCGAATGGCAAGAAATATCCAGTGGTTGATGGAAAGAGAGACAATGAAGTTTTGAGTCCAAGTTTTGAGTCCAAGTTGAAGCAGCGTGTTGACGTCTGTTTGGCTACCCGAGTGTACCCGAGTTTTTCTGTGCCGAGAGGATTCGTGTTTTCTGCTTTCTGGCGTATAACTGATTGGGTGTACTCGGGGCGCGCAGCAAGATGCTGCCCAAGGTCGCGACTCATCTGCTGCACAGCACAACCCGTGCTGCCGTAGCAGTCCAGTCTCAGACTCATACAATCAGAAATGTCCTCCACTCGTCGACCTCTGCGTCCCCGGCGTCGGGCAACCCTGGCATCGCGCCATGGCACGCACCCAACTCGTCCAGCAGCGGCGGCAGCAGCAATGGACCCGGCCCCGGCGGCCAAAAGTACACTGGCAGCCGCTGGAACTCGGGCAGTTACAACTCTGCAGGTCGCGCCGTGTCCCAGGCCCACCCAGTCACCTCCCAGGACGCTTCGTTGGCACAGGCAGACGACCCAGAGGAGCTTCCAGCGCGTCATGTATCTATCCATTCATCGAGGCGCACTCGCCCGCGTAGCCACAGCCTCTCAGCACCCCCCAGCGAGCTCGGGGTATTAAAAACGGTCCAGCTGCACGCCCGCTCGCGCCAGCCCTTTTCCTCTCTTGCTTCTGTGCCCCAGGACCTCCAGCAGTCCCCGCCGCCTGTTCTCGTGCGCCGTAATTCCACGTCTAGCAACTCTTCGTCTTCTGGGCACTCGACGACCGCCTCGACAAATGCGACGTCCGTCGATGCAGAGCCCTTCGACGCGCGAGCAGAGCCCTTCGACGCAACTCGCGCATCGAGGCCCCAGACACCCCATGTAACGGACCCCGCCGCCCCGCAGACAGTCGCCCCGCCGTTCAAAGAGTCCACCGCCCTGCACGCCGTCCGCAAAGCCGCGGCCGCCGGCGACCCCGCGCTGGTCGCCCAGGCCGTCCGCGACCTCGTCGACCACGTCCCCAACCCCACCGTCCGCGAGTACAACGCCGCCCTCGAGGCCCTGCGCGAGACGCGCCGCCCCGGCGAGCCGCTCATCCTCCTCATGCAGACATACAACGCCATGCTCTCGCACGCGCTGCTCCCCAACCTGCGCACGTACTTTGAGCTCATCACTGCCATCACCGACCGCGATCACGAGATATTCACCACCATCACCGCCCTCGAGGCCCGCGCCCGCCGCGGCACCGCGAGCGTCACCGACTCCCAGCGCATCGCCCACCTCCAGGCGGAGAACACGTTCGATTCGGCCATGAAGCTCTTCGAGACGGTCAACACGAGCGACGGCTCGGCTCGCATCCCGCTGTATCTCTATGTCGCCCTGCTGCGCTCCTGCGCCAACCACGCGCGCCAGGATGCGGCACTGCACATTCTGTCTGCGCTCGAGGCCCGCACCGATATCAAGCCCGTCGCCTCCGTCTACAAGCACATGATCCGCGCGTATGCCAGCCCGACAGGCATCGCTGACGCCGGTGCGTATATATTGCATCTAGTACATTTATCCATTGACTAACTGGACCGCAGAGATGATCTTCAACGAGTTCATGACGCGCTCGGCAGACGGCGGCATCGACTGGTCCGTTGCATACGACGACCCCAACGGGCCGCGCCGGCAGCACATCCAAGTCTGGAACCAAATGATCGAAGCCTACTTTCGCGTAGGGCTCCCTGAAAAAGCCGTCGAGGTCCTCGAGCGCATGATGAACTCGCCCGCGCCCGCCGCCTTTGGGCCCGCGGACGTCCCGCGCCCCGCCTCATCAACGTACACGGTCACCATCGCAGGCTTTATCCAATCGGGTGACATCGACACGGCGTACGCGTGGTTCCAGCGCCTGCTCGCGCAGACGGAGCGCCCGCGCCAGCCGTACGAGTCGGCATTGCAGGTGCTCCGCCCGGATATCGTCGCGTGGCAGCAGATGCTCGACGGGCTGGCGCTTGCGGGACGCATCGACGAGCTCAACGCCATGTTCCTCACGCTCAAGCAGTGCGCCGTCAAGGACGGACTCACCGTGCGCCAGGCGGACCGCGATATCGTGTACCTCGCCAATATCCGCCGTCTTCCCGAGCTCGATGACGCTCAGGCGAGCGAGATGGGCGCGTTTTTGGTGCAGCATGTGTTCACGGAAAAGATGGACGTCGGTGCGCTTGTACGCCCGCTGTGGGAGAATTACGTCCAGCGCGGGATGCTCGAGCAGGCGCTGACCATCGTCGCGAATGTGGGGACTGCGCGCCCTGCCGGAGTGGAGCCGCCCGTTGCGGCGTTCATGCAGATGGTGTTCCGCCGCCGCGCGGGCGTGCCGTGGGAGATTGCGCGCCAGGTCGTGCGGCTCGCGGGCGCGTGCGGGGTGCCCGTCCCGCCCGAGTACGCCGTCAAGGTGCTGCATGCGTACGGGGCGGACACCAACGGGAGCAAGGCGCTCATGGACCCCCTCGACTGGGCGTGGGTGCTCGGTGCCGCGGTCGAGCAGGAGATTAGCGGCGCGCCGCGCCCGGAGGGGTGGGCGTTCCGCGGGCTGATGAGCGCGTTGGAGGATATGGCTGGGGCGAGACGGGTGGGGCTCGTGGAGCTGCCGCCGAAGTTGGTGAGGAGGGTGGTCAAGACGGTGTATGTGACGCACGGGACGGATGCGCTGCGTGCGGCGTTTGTGAGGTTTGGGCCCAAGTTTGAGAGAGTGCTGGACGATCCGCAGGCGCCGGTGGATGCGCTGGCGGATGCGGCTGAGACGAGCACGACGGAAATCAACATCGAGGCGCAGGCGGAGCCGCCCGTCCAGGTGGAGGGGCAGAATGTGGAGCAGGTGCAGGTGGATAGGAACCTTGCGCGTGCGGTGGAGGAGGTGCTGCTAAGGCCTGCGGCACCGTTCAGCAACAACAACCCGGCAGAGGAAGCATACACGCTCTTCCGTGCCGGACTTGCGCGCGGCGGGCGCGTACCGACGCCGTTTGTCCTTGGGCGGCTCATCCAGGCGCTGGGGCGCGCGTTCGAGATGGATCGCGTGCGGGACGTGTATACCGTCGCACAGGTGCTGCTAAGAGGCCTGGAGGATAACAAGCAGGCGCAGAGCAGCGCGTGGTTCGCGATCGAGAACAGCATGATCGTCGCACTGGCGCATGCGGGTGACCTCGAGGCGGCGCATGTGCATCGCGTGCGGATACTCGAGATGGGCGGGGCGCCGAGCGCAGATGCGTATGGGGCGCTCATCTTGTACGTCAAGGACACAACGGACGACACGAGCAATGCGATGGCGCTGTTCCAGGAGGCGCAGGTGCATCGGGTGCCGCCGAATCAGTATCTGTACAACAATATCATCAGCAAGCTCGCTAAAGCAAGAAAGGCGGACTATGCGCTGGAGTTGTTTGAGCAGATGAAGGCGACCGGGTGGGCGAAGCCGAGCAGTATCACGTATGGGGCGGTGATTGGAGCGTGTGCGAGGGTGGGGGATGTGCAGAGCGCGGAGAATCTGTTTGCGGAGATGATGAGCGCGCCGAATTATCGGCCGAGGGTGCCGCCGTTTAACACAATGATGCAGCTGTACACGACGACGAAGCCGAATCGGGAGCGCGCGCTGTTTTTTTATAACCAGCTGCGCGCGGCCAAGATTGCGCCGACGGCGTATACTTACAAGGTGCGTTTCTTACTCGTTTTTGTAATGTCAAAGCTGACTCTTTTGTTTAGCTGCTCATGGACGCCTACGGACGCATCGAGCCCGTCGACATTGGGACGATGGAGCAGATCTGGCAGGCGCTCAGGGACGACCCGTCCGTCGAGATCCAGGGCAACCACTTTGCGACGCTCCTCAACGCGTACGGGTGCGTGCAACGGGACCTCGAAAAAGCCATCGCGGTGTTCAACTCCATTCCCGGCTTCCCGCGCGCGCCGCCGCGCGACGCGCTCGTGTTCGAGGCGCTCGTCAACACGCTCGTCGCGCACCGTCGGACGGACCTCATGCCCGAGTATGTAGCGATGATGCAGAGCGAGGGCGTACACATGACGGCGTATATCGCAAACTTCTTGATCAAGGGGTATGCGGATGTGGGAGATATGGAGCAGGCGAGGATGATCTTTGAGGGGCTGGTAGATCCCCCGAGTGGCGTCGCGGCGGTGCATAACCATGCGCCGCACGAGCCGGGGACGTCGCCTGTTGTGGACCCCATGGAGCCGGTGTATCGCGAGGTCCGTATTGGTCTCTTCTTTATGTTTGTAACCTGACGATTCTTTTTTGCAGCCATCGACATGGGAGGTGATGGTCCGTGCCGAACTGGGCTCGGGCAATCGCGATAATGCGACTGCGCTCTTGGAGAGATTGCAGGCGAGGTTAGTGTCATAATTCTCGAGCACTGGGAGAATGCTAAATGGCTGCCGCAGGTGTTATCCCGAGGCGGTATACAACCGAATCAGCGGGATTCTTATTGACCACTCTCAGGTGCTCTCATAGCGCCTCGTACTGACATTCAATCGCCCAATGTATATTAGCTCAACGCAACTGTATATTAGTCTTGCATACATACAAGTAGATACTCAAAAAGCAGATAGAATACCTTAGTTATCAATCGAAACCTCCACTCTTTCGAATTCTTTTTGGAGCGGGGCATCGCAATGTCTTACCTTCTTGCCGACGGGTGTTTCCGGAGGTGGCGGATCAGCGTGAATCACTGAGAACCACGCTACCGTGTCAAGCCTGAGTTTACGTGATCTGAACGACTGTCTTCAGATTTCACGCCCGGTAGACTAGAGAGGCTGAAACGAGCCTAGCCTGAGTTGTTGAATCTTCCGATTCGGTGAGGTCAAGGCTGTTGATGCACTTGCAGGTAAGCCTTGTCTGCCTCGACGTCTTCCACTGAGAAGCCTGGCCCCTCAGGTCCTTATGTGCTGATACTCCAATAGCGAGAGGAAGCGCACATTAATCTCAGGGGTTGTATTCGAAGATTTTACAGCTGTTCAATGCTAGGAAATCCGTATCTCCTCAGCTTCAAGTTTCACCGGAAAAGTCAAATATGAACCGTTTCTTAGGCGCCAGTTGCTGAATTCAACGCAAAGTTCTTCGATCTCATCTCTCTCCCTGTTTTCTTGCCGAATGGGTATCTATCGATACAGTACTCCATCTTCAACACCCCATCTCGGCCTTTTCTCACCTTCGAGCGCCAACTAACTCGATGTTTAACCCGAGCACGAATTTTTTGCTCAGTTGGAGCTCACGGCGCGTCATTTTGTTGGAAATTCTTGTCCTTTTGTTGCCTCGTCGAGTTGAGCGGCAAAGAAATCATTTTTGAGCGAATAATGGTTGAACCGACCGTGTTTCAAGATACACGCCCAACAGCCAGAATTCTCGGGCTTCCAAATTTTGCGAACAACTACTCACCTCCCTCCCTGGCCACAGAGCGATCTTTGTCCCACCTAGCGCATGTAGAATCACGGCCTCGGAAGCCGAGACGAATGTGCGGCGCCAGGCAAGGGCGTTCATTATTTCATCTTTCCTTTTTTGTACCAATTCAATTCAGAGAACTTTCAGAGCGCGCTGGCGCGCTGGCTCGATCTGGCAAGACCTCATAACTTCAATTCAGTCCACTTGACCCATGGGCCTACAAGATACGAAATCAATTCTCCCTCGCCAGTGCGTGGCGTCGTAAGTTCGTAGAAAGGTGTGTTTTAAGATTTTTGGAGCTAGATTTCAATCCTGACTTCGACCCAGATGTGAACGGGCATAACGGCTACTCTTTTGCTCGGGTCTCGAAACGTTTTGCTCTCAAGTCTCTTATGTGGAGCTCAATGAGCATTAGCAACGGCCGTTCTTTTTACTCAGGTCTCGAAAAGTTTTGCTCGAGTCTTTTTCTGTGGAGCTCACCTAAGGAATTAGTCTCTCGGACAGCCCAATGAACGCGCCATGAAACCCATAAAATTCGCCTTGGTGGGTCTTGATCACAATTATCAACCACGGCTAGCACACTTCTCCGTGAAGCAAGAGCTGCAATGGCCTGCAAGGGCTCTTGGAATAAGGAAGAGACCGCGCCGGACGAACAGACGAACGCGTCGGTTATGGCGTGGAACCGTTTCCATTTGTCCATCATCTGCCCAAGTCGAGTCATGATTTGGTGCTTCGCCGAATTGCTAATATATTCTATTTTTGACTATCCAAGCTCTTCTTTTTTATTCCCTTAAGGTGTAGTCCACGTTACCGGGGTCCTACGTGATGAAAACGGTCCTGGCATAGGTGGCCGCTCCACTCGAGAACTTGAAGTGGAGCATCAATATTTATCCGGGTTGGACGGTCTGCCGCGCGCGCTTCACGTTGTCTTAAGCGCTATTTCGGTGCGCATACTTACGCCAACGGTCTCAGACGGTGTGCGACAAGGGCCATACTCGCAGTTTATGGTTTGCCGCCGTGGCCGCACAGCACCTTGGATCTACGGCGTCTGTCCTATAAGAAAGAGTCGCGTGAAACTCCAACGATTAGCATCGGAGCTTCCCTCACTCATGCTACCTCACTACACTGTGCGCGATAAGCCCTACTCGGACGCCGCGGTCGCAGATGCCGAGTCTCCGATTAACTTCGAAGTTGAATCCTCTTTGCGGAGTGACAGAAAAGTTGAAGGTCCCTCGCGGCTTCAATGGGTCGTCATTCTCTCTGTTTGCATTGTGGGCGGCTGGTTCTTGGCCAATGCTCTCTACAAGCCCAAAGAGGTCATTACGGTTAAGCTCGACAAGGACACGACTGATGCACTCGGCGCCCTTCTTCATCCGGCCAATAATACGACACACCACTGGCAGGGCACATCTGACCTCGCTGTCAGTAGAGGGACATCCGAGCTCGCCGTCCGTGGACTGGGAGGGTCAGAACTGGCCGAACTTGACAAACGAGCCCTCAACCCGTTTGCGACATTTAGCTCTGGAAATGCTGCATCCAAGGTGAGCAAACCTGATTCATGTCGGTCTATTGAAGGTTCACATCAGACCGTTCTATACATCAGGTTGGCCTCATCGTCGGCGGTGTCGTAAACTTCAACACCGGAGTCAGCAACTGTGAAAAAGGCGGATAATTATTGTTATGAGATCCCAATGTGGTTAACTCACGTTCTTTGCTATAGGAAACTTTGGATCTTGTGTTACAGGCATTATCAGCGGCATTATTCTGACTGCTGCAGGGTTGTGGGCCCCCGTTCCTGGACGGCGCAGCCTGGGGTTCCACTACGAGAATGCCACGATCGCCTTCACAGACTACGACCCAACTTCAGACCACCCTGTCCATCGCTTCATCTCCAACTACCTCGGCGTTCTCGACCGCAACCCGACATTTAGTGACGGCGCTAACATCGGCTTCGTGCACTATGCCAGAACGGCAGATTCTCGCCACCGTCTCGTAATTCAGCCCCGAGGCAATGGAATAGGGCGCAGACAAGACGATACCACCAGCGACGGTGGCTCCGTGTCTTATGAGTGGACGTAAGTAAACAGTTAGAAGATGGCGCCGAAGGGCTTGCAGCTGATTCAACCATCTGTGTCTCCTTGCAGTGATTTTGGAAGTGATGGGGACTCGAGCGACCGCAATGCTGCCGACTACGATTCCATTGCAGGGGGTGTTGCAGGTTACATTCAGGGTGAGTCTTGACGTGCTGCAGCCTCTACCTCTGCCTGCTCACACCACCTTTCTACCAGACAACGAAGCCAACAACATCTGCTACACTCAGTGTGTTGGCGTTGGGGACGTCTATGAGGTCGGACAGATTCAGACTCAGGCCGGCACGGACCCGAGCTACGACACGGAGTGCGAGTTCAGTGACCAGATGGTCGAGTGCACTACTGCGGGTGACTGAGCAACGTTAACGAGAAGCCTCCGATTTCACGGTCTAGGCTCATCGTATATTTTAATTCCTATTCGTGTAAGTTCTGTGCATGTAACACAAATCGCCATCTGCTTTGGGCAAACTTCTACCACACCCATGTCATGCATCAAAATCACGCACACAGACAGAAAGAGAATACAACGGCGAGATTTCATTCCAGCATCGTACACGTTGTGATCACCCAATAAAGTTTTCAGCCAATTACTTCCCCTGGCTAGCTGCGAAACTGAAATCAAACCGTGGGAATCAGTTTGATCGATTTGAACGCGGGTGTTTTCGGAAGCGGATCAAAACCGCTCTGTCGTATTCCACTTGCATGCTCAAGCCAAGCCCACTCAAGTCCTTGAAGTTATTTTTCTATTCGGTGAGGTACAGTCTCTGATGGTGCATGTACCGTTTTTTGAGCCTTGTCTGCCTAGTTTATGTCGAGACTCAGAAGCCTGATAGCTATTAATGGGAGAGGCAGCGCGCAGTGAACTCAAGAGCTGTATTCAATGTTCGAACTCACTTTCTTCCATGTCTGTTCAGTTCTGGGTTCAGGATCCATTCCTCTTCAACTTTGCTGGCATCCTGAAGTAACTGCTGGCTCAAATTGTTTCCTCGACAAATACAGATATATTATGAAGTAAAACAACGCCGGCGGTTCGCTACCTGCCATCGGGTCTCGTGTATGCCCCTTCGAGGTCTGACACTACGGATCGACAATCATTGGACTTGAACGTCAATTATCTCACACAAACCCCGATCGCTCGGGAAATGACAAGCCCGCGTAAACCAGCTCGCTCTTGGTGTCATTCTAACAAGCGAGGTATGAGCTTCATTTGTTAGAGCGTCTGTCCACGAGGGATTATGATGTCATCTAAATTGGTCTATTCCCTCGATTACATCGCCCTCAAATACCGATTCTTCCGGGCTACGTTTCCTTTATGAAGATCGCGGTTCCCCTCAGCGATCCTGAGAATCACTAGCATGACGATTACTCAGGATCCTTCTGCTCCACTTGTCGCTGTCGTCGGTGCCACAGGAATTCAAGGCGGAAGCGTCATAAAGGCCCTCGAGGAGTCGAACAAGCCCTATCGGATTCGTGGATTTACTAGGGATGCCACAAAACCAGTTTCTCGAGAACTCGTCGCAAAAGGCATAGAAATTGTGACGGTGTCGATTGGCCTCGATAATGTAAAGGACGTATTCAAGGCATTCACTGGGGCGAACATGGCTTTCGTGCGATTCTTGTTGTGGAGATTTCAAACAACTTATGCTTTGTTCAATTTAGCTTGTGACCAATTTTTGGGAGCACCTTGACGCAGACAGGGTATGTCACGCGGAACGTAACTCGTGCTTTAATGTTTCTCACCGTCAACAGGAGACTGCAGAAGGAAAGCTGATGATCGACGCTGCCAAGGCCGCTGGTGTCGATCGCATAGTCTGGTCTGGCCTGCCGTCGTTCACCAAGCACAGTGGTGGAAAATATAACACAGTTGTCCATTTTGACAGTAAAGTCGCTGTTACCGAGTACGGCCGTCAATCGGGAGTCCCCTTTGTCGACGTACAGGCCGGATTTTATGCCAGCAATCTTCTGATGCCTGCTCCTCTGGGCATGGTCAAACCGGTCAAACGAACCGATGGGTCGTTCGCTATTGGTGTTCCGGTGAAACCATCGACTGTTTACCCTATCATCGATGCTGCACGCGATTACGGCCTGTACGTCCGCCGCGCCCTAGAGTCTCCGATCTTCCCGGATGGCTCTGAGGTGCGCACCGGCGAGTACATTACAATGGATGACCTGGCACTTCAGCTCTCACAAGGTGCGACGGGTCAGATTCCTCAGACAAAATGGCTGACCAATAAGGCTCAATAGCGACAGGGAAGCGGATTGTGATGGAGCAGATGGACTTCAAGTCGTTTGAGAAGCAATTCACAGACATTGATACACCGCCCCGCGTTGTGCGCATCATGTCAGATGGATACAAAGCTCTGGAAGAGTTTGGCTGTCAGTATTGGTTTCAGACTGGGCTGAGGACAGGGAACTAATCTCACCCACACATCCAGATTACGGAGGAAAGGCTATTTCAAGCGCAGAAGGCCTCGCGAGGCCTCCTCTTCCGTTTATCGAGTTTGCAAAGACTGCGGATTGGAGCAAAGTGTTGGTTTGATTTTGTATACCTTTAAATCGGCAACGTCGAGTGACAAGTTGCCTCGCGAGTCGATGAAATTTTTTGGATTATCGTTTCGTTTTCCTGCTTCATCATAAGCGGACACCACTTGAAGAGTTTCTGGCATGCTTTTTGATTTTAGAGACCATTTTTTAAAAGTTAGGCTCTCGTTTCTCTTTAAAATTAAACCTACTCGGGATTCATTAGATACACAGAGAGAGCGGCAACGTGTGGCAGGAATCGATGGCCGGTCGCACTGGTATGTCTGTATCGATTATTCCGAGTTTGTTGTCACTGTGCGAGTCCTGGCAGTCTGTCTGCCGCGGGACGGAAAATTTGTTGAAGCTGAAATTATATCAACAGAACTCGCCGTCAAGGCATACAGCAGGCTGGAGAGCAAGATACTCTCTTCAATTATTTTGAACCAATTGACTTCAACACTCTTCCGGCGCCAATTTAAGCGCTCATCGTTGTTCTAGCACCTTCCCTGTTCCCCCACCCGTTCGCCCACACACAGAACATAACTCACCTCATCACCTCCCATTTTTGCACCTCAGACTGTCCCTGTCCCCCGCACCCCGGCGGCCACCAATATGTAAAGAGGTGATTCGCATTCCTACCGTCTGCCTCACGGGAGACCGCCCGGGTGCGTCCCGTTGCACTTGACTGCGCAGTACGGACGCACCCAAACCAGAATTGCTGAACATGAAAATAAATAATCTAGTAAGAGCTAAAGAGATGTTGGATCCACACCTGGCGGGACCTCGCTGTTGTGACAGTCGGGCTGGGGGGCAGGGGCATTTTTGTTGCTTTATATATATATAAATTTCGAGTTGCGGGCCTTCTTCGAGCTAAACCCACCGTGTTGAATGAGGAACCGAATGGTGAGAATTTCAAACAATCGGCAATACGACGGACCCAATAATTACTGTACACTCTTGCATCCCTTGCAGGACCGACGCGTAGAGTGAGCTCGCCGAACGCGTCGCCGCGCTGGCCGACGCGTCGATCACGTCATAGTGCGCAATGGCACATGCTTTGCACGGGACCGGCTCACCAAGCAAGCGCGTCTTCTTTCTCTCTCTCACCATCTCCGTTGTACCCCTCCTCCCCAACACCAGCTCACCATGCCCGTCACCGTAATCGAGGACTTTCCTGGCTTCATGGCAGCCGTACGTCGCGTCCAGCAGAAAGGAATCGTGTCTTGACCACGATCGTGCAGATTAACAGCGAGACACCTATTATCATCGACTTCTGGGCCCCTTGGTGTGGGCCCTGCAAGATTATCACCCCGATTTTTGAGAAATTGTCCGACAAGCCAGAGAATGCCGCGCTCAAGTTCTATAAGCTTGACACGGAGGAGATCGAGCGCGCCATGATCGAGGCCGGCGTCCGCGTCGTAAGTCGGTCGCCCTTGCATCGCATCCTCTGCAGCGCAAGTAACCCATACGTGCCGTGCCATTTAGATGCCGTCGTTCATGGTGTTCCAGAAGGGGAACAAGATTGGCGAGAGTGCCGGTGCTCTGCCCACACCGCTTGCCGTGCGTTTCTTGTCCTTTCTCTTCCTCTTTACGATGTACTTACCGTCTCTGCAGGCCCTGATAGCCAAGCATGCCGCCGCCGCCAGAGGTGATGCACCCGCCGACGCAGCGCCCCCCGCACCGACCGAAACCGCCTCTGCTGCTGCACCAACGGAAGCTCCTGCACCGACTCCCGCTGCTGCTGCCCCAACAGAAGCTCCTGCACCGACTCCCGCTGCTCCTGCCTCTACGGAGGCGGCCCCCACCCCGGCCGCCGCTTCCGAGCCCACTCCCGCCGCACCTGCGCCTACGCCGGCCACTGCTCCCGAGTCTGCGCTGGCAGCACCGGCAGAGGTTCCCGTTGTCGAAAAGCTGTAATGCAGCTTTCGGATACTTATACAAGCCCTTCGCGCTGCGCATAGATAGTTATTCATCTAATTATGAAGTGAGCAATGGATAAACGTGTATGTACTTCATACAATGGTGAAGTTCTGCAAGGAAGAATTACCGGCGCGTCGGGCATTCGCGATCCATTGAATCATGCGAGCCCGGTTCCTAGACGGGCGTCCGGCGCGTCGGATGCGTCGCACACTTAATCAGGGCGCGCTCAGAGAGTTGAGAAACTCTGCGATCGGAGAGCTCCGTCAGATGTAGTGCGCAACGCTTTCAGAAATAACAATGCATCGGAGGTGAGATCATTCTGATTCGCGATTTCGCCCAGGGCACGCCCGACATATTTATTGGCGTTTCGTACAACATAGCATAACGTTCGACACTCCGAGTTTGAGTTTGCCTGTACAGACACCACAATAGATGCGACCTGTGGCTCGACACTGTACTATTGGGTGGAGTTCAGGTCTGGACTCAAGCGCAAGTGTTCAGTCGCGATGTTTGGCGAGGGTGGGGTTCACCGGATAATGGTAGCCTTGGCGAGGGAAGCACAGCTGGGAAGGGTGGATAGATGCAGGATTTGGATTGTATTGCGTATGGAACCTGAGCGAGCCTTGCGACAAAGAAAACTCTCAAATGCCAGCCAGGCACCCCATGCGCGATCCCACAACCTCGTACCCCTTCGGCGACGCCCGCTCTATGCGCTGCGCAAGCTTGTCGCGCACATCCGAGGCCGGGACATTTTGCACCTCGAGCAGCTCCTTCACCGCGAGGATTTTTCCCGCAATGTCGGGCTTGTGTGGATGGAAGACGATTTGGTTCCGTCGATGGAGGCCAAGGGCTGCGAGCGTGCCTTTTTTCTTGTCTCCGAGCGAAATGGCTGAGCGCCGGAGAGTGATTTTGAAGTGTGTGTCTTTGGCGGGTATGGGTACAGGAGGGGTGCTCGTGAGACGGAGGTTTATGAGGCGCGGGAGAGTGTGGGCCGCGCGGCCATCGTGGTTTGAGTGCAAGAATGCAACGGATCAAGTGATCGCGGACTCGACTTGAACTCAAACCGCAATGAGCGTCCGAGCACCAAGAAAAGGCGAAAATTATGAACTCTCGATAGACCTCAACAGCGGCTGGCCCGAGAAGCGCAAGGATGCCATTAAACGCACCATCGCGTCCATGACTGTCGGCAAAGGTGCGTTTCGCTGCGCCCACGTCGGCGTGTAATAACATGCACAGATGTCAGCGGCCTATTCCCCGATGTCCTCAAGGTTCGTGCGCCGTCCCTGCTTCTCTTTGAGCGTCCGTTTGACCCTGGTTCCGAAACCAGAACATGCAGGTGCGCCATCCGCACTGTTCTTGAGCGTCCGTTTGACCTCGTGTGCAGACGGACGACCTCGAGCAAAAGAAGGTCCGCACTACCACATTATCATACTAATTACCCTGCTGAAGAGATGGGATTCCAGCTCGTCTACCTCTATCTCATGAACTATGCCAAGACGCAGCCCGAGCTCGTCATTCTCGCCGTAAACACCTTTGTCAAGGACACCGATGACCCAAACCCGCTCGTGCGCGCGCTCGCGATCCGCACCATGGGCGTCCTCCGCGCGGAAAAGATCATCGACTATCTCTGCGACCCGCTCCAAAAGTGCCTCCGCGACGAGAACCCGTATGTGCGCAAGACCGCCGCCTTATGTGTCGCCAAGCTGTATGATCTCAAGCCCGAACTTGTGTTGGAGAACGGCTTCTTGGAGCAGCTGCACGACATGATTGCGGACAGCAATCCAATGGCGAGTTGGACGGTCTGACTGCGCATTTATTGGACTGACAATTTGCGTGCACAGGTCGTGGCCAACACCGTCGCCGCGCTGACGGACATCCACATCGCCGCGTCCGCGATGCCCTCCGAGTCGACCCCCGACCCTGCCCTCTTCGTCATCTCCGCGGCCATCCTCAACAAGCTCCTGATCGCGCTCAACGAGTGCTCCGAGTGGGGACGCGTCGCGATATTAAACGCGCTCGCGCGCTACGTCGCCCAGGACGAAAAGGAGAGCGACCACATCTGCGAGCGCGTCGTGCCGCAGTTCCAACACGCCAACGGCAGCGTAGTCCTCGCAGCCGTCAAGGTGCGCTAGCTTTCGTGCCACGTCGTGCTGCTGCGCACAACTCATGCGCCCGACAGGTGATAATGATCCATATCCGTGGCGTCAAGCGCGAGGACCTCGTCAAGCAGCTCGTGCGTAAGATGGCGCCGCCGCTTGTGACGCTGCTGTCATCGCCACCCGAGGTCCAATGGGTCGCGCTGCGCAACATAAACCTCTTGTTGCAGAAACGCCCAGAGATCCTCGCCAACGAGATGCGCGTGTTCTTTTGCAAGTACAACGACCCGCTGTATGTCAAGATCGAGAAACTCGACATCATGGTCCGCCTCGCTGGCGAGAACAATGTCGATGCCCTGCTCAGCGAGCTCAAGGAGTATGTCTCGGTCTTTCGATTCCTCTTGAGAGCCTTCTCTTATCGACTATCAGGTATGCATCAGAGGTCGACGTTGACTTTGTGCGCAAAAGCATCAAGGCGATCGGTCAGACGGCAGTAAAAATCGACGCGGCGGCGGAGCGATGCGTCAATGTTCTCCTGGACCTCATTGGGACGCGCGTCAGCTATGTCGTGCAAGAGGCCGTGGTCGTAATGAAGGTTTGCGCGATTCCTTCCCGTTCCCATGCCCACCACAGAAACTAATCCCCACCAGGACATTTTCCGCAAATACCCCTCGACGTATGAGGGCGTTATCCCTACTTTGTGCGCCAACCTCGACGAGCTGGACGAACCCGAGGCCAAGGCGTCGCTCATTTGGATCATCGGCGAGTACGCAAACAAGATCGACAATGCCGACGAGCTGCTCGGCATCTTTGTCGACACGTTCGTGGAAGAATCACATTCGGTCCAGCTGCAGACGCTCACCGCCGTGGTCAAACTGTTCCTGAAAAAGCCCGACTCGTCACAGGGCGTCGTCCAGCGGGTGTTGAATACGGCAACAAAAGACTGCGACTCGCCTGATGTTCGTGATCGCGCGTACATTTACTGGCGGTTATTGTCCACGGATCCGGGGGCCGCAAAGGTGCGTGTATGCAGCCCAAATCCTCGATGAATTCTAAGAAGACATATAAGGCCGTTGTGCTTGCCCATCGCCCGCCAATATCGATCCCGCGAACGACAGTGGCGCCGGGGCTGCTCGAGGAGTTGCTGGGCGAGATCTCGAGTCTTGCAAGCGTGTACCACAAGCCGCAGGAGACGTTTGTGGGGCGGGGGCGGGTTGGTGCGGATTCAGTGCGCAAGGGCGGAGAGGGGGAGTAAGTCCATTTTTCTTTGGTCGTTGGTATAACTCTGACGTTGCGCAGCGACCCCTTCTCGACGCAGAAAGCGCTGCAGACTGTCGCCATGGGCCAGCAGGCGGAGAATCTACTGTAAGGCTCATCTGTTCTCATTTGTGACTCGCCTCACAACGCCCTTACTGCAGGGACTTTGGCGACGACCTTGCAGGCGACGCACCTTCAGGGCTGGCAGCAACAGAGGTGCTCGTACAACCTGCAGCGCGCAAGCTCGCTTCAGGACTGTCCGAGAACCCGCTCGACGACCTCGTCTCAATCTTTGGTGGAGCGAATATGGGTATGGGAGCAAGCCCAATGAGTGCTTTCGGAGGGAGTGCATTTGGGGGGAGTGCGTTTGGTTCTCCCGCACCGCCAGCGCAGTCGCCGCCCATGCCAATGTCCGCGCCAACGGTCTCACCAACGCAAGGTCAGCACCCACAGGAGGATTTGTTGGGGCTCTTCTAGTGTAGCGCGCGACCGCCTCACGGACTGTTAATTTAGAATATAACTACGGCTGGCGTGCGGCCCTAGGTGTAATATACGGATGGGAGTCGTGCAGAACGGAACGCGCCTCCTAAATGCGCTCTCACTTCAGCACCTCTTCACGCTCCAGCACAGACTTCTCGAGCTTGATGAGAATGGTAGTGCGGGAAGGGAATTGCGTCGTCGGCGTGTTGTGCGCTGTGACGCGCGCGGGCTAGACGGAGTGAGCTGATGAGCCACATTAGAAAGAGGAAAACTCACGAATCCCAGGCCGTCGAGTACAGCCTCTACAATGCCAGCCGTAAAGGAGGAACAGCTGAGCTGGCTCATGTCCTTTGGAACAGAGATGTAGCGCTCGATGAGGGGGTCGTTGTCGATGATCATGTACTCGTCCGCGTTCTCGACACTCTTCTCGATGGCGTCTGCGGGCTTGCCAAAGACGGCGCGCCAGACCTGAGTGTGGATGGACATGAGAGCAGGGAGGAAGCGGATCTCGCGCTTGGGGGCTTTGGAGGCGGACTCTGCGCGCCAGACCATGAGCTCGAGGACACGGGTGCCGATGCGGTAGCCCAACGTGTTCAGCCGCCGCTCGAGGTCGTTGATACCGCTCACCCGCTTCTGCGTGTACTGCACAATCTCAGAGAACAGGAATGTGAAGGCGGCCCCAGAAACCTCGGTTATCCGCGTCTTGTTCAGGTTTCGGTCATAGATGTTTGGGCGCACCCCAGCGGGCTTGTTCTGCGCGTTCGGTGTCGTGGGGATCGACGGCAGCGAAAACCGCGTCGAGGACGCCGCCGGGGAGAGGTGCTCCACCGAAGACTGAGACGAGTTCGAGAGCACCGACACGCGCGAATGTGGTTGAGTGTAAGCCATATGTGGCCCCGTATTTTATTCCGAAAATTATAACGACTCTACTACAACTGCCCTATTCTCTGGGCCATCTTCTCTTTCACCGTTTGGTACGCGCTCAAGAGCGTCTGCTCGTTGATGATAATCTCTGTCGTGTCTGGTCGCGGCCGGCTCACACGCGATGCAATCGCAGCGGGGTCCGTGTCTACAATAATTCTTGACGAAAAGTTGAGCATGGAAAATGTTACGTGGGACGGGATACGAAGCGCACCCATCGTCGATAGTCTCGTCTAGACACAGCAGGACCAAGTCGAGGCTCTCCAGCACGCCGCGCTTCTCAATCTGGTTCCGCAACAGCAGCGTCAACGCGTCGACAAAATTATTCAGCGCCGTCGACAGCATTAGCTCGTTTTCCGATGGGCCCGCAATAAAGTACATGATCAGGTCCAGCGAGTGCTTATATACCGCCAAGTGTCCGTCGTACAGGATGATATCGCCTACGAAACGTTAGCATCTTCTGGGCAAAGTAGACCCTGTGCGCTCAAGCGCAGTTCAGGGAGTAGGGCAACAAACGCGCGCACCTCCCGGCTTCTTCGTCTTTTGCCATAGTCCCTTTTCAAATGCCTTTTGCTCTTTCAACGTCAGAAACTCTTTCGACTCGCCCAGCGGGTGGCTCTTCGGTCGGTAGTACTTTGCGAGCACACGGGTGCCCTCCGTGTCCAGAATGAGAAAGGCATTGACGCTGTACAGCGACAGGTTCATGGTACACGTCGCGCGAGAGGAAAGCTTTAATAGACCACGTGATCATCTTTGCCGAAGATCATTTTGATTCTCGAATTATTCAGGCCTTTGGCTGCTGCATTGGAGGCACTACCTACTAGGTCGGTCCGGAATAGAGTAATTCTGAGCGCGAAAATCGCGTTTTTGGGTCCGAAATATAAGTGTGAACGAGCCAAGTCGGACCGAAATAACGTAAATCGTAAATCTGGCACAGTCAGGGATTTTTTGAAGAAAGAACGCACCCTACCAGAAATTACAGCCTCAAACAGCGCTGCTTCCATCCACCGATCGGGTCCAAAACTTTTGTAAAGGGTAGGAAGTAGAGCGGAAAAGACCAAGAGAGGGAAAAGCGGAAAAAAATACCGCGGGAATTTTTTTTGATCGGTCCGCGATGAAGTAAATCTGAGGTTTAAAGCCCAAATTTCATAGAGTAAATCTGTCCACCTCGGCGGACACACCTATTGGTGGTGACCGGGGGTACCTTACATTGGCAAGAGATTTTTTAATGCGCTGACACTCAAAAAAAATAACCGCAGTGAAATTTCAACCAGGTGGGCGGATAGTACTGTAACGGCGAATGTGAATGTCTAAGAAACAAATACAAAAAGGAGACATTAGCCCACCGCGAGGGTCGAACTCGCAGCCTTCAGATGACCCGCCTCATAAGAGTCTGACGCTCTATCCGATTGAGCTAGGCAGGCGACAGGTTTTGAGCCTGCATCAACTTCCACTCATTCGCGGAGTTCCGTGGGGAAGGTTCCACTGTTGACAACACTACCCTCTGTTGACGAGTGGTGGTTCCTTTTGCGCCTGCTTGTGGGTACGAAGGAGCATCTTGCCATAGTGAAGGCGGAGGTCAACAGAATCATCGCCCTTGAATCCATATTCCACTTTAAAAACAGACAAGATGCAGAGCACATTTAAGGATTCGCCAGGGATGACAAGATTGGCAGTGGCTGGATCCAGGAGCTTGGGATTGAGAGTTTTGCTCCAGGAGCTGCAGTACAATGACACGAGATCCTAGAGGAAGACCTCATATCGGAAATTGACACATAAATAGGATAGGATTAACACACCAACTGTGCAAGCACCTCAGCTATATGTCAGCAACAGCCTAGGTCGGCTTGACAAGAACCCGGGGTGAAATATCCCAGCCGGGATTTGACTCAAAGCTAGTAACTGGTGCGCTCGCCGAGGAGTAGTATCAATCGCACGGTGTGATGTCGACTCTGCCTTCGAAAGGTGAACTGCCTGAATTGTTCAGACGAGGAAAGACCGATCAGAGGGTGTTTGTCCTCAGGGGGAAATAATTGATCGCGGAGTTGCCCTCTCGAGCAGAAAAGTTGCCTGGTCGATGAGATAAGCGCAACAATTTGTTGTGCTGCAAGCTTCGCTAGACTACATATTTAACGTTGACCAGCCTTCCTACGAGTGCTAGTGGGGATTCGTTCTACACTCCTGCCGAGTAAGGACGGCTTTCCAGATGCGATGCGAAGAGCCTTTGCTATGCAACGTGCGGGTTATTTGATTTGTTTAAATTAAGTGCTCCGTCCAATGTTCTCCACCTGTCTTTCTTCTGGGAGCCCAAGCGCCGAACAGAGTTTTCAACAAGAATGTGCTTCCCGCTCCTTCCTTTCCACCGTACTGCATCTCTAATAAACCTCTACAGAGTATTTCTCCGCTCCGCCCTTTAACAAATGTTCACGCCGTGGGGATGAAACAGTTACACGCCGCTGCTTAGGCTCTGGCTGGCTGTTCAAGTATGCTGTTTGAGCGGGATAATACTGCTCCGTTCAATACGGAGGAGGCGTAACCGTGTGTCGATTTGAAAAGGTCGAGTCGAGGTGGCTGATTATATTGTTTTCCGAGCAGCGAGCGGAAATAACCAAGTTCGCGTGAATTGATTGGTACAAACGGACTTGGTGACCTTTCTTCCCCCTAATGACTCTTCGGGGATGGGTTGTTCCCGTAGAGTAGGGTTTTAAGGGAGACTTTTAGATTGGGGGAAAAGTAGATGGATTCTCCTATAACGCGGTCCTCCTTTTATACTATTCTACTTTGATGCCGGTTACTTTGCCCGCTCCCGCTACTGATTTGTTTTCTGCCCCTTCTCCGCCCGCTTCATCGAGATTTATTACCCTTATTGTCTTTTCCGCTTACTCCTTGAGTCATCTCGTCCCTTTGCCCCGTGTTTCCCCGTTCCTCATTGAGTCAGCCCCTTGTCCCGCTCCACGCAGAGTCATATTACGTTCTCCGCTTTGGTTGATTTATATGCCCGACCATTCTTTTCCCCGCTCCTCAGCCTCTTTCTGCCTCATGAGTTTTCATGTTATATGTTCAGCCTTTTCTTTTCTATCAACCCTTGTAGTGTTACTGGCTATGCTGAATCCAAAGATGTTTTCAATGGCCGCTTGTTCGAACCGGGCCAAGGGAATCAGCACCATTATTGGGACACCCTTCCAATAATGGCTTGCTGCTTTTTCCTTCTTCCAGTGTTGTTTTACCGTGCTCGTCTGTGATCTTTGCTCGATCGTTACCCGCTTGGGTGGCACCGTTCCCGAGTTGTGAAGTGCCACGGAGAAAAGCTATATATGTGGGCGGATCTGCGCGAGGTTGTCCAAAAAGGACAAGAAAAGCCGCCTTCAAATAAAGACGAGTTCGGGGAATACCAGAGGAACTGCCAGCAAATATCTGACTTCCTGAAATCAAAGAATAAAATCTCCGACCGAGAACGTGATGAACAGTTCATGAAGGGGATATGTTCCGATTTCCGCTTTCGGGTTCTGCAACGATTGCAGATTGTGATGCCCGATCAGCCAAGCGACACCCCATATACAATCAGCGACGTAATAAAGGCCGCAGAATGGGCAATTGACGGGACGCCAGGCCAGTTCTACCAAGACACGAAGGAAGACACAACCATAATTAAGAAAGAAATGGTCGACCTCACGGCCTCGATGCGCGAGATGAGAACGGTCTTATCTAACCTCACACGACGAACAGAAATGCAGTTTCAATGCACCAACGAGGTTTCGTATCGCCAAGGAGCGGCATACCAGAACCAGGCGGAGAAACCGCGATGGAGTACAGAAGCGCAGAAAAATCTGCTTCCGCCTCAAGGGCAGGGGAACCGTGGCCTGGGAGGCGCTTTTGAAGAAGGAAAATGCGGGTTCTGCTCTGAAGACAGGCATTTCATGAGGGCCTGTCCTACGATTGAGGAATACATTAAGAAAGGTATGTGCAGGTGTAACCAGTTCAACAGGATAGTACTGCCAAATGGAATGTACATTCCCCGTGTAAGGGCAACCACGAAGGCCCGAGGTACTCAGGGACTGACGTGGGGGATCCAAAGGTTAATTGACAGTAGCTAAATATACAGAGAAGCATACCTGACGTGGGGGATCCAAAGAGAAGAAACTCTGAGGATTCCCACGTCAGCCGTGGGTATAAGTAAGCTACTAGCTAAGACCATGTGACCGGAGTGATCGGCAGATGTCCCGGGCTCGGTCACATGCGAGGTGCCATCGGGGGTCCCCCTGGCGGGTCACGTGCCGGCTTCCGGTACCGGTTCCGGTAGGCCGGTGACCGGAAGAGCGACCGGAAGGACCGGGGGGGCCGGAAGGGCTCTGAATGGGGGTCGGGATGGGGGTTCCCCTGACATCACCCCCCCCTTGGAATGCGGCGCCACGACGCATAGACCGGATGCGAAGGGAGGGATCCTGGAAGGGCAGGGAGTCGAAGGCGGCAATGGCAATGGTGCGTGGTTTGGCTGGGTATTTCCGGTAGAACTCGGCGACAGCTTCCGGGGCGAAGAGGTCGGAGTGCTTGACCCATTGATTGTGCGAGTCGTCGTACCCTTTGAAGCGCACCATGAAGTAGAGTGACTTCCAGCGCACCTTTGCATCAAGGATCTCTTCGACTTCCCATTCCGGAGCATCACCGGGTGCGTCCGGGAGGACCGGGGCCGGCTCGTCGTAGCCGGGCCGTCCCTCGAAAGGGTCGTCTTCCGCGAGTTCCAACTTCACGACCGGAAAGACCGGGTGGAGCCGGGAGAGCCGGGGCGGGAGTTCCAGCTTGTACGCACCACGACCGACGACTTTGATGACCTTGAAGGGGCCAAGCCGTCGGTGCGAGAGACCGGGGGACGGCCGGGTTGTCTGGATGTCCGACGCGTCGAGCCAGACCCGGTCGCCTACCTTGATCTCCGGCGCGGGGGTGCGCTGGCGGTCGTAGTACCGCTTGTACTCCTCTTTGGCCTTGACCAGCGCGGATCGGGCTTCGGAAACACCGGAGGCAATCTGGTCGCGGAATTCGTTTACCGACTCAAGTTTCGAACGCAGCCCGTTCGGCTCGAACCCCATCCGGGGGAGCCGGCCGGTGTCGGTCATGAACGGGACTTGCTGCGTGGAAGAGTGGATGTGGTTGTTGTAGGCGAATTCGGCGGCCGGCAAGAGGTCGTCCCAGTCATCCTGCATGTAGTTGGTGAAGATGCGGATAAACTGTTCCATCTCTTGATTGACGCGCTCGGTCTGGCCATCAGTCTGCGGGTGGTATGCCGTGGAGGTCGCGGGCTTGACGCTGATAAGGCGCCAGAGCTCAGTGGTGAACTCCGCAATAAATTGCGGACCCCGGTCAGAGATGTACTTTTCCGGCGCACCATGGAGTTTCCAGACGTTCCGGTAGTACAACCGGGCGGCGCCGATCGCGTCGATCTGGGTGTGACACTCCATGAAGTGGGCGCGCTTACCAAGGACATCGACCACGACCATGATCGCGTCGTACCCGTGGGCCTCCGGGAGCTCGACGACGAAGTCGACCGAGACCGTGCTCCACCGATCTTCGGGAACCTCGGTCGGGTGCAGCTCCCCGACCGGAAGCTTCTGGAGTGCCTTGGTCCGGCAGCACAGATCGCAGGTGGCGACATACCGGCCAACGTGACGGGACAGCTGGGGCCACCAGTAGTTCCGGGAGACAAGCTCCAACGTCTTGAAGCGGCCGGCGTGACCAGCGACCTGGGTGTCATGGTGCTGCTCCAAGATCCGGCGGCGAAGGTCCTTGTCCCGGGGGACAACAATCTTGCCGTGGAAGTAGAGCAGGCCGGCATCGACGTGCCACTCGTCCGACCGGGTAGACCGGGACCGGCGGCCCGGAACCTTGAGGAGCTCGCGAGCCGCAAGGGCGACGGGATCCTCAAGGTCTGGTTCGTGCGAGAGCACGTCACGGATGTCCCGGAGGATCGGGATTTCCGGACCGGCGACGACGACACCTTCCAGGGCGCGGACGTGGAACAGATCGGGGCGTAGGAGCGTGACATCCTCGTTATCCCGACCGGAACCGTGGTTCGGTCGCCGGGAAAGCGCGTCCAGTCGACCCATCGCGCGGCCGGGCTTGTGATGCAGGGTGAAGTCGAACCGGGACAGGTACAGGGACCACCGCGCCTGCCGCCGGTTCAAGTTCTGCGACTTCCGGAAGTACTCCAGGTTCTTGTGATCGGTCCAGATCTCAACCGGATGCTGCGACCCTTCGAGGAAGTGTCGCCACTCCTCGAGGGCTCGGACGATTGCAAGCATCTCCTTGTCGTGGATCTCGTAATTGCGCTGGACCGAACTCAAGCTCTGGGAGAAGAAGGCGACCGGATGCCACTTCCGGTCCGCGCCCGGCTGAGAGAGAATGGCACCGGATGCGAAGTCCGAGCTGTCTGCTTCCACCCGGTAAGGTTGCGACTCGTCCGGAAGGATCAGGACCGGGTCGGTGGTCACCGCATCCTTGAGGTTCCGGAACGCGGCAGCCTCCTTCTCGGTCCAGAGCCACACCAAGCCCTTCTTCGTGAGGTCGAAGAGCGGCCGGGCGACGTCGGAGAACCCCCGGATGAACCGGCGGTAGAAGTTCGTGAAGCCGAGGAACTGCTGCACGTCCTTCTTGTTCTCCGGCACCGGCCAGGCGGCGACGCCGGCGACCTTGACCGGATCCATCTCGACGTGGTCGTGTGAGATGATCACCCCGAGGTACTCGATCGACGATTTCTCGAACTCGCACTTCTCCGGTCGCAAGTAGAGCTTATGCTCCCGGAGCCGCCGGAGAACCTCCCGGACGGTTTCTCGATGCCGGGCGAGGTCCGAGTGTGCGACGAGAATATCGTCGAGGTATACCATGACGTCGCCAGACAAGATGAGATCTTGGAAGATGTCGTTCATCATTGTCTGGAAGGTCGCGGGGGAGTTGGTCAGGCTGAAGTACATCACCAGCGGCTCGAAGAGTCCCCGGTTTGTCCGGAACGCGGCCTTCCACTCGTCGCCTTCCCGGATGCGGACGTTGTTGAAGCCCCACCGAACGTCGAGTTTCGTGAAGTACCGGGCTCCCTTCAAACGATTAATAAGGTCGTTGATGAGAGGGAGGGGGTACCGGTTCTTCACGGTCATCGCATTAAGCGCCCGGTAGTCCTGTACGAACCGGAGCGCTCTGTCCTTCTTCTTGACGAAGAAGACCGGGGATGCCATCGGGGATTTCGAAGGCCGGATCCGGCCGGTCGTCAACCCCTCCTCGATAAACGCGTCGAGCTCGCGTTGCTCGAGGGGGGAGATGGGGTAGACCTTGCAGTTGGCCGGTTTTGAATCCGGAACGAGTTCGATGGCGTGGTCCCACGACCGGCACTCCGGAAGCGAGTCGAACGACTCCCGGTTGAAGACATCTTCGAATTCTCGGGCCCACTCGGGAATTTCTTCCGTACCGGGCGCGGAGTTCTTAGCATGCGCTTCGGCCAGCCGTTGCGAGACGGTACCGGTCGCTCGGATGTCCTCCGGAGGGGAGAACCGGGTGTAGAAAACCCGATCACCTTCTTCAACGGAGTCATCCTCATCGTCCGAATCTTCCCCGTCGTCCGGTCCGAGTTCCGGTAGGTCCTCGTCGAACTCTTCGTCATCGTCCTCGCTGGAGCGTTCGTCCGTGTTGACGACACATATCCGGGGAACCGGGCCGGACCGGAGCTGCCGGAGGATCCGAGCGGAGACCTTGGCAAGCTTTCGGTCGGCGCGCGCCTTGGCGACACAGGTAGCACAGCACCCAGTAGGGCAGCGGCTCATTTTAACCTCGCGGTTGGCCCAATCAATTTCCGGGTTGTGCTTCCGGAGCCAGGAGTAGCCTAGGATGAGCTTCTCCTTCCCGAGGCGGGTGACAGCGAACTGAGCACGCTCACTATGGCCCTTGTAGCGAAGGACCACATCCGCGACATCCCGAATGAAGCCGGCCTCGTTGGGAGAGCCGTCCACATTGTAGACCGGGATGGGCTGCGAGAGCCGGCGGACCGGAATCTTGTGCTCGGCAGCATACTCCGTGTCGATAAATTCGGAAGTAGCCCCGCAGTCCACCAAGCCGCTGAGCGAAAGCTTCACAGCGTCGGTGGTGGATTCGATCTCGAGAGGAAGCCGGAGGGAGTTACTGCTCTCCGAGGTGGCGGCAAGGGTAAAGTGTTTCGGGAGGCGGCGCTCCCAGGCGGTTTTCTTTTGGGGGCGCGGCGTCCGCGGGAGAGGTGGCCGGGGTTCCGGCCCGACCGGAGGGACCGGAACGACCGGAACGACCGGAGTCTCGATCGGTCTAGGGGGTGCATCTATCGGTTCGGTGGATGCAAGAGATATATTGTCACACTCGTTACATAGGACAGCGAAACGATTAGGGGACGCGACAGAGGGCGCACCGCTCACTCTGCGCAGGGGGGAAAATCCTCCGGCTCGGCGGCGGCAGCATGTTCCGCGGCGGCCTCCGTCGATGCCAGACGCGCGACGAGCTCGTCGAGCAAGTCGTTCCCGAGTTGCCGGATCACCTCGTCCAAGACGTCGATTGACCGGACATCGACCGGCGCGGTACAGTCCTGGGCGAAGTGGTTCGGGTCCCCGCAGCGGAAGCAACTGCGGTGCGGGGTGCTACGGGCGCGCGTCCGGTCGACGTCCATCGGGACTACGGGCGGAAGTGTGGGGGCAGCGGCCGCTCTGTGTTGCGGCGCGGTAAAACGTGCCGGAACAGAAGTGACCGCGACCGGAAGGGTTCCCGAGCGTACGGCCGGTTGGTGGCGACCGGAACCGGTCGTCTCGCGGGAGGCTTCGCGTGCGCGGAGCAGCGACTCGTACTGCCGGTAGGCCCGGAGGCGCCAGGCGGGGTAGTCTCGCAGGTCCGGAGGGTCGCTCGACCCGGTGATGGCGAGATTAATCGCCGGGTTAAGACCGGTCCGGTACTTCGTGACCTTGATAATCGGGTCTTCGAAGCCGGCGAGGTCGACCAGGTCTTCGAAGTCGTCGGTGTACCGGAAGACGTCCCGCGCGCCCATGTGATACGACCGGGACTCAAGGGTGCGGAGCGCATGATCCTGTTCGTTCCTCAACGAACCGGAGCCGGAACTCCGTGACGAACGCGTCCCAGGTCAAGAAGGGGAACGGGGTTTTGGCGGCGTACCGCTCGGCCCATTTCGACGCGGAGTCCTTGGCCATGAAGGACATGGCGAACCGGACCGCTTTCTCCTCAGAGGGGGCGCCGTCCTCGAGGAACGCTTCCGGCAGCAACCGGATGTACGACCGGACGGCGTGGAGGAACGCCTGGCCTTGTTTCCAGTCACCGTCGAAGACGAACGGGGGGTTCGGCCGGAGGGCCGATTTTGAGCCGGGAATGGCTGGGGGGAATAATCCTGTACCCGGGTTCGGAGCCGGATCGGCAAGGGACGGGGCAGGTGAAGCGGCGTGGGGGGGGTCGATTTTTTGTGCAAGGCTCTCGAGAATACCTTCGAGCCTGTCCATGCGGGCGGAGACGGCCTCGGCGGCTGCTTGCGCAGCGGCGGCAGCGGTGCTCGCAGCATCCATGGAGGGCTCTACAGGCAAGGAGGAGGGGGCAAGATTCAGGGTAGGGGAGGCTGGGACGCTATCAGAGGAGTCCGAGCCGTTCACACCGAAGCCTGCAATCTTGACCGGTTAATCCCTTAGAGAGTTTCTTCTGCTGTAAGGGCAACCACGAAGGCCCGAGGTACTCAGGGACTGACGTGGGGGATCCAAAGGTTAATTGACAGTAGCTAAATATACAGAGAAGCATACCTGATGTGGGGGATCCAAAGAGAAGAAACTCTGAGGATTCCCACGTCAGCCGTGGGTATAAGTAAGCTACTAGCTAAGACCATGTGACCGGAGTGATCGGCAGATGTCCCGGGCTCGGTCACATGCCAGGTGCCATCGGGGGTCCCCCTGGCGGGTCACGTGCCGGCTCCCGGTACCGGTTCCGGTAGGCCGGTGACCGGAAGAGCGACCGGAAGGACCGGGGGGGCCGGAAGGGCTCTGAATGGGGGTCGGGACGGGGGTTCCCCTGACACCCCGGGCTATTACCGGGAAGAATTTCATTGAGCGAATCGAGAACTGGCACAAGCAACAGCCGGCGCAGGCTACTGCGAGCATGAATATCTACGGACGCGACCGCCCGCCACACATGTTGTACATGGCAAGTGCTGTTGATGAAGAAGAGGAGGACAGAGAAGAGGTACCTGGTATAATGGCCTATCAGGAGGCTGGGGATGCATCGTTGGCCGATCTTTCGGTGAAAGAAATCGAAGCCTTCCTCGAAACAAGGAAGAAAGCGGAGAAAGCGAAGGGAAAAGAGAAATTTGATGGTGTATACCTTCCACCCAAACCAACTTCAGCTCCGAAAAAGAAAGCGACATTCACGCCAGCTGAAGTTGCTGGGCCAGCAGGGAAACTCCCTCAGATCCCAATTCCGCCCCCACCTCAGCCTGGGCCGCCGAAGCCTTTTGTACCAAAATACAGAGCAGCGATCGAAGAATCAATCAATACGTCTGCTATGGTCGATCGAGCGCTGGACAACAAATTCTTGATCTCCGCTCGCAATTTATCCTGAAGGAAGGAAATACATGAAAGATCTTCTGGTCTCGAAGAAACTACCGAACGTAGAAGTGGCTTACACAGATGCAGGATTTGGATAAGCATCAACGATGCAGTACGTCCTCCGCTACGAGGAGGATAATGGGGTGCAACATGAGGAAAAGCTTACCTCTTCTGAAATCGACACGCTAAGGGTTATCGACCCGGTCATAAATGACTCCTTCCAAGTAGAAGGTATTCTTGACCAAGGGTCAGAAGTCATTGCCATGAATAGAGATGTTTGGCTGAAATTGGGTGTTGGGTTGGACCCGCAGAAAGTACTAAATATGCAATCCGCAAACTCTCAATCCAACCCTACGGTCGGAGTAATCCAAGACCTGAAGTTCAACATTCATGGCATTGAGCTTCCGCTCCAGGTCCACGTGTGCAAGGAGCACCATTTGACTTACTAATTGGGAGACCCTTCTTCCGCTTCACGAGTTGCCTCACAACGGATAATCCCGACGGGAGTCAGGAAATAACCATCACTTGCCCAAATACGGGGAAACGGGTTACCATTCCTACACGTAAAAAATCAAGCGGTAGTCGAAACCCTTTCCGCAAGGAATCAAATGCGGGTTTTCGAGGGGCGGAGCAACGACGTTAAGGGCGCGCTCCGCAGACTACATTCAATCCCAGTACAACCAAGTATCGACCAAGAGCCTTCATTTATTATACCGACCACTACCTAATACACCGACGTCCGCTTGGCAGCGGTCTGTTTTTCAGCAGAATACCCCCTCTCTTAAACTATCCTGGCTTGCGCCACCCTTGTTACTATACTCAACACCAGACGGGACTAATACGAACCATTGTCGCGCGATCACTATAACAGACACAGAACAGGTCTGGGAGGTTTTGCCAAAATACCTACAATATTGCTTATTGCAGGCTTACGAATATGACGAAACAATTCACGCATTTACGGTGAAGACAACTGAAGAAGAACCAAAGACAGAGAAGGAAAAGAAGAGGAAGAAAAAATATAAACCGGTAGCAATGAAGGTCCATTCAGTACCGGCTTCCTTGCCAGAAGAATTCCACATTGTGAGGAAGTTGCCCTCCGATCCGTTGAAGGGGATGCCACCCTTGAGCTCTAATCCACCGGAATTCAGCCCGGGAAAAAGGCTAACTCAGGAACGACTTGACACGATGAATCTGAATCCCGATGGTTTTCTCTGGAGAGAGGAGGAGAAGCTTGTGGCGAATGTTGTGAGGAATCACAATGATAAGCTGTGTAATAAACCAGGCCTGAAAATCACATATTTTCAAACTTAACTATTATTACATGCTCATCTAAGGGACCTATAAGGCTTATAGTGCTAGGGACACGTTACCCGCCACAGACCAAGCCTTGGGACACACATACCTGAGGAGGGTTGTACAAGTGGACCTGAGTGTATGGGATCCAGTTCTGGAAACACCCAGGGGCACTACTCATATCACCAAAACGAGGAACCGTTAGGTTTCTTACCAATTATCCTGGTTGCTTATCACGAAACACATTAGTGATAATCCTCTAAGTCCGCTGTTGACTCGTGTTAACGCGTTGAACGCGACGCAATGAGTCACATGATGCAGGGAAAACCTAGAAGCGGTCCACTGAAACGAGTCCGAAGCTCGCGATCAATATTGATCGCGCTTGATCCGATGCTCGTTTAGGAACCAAGTGGTTCACAAGCAATTGTGGTCTTACTACTGGCCCCAAACACAAAGTGTTTGGTATCACTAGAAAGCTATAGGCCAGGGCTTTCACATAAAAGGAACGAGGCTCGGGGAGGAGCACAATACCAGGAATAGGTTATTCAGGTTTAGAGCTGGGATCACCCCTAGCCCCTTGAATAATCTATAACCAAGCAACCATCTTAATTTAGAGCGTCGTCAGAGACATCTGACTAACTCGTGGACATTCGCTGACTGATATCTATTCATTTTATTCACATGTTCTCTTGGTAGCTTATAAACCGTTGAGCTAAGAATAGTTTAGCTCCTATCTTGTAAAGTATATAGAGGGGACCTCAAGTGGGGAACGAGCACGGAACCGCACCTGGCTAGCACTCGGACACCTTATATAAGGGATCCTTGCGCGTTGTGGGTAGCATCTGGGCTTGTCACATCTGAGCTTCACTTTTGTGGTAGCGCTAATTTAACAAGCTTCTCAACAACTATTATCAATAACGGCGGCGTGAGAACAAAGGAATAAGAGATACAACGTGTACTGTGACTATTGGCGGTGTGTGTATCAAGGGAGAACAACGGAACCAATGTGTATTTGATTGTGGTGTTTGATTGTCCCATACTTTGTGAAGCACTTTATTTCAACAAGGTTGAAATAAAACTAGTTCTTCCCAAACACAGCTACAACTCATTAGAGCTTCTTTCGAAAACTCTACTGATTTGCAACTCGAGCTATCTGGTCTCATCCCTCGACTTAATATATTCACATTATACTCTGATCCGAGGTACAAAACTCGTCAGGACATCTGTGACTACTCGAGATCGTTTGGAAGTATCCATTGGTGTTGGTGATAGTGATTGGTGGTTGTGTGTTGTCTTTGAGTCTACTTTGTAGCTCAAACTAGCACCCGAATGTGTTCCGCCGCCCGAGCTCGCGCCTGTCGTGCCCTCGCGGTACACGCTGCCGACCCGTACACCGTCGCCCGCTCGCCGCCATGGGGATTACGTTGTCCCAGTATCAGAGGATAGATCCTCCGTGCCATCGGGGGAGGTTCGGCGAAGGAGGGAGGACAAGTGGATCATGGCGGATAGGGCAAGGAAGGCGGAGAAAGAGAAGAAGCGGAAGGATAGGAGGAAGGAAAAGAGGAGAGAGGCGTCAGCGGAGGATGCGTCGGAGGATAAGCTGGCGGTTGTGGAGGTGACAGATTTCCCTGGGGACGAAGGTGCGTCGCAGTCGGCGTGATTGTCCAACACTAATTATTTTCAGCATGCAACTATTGCCGGGCTCACAAATTCCCCTGTCGCATCACAGTGATTGCGGGCGTGCCTTCCAAGCGCAAGACCGGTCCCGGGTCAATCCAGTCTGCGTGCGACGTTTGCAAAAAACGGAAATCGGCCTGCCCGTGGCCTGGCGTCAAAAAGGCACCGAAGAAATCGAAACCAGCAGCCGGCAAGAAGAAGTCTGCAATTGTATCCTCCGACTCGGAGGTCGAGGAAATAGTGCCAGTCGTCATCCCCTGCACCCACATCAATCGCGCAGCCGAGCAGCTTTCGGAGGCCAAACGGAGATTGGCAGACGTTGAGCGCGAGAACCGCGACCTGCGTCGGTTGGTTTGGGAACTTCAGGACGAAGTTCACCGATCCTTCGAGGGCAGTTCGCAACTTGCACAATTTGTTGCCGGTCTGATCGGATTCCAGAGCAGGAAGGAGAAGGAAATGTCGTGGATGGGGGATGCGATGGCGGAGTCTCAGCAAATCGCGGAGGATTTTCGTCGCCGAGAGGGTGGACAAGGAGGATTGGGGTTGACCGCCGAGGAGAAAGAAGAGGCGGAGAAGAAGAAGAAACACGCCGAGGTTGACGTGCTCGCAGATACCGACGGCAAATCGGAGAAGTCGGACGATGCGGAGGATTCACCAAAGGTGAAGGAGGAAAAGATGGACGAGGGTGAGGCATGGGGGGTGGAGTTTAGGAGGGCCTGCAGTCGCACACCACCGCCGGACACTGAGGTGATCGTAATCACCGACTCGGAGGTTGAAGAAGATCTGCAGGAGATTTGAGTCAAGCGTCTGGCAAAGGGTAAGGGAAGGGCGAAGCAGTGGGTGCAGTCGGATGATGAGGAGGTGGATTCGCCGAAGAACTCGGAGGATGAAGAAAACACCAACCCCGATGCTGATGTGGAGGAGGATGTTGCGGGGAAGCAAATGTCGGAGCCCCTGATCGTTACTGAAGATGTGCCGAAGTCGGACGATTGAGTCGGAAAATAAAATGTATATATTTGTAAATTTTCTTGAATTTTATGGAGAATGAAATAAAATGTATTTTTTTTTTCTGGAATTTTGGTGTGAATAAGCATTTGAAAGAATTGGAGGTCAGGAAGAAGCTCAATAAGCAGGACCGGGTTTATCCGGATATCGGTGATGGAAATTGCCGAGATGATCCGGAGCGTCAATGTCGTTGGCGGTGACCCAAGTATACTGCTCGTCGGTATTCTCATATCCAAGCCATTCAACCAAATACCGAAGTCGGACATTGAATTGGCGGTCGATCTTTGAGTCAACAATTTCTTTGATCTCAAAATGTTTGCCTTCCTCGTCAATCTCAACTGCAGCCGGAGGAGGGTCCTCACAACCGGAGAAAGGATTCGGAGTGTGGGGTTCGAGCTGGGATACATGGAAGACCGGATGGATTTGTCGGAGATTCTTCGGAAGACGGATGGTATAAGAAACGGAGGATGGTTTTCCAATGACTTCGTAAGGCCCTAAGGCAGTCTCGGAGAATTTCGGAGTAGGTCGCTTAATTTGAATATACCGAGTGGATACAAAGATGAAGTCGCCGATTTGGAATTCCGGATCGGGTAATCACTTCTGATCGGCGGTTTCCTTATACCGAGATTGGGCGTAGGTGATCTGCTCTCGGAGGTATTGATGGAGTGAATCAAGATCGACGGCGTAGTCTTTAGCGTAAGTATTAGCGACATTAATCTCCAGGTGGAGCGTAATTGCCGGATGATAGCCTTTGTTTGCATAGAAAGGACTGACACCAGTGGAAGCATTCGGAGCGTTGTTAAGAGCGAACTCGGCGAGCGGAAGTAACTCATGCCAGTCGTCTTGTTGATATGAACAGTACATCCAAATATATTGTTCCACGGTTTGATTCATCCGTTCTGTTTGACCGTCGGCCTCCGGATGATACCCAGAGGTGTAGTGCATCTCCATATTGAGGAGTTCACCAAGGGATCGGAAAAAGGAGGAAATGAATTCGGAGCCTCGATCGCATGTGACGTGCGAAGGAACTCTGTGTTTAGAAAAGATGTGAAGGAGGAACAACCGAGCAAGTCCGGGGGATGTGATGTGAATGTAGCAGGGTGTGAGAATAACCTGTTTAGATGAGCGATCAACTATCACCAGGATTGCGTCGTAATCTCCAGATGTCAGAAGTTTCTCAATGAAGTCCATAGAAATCGAGTGCCAAGGACGGGTAGGAACCGGAAGAGGTTTCAGCAATCCGAAAGGTCGGTGCCGTTGCTTCTTGTTGTGCTTGCATAGAATGCATGATAGACAGAAATCCCGAACGAATGTCCAAATCTCCGGCCAAGTATACTCACATCGGATGACAGCAAGAGTGCAATTTTGACCGAAGTGGCCCGAGAGTACGTGATCGTGATGATATTGACAGACACGAACTCGGAGTTTGTTGGATGTTCCATTGACAAGTGGAACATAGATCCGTTCGTTGTGATGGAGAAGTCCATTAGGATCAATAATCCAGCGCGGAGATTTTCCGGAGGTTGCGGCGGATATGCCAGCAACTGCAGCAGGATTGTCGTTAAGGTGGTTGTTGTTATTGTCTGAGTTCTGTAGCCAAGGTGCCACTGCTGGTGATAATACCCTCTGTTGACAATTGGTGTATCCTCTCATGGACTTCAGCATTCAGTGCTACATTGGGGAGGTTTCTTTTTATTTTATTTATATGTTTCACTCTTGATCACATCTGCATTCTATGAAGGGTGCAGTGTGAGGCTGGTAATCGTGCTACGCACCTCTCACCGCCTCAGGTCCCCTCCATTGCATGCACTCACAACTCTCACATGGCAACCTGTGACTTCTGTTCCACACCACCTATATGGCCCAAGTACACCCCACAGTTAGAGCTGGATATGTATAGGGTATCCAGCTCTAACTATCGGTGGTTGCGGTAGATCAGAGTGGGCGCGATAAAGTGCTATAATTAACTTTAAATAGCAAGCTAATAGCAATAATTAGCGGCAATTATTGCTAGCGGTGGGCAGACCTCCGCCCGCCATCAGCACCTCTGCCGATGCCCATCAAAGATGGGCGGCAACATAGCTAAGCGCGATTTCCCAGCTGCTGCCATCAACAGCGCTGCCCCTGCCCGCCCACCTTGTCCGTTTCAGCCGCAAAAATAGCTATAAATTCGCGAAAAAAAATACATCAGTAGTTATAGATGCAAGTAAGGCCCAGGAATAAATACAAGTGGAATATAGCTACACATCCCCCGCCGATGCGCTCGCATCATGCGTGATGCATACAATCTGCATGAATGCTGTGGTGAGGTTGCCATCCTCATCCTCGTCTCCCTCCTTGTCACCCTCGCCCTCGCCCTTGCCCTCACCCTCCATCTCGTCGCCAGCCGACCAGAGGGGCATTGCCCCTCCCCTTCTGCATCAACATGCCGCTCATAAGAGATGCTGATGCCAAGAGAGAGGCTCCCTGTGAAGCCCGACTCCTTGCTCAGCTTGGTGAGCTGCGAGTTGTGGAGCACCGTAAACTGCGCGCGCTCGCCACACAATAAATCCACCTGATGGGCAAGGCTCATCTCCCTCTTCCCACAGTCGCCCCGCCTCGCCCCTGAGGAATGCTTTCTCATCCCAGATGTGGGTGATGAGGCAACAGATTTCTATGTTAAGCCGGAGGATCTCCTCATCAGCACGCAGCAGCTTGAAGTGTTGGTCAACCACGGCGCGCCCAGATGGTAGTGCCCAGACGGTAGTGCCCAAGGCTCCGCCTGGATGTCCTCCCTCGATTTGTGCAGGAGATCAAAGTCCGACAAGAATGCGCACTCCATGACCTGCTCCCAGTCCAGCGTAGGCATTGGCGGGTCCATGGCATTGGCCGCCGTGTTGTACCCAGCGATTGCTGTCTTCACAGCCTTTGAACGAGCTTGCAGAGCCTTTGTGATGTGCTTGCAGAGCTTATAACCTGGGAGATAGTTAATCAGTGCGTCCTCATTGCCCACATGGAGGGGGCTTACCTGTCCCAGACATGTGGCACTTGCTCAGCTCAAAGATGTGCGCAATGATCAAGCCCTCAAGGTTGTCGAGCGCACGCTGGTAGCGGTGTCTGCAGACCAACGTGGCTGCTGCAACCCAGTTATTGTCGCCTTCCACCCATTGAGCCCCTACCCCAAGTCGGAGCTTGAGGTCTTGCATAGCGTCCAACATCCTGCTCTGTTGCTCCAGGACATGCTGGCGCTGGGTCTCGATCCGTCGGGTTGCCTCTGCTGCCTTGGCGTAAGCACTATGCATTGAAGCTGGCATGAAGGGCTGCATCACGCCCATCATGGCTCTGACCTGCCCCCTAGTGGGTGCAAGTCAGCGAAGACTGTGATGAATTGAAAATTGCCCACTCGACTTCTCAGAGGTTTACCAGTTTCTGGTAATACTCCATCTCCAGCGTTTCATGGAGTGACTCCTTTGACAGTGTTCGTAGGTGGACCTTCTCCTTTGCGAGCCACCCCTCAAACTCATTGCGGGATTTGACGCCGAGCTCCTGCATTGTGTCTTGCAATGCTGGCTCAGTCGCCTTGATCCCCAGCGCCTGTTGGTATCTGTTGCACATCAATAGCGCTGCACGAGGTCAGTCGAGAAGGGAAACCTTTAGCTGAAATGGCTCACAGAGGTTTTGATATGTGTCAAATGTGTCGGTATGCTTCATGTAGGTGGTAATCACCTGCCGTTGATGGAACTGACTTGCGTAGCATGTGGTGGATGCGAGGGCATTCAACTTGGAGAAGAAGGACTCACAGCCCTCTAGCGGCTCCAAGCCCACGCCCTTGACGTAGGTGGAGAGGTTGTCGAGTTGGCAGCAGCAATTGTGGCCGTGGCCATGGAACACGCCTACCAACAACTTGAAGTTGTTGTTGGCGGCCAGTTTGCTGAGCAGTGGGTGTAGATCTTGCCAAATTTGCAGCCAATGTCGTACCCGTTCGCGACCTCACCTAAGACACGCAGGAGGTGGGTGGTGACTGCAAATCCATATTTTGACCTAAAGTGTTTGGGTCAGCAAAGGGAGCTTGATGAAAAAGAAAAGAAAAAACTCATAACTCCCCGCTCTTGATCATATCGACCACAACGAGTACAAAACTGTGGCAGCAGAGTGCGGGGAAGATTCCCGTCTCATCGTACATCCCCCACGCACATGCCGTCACATCCTCCTTCATATTTTGCCACCGCTCCAAGCACCCATCCTCTTCGCCGCCACCCCTCGCACTTGGCACAAAACTCTTCATGAGGTCGTCCATCCCATCTTTTGCCCACAAATCTACCTCTGCCGGGGGGATGTAATAGTCTCCTGGGGCCACACAATTATCCAGGCGCTCTTTTGACGCACCTGGAACTGTCAACCCATCTGCGATCATGCGCTTCCGCTCGTGCAGCTCGAAACAGGCAAGGGAGTTATTGCCGTCAAAGGTGGACATGAAAGGAATGGTGAGGATGGGCTCGCCTTCAATTTTGTACATGCAAGCTGAGCACACATTCTTCAGGCGCCAGTTTTTTGTATCCTGGCCAAGCGCAACTTGCACGTGTTTGTCTACGGCTTTGCAGATGGCAAGGTAAACATTGAAGGCAACGGAAAATTGCGTGCCCAGCCAGGGACACAGAGCAACACCGTGGATGTTGCTGAGGGTGCGGACAAAAGCCTGTATCCCAAGCTGCGGACAGCGCAAATGCGCAACGCGATAGACTTCAAGGGCACAGAGGGTGATGACGACTGAAGGCATGTAAGGAGAAACTGGCATCCAACCATGGTGCACGCATGCCGCAGCCATGTAGGGGTCACCCACGAGTAAGACCAGCTCCCTGTCAGCGACAGCTACAATGGCCACAAAATGTCAGCACAAGAATCCAAACGACATGCTGAAGCTTACAAAACACATCCTCAACGTGCACAGAGCACCGCTCTTCAACTACTGCATCCTGCAGAACTTTGTAAACATAATCCAAGCCCCCATCCCCAACAGCAAGGTCCCAGCCAAGGTACGTGTCTGTCATTTGCGGGATCTGCTCTGCAAATGCATTGACCTGCTTCTGTGTTTGGTCTTTCCGCATGTGGGATGGCCAGCGCCATTGCACTTGAGTCTTGAGTGTGCGAAAGTAGAGTGATGTGACATGATCACATGATCTTTGTCACTGAGTCTCACTCTCTCCCTCAACAATCTCGACACATCTTCCTCTTGGTAAGTTGCTTTTATTTCTCCCTTATCTGATGCTTTCCAGCTGGTTTGGCTGCCTGATGACTCAAACCCGGGACGCAGCAGCCAGCCAGCATGGAAAAGCATCAGCAGGGAGTAAATGCCACCCAGACTCATTCTAACACATTTTTTCTCCCTGCTGCTAGACATAATGTTCTGGTTTCCTCAAAAACAGGTCAGTATTGTTTTCTTCGCCTCCCCACGTGCCTATCTATTTTTTTTAGACGTATCTTGGCACTACTTTCTCCCCATACACAGCCCTCCACAGCGAGGTTTTCGACATTTCTCAGCTCCTTGTGCGCTCCGTTGCTAGCAAGGGTGAAGATCAAGTCAACCACGAGGATCACAATGATTTGAATGACATTGATGAGCACTACCCACTGCTGCCACCTGATCCGTTTAACGAGATCAACGGGGTGGATCCTCCTCCAGATCCATGGAATGAGGTGGATGATCTTCCTCCCCCTCCCCCTCCGCCCTCTCCTCGTAAACACCACTGCACCCCATCCTTCGAAGAGGTCGTGGCCGCTGGCAAACACATCCATGGCAACAGCAAGAATGCCAAAAGCCATAAGCACCGCGCCCTCAAGCACCAAAGAAGGTTTGCCGCGGATGGCCAGACTTCACGTGCCTCCACCATGTGCGACTACATTTGCCCAGCACAGCCCACACAGACGGCCTTCGATGCGGGAACCCTCCCAAGCACACAAGGCGCGTACGTGGCAAAAACAGAGCCCAAGATGGAGAAGTATGGCAGCAAGGTGCCGCGCTCACTGACAGAGCTCATTGCACACGGGTTCCAGCTCATAAAATGGAACAGATAGTACGTGCAGCGCCCTTTTTCGTGGCCTATACCCTGATTTTATATATATATATAAAAACAGCGACCCGCAACTGCTCGTCAAAATTCATGGCCAAGTCTTTGCGGTTCTTGTCGGCCAGCCTCGGAGCGAGAAGTACGCCACCTCTGTCCGCGCCGCCTACGACACCATCACCCACAAAGGAATTGTGGCTTGCTTTCCAGCCTCAATGCGAAAGCACCGCCACGGCCTCTTTGCTGCTGTCAACGTCGACCTGTTCTATGGCAAAGGGCAGACAGCTCCCTCCTGGCTACACACCAATTATGACAAGCTGGCAAACCACCTTCTGGCCATCCCCCATGTTGGCCAAATGGCTACCTTTGCGAGCGGCAGGCTTTTGCCTTGATTTTTCATTTTATTTTGCCTGATTTCATTAACAGCTGCCTTTGCAATGTGGGCACCATGCTTGTACAAATACTACCACAAACACAACAGAAAATTATGCCAGCACTTCCCTCACCTGCGCCGCACCTTTACAAAGTCAGTATTCTCCGGTGCGGCTTTCAATTTCGGGCCAAATGTGTGGACGTTCAAGCACCGTGACATCCTCAACCTCCCCTTTGGTTGATGCGCGATCCAGGCCACCGGCCCTTTCGACCCAACAAAAGGCCGGCATCTCGTGCTATGGGACTTGATGCTCGTCATTGAGTTTCCCCCCGGTGCACTTGTCCTCATCCTATCAGCCACCCTTTCCCACTCCAACGTCCCTGTCCAGCCGGGAGACAAACACATCTCCTTCACTCAGTTCACCGCTGGTGGAATTTTCTGATATGTGGACAATGGGTTTCAAACGGAGAAGGAGTTGGCGGTGGAGGACCCCGTGGAATTTGAGCGGCTGGCAGCGCTGAAGGAGACGCGTTGGGAGATGGGGATGGGGCTATTTAGTACTGTAGATGAATTGTTCGACAATAAATGATGTTTTATTTTCTGCTTAACCTGTGGGAATTCAAGACTCAAAGCGCAGCCAATGTATTTCCATCGCGAACTGACCCCCAAGCGCTGTAGCAAATATTACTTTTACTATGTCACCAAAAACTTGCAATAGCAAAATTTATTACAAGGTTCAAGTTTCCTTGACTTTCTCTGAATTAATTAAAGACTTGTGTGGAAGAGAGGACACTGGGTGCAAGCCATGATATGCTGGCCCTGGAAATGTAGTGCAAATTGGAAGGAAATTGATTATTTGCTCAGAATATTTTTATTATTTACAGGCTATGGAAATAATATATATTCTCATTATTTTCTTATTATATACTCACTATTTTACAGGCACTGTAAATTTAAAATTTGCAGGCCCCGGAAATTTGAATACCAAACATATGAAAACATTACATATAAGGAAACATTTCTTCCTGCTATAAATGGTAATAAAATATCATTTTGACTTGATTACTAATCTGACACATCCGTGAATTGATTGCTAATCTAACACTTGACATGTGTCATTTGACTTGATTGCTATACCAAGTAAGATTAGTAATCAATTCACGGATGTGTCAGATTACTAATCAAGTCAAAATGATATTTTATTACCATTTATAGCAGGAAGAAATGTTTCCTTATATGTAATGTTTTCATATGTTTGGTATTCAAATTTCCGGGGCCTGCAAATTTTAAATTTACAGTGCCTGTAAATAGTGAGTATATAATAAGAAAATAATGAGAATATATATTATTTCCATAGCCTGTAAATAATAAAAATATTCTGAGCAAATAATCAATTTCCTTCCAATTTGCACTACATTTCCAGGGCCGGCATTTCATGGCTTGCACCCAGTGGGAAGCAGTGGATTGAAAAAGGCTTGGATATGTATCGTGAACTGATTTCTTGAGTGCGAGAATTTGTTGGCATTCAAAGGTACGGTGATCGTGCATTCCTTTCTTCCTTTCTTTATGTTCCCACTTCTACTTTCCTCCTCTGTAGCTCATGGCGCCTGGCTGCAAGCCCCTGAGCCCGGATATTCGACTTCTGCAGTGTCAAGAGAGTCTTCAGCGCTACACCGAGAAGTAAGTGCAAATTTTTTGAGCTTGTTTTCAATTGACTGAAGTCTCTTCAGAAATGCAGAGGCTCTTTGCGCCGCTGCCCGCCTACGAATGCAGCGGCAAGTTTTCCCTTGTTATTTACACTCTTTGCTCATGCCTATTCTCTCACCCAAGAAAATGAGCTGAAATTCTAGCTGCAGACTACAAAACCAGGGTCAAATACGCGATGAACACTTGTGAGGCTTCAGCTAATTATTGGTTCAAGTAAGCATATTCTACCACGGCATCCTTCCACTCATGCCTTCAACTCGTAGAAAGGCTGAGGAGGAACGAGCAGCCGACACTTTACTGCGATTGCTCCGGTGAGCTGAGTTATTCCTGCATCTTCTTTTTTTTTTTTTTTTTTTTTTGCTAACTACTTTGGCAGGAAGAAAGGTTCCCTCAAGTCAAAAACCAAGCCCCGCAAATTGTGTCCTGCGCTGCAGGCTAAAACCAAGTGTGGCTCTCAGCGTGAAGCACACCACAAGCCGCTGCCTGCTGCAGCTCCAAAACTCAAGCACCACCAGGGACGCAGCCGCTGGAATGAACAAGAACATGGGGACAATTTCAGCAACAACTCGGGTAGGGAACACCGCTGCCACCGCCGCTCGGAGTCCCCTATTATTCTGGGACTCATCAAATCGCCCAATGCCGCCCCTGCGTGCTGCCCCGAATGCGGCGAAGACGGGTGCCCCAGCTGTGCATGTATGTGCATGGAGTCGATGGTTTGGATTGAGCATGAGGGTGGGTATTTTTTCCCTACGTGTAAGAGGTGTGGTAAGCAGGATTGCCCAGGATGTGCCTGCATTTGCCCGGAGGCTTCGGATTTTTTTGAGCATGGCGGCCACTATGAAGGAGGCACAAATTAACTTGGCTACAATGTATTTAACTCTGGTCCAATTTTTTTTCTTTGTTTCTTTTATTTTGCGCGATAAGTCTCATATCAAAATTGTAACCCATCTTTCTCTTATCTCCCGCCACCATGTCTGCCATGTCCATCCCTGCAGCCACGCCCACCCCCCTCTTGTGCACACCTGAATTCTCCCCAGATCCTGGCCACAAAGATAAGGTCGCCCATTCAGCTTCCAAGTGCACGTGGTTTTATGGGGTGATCGCTGTGAGCCGTCACTTCGCAACGGCTCAGGAACGGGCAAATAATGATCGGAGAACAAACCGGGATAGGCTCGAACGGAACGTTTGAAAAGGCGCGAGACGGTCAAGACAGCCATCAGTTACACAAGCGGAGAAACGGCACTTGGCAAAAGAAACTGAACTGGGAACGAAGGGAGGAGGAACCCGAGAGATAGGAGAAGGAGGAAAGATAAAAAGCATTAAAATGGGGACCCGGGAAAGTCATTTAGCAATGACTTTCCAGGAATCCCATGCCCCAACCCCGGTTCGAACGAGTGACCTTACGAGATATTCTCTAAAGGGTTGGTACACCTTACACCATTGGGGTTTGCTTATGGCCTCGGCACGAAGCATGACATGGCACCAAGCCACGGCACCACAACACACGAGCGGGCGGGAAACTCAAGCGGAGAAGAAAGCTCGGGGTTGAAGAAAAACGAGATCGAGCGGAGAAGAAATAAAAGGAGTAAAATGAAAAGAAATAAAAAGAGTAAGGCGGGAAACGCAATGACTAGAAAAGGAGCAGAGAAATGCGGGGTCATTCAAGAACAAGCGGAAGAGAATAAAAGGAGCAAGGCAGGAAACGCAATGACTCGAAAAGGAGCGGAGAAATGCGAGGTGATTCAGGAACAAGCGGAAGAGAATAAAAAGGGCAAGGCGGGAAACGCAATGACTCGAGAAGGAGCGGAGAAATGCAAGGTGACTCAAGAACGAGCGGAAAAGAATAGATGGGAAAAAGATGAGGAACGAAAATGACTCGAGGAGGAGCGGAGAAACAGGATGACTCAGGGTTGAGCGGGAAAAGGGGGAAAACGAGAAGTTTTAACAGCGCTGGGAGGCGGGGAAGGACTGGGGAGTGAATCAGAAGCGGGAGCGAGGGGGAAAAGCGGGACCGACGCAGAATAGTATAAAAGGAAGACCTGTAATGCGGAGAAATCATCTACTTTTTCCCCATCTAAAGTTCCCCTCGTCTTCACGGGAACAACCCGCCCCTAAGAACCTTCTTAAAAGTTCGGGGGAAGAAAGGTCACCAAGTCCGCTCGTGCTAATCGATTCACGCGAGCTTGGTTTAATCCGCTTGCTGTACGGAAGTCAACACAATCAGCCACCTCGACTTGACCTTTTCGAATCGGCAAACGTTTACGCCTCCTCCGCACCAACAGGAGCGGAGCAGTATTTTCCCGCTCGACCAGCACCACTCGAACAGCCAGCAGCCTTAGCGGCAGCGTGCACCTGTTTTATATTCACAGCACGGACATTTGTTGAAGGACGGGGCAGAGAAAATACTCTGTAGAGGTTATTGAGAGACACATTCAGAGGAAAGAAAGGAGCGGGAAACTTATTCTCGCTAAAAACTCAGTTCGGCGCTCGAGCTCCTTGAAGAAAGACAGGCGGAGAACATTGGAAGGAGCGCTTTCTTAAAAATACAAATCAAATAACCCACACGTTGCATAGCGAAGGCTCTTCGCATCGCATCTGGAAAGCCGTCCTTGCTCGGCAGGAGTGTAGAACGGAACCTCGCTAGCACTCGTTGGAAGGCCGGACGTCGTTTTAAACCGTAGTCTAGCGAAATTCGCGACTCAACAACTCGTTGAGTCCATCTTTAATAACCAGGCAACTTTTCCGCTCGAGAGGGCAGCTCCACAAGTCATTATTTCCCCCTGAGGACGAACGCCCTCTGATCGGTTTTCTTTGTCTAATATAATCAGGTGATTTACCCTTCGAAGGTAGAGTCGACATCACATCGCCCAGGACTGGATGGGTGTCATCACCTCCAAGTGCGTGTTTCTTCATCTCAGTTTCTGCAGAATTACTTACCGAGCCATTTTTTTTTCAGGGAGATTCGGGACAGGATGAAGTGTCAAGACCCAGGCGCTCACACCTTCAAAGCTGCTACGTGGGCGCAGGTTATCGAGCAGTAGAATTTAGACTGCGCGGCACACCACATCCACGAAGGACTTCCTTTGCCGCTGGTGGTTGACATCTCATCTCACTGGGGGCAAGCCATCAAATGCAGGCACTGGAAATAAGGTGCAAATTGTATGTAAATTAATTATTTCCACCTTAAATTCCCAGTATTTCCAGGGCCTGTAAATGCTGGGAATATTATATTTATGTTATTAATTTGCACATCATTTACAAGCCTGGGAAACAAATTATATGCACATTATTTCCTTATTAAGTACTTCTTATTTCCAGTGGTGGGAAATTTTAAATTTCCAGGCCCTGCAAATTGAAAGGAAATGATGAACCAAACTTTCTAAAAAAGGAAATAAATACAGTCAGCTGACTACTAGGATTCATGAAATCCCAGAAGCTTCTTGGATTCCAATCTGAATTAGGAAATTTCTGGTTGACGCTTGAGACTTACTCAACCAGGAAATAAGAATTGAGAGTTACTCAAATGGGTAATAATCACTGTACAACACAGGCTTGCTGATATCATGTGCAATCATTCCTGGGCTGAGTTACCAACCAACATTCTATCATTAGTACTCATGAATCACATAAGTTCAGCACTGTTCAACTCATATCTTACCTGTATTATCAATAAATGTGCTTCCAATGCACAACAAGTATTAGATTGTTCTTATTTCCCAAATGATTGAAGGTATCAGTTCTTTCACAAACAGCTATAAAATCATTCAGCTTCTGAGATACACATTGATATAGACATCCAGACAGAGGCATGTGATTCTAGGGCAAGTCCCAGCAGAACATCTCTCTCCATGTCTGCTTAGAAATGTGCTGTACAAGTGAACTAGACAGTTATATTTGAGCTTACACTCTCATCCAAAAACTGCAGTCAAGAACTGAGCAACAAAAATAATGGTACCAGGGAGGATTGAACTGAGGTGCCATCAGATTGTGATTACATAATAAAATGGGGCCCAGCAAATTGTGAGAAACAAAAATAATGGCACCTGAGAGGATTGAACTCAGGTGCGTTGAGATTGTGATTACATAATTGAGATTGTAGAGGCCTGCAAATTGTGCGCATGACAAGCGGACGCGCCCGCTTGTCATGAGGTCGTGGGAAAAGTCAGGTGCTTTTTTTCCCACACTGAATTATTATTACAGCAACTTCAAATACTTTGTCTCTTGTCGTCATTGTGAGCCCATTTCTTGGTGAAATCTCTTGTTAGTAGGTGTGTTTGTTACATGAGTACAGGACTGCATTAGAATGAAAGCAGCTTCAAAATGCTTTTAAATGTGCCTATTAACAAGAGATTTCACCAAGAAATGGGCTCACAATAGACAAAGTATTTGAAGTTGCCATGTGATTTTTCACACAAGCTCAAACCCATTGTTCACACAGCTGTTAATAATAAAATAATTCAGTTGAAGACATTTCTCATCCAATGAGTCTGTATTTTGTGTCTCTTTCCTTCATTTCTTCCTCTTTTCTCCTGAAGTTTTTTATGATAAGTACATGTACTAGTTGGGCATTAGTACACAAAGTACCTAAGGGATACGGTAAGAGGAAGGTATTGAGAACAAGTGCCAAGACAATTACAGTTAGTGGTGTTTTGCAAGTCACTTATACAATCAAATTTCTGAGGCATGCAAATTGTGAGAGAACAGCACGTGAGAATCAAGAGGGGCAACACTGGGATTCAACTGTGATGGTTCCTAGGATTCTGGGATTCAAACATGATGGATTGGTATCAATTATAACTGTTTTAGGCAACTGTTTTATTTCCATTCTTAGAATGTTTGGTTCATCATTTGCTTTCCATTTACAGGGCCTGGAAATTTAAAATTTCCCAGCACTGGAAATAGGAAGTACTTAATAAGGAAATAATGAGCATATAAGTTATTTCCCAGGCTTGTAAATAATGTGCAAATTAATATCATATATAAAATATTCCCAGTATTTACAGGCCCTGAAAATACTGGGAATTTAAGGTAGAAATAATTAATTTACATACAATTTGCACCTCATTTCCTGTGCCTGTATTTGATGGCTTGCCCCCAGTGTCTGATGCCTCCTCGCATCCTGTGTCCCGCGCGGTTTTGCCGAGCAAGATGTTACATTGCACTCCATCGCCCACCAAGGCCGGGGCAAGCACAAGCAAGAAGGTGGGAGTGCACCCTTGCATCCCTCCCTTCCACGCTGCCAATCACGACGTACCCTGCCAGATTGCGAAACTCACCCGTCAAGATTCAGGTCAGAACACGGGCAAGGTCGCGGCCATGTTCAAGGCTTGGGCCGCGGCCAAAGAGGCAACACCGCTGATATTTGCCGTCAGCAGCACCAACCGTATCTTCCAAGACTGCAACTGTGCCATGGCCGCATTCTTGGAAACTCCCGGTGCGGAGCTCTTTTACACCTACGACGAAGACGCTGTGCTGGAATTCATTGAGCAAGAGGCCGGCTGGATGTTGAAAAAGAAGGAAAAGGTGGTGTAGATTTTGCTTGTGGCGTGGCTTCCTTTAGCTTTTTTTTTTTTTTTCTTTTTTTGTCATACCTACAGTCTATTGTTTGAGTTTGAAGGAAGAAATTTACTGTATTCATTGTACGGCTTGACCAAAGTAAATGAGTTGAATGAATAGTACTTGAATGAAACCTGAAAATCAATGGCGCGGAATGAGACTATGTAGCAAAAAAAAAAAAAAAAAAAAAAAAAAAAAAACACTCCAAGCCTGAGGGATGAACAAAAGACCTAATGGTTAAGAGGTTGCGAAGTTGACTTCGCCAAACTTCCTTTTATAGGAATTTTGGAGAAGCCGCACCTCAACCTCTCTCCCACTAGGTCAAGAGTGTTGCACTGAAAGCATAGTTAGGGGCTTTACGGCTTGACACTAACTGTCAATGTCACTCTATGTTTGTAGTTTATATTACTGACAGCATGACGGTGGGAACCTGTCTATTCTATTCTTTCCCTATCACCACTCTCCCGCCACCATCAAAGAAGTAATGTGAACACTGTACATAATGACAAGTGTTGTTCCAGCTCTCTTTACCCGCGCTCATCGTAACCCGACCAAGGCCGTCCAACCGACTCGCAAATGCGTGACCAAGAGCAAGAGCAGAGCAGTGCAGGCCTCCAATGCATTGGGGACTGCACAGCATCTGCAAAAGGCCATCGCTCTCAACGCGGACATCGACACGTTCTACGATTACAAGAACACGCTGGTTGAGAGCCTTGTCCACAAGCACTCCTGCACAAGCCAATACATCTGCAGGATGCTCTCCAACTGCACACAATACGCCACTAAACGCGCACCTAGCCTGAGGAATGCAATCTTCCATGACCTCTCGGCAAAGGCTAGAGAGGGTACGTAATTCTTTTCACCTCCCAACGTGCGCATTTGTTGTATCACTGACGTGCTGACCACAGCCGGAGAGCCCAGTGGTCTCAGGGACATTTGAGAGAACCTGTCCTCAGAAGAATACGAGGAGCTCAGGGACAGCCTGAGCGACAAGCAGAAGTCCGACCTCATCAAGCAGCTTGTGGCGCACCGTGAGCTCAAGCATGTCGGAATTCACACCACGAACAAGGCGGCAGCCCTTGATGTGGTGCAGAACGCGAATCACATTGGGGACGTGGTGTGTTTTTTGCATTCACTCAATGTACATATGGACTCACCAGTTAATAGATGATGGATATGTACAAACACACCGGAGCGTGGGGCATCGCCCTCTTCATGTGCGAACACCCCGATGACCCCGCCAAACCCTGCTTTGTGGACTCAGATGAAACATGATCGTTGTTTCTACAAATACTCGGGATAGATGTTCTTGACGTCGTGCGCAAGCTCGAGTTGTAGTCATGCACGCACGACAAGGGTGAGTGATGTAGTTCTTATCATGACCTAGTGCTAACCAACTGTGCAGCCCTTAAAAACAGCGATGACTCTGACACCGTGAAGCAGGAGTTGGCTGAGCTGCTTACTGCGACTCTGCATAAGTTTCCAAATTCTTTTACAGCCATGTGCAGAAGACTAAGTCTATTTATTAACAGGCAAGGCCAAGAACAACAAGACCCTCGCCATGGTGTATACTAACTACCGTGTTGACATCATACACAAGCAGGCTGGCCTCCCAAAGTCCCCATGCAGCGCCCTTCAAAGATGCGCACCAAGGACGCCCGCACCATCCGCAACAAGTTGCGTAGCAGAGCCACCTGCTGGGTCGCCCTCACGCGCACCCAATGCGATGAGATCGCAGAGGAGATCCATGAGCTCTGCAGCCAGGGTATGCTGAAGCAGCGCAAGGAGTGTTCGAATAGAGGTGCGACTCGTGGGCCCCAGAAGAACACGAACAACAACGACAGTGACGCAGAGAACAGTGGCAAGGACAACAGCGACAACGAGGAAGACAATAACGAGGACCAGCTGGCGCCAACTTGTACCCACGTGCGTGCATGTGCCAACACAGCTGTGGCGCACACTCAGCCCATGTGTAAGGACCGTCTAGTTCCTTACTCGGGATCCGTTGACTGGTCAATATCCAGCGGGTTCACGACTCATTACAATGTGGTAAGACTCTTATTACTTAACGGTCAACTCTTAAAGAATTAATCTGGAGTCAGATATCCGGGCTCTCTCAGAGATCAATTCTAGTCCTTCACAAATATTTGTGATAAGAGAATCGGCCGTCTCGCAGTAAGGATTGTAGAGAATCGTAACAAGTGTAAGGTTGTTGTTATATTTGTGGAGACGCCTTCTGCCTCTATCAAAGACTTGTATTCACGAGAATTGGGAGGCAGCAAGCAGCAGCGTAGAGGTTAGGTGATAAGAGATGATGATTATACACGTGTATCGAATACATCGCTATCACTATTGATACTAACATGTACAAATGCAATCGCGTCGAGGCTATTCAATGTAAAGAAAATCAGTCATAGGTATGGATAAAGGCAAGTAAAGAAACAATTTAGAACAGGCCCTTACATAGCCCCCCTAGGCTCAAGGTGAATGCGGGCTAAATTCCTCCAGGAGCGTGATATCAACAATTTCCATATTGAGCCACTGAACGGGGAAGGACGCAGCGAACAAAGCCTCGCCTGCTTCAAAGTCCTTCTTCTTAGGAACCACTGCGGGAGTGTGCTCATTCCGATTGCCCACCCTGAAATATTTGTGCCAGTGAGCCTTGGTCCGCCACTTATACTTTTTCTTCTCGAAGATATTGCATCTAAGGTTTTCCAGAATAGCAAAAGCACCTTCCGACAGGTATCCACACATGTGCAAGCTCTCGCTCTCGAAGACTTCTGGTGGGGGCCATAAGGTACGCATAGCCCCAGGATTATTACCGGGCATAATTCCCAATAAAATTCCGATCTCGTCTGGGGACACTCGATCCGTGGTATAAAATTCCTCTTCCCCGTTACGGTTATACAAATGCGCAACTCCTTTGTCGAATTGGGACACTTGCAGGCTCAGGCCATGAGCGAAGCGATACACAATGTCTGGATTGTACAGATTGGCCACGTAACGCATGACGCTCCCCATACAGACGAACGCCACGGCTTCCAGCCTAGCGAGGAGAACGTGGAGATTGGCTTCGTACTGGACATAGCACGCCACTGGACCGCCTGAACCCCAGGAGAGCTGGAGATCCGTAAACCCCGGCTCGTATATGGCAGCAAGGGTGTTGAGAGTGTGAGCCGAGATGTTGGGGTCGCTGAAAGATTGTACGTCCTTTCGTTTGATATAGAGCGCAAACGGGATTCCAAATCTAATGCCTATCTCGAGCAAATCTTCCATCTTCGAAATATCTTGCCTCACGGCGGTGTACATCTTAAGGCGCCAGAAAGAACGGGGGTCTTCGCATACAAGCATGGCGCCCTCAAGCCACTTCTGGTTCCAATTGAGAATACCCAATTCCGGATAACTGGGCTCAGGCTCTGTGATAGAAGGGGCCCACTTGTGTATAGCTGCTAGGGCCTCTTTGATCGTTTGAAAGCCTGCATTCCAAGTGTGCGGAACCGCTAGTACAGCGGAGAATGGGGTGTCGTCTTGGTTTGCGTCCACGGTCGGTATGTCTCCCCCCAACCTTTTTGTTCTCTAGATTATAGTAGATAGTCCACAACTGGCATTCCTTCGAACTCTTTGCAGATGCTTGCTTGTACGCTGTTCATCGTACGCTCCGAACTCGTCGAGCGCGGCCGGTGCCGGTCCATCTGCACTCGGAGCACTCCATAGCGCCTGGGGCTCAAAGATCGCGAAGAATGGTGGCGTGTACTAGCTACCATTTTCTTTCCCCAGGTCGATGTCAATCTGGACGCATCGCCTACGCTCCTGTTCGATTTAGCGCCATACGATCGCGGGTCCGTTATCGGTTTGATACGCTCACTCAAGGCTGGACGCCAAACTCCCTCCTCGTAGTCATTGGATCCCCCGGAAGCCAGCGGCTCTCGCTTGTTGAAGCGCCAGCTGCTACGAAAATCCGCTGAGATGGCGGAGGGTCCAGTAGGCGCCAGGAAAACTTGTTGTGCTCCATTGAAGTTGTTAAACTTCCGATCCGATCGAGGCGCGTGCCAGTTCTTGGCTTTCTCCCGAACGTCACTGGTGGCTTCATAGAATATGTCTTCCTCCTTGATTGTCCCGATTTCGAACACTGCGAAGTCAGCCAGAGGGTGGATGTGAGGACCTGGCATCGATCGAGCAAAGGGAGGTTCGTCCACTCCCAAGGGGCTCTGCCTGAAGAACATGCAAGTCGTCCCCTGAGGTGAAAAATAACCACAGCATGGAAACGTTCTGCGCAAGCTCTGATTCTTTCCAATTTTCCAGAACTCGGGCGCCATACAGATGGAAGTCCACTATGTTATACATCCATTGGGGGTTGAAATTTTATACCACGTCTCCTCGCTTCCTGGCGGCACGATTCTGAAAGAACCAGTCAGTGCGAGCCCACTGATCTTTCCAGACTTCATAATTGGGCAAGTCTTTCAGCTCCACTTCAGCCCCGTTGACGGCTGCTTTCGCTATGAAATATTCATTCCAAATGTCCAGATTGACAAGCAGGAAACACCAGTCTTTCCTCATTTCTAGGGATTGGCACGGGTCGGGGTCTCAGAAATTTAACCCGCCAACCCGGTTTTGACCCGTCGTCGTCGACATCGACACCTTTTGATTGTCACATGTGGCAGTGTGACCTCGGAACTTTCCAAACTGCTACCTCCGATGACTACCACTGCATCCGCTCAGCCTGCACACATTGTTGACGTGTAGTCCCCGCCTTCCCTGCAAACTGCCTGCCTAGACTCATACCTTTCCCTGGAAACTCCCCTGGATTATTCCTTTCCAAGGTTTCTCCCTGTTCTTGTCTCTGTCTTGTCTCCTGCCACCCGATGACCCACTTCACTTTGCACAATTTTGGTTTAATTTCTACCAGCTTGAAACTTTTTTTCGCTGCTTGCAACGTAACTACAAGCTTACTATATAATCCTAGCTAGTTCACCATCAATGAAAACGAAAACTTCCCCGCACAGCTCAAGTTGAATCATTCGCGCCCTTGCTCACGCTCTCTCGTGTCCCCCGTCGCTCTTGAACTAGCTGCTGCAATTTTTTTAGCTTCACTCTCGGCCACGCTGTAGGCGTACCACCTCCATCTGTGGCTGTATCAAAACCTGCGGATACTCAGTGGGTTGTCGCCGATTTCTGAAATAGCTCTCTGACTCAAAACAAGACCCAGACACAAATAATGCCGACAAAGGCTAAAGCCAAGTCCTCCACGCACGCAAAAGCCCGCCCTGCAAGACGTCCTCTTCGCGTTGGTTCAGATAGTGAAGACGCTGGCAGCCCATCACCAACGCCCGCCTCCAAGGCAGGGTCATCTTCTCGGCCTACCAAGCGTGCGCGTGTCGAGTCGGAGGAGGATGTTGCGATGCGTGAGGTGGATGCGGAGGTTATTGAGTTGGATGAAGAGGGCAATGTAAAGGGCATGTACAATGGCGGAAGTGGTGGCGAGGAGGAAGAGGATGACGAGGCACTCCTTGGTGCGTTGCCATTGAAATTCAACTCTGGCTTTATCTGACCATGAAAATACCAGCACGCATGGAAAAGAGTTTCAATAAACCAATTTATGCCTGCTTCAAGTCGGCGGAAGTCAAGTACGATGGCAGGGGTCGTCGCTACCTGAACTTCCGCTGCGATGGCAAGGGGTGTCAGAACGAGATTAAGCGCTACCTCGACACGCAGGACAAGTCGTCAACCGGCGCTCTCCGGAAGCATGTCAAGAAGTGCTGGGGGTCTGACGTGCTTGACTCGCTTGATGAGGCCGCGGACGTTGGGGTGGCCCGCGAGAAGATCTGTAAGCCATATAAGCTCAACGGCACAATCACAGCTGTCTTCGAGCGCATCGGGCAGGAGAAGGGAACATATTCTCATCGACAGCTCACTCGGACGCAAACAAAGTGAGTAGTATGTATACTTGGATTGTTGGCAATGACTAACACCACTTGTAGAGCCGAGATTGTTTGCTGGGTTGCAGAGAGCAACCGCCCTTTCTCAATCGTCAAGGATCGCGAATTCAGGAAGCTGATGAAGACCGGACGTCCCGCCCAGTACATACCTGATCCCTCGACTGTCTCGCGAGATGTCAGACGAGTGTTTGCAAGAGTGCGTGGTCGGATTGCAAAGCTACTCCAGGTACGGGTAGCATGGTCCATCCCCAAATTCAATTCGCTGAGTATGCATTCAAGGACTACCGGGGAAAGTTGTCATTCACAACTGACGCGTGGACGTCTCCCAACCATCGTGCATTCATTGCAATCTGTGTACATCTAGAATGGAAAGACGAACCTTTGTCCCTCCTGTTGGATCTTGTTGAAGTCCCCAAGGTGCGTTGCTGGATGAATGCATGCATGAATACATGGTTCTTATCTCATCTCGCAGTCGCACTCTGGGTTGAATCTTGCGATCGAGTTTGCACGCATCTTGAAGGAGTTCAACATTGACACCAAGGTACGTCGTACGATACCCTAACCTCAATGTTTGCTCAAGGGTCCCATATCACGCTTTAGACCCTCGACGTCACTTACGACAATGCTAGCAACAACAATGTTATGATCAACGAACTTGAAAACGAGCTGTCTGACTTTGCTGGTCCGGCCAGCTGAACGCGGTGCTTCCTCCACATTGTCAACCTTGTCGCAAAATCCATCCTACACATGTTCGAGGCGCCCAAGAAAAAGAAGAGCGATGCCAGCGTAGGCATGGCTGAGGGCACGACAGATGATCTCGTTGAAAAGTTGGCATTGTTGGCCACTGATCTCGAGTTGGATGGGCTTGAGGAGAACGAGGCAGCGGTAGAGGCACTCGCACGAGGTATGGATGTAGAGGAGAGTATTACTCGAGCGAGTCTCGATGCTGGGGAGGCTAACAACAATCAGCATCGTGATGGGGATGACGATGTCGATGGTCTATTTGACCTCACTGCGCTGCTTTCGGGTGATAATCTACGCCGCTTGAAAGCTAGGGCGCTCCCTGTTGTAATACGTCTCGGGCTTTATCCACAACCTTATTGTCGCAATCCCACGGGTGACCCACTGACCCCCGGGTTTGACCCCGGCCCTGACCCGACTTCAGGGTCAGGGTGAGAGCGGGGTTGGGGTCCGGGTCAGCGATTTCTGACCCGGGGTTGACCCGTACCATTCCCTACTCATTTCTTCAGTGATAATTGCGTGGATGGGCACATTGTGTTTGACAGGTTGCGCAAAGTTCACTTCGTTGTAGTCCCGGGCAAGGTAATATAAGACTCCGGCTTTAGGCCTTTCAGGTAGACGCAGCGAACGAAGAAAACGGCCATCTTCTTTGCTAATTGTCGCAAGTCCAGGATCGTTTGGAACCATGATGCGAACCCCACCAAACTCAAGGTGAATTTCTTGATCTTATCAGCCGCCTCTTGAGCTTCAGCATCTGAATAGTGAATTACCAGTGCTCCTATGTCGTCCACCTCCTCCAGCATGTCCCCTAGTTGCAATGACCCTCGGCGATAAAATCCATTCGCTAGCGTTATCGCAGTGCACAGCTTGTGCAGGCGGCGGGCCATTGACAGAGCTACCTCAGTCCAGTTTTCGCCGAGGTGGTACCCGACTAGTGATCTCTTTGGCTTGTTTGGCGACTTGTCGTCGCTGTCCATACCGTACAGATTGGTGTATTCTTCTGTAGTGAGAACGGGATCACAACTGAACAGATACTTTAGTAGATCAGTGTCGTCCCCGAATTTGCCAGCTGGCAAGCCGATAGGGACGTGGCCTAGTCAATGCTCTTGAGAATTGTACCACACAAGCCCTTTTGTGAAGTCAAGCGCTGCGGCCACGTGTGACTCAGTGGTCTTCTGAAGGAGGAGCGGTACAGGTACCATGTACTTAGTGGCCTCCGCAGGAATCGCCGTAGGGGATCCGCCAAGGGTGAGGAAGAGTTTGTTGTTATGAAAGGTCCAGGAAGGAATTATTTCCTCTCCAAATGCATTTGAAAGAAAATCCGACATAGTGTAGTACTTGGTATATAAGAGCCTCGTGAACCGAATATTTGTGAACTACGAAGCTCTATCAGATCTACCAGACCAAGCAAATATTCAGCAAGGCTGGCAGACCGAGACCAGAAGGGAGTTGAGATTGAGATGAGAGGGAAGGATATGGGAAGTAGAAAAAATGAGTTTTAGAGGGCGAGAGAGAGAAACGTGGGGAGTGAGAGAAAGAGAGAAACCGGTGTGCAGGTCCTTATCTATCAACGTCAAGTGTGTATTTGATTCCGCGGGTATGGTTTGGGACTCGTTTACTGGGGTATCATGAGACTTGTTTGCCGTTATGGCCGGACCATACAGTCTGCTTGGGCTTTTGATGTTACTCCCGCAACATTTCAGGAGCGTTCCTTAGATCGCGCCTGGTTTGCCAGGTGTCGAATTGGGGCCCGTAATTTTTCCAACGCACCAACCAGATGTCCTGTTTCTTCCTCTTGTCGAACTTCCAGCCAATGATCTTTTCGACTTTGTACTCCTCACTCTCGATTTTATGCTCCCGGGTGTCTGCCATGACCGTCCTCTTGCCAAACTCGTCGAGGGACTCCTTGTATGGCTTCAAGTGATCGATGTTGAAGACTGGGAACCCGGGGTATTTATTGTTGAGGTGTCATCGGTACGTTTTGGGTTAAGCTTCTGTAACACTTTGAACGGTCCTATCCAGCGTTGTACCAATTTGGCTCCTTCGCCCTTGGATTCTCGCCACTCCAGCGAGTGAGGATTGATGAGGACACGCGATCCAACTTTGAAGTCCGGCACGTCCCTGCGGCCTCGGTTGTAGAATCTGGCCTGCTTGTTCTGAGCACGAGCTATAGCGAGCTGTGCATTCTTGCGATGGATGCACAGGTTTTCCAAGTATGCGCTAGAGTCCTCCCTCATCCCGAGCGTTGCTGACGTTCCCTTGTCTTTAGGGAGAAGATGATCCATAGGGGCTTTCAGCGCGAAACCATAAAGGAGGAGAAACGGGGTAGTGCCAATTGAAGCGTGAACATTATTGTTGTAGGCAAATTCCAGCAACTTGAGCCAATCTGCCCAGTCCGTCCGATCTTTGTTGACATATGCACAGAGCATCATTTCTAGCTGGCGATTGATGTTTTCAGTGTGGCCATCGTGTTGAGGATGGTGTGAAGAGGACAAGGACATGTTAGTCTTAATGGCTTTAGAGACTTCCTTCCAGAAATCAGACATCCATGTTGGATCACGGTCAGCTATTATACTGTCGGGCAGTCCGAATCTTGACACAATACACTCTACGAAAAGGTCGGCAAATCCTTGTGCCTTTAGTCCAGATATAGTTGGAATGAAGGAGGCATGTTTAGTGAGTCGGTCCACCACTACGAAGACGGTGTTATAGTCTCCTGACCAGGGGAGGTTCACTATGAGGTCCAGCGAAATAGATTTGTACGGTCAGGAAGGAATGGGATTTGGTATGAGGTACCCAAATTTGGTGAAGTTACAATTTTTAGTCTTCTGACAGATATTGCATGCATCGGTAAACAATTCCAAATCCCGTTTCATCCATTTCCAGTAGAATTTAGAGCTAACCTTTACCCACAACCTTTCCGGACTGATGTGCGCAGACTCCATTGGACCTTCTTGAGCTTCGGCCATAACTGCTGGTCGGAGAGTCCGCAGTACGCAGAGGCGAGGCTGATAGTCTACATCGCTGAATATTAGCAGGTTATCTTCCGATCTGTAGAATTGTTGGCTCAGGGGTCCATATGCCTTTGGCTACGGCCTGGTCCTTCCAAATTCTGCCGAATTCTGGATTATCTGGATATGCTGCGATCCATTTATCCCGCGTTTGTTTGTCCAATCCAATATGGATGTTTGGCAGAGGATTTGTTGCTCCCCAGTATTCTTGTGTCTGCTCGAGAACATCCAGCTCGTCTCCGTCGGGTATCCCGTCTTTCGCGTTTTGTGGATCCAGCTGGTTATCCCCCCAGCCTCGGCACTCGGTTTTACCTTGGGATCGAGTGGCGGTGGCTCGCTTATTGGAGTTGCCTTGATCCTTTCCTCTGTCTTCTCTTCTTCCAGCTTCTGACTCCTTGTTGTGGCAAAAGCGCTCTTTTGGCCTTCTAATGTGTCCCATAGCGTCCAGGCCATAAATGTGGCTCTTTTGGCAGGGCCTCTCTCCAGCCAAGCTTCTTGTATATCTCTCAAGTCTCTGCTCATGGCAATCGATGCATCTGTTTCTTCCTTCGGGGAAGTGTGCTCGGGCGGCCCTCGCGGGAGTCTCGAAAGAGGATCTACGTTGGAGTGGACCCGTCTGGCTCGATATACAGTTTCCAGTCCTGGCGCATATGCAGAGAAGACAGCTCCCCAAGCGGCTAAGCAACAGTTTGCGTTCTTGTATGTTCTCGCCCATTGCAGAGCTGAATGATCAGTCACTAGGATTATTTTCTCTCCTTCAATGTATGGCTGGAACTTAACTAGGCCCTCCTTGGCAGCTAATGCTTCCCACTCGGTCGTGGAATACCGAGTCTCGGCACCCTTGAAGGAACGTGACCAATAACCGATCACCCTCTCCACATGAACCATTGATTTATTGAAGGACTCGCCCCACACATCGACGTGGTCTGCATCCTTGATCTTGCTCGTCAGCTTGACGGTTAATTTAGGCGGAGGGAGTCTGGCATTGTACGCTTTTTTCAGCTTTGAGTATGCTCTTGTTCCTTTGACATCTTTTACCATTATAGGCTGGACCTGTTGCAGAGCGACGCCTGCCGCTTCGTCTGACGCATCCATATATAAACAATACGGCAGGCCTTTGACAGGGTGTCCCAGCAGGGGCGCATTCTGCAGAGCCACTTTCGCGCTTCTAAAAGTGTATTCATATTCTGGTCCCCACTCCCATTTCGTGCCTTTCCGCAGTAACTGCAACAACGGCACACATATATTCGCGTAGAATGGTATGAAGCTGGAAAAATATACGACCATCCCTAAGAACGTCTGTAGTTGCGACAACTTCTTGGGCCTCTCTAATTCCAGTATAGCATTGACCTTCTCTAAGTGAGTGGAAAGGCCCAGCCATGATACTTTATGTCCCAGTAAAAGGATGGAAGAGTAGAAGAGATGACACTTCAGAGGGGATAGAGTCACACCCGCTTTCTCAATGGCTCCTAAAACTTGATCTAGGTGATCGATATGTTCTTCATAACTTTTGGAATAGACCACTATGTCATTGATGTACACCAGACAGAAATGCCAGAGATACGGGGATAAAATGCCTTGCATGATTCGTTGAAATATTGAGGGTTCAGTCCTGAGGCCGAACAGCATCCTCTTGAATTGTGAAAGTCCTCGATGAGTTCTGAAAGCTGTCTTCTCTACGTCTTCCGGGTTCATGTTAATTTGATTAAATCCTGCGAGCGCGTCCAGCGATGAAAACACTTGAGCTCCAGAAAGCGAGGAAAGGATCTCGGATTGACGAGGTATGGGGAATTTGTCTGGAATTGTTATGGCGTTTAATTTGCGGTAATCCACGCAGAATCGTGGTTTGCCATTCCAGTACGCAATCACTACTGGAGCACTCCACAGACTCACTGAGGGTTCGATGACACCTTGCTCAAACCATTTTTCTAGCTGCGCGTCTATCACCTGTTTCTTCTCGGGGAAGCTGCCATACATAGGTACGGCAATGGGCTCGACCCCTTCCTTCACCTGCACCTTGGCCTTCGTGTCTATTTGCCCAAGCCGGCTGTCAAATCCAAAGGCTTCTACTTGCTTCCGCAGCATCTCCCAGGCTTTGACTTTCAAATGTTTGGGCAAGGAGCCGACATCGAGCAACTTCTCTATTTCCGATGAGGGGTACAATGTGTCATCCGGCATAGCTGCAGTTTTTAGGCCATAGTTTTCGGCTTCAGCTTCTTCCGCATAGATTTTGCTGTCGGGACTTGGAACCCTTCCTTCTTTGTCTCTGGTGTGGACACCCCTTTTTGCATTCTCTTCATCTGGCGGTACACCTGATCCGAAGCTCGTTCGAATTGTTACTCCAACATTGTGCTTCTCTCTCTGATATTCTCCTTTTGCAGATGGTCGGTCCTCCCACGCCTTCATACCCTCCTCGTTCTCTTGCCTGGCCTGAATTATGGCCCCCATCAGAGCTGCCTTCGCCTTCATATGTTCTGCTTCATCGGAGCTCTCGGGATGGTCGAAGTAATTTTGTGGGTCGACTAGAGAACCAAGGATTTCGCCTCGAAAAATGTATCTGGGGTGCTTGCTTGTGTTGCTGACGGGCACCATGGGTTTTCGAGCTGAAATCAGAGTATTCGGAATAGTGAAGAAGGAGTCTTCCGCGTTAGTCAGTAAGTTTCTTTCTATCAGCTATTCCCGATCTTCCTGAAGATCCTCTTCCACTCGAATCACCCTGGTTTCATGAGCTACCTTCTGTGGCGCCGCGTCTTAGCCCTACAATGCTCTTTGGCTTTCGTCTTCCTCCTCGAGTGGGTCGTCAAGCTAGCAGCTAAGTTGTGGGCTTTGGCTTGATCGGCGAAGGCAACAACTCCTGTTGCTTTCACCTCGTAGCCTGAGTCTCCAAGAAGTATTTTGCTCCCAGACTCAACGTTTTGCCGAACTCCCAGCTCGTAATTCAGCTGGAAGTCCTCCCCGAGGAGAATGGGCACGCTCATACCCTTCACAGCGTATGCCTCTGCTTCGAGTTCTATCAATTCGCCCGAGGTAGATATGGCCAAGATCTTGATCTTCACGTACCCCTTAATTCGGGTACCCTTGTCTGTGAGTTGTGCCAACTTCATCTGTAAGCCTTCTTTGATTTGAGGCGGGCGTTTCAGGCTACGCGGGCATTCTTCTGAGATCAGCGTGATATCCGCGCATGAGTCTATCCGGAGGTCGACAGGCTTGTTCTCCAGTCCCTCAATCCATCCTCTAATAGCTAACATGGATACACCTATTACAGAGCTTCCCGGACGCGTATTTAATTTTGGGCGAAGGACCACCGGTTTGAGCTCCGTTGGAGGAGGAGGCAGCAGACGGTATTTGCCATGGTCTTGTGGACCCTCTTCTTCTTCTTCTGCTGGCTCCAGCACATCTGGTCGCAATTTTTTCTTATCCTCCTCGAGTTCTTCCTCTGCTTCCTCGATGATCCATCTCTTCGCTTTCGGCATACGCGCTTCTTCCGCCCAATACTTGTCCTCAATCTCTTTGATCTGTACCTTGAAAACTTTCTGTTCGCTTCTCGGTACGTCTCCTTCCTTCGTCTGGGTGTCCATTACGAGTATCCATTAGCCGATAAGTTCTCCGAAGTGGTCTTAAGCTTCTCATTGACAGCAACCTCTAGTGTTTTCGCCAGTGATAGAGCAGCCAAATTTAAAAAGATGAGTCGGACATGCAACCATCCAGGAGCACGCAGTAAGTACTGTGGTAGAGAAGGTCAGCTTCTTCAGCTGCGGCACCCGTTGTTGCTATTGACACATTTCGACGCTGCCTTTCGAGGTAGACATTCCAGTCCAGGCATTTACGATCCCAATGCTTTGCGCTCCCACATACCTTACAAGGAGAAGGCGGGAGTCGGCCCATCTTGGTAGTGACATGGTCGTTTTTTGCGAATTTATACCCGTCTTTTGGAGGCGGCCGTTGCTTGCGCTGCAAAACTTGGTAGACTTGTCTGAGAGTTGTGTCTTCATTTGAGAGAGATTCTTCTGCGAGGCCTTCTGCTACCACTCTGTTTTCCGGTCTCCGTCTGTCTGGTCCCACTCAGCACTGACTTCTGTTAGGTTTGCTCGCCTAAATGTCTGCTTTCCTGGTGGGGCTGAAGAGTTCTGGGAAAAGCCCAGGTGTTTCAAGGCCGAGGATAGATTGTGCAGCATCAGCGCATCAGGGCGATTCCTCTCAAACACTTCCATTAGAGCTTCTTCGTGTTCGTTGACCCGCTCATACAGCTCCTCCGTCGAGCTAATATTTTCAAGCACTATAATGGTGCTCCAGGCAATCAGAGCTTTCCTCATGACCAGGAAGACTTCGATCGGCCCCCCATCATCGGTATTCACAAGCAAACGTACATATTTTATTTGCCTCCCTAGGAATTTCTGAGGGCTTTCCTTCTCATGGCCTTCCTGACAAAAGGTCTGCTTCTCAAATTCAAGATTCATGAGGAGTTGCCATTGCTTCCCTAAGTACTTGTCCTTGATTACTTTCAAATACACGAGATAGTGGGACCTCATCTCAGCTTGTTGTTCTGTGGGTAACGTGAAAACCATACATATACTTGCGAGTCCTTCTTCAAATGGGATGGCAACCAGAATCCCAGCGCTCTGGGAAGCCAGCCAAGCAAGTTGGCCACTTGACTCACTTCCCAGAAGTAGTCGACTGCCGGGTCATGTTCTCCATCCCATTCAGGCAGAGACTCCACCTTGAGCTTCGGTTTGATCGTGGGCACTATCATCTCATAGGGTGCTCCCAGAGCAATGTAAGGGAATGGTGGGTTTCCCCCGTTGCCGCCACCTCCACCTCCGCCTCCGCCTCCTCCTGCATCTGATGTGTCAGGATTTGAGGGTGGTGATGGTGGCTCTCGTCCGGGCCGATCTCCAGACGGCGACCCTCTACGCCGCGGGGGAGGCGGATCACGGTAGCTTCGTCTCTCTATACCTCCGCTTCCTCCGTCATCGTCGCTCGAGGGATCATCCTCGGGATCTCCACTGGCAGCTCGTTCCTCCTGGTGAGTTTCACCCTCACGGCCGCGTTGGACTGAGTGTTCTCTTCCTTGCTCCCTACTCTCTGTGGGGCAGAGGCCTCTTTGCGCACGATCGCCATTACCCCGAGGAGGGGAATCGTCTTGGTGATAGTCCCGAGCTCTGAAGACAGCAGGTTGTCCTCCAGCAGCACTCCAGGGTCTACGTTTCTCCCACTGCTTCGGTGAACGGGTTGGATCGCGTCCTTCGAGGTGTGGGGGCAAGTCTCTGGGCGCGTTCGTGTGAAACAATTGCTCATCGACTTCGGGTACTCCTCTTAGAGTTGCAGCCGTGAGTTTCTGAGCTGCGTCCATCCTTCCTTTTTCCTGTGACTCCACCACTCCTGTGAGTTGACTGATCGAGTCCAACATTACAGGATACGGAGCGGTGGAAGCTGAAGCCATCCCGACGAGCGGGTTTGGAAGACTGGGCCCAGGCGTCGGCGTCTGGTATGTCATATCCCTCAGCGAGGTGGGCACAAAGAACTGATTAGCAGTTTTGTAGGGGATATTTGCTCCCATCATCCCAACCTTGGATATCGAAGCCGTCCGGCTCTCATCCTTCCGTTCTTCAACGGTCGTCGGAATGCCGCCTCCTTTGCTGAGTGCGCGCTCTGGCAATGCAACCCTTCTCTGCGGATGCCTTTGCAGAGGTTTCGGTTTTTCTGAAGGCAGTTCAAAGTTTGGGGGTGAGCTGTGACTAGACCTGCCCGACACTGCTATTTCCTTCTGATTCCCCGCTGCCGAGTAATAGACAGTCGAAGGCCTATGCTCTCCCAACCGGGGAGGGAAGGCACGTTGTAGGTATGTCGGAGCCTCCAGGTAGTGGGGAAGCCAATCTATTAGTCAGTTATAGCTTTGGGAGCTAACTCTCGAAGATGCGGTACGTGAGCGAACAAGTAATTCACGTTTGATATGGCTGATTTGTCCCTCGGAAACACGCTGTAGACTTCAAGCTCGGTCGATACAGGGGAGAGGAGGAGTTCGTCTTGGGTCAGAGCCCTATACTCTGACTCATATTTCTCGAAATTCCTCTGCGCGAGCTCCATTCTCTTGCTCAGGCCGACCCATGCGACGTGAAGGTCATTCAATTTGGAAGCGTTCCTGAGAACGGACATGAGGGTTTTATGTGGGTCCACCGAGAAGTACGTCTCCGTCCCTTCTACTAGGTTCGCCGCTTTCTTGAGCAGTTCTTGCATGTTTCTGATCATTCTCTCTGTCCCCAATCTGAACCCTGTCTCCAATGTAAAGTGTTCGACCGGGGCTTGATCGTAGGAATTGATCCCTCAATCCATGATATTACCGACCTCTAGCACTTTCTTGTTTGCAATGACCATGGCCCTCGCTAGGAGGGAACTGTCGTCTGAGGGTTCCTCAAGGTAAGCTCGCCTCAGATCGGCCATCAGGGATAACACATAAACATGTTTAATTCCAGATTGGACAGGTCTCAAGAGGCCCAGAGATTCTGCTTGTTTGACAACAACAGAAGACATCGGAGTAAGAGTGGACAGAGGGCTTGACTCAGGGCTAAGACGCTCGGATATAGGATTCAGAGGAGGGGATACAGTGAAGTGTGAGGAGTCATGCAAAGATAGCTTCCTCAAAGGGTGTTGAGAGCAGCGAAGCATGCATCGCAATTCCGGAGACAGCTGTCAACAGATTGATCGGCCCGAGCGCGTGTCTTAATGAAAGAAAGGCGCCAGCACAAAGCTTTCCTCAGTACTGTTACGACGTACTGAGGTAAGCTTGTGGTATTCCCTATGGACAGTCCAAAAACTGACAATTTACATAGTATTAAATTTACATAGTATTAGTTATATTAACATACAGTTCAGGTACTGTCCTGAGTACTGTTACGATGTACTGAGTATTAGTTATATTAACATAGGGTTCAGATTATAACAGGTTATGGGCTATTGCTGCTGAAAGCTGGACCCAAACGATGTTTAACCTTACCCCCGTTATATGACAACACCCGCTGACATCAAAAACCTCACACTTTCTTTGTCTACACTCTCAATAACCATGCCGCTCGAAGCAATCAAACCCAAAACCATATCTGGGCTCGACGTACTCGACCTTGACAAGAAGAATTATGTTTGATGGGCCAAGAAGGCTCTCGACACCTTCCTTTACGCGGGAATCCAGGAGTATGTGCTGGGGGACGTCACAAAGCCCACAGCCGGCCACACCAATTTACCCATTTGGACAAAGAACGACAACCTCACGCAGGCCGGCATTCGCATGCACATCTTGGACGTGGAGAAGGACTACCTCCGCAGCTGTAGCATCAAGTGCGCATCGGACATTTGGACCGAATTGAAGACACGGCATCGTCAGAAGGACTCGACCCAAACCTCGCTCGTCAATGACGTGCTCTCCATCAGCATCGAGCACAACGGTGAAATGGTCACCAAAGCGGCACAGATTCGCGAAATTTGCAAGCACATCTTCGAAATCGGCACACTCAATGAGGATAAGCTCGCGCGTGTCATCCTCCTCCGTGCCCTCTCATCTGAACTCCGTTATGTTTGCAACAAATACGAGGATGATGCGACATCCACCCCCACTGACATAGTCCAGTCGCTCGAGAAGGCGAAAACGCGCTGGGATGAAGAGACAAAGAAGACATGCGAGGTGGAGGAGCGAGCAAATGCAGCCCGCGCACGGTGAAGTCCCCCCAGCCAGCCAAAGGATCCAAGACCAGCCTCTGCTCGACCTGCAGCGGCAAGCACCGCACCAACAAATGTTGGGGAGCGGGCGGCGCAATGGAGGGCAAGTGCGAGGAGGTACTCAAGCGGAGGGCGGTGCGTTGCAAGGACGAAGAGTCCAAAGCAGACAAGCCCTCGAGCACCAAGCCTGTCAGCAAGCCGCGCTTCGCCATGAAAGACGCAAGCGGCAAAGCCGTCTACTTCACAATTGCTGACGACAGCGCAGACAGCGCTGCTACTGCTATAAATGAAGTCACTCCGAATTCCAATCTCGAAGAACTTTACAAGGTATACCACGCTCGCCGCGACTCCAACACGTCCGACTTCTCAATGTTCACGGACCCAGACACGCACACAGCACTCATCACAGCCAGCAACTGTGAGCCATTTGCCGCTGACACCGGTGCAACCGATGTCGTATCCCAAAAATGTTGGGAGTTAAGACATAGTCATCCACCACAATTCCCCTCGCCAATAATATTAAGAAATTACTGACCATGTTATACAGGAGTCATGATTTGCAATCATTGTCCAGATCAGCTGCAATGCGAAATTTGTACACTGAGTAATTAATGTCTGTTATGCATTCAGGAAATTATGATTTACAAAGGAGCCCCACAATTTTGTTGAAGAATGTCTCATTCTTCCAGCAAAGGGAATAATTTCTCACCCCTAAATATGATGTCATTATAACGTAGCATTACTCAGTATGACTAAGAAAGTTCCGCTTGAGCATACTGAATTCAGGGGTAACTCCACTATGACTTCATTTCTGTGCCTGAAAAATAGGTATAAAAGGCTGCCGTAGTTAGCTGTACAGGAGCCAAGTATCTCAGGATCCAAGTATCCTAGTATTTTTAATACTCACTTGGTATCTATCTCACTACTAGTAATTTGAGTCTGTATTTCTGCTCAAATACATTGCCTTTTCATCCTCTATTCTTTGCCTGCCTCAAGACATTTGAACACCTCAGTCCCATTGTATTTCAGATTGCACATACTGCTGCTGCAATTGATACTACCACGTTCAGATTACACATATTGGAATTGCTGTAATTGAACTTTGCTTGTCTTACGAACAAATCGTGTTCAGATTACACATACTGAAATTGCTGTAATTGAACTAAGTCAGACCTATGAACAGATCTAGTGTTCAGATTACACATACTGAAATTGCTGTAATTGAACTAAGCCAGTCCTAGAAACGAATCCCGTGTTCAGATTACACATACTGGAATTGCTGTAATTGAACTCACTCATACTTAAGCACGACCATAAGTTCAGATTACACACACGCAGTTGCTGTAATTGAACCAAGATCTCATATTGCTTCTAACAGTTGTCAGTTTGTGAACATAAGTCAGTCAATTCTACATTGATTAACCTCTGAATCCACAGATATATCAGTATCACTTCTATTGATAGGAAATTCTCACTCAATCTAAGAATAGCACCAGTTGCTCGGAATATTCGATTTATTGGTCTAGCATATTACCCCTTCAAGCATTGAGGGATAAGCCGAATCTTCAAGGTTCCGCCGATTCTCTTGTAGAGCTAAATCTACGTACAACACCGTCCACATCTCCCCAGTGAAAGAAGACTTTCATACACTACAACCCATCAGCCCACAGAAAATTTGGGGTGTCAGTGGCACTTACATCGAAGCAATAGCCATGGGCAACATCCACATCCACAGCAACAGTGGGCACATCTTCATCCTTTGGGATGTCTTGTATGTTCTGCAAGCTTCCATGTGTCTGCTCTCGATCGAGCACGTCGTCGACCTGGGTTACTGCACCTTGTTTGCAGACGATGGGTTCTCTATTGTCGACATTAAAAGCCAGACCACCACCATAATGGGAACCCGCCACGGCAAGAAACTTTACTCACTCGACGGCGCTATCATCTCCCACCCCACCGCCCAAGTCGCCACGACCCAACTCCCTCCCGCCAGCCTCGAAACTTGGCACGGCTGACTCGGCCCCATTGGTGTATCCACCATCCGAAAGATGGCCGAAGGTGAAATGGCGAAAGGTATGCCTGTTGATCTGTGATCTTGGTAAACAGACCCAAACACCAGTGCCAAAAACTAGAGCACATGCGAGGTCGACGAGAAAGCTTGGAGTGGTGTGCGTTGATCTGACTGGGCCGGAGGCAGTACAATCAACACGTCATAATATTTGTTCTATGGAATTGGTCAGCGAATACACGGACATGACCTGGTGCATACCATTGTGATCCAAAGACCAAGCATTCCCAGAATTAAAGCGCTGGGAAAATGAGAGACGCCAAGAGTGCAGTGAAGAAGTCGGCATATATTGTGTCGATAACGGGGAACTGAAAAGCGACCAAATGAGAGATTGGTTGGCACGTGTGGGTACAAAAATGCAAACGACGGCACCATGTACTTCAGCGCACAATAGTATTGTGGAGCGGCGGCATAGAACCATTTTTGAACTCGCCAGGTCAATGCGCTCAGCCAGCGGGCTCCCCGCGAATTTGTGGGATTATTTCATCGAAACAGCTGGTTACATCACACAGCGGCGGCCTACAACCTACCAACGGAAGAAAACTCCCTATGAGGCATGGTACAACGAGAAACCAGACCTCTCTCACCTTCAAGAAATCGGCTGCCAGGTGTTTGTACTAATTCAGAACAAGCATAACCCGAAAATTTTTGAGTGCTCGCTAGAATGTCAGCTTATTGGGTACTCCTCAAACTCGAAGGCTTACATTTGCTACTATAAACCTGCTCGTCGTGTTATCACCTCCTACCACGTCCAATTCATCGAATCCCATCAAACTATATCAAAACCGCTTCAGCCCGGAAAGATTGTAAATGCGGAGGAAGAAATTCCTACCACTCCGTCATCCATCATAACGGTGGAAGATCAGGACGATGACGATGAGCGGGATGCGCCGCAGACGGAGCCTGCCGTCATCCCCGAGCCCGTTCCCAATCCCGGCCCTGAGGCCGTTCCCAATCCCAAAGAGCCTATTCCCCAGCGCAGTGGTCGAGTTCCAGGAGAAACAAGAGAAGAAAGGCTTCAACGTGCTGTGGAGGAAGCCAAAGATGCTGGAGAAAGAGTCAGAGCTAACAGAGAAGCAAAACGGCGAGAACACATACCAAACAAGAAGGACGCCCACGTCCTCATCGACGCTATCGCCATGCACGCTCTCACAGCCGACGATGCGCAGCTCAATCTAGAGCACCCCGATGATCCCAAATTGGCCAAAGGAGCCCTTAACAGCCCTCTCGCAGACAAATGGCTATCTGCGATGCACGATGAGCTCAAATCTATCAAAGAGATGGAAGTTTACGTTCTTGTCCCCCGTTCCGCTGTCCCAAAAGGCCGCAAAATTATGCGGGGCAAATTCGTCTTTCGCACAAAATGTGACTTTACTGGCACAGTGTCTCGGTATAAAGCGCGGTATGTCCTCCTCGGCCACCAGATGATCTACGGGCAGGATTACACAAAGACAACCTCACCAACAGCTCGCACCGAATCCCTTCGAGTCTTATTTCACCTTGCAGCTGTGTTGGATTATGAGCTCACACAAATTGACGTCAAAACCACGTACCTGTACGGCGCCATTGACGAGGACACTTGGATGGAACAACCAAAAGGCTTCGAAGAACCCGGTAAGGAGGACTGGGTCTGGGAGCTGAAAAAGGGACTGTACGGAATGAAGCAAGGCGGGCGGCTGTGGAACAAACATATGGACTCACGTATGAAGGCGATTGGCTTCACACAACTCGGTGTCGAGCACTGCATCTATTATTGCAAGAGAGAGTCAGGAACAATCTCCACAGCAGTACACGTGGACGACTTTACCGTGGCAGCGAGCAGCATTGAGGAGGAGCAGTGATTCGAGGAGGAGCTCAGGGCGGAATGGCAAATCTCGCGAGCGGATGCCAACTTCATTGTTGGATGGGCCATAAGCCGGGACAGGGAAAGTTGCACTGTCTACCTTTTGCAGAAGGCACTGATCAACAGAATTGTAGCCGAATACAACTGCAAGGACGCGAATCCAGTAAAAACTCCACTTCCCCCGAATACGAGACTCACCAAACGCGACCTCCCACAGTCTGAGGAGGAGGGAAGATGAGCTGCTGCACAGCCGTACCAACAGCTTGTGGGAGTTCTCATGTATCTTGCCATCTCAATACGCTCTGACATCATGCATGCTGTCAGCATCCTCAGTCAATTTAATAGCAGCCATGGGGAAACACACTGGAAAGCAGCCATTCACGTCGTCAAATACCTCAAAGGAACCAGAGATTACAAACTGGAACTTGGAGGCACTGAAACAGCTCAACTTGTTGGCTTCACCAACTCGGATTACGCCAATTGCCCAGACACACGGCGGTTGGTTTCCGGGTACTGCTTCACATTGGGATCTGGCCTGATTTCCTGGATGTCCAAGAAGCAAGCAACTACAGCCACATCCTCCATCGAGGCAGAGTACATGACTGCGTGCTCCGCAACAAAAGAAGCCATGTGGATTCGCAATGTCCTACTCGGTCTAGACCAAGGACAACAAGACCCTACTGTAATCTTCATTGACAACAACAGCGTGCGAATACTCACCGAGGACCCATCTTTCTACCAACGCGCCAAACACATCGAGATGCAGCACCACTACAGCCGCGAGTGCGCTGAACACGGAATTGTACACTTTGCTGACGTGCCGTCGGTGGACCATGTTGTGGATGTGTTTACAAAGGCTCTTCCAGCTAAGGGCAAAACAATAGACATGTTTCGTTTTTCGAGCAAAGTTCGGCTAATTTCGGCAGAGTTCGGCAAGCAGCTGTGCATCTCTCTACCAACGCTCACCATAAAAACCTCAAATGTCAATAGCGCTCCGCTCCAACCTTTGCCTTTCACCTCGACTTGATGGCGGGTAATAGGTGCCATATTCCTCCTGCTCAAAAGTGGCTCGTTATCACGATGGCCACCCACGGATGCATGAAGGGACCGGCAATCCACGACGCCACGGGAATCAGTGTGCGGACAATCTATTGTATACTCTCGACATGGCGTAGCACGGGGAAAGTGGTCAGAGTACCTCTTGAGCTTGGCCGGCCCCGTATTCTCACTGCGCTTGATGTGTCGGTATGTTTCTGCCTATGATGAGATTAGACGAGAAGCTTGATCCTTTACAGTTCCTCGAAGGGCTGGTGGAACGGACACCGGATATATACACCTTTGAGTTACAACAGGCTCTCGCCAATGTTATGGGGATAGAGGTTGACAAGAAGACGATCCGCAATGCCCTTCTCCGTCGTGGCTATACCCGGAAAGTCATGTGTCTGCTTTCCTTTTGTTTGTGTGTATCCTAAATAATCTGTTATATAAGGTCTCTCGTGAGGCGCGTGAAGCAGATCCAGCCAAACGGGATGGTTTCCAAATCGAGATTGGTCAATACCACGCGTGACAACTGGTTTTCCTCGACGAGTCCGCAGTCAACCGTCATACCTCCAAGCGGCTGAAGGCGTGGGCACCGTGTGGCGAGAGAGCCCGCCATCACGACTTTTTTATTCGGGGTATTCGGTGAGTTGCACCTCCGCCATTCTACGCACAGACTTAAGACTATTCAGGTACTCAATACTACCGGCAATTTGTCTGGATGGAGTTCTTTACCTCGACATAATCGCCCATTCATGGACAGCAGCAGAATTTCAAAATTATCTTGATAACCTGCTCGATCTCATGAACCCATACCCCCACGATAACTCGGTCCTCGTTATGGACAATGCTAGCGTCCATCACTTTGAGGGTATCCGAGAAATGGTTGAAGGACGGTACGTTACTGTCGAATTTTTATTATTATTTGCTGAAAAAAGCAGTGGTCGGCGGCTTGTATATCTATCGCCTTATTCCCCTGACTTTAACCCCTGTGAAGAGGGCTTTTCGGCCACAAAATCCTGGATCCGGCGCAACCGCGATTATGTTCTCATCGAGCTAGACAACGGCGTTGATTGTGATCCTATCGGGATGTTGTGGGAGGCCGTGTATACGGCGATGACACCGGAGAAGATCGAAGGGTGGTTTAGGGATTCAGGTTATGTTATATAATTCTCATATGTATGATTTGACAGACTGTAATTCACCAAGAAATGATTCATATACAAATAATGATACAGATACGGAGCATGCAGCAGCGGTAGTTCAAGAAAGAGTCAATGTACATAGCCGCAAGAATGAGATCCTTTACTCCTCCGCAGAGACCCTCGCACGCTTCTTACCGTTGCGCTTCTTAGCCGCCTTGACCATCTTCTCCGCCTTCTTGATAAATCCCCTAACTGCGCCATCTGCCATGCCGACATTCTCCTTGTAGTAACTCTCGCCGAATCCAAGAGCGCTGGAAGCGTACACAATCCCCTTTGCACAGAGAGGTTCTGTGTATTGCATGTAGTTGAGGTCCGGGAATTTATCGTGGAGTGCGCCGAGAACGTCCAAAATGCGAAGAGGATCCTCGTTGTCGTCCGAGTCCTCATCAGATGAAACTTTGCGCACGCGCTTGGGGGTGTTTGTGTTTGCATCGCGCAGCACATGGTCGGAAGCACCCCCGACATGGACATGGATAGGAGGGAGTGTAGGCTGGCTGCGATTGGAGCCACGCTCGTGTCGCTGATGTCCCTTTTTGGTGAGCTCATCGAGATTGAGGACGTTGGGAGGTGTTATACATTCCTCGTCTGCCTCCCCGTCATGCTGAAGGAAGAATGAGAGAAGATGTCAGTCGAAATAAGGTTGCGCACCATCTTTCGCGCCCATAGCATGACGTGTTCAATCCCAAGCAGCACATGCTTTCCTGGAAACTTGCTCTCAGGCCCCATAACATGGCACCATCGATTCTTGCTGGGATGAAGAGCACAAGCAAGCTTTGCCTGGAGCTTGCGAAGCTCGACCGACGTAACAGCCGTTTCGGACTCCTTCTCGGCCTGCTTTGTCGTCTGTCCATCAGGCTGAACCTGCTGTAACAGAAATATCAGAGGACTCTCAGCCAAGATATAATAAAGACGTACCAGATTCACTAGCTCCATTACAACTGCCTTTTTGCGACGTGTACTCTTCATCAAGTCCACCAACACCTTCAAGGCATCCCTCAGGTCCTTGTCGGTCGAGAGGCGATGGTAAGGGTCCTTGTGGCGCTCTGACAACTCCTTCCAACCCAAGTTCGCAGTCGCCGGATCAACATTCATATGGGCGTGAACGCACGAGAAGAAGTCGCCCGCCGGGATATCGGATGGTAGAACGAGCGTAGTTGAAACAGTCGCGGCCTTCTTCGCCTTCTTGTTAGCAGGCTGGGTGCCGTATACGGGTAGGCTGATAGTTATGAGAGGCGTGGCTATCACGAATCGCGATATGGAGTGAGTATTCGAAAATCTATGAAGCACATTGATGTACAGTACCTTGAGTCGACTGGACCGAAGTAGTGGGTGTAGACTGAGGCTGCGGGAGGTGCCACTGCGGGCTGATGAAGTCGTAGTTATCTTCCCATGAATTGGATGGTCCGGTGTGGGCAAACATGCCACTGTCGAGTGCTGCATTGATGCCAGCGACCGCCAACTGCTGATTGGTAGGAGGAGGAAGAGGGCTGAGGCCAAGAATGTAACCAGCATAGGGACTAAGGTGCTGGTCGCTGTCGCTCGAATCAGAGGGAGAAGCCATATTGTAGGTAGTACGTGCTCGTGAGGCTGTTGAGAGTCTCTGGTCTTTTATGTTCCTCCGTCTCCACCATACGCAATGGTGAGCTCATTGGTATCGCCGTCATGAAGCTTATTTTGTGGAAAGACGACGGGAGTGAGGGGCAAAATTCCAATAGCACTGACAGTGCGTTGCAACCGTCCAAAATTATACGCTGCTTGCCGAACTCTGCCGAAGTTAGCCGAACTTTGCTCGAAAAACGAAACATGTCTATCGTTTTGCCCTTAGCTGTCAGCCGGCGTTGTTCAAGAAATTTAGAGGTGAGATGGGCTTGAAGCCGACTCCAAATTGAGGAGGAGTGTTGAAAGCAGCAAAGCATGCATCGCAATTCCAGAGACAGCTGTCAACAGATTGATCGGCCCGAGCGCGTGTCTTAATGAAAGAAAGGCGCTGGCACAAAGCTTTCCTCAGTACTGTTACGACGTACTGAGGTAAGCTTGTGGTATTCCCTATGGACAGTCCAAGAACTGACAATTTACATAGTATTAGTTATATTAACATACAGTTCAGGTACTGTCCTGAGTACTGTTACGACGTACTGAGTATTAGTTATATTAACATACGGTTCAGATTATAACAAAGGGGGTGTGTTTGTTTCGTTAGTAGCAGCTCTCTCTTCTCGACTTGCAGATTGTGAAGGAAGGGGCTTTGACGGAAACGTAGGCACCACCGTGGGGATAATGTGTCTCCTACGAGTTCTCACCGCAATAGGTAGAGTAGCTACTGCACTTGTATTTAGTGAAGAGCTCTTGCGAGGGGAAGTAGATCTGGATTCAGATTGTGTGATCCCAGGCTTTGCAGCGGGCGTCGAACTCAATTCCTCTTCTCGGTAGTGTACCGACTTAGCTGCTGAGGCTCTGGTAGGGGCGTAGAGTTGTGACACGGCTGCCTTGAGATAAGGAGTAGAGTAAGTGAGTCAACGGTTGACTGATCCCCCTAGGCACGTAATATAGGAGTAATTGGTGGTGTGAACTGGCCAGGACGTCAACATTCCCAGTTTGTCCACTTTGTAAGGATCGTCTGGTTCCTTACTCGGGATCCGTTGACTGGTCAATATCCAGCGGGTTCACGACTCGTTACAATGTGGTAAGACTCTTATTACTTAATGGTCAACTCTTAAGGAATTAATCTGGAGTCAGATATCCAGGCTCTCTCAGAGATCAATTCTAGTCCTTCACAAATATTCGCGATAAGAGAATCGGCTGTCTCGTAGTAAGGATCGTAGAGAATCGTAACAAGCGTAAGGTTGTCATTATATTCATGGAGACGCCCTCTGCCTCTATCAAAGACTCATATTCACGAGAATTGAGAGGCAGCAAGCAGCAGCGTAGAGGTTAGGTGATAAGAGATGATGATTATACACGTGTATTGAATACATCGCTATCACTATTTATTTTATTTTATTTTTTATTTTTTTGAATCATTGTTATTTGCCCCATGCTGCGTACAGTAAGTTAGGCATACTTCTACACTGCTGATTTCTGTAAGTATGTATCGTCGTCTATAAGGATCGTTGAAATTTTGTCCTTTGGCCAACTTTAGACCAGAGTCGGACGCGGGCGTATATAACGCACTATGTGGGGGGGAGGGAGAATAGAATAGAGGTAAAGAGCCCCGCAGGCGAGCGATATGTATAGTAAAGTAGAATAAGAGTGAGGGATACATATCTTAAAGGTCCATTTGTCACGGCACGGGAGTGTGGGTCGAGTTACATGTTAAAGGGGTCTGCGGCCCGTGGTATTGCGCCGGGGATGCTGAACATGTTGCCAAAGGCGGTGACTGCTTGGTGGAATGTGGGTCGTGCAAGGTCGGGCAGGGCGGGGAGTTCTCCAAAGACTGCACGAAAGCGGCCTGTGCGAGCGATGTAGTGGAAGAGATGTGGCAGTAGTTCTCGCAGTCCTAACAGCTTGGCGATGTCACGCGTACGCTGGCCGCCAGCTCTAACGAGCTCGCGGCGGGCGTCCGCATGCGCATTGCACTGCAGTAGGTAATGCGCTACCGTCTCGTCCGCTTGGCGGCAACAGGGGCAAATCGGCGAGTCTGCTTTTTGGATGCGATGGAGATGTTTGGCCAGCGTGCAGTGGCCTGTGCGAAGTTGGAGTAGTAAGACGGCGAGGCTGCGTGGGAGTTTGTCGGCGAGTTCGAGGTACGAGCCCTTGAGGAGTTTTGGGTCATATTGGACAGTGCGGGCGTATCGCGGTGACTTCTTCCACGCTCCTTCGACACGTGCCGCTATTTCAGTGTTAAACGCCTGTCGTACCGCCGCCTTGCTCCAGGGGAGGAGGCCCTGTAAATCCCCTGGGATGTTGCGCCTACTCGAGGAGCCCTCCTGGGCCGCCTTCTTCGCCTCCACATCTGCTCGTTCGTTCCCCAGGATATCTTTATGACCTGGCGCCCATCGAATAGTCACGTCCACATTGGGATGGCGTTCCACCAACGTGCGCCAGCGGGCATGCCACGCGTCCCATATCCAGTGCGATGGTGTTGTCTTCATGACTCTCGTCGCGTTCACCGCTGGTTGGCTGTCAACCACCACTGTGACCTTTCCCTCCACCTCGGGCTGTTCCATCACGAGGGCTAGGGCCAGATTGCCTCCGACTCCTTCGCCCTCAAAGACTGTGTGGCAGTCCGCATTCCCGAGCTGCAATCGGCTCGAGGAGACCTCCACCCCACGCCAAAATAGCACCACAGCCGCGCCGATGCGTCCGTCAATTCCAGACCCGTCCGAAAATACCTTCCATTCCGCTTCGTCCTCCCTCTCCGCCTCCAATGCCGCCTTCTTCGAGCTCGGTATACTCACCGCCATACCCGATTTCCAATTCGCCGTCATTCTCACCGCTGCCACCTTCTCCATTTTCTCAGGTTCCATCCCAAAGTCCCTCATTAAGTCCTGGAGGGGTGTTGCATGTGCCCCGTAGTTGCATCCCCGCGCAGCCTCCACCACAGCCTCGCGGAGTGGGTGCCCATCTGCTATTGTCGCAAGACGCAATGCTGCTCCAAATCGAACCTTCTCGACCATCAGCGCGATGGGAAGCAGCTTCGCGTGCACGTCTAGGACTTCTGTTGGGGTAGAACTGAGGGCACCAGTTATTGCCAGGGCTGCTCGGCGTTGTATGGTGCGCAGTTTCTTCATTATTCCACGCTCGCGTTGCTTAGCGCCGCGTTTCCGATTGCTAGGTGCGGGGGATAGAAAGATGTCGGCGGCATAGAGCATCCGCGGTATGCAAATGCCCAGGTACAGGCACCGCATCGCGTTGGCGCCAATCCCACGGGAGGTACGCGCGAGCCGTCCGAACTGCGTGAGCCATCCCTGCCCTTTTGCGAGTGCTGCCGCTTCTTGTGTTTTCCACCGCAGTTCGGAGTCTATGTGGACGCCCAGCAACTTTACCGAATCACTCGACTTGATGACGTGGCTGCCGAGTTTCAGGGAGGGTCGGGGTAGTGGTACGGTCTTGTTGCGGATGAAGGTGTGTGGGACCCGTTGTCGCGTCGCGTCCGTGAGCTGATACTTTGCCGGTCCGAAGAGCGCGTTATGATCTGCAGCCCATTCGTCTACGCCTCGTGGGCGTTGGATGATGTCGACGATTTTTTCGTGCATGATCTTAAGGCTGCGACCGACTGTCACTAGTGTGTTATCGTCCACGAATATTACCCCTGATTCTCCGCGTTTAGCCTTGGGAATTTCCGCCAAACCCGAGTTGTAGACCAGGTATAAGAAGCCCGAATGCGGGTTGCCTTGGTCCAACCCCCCATCTACCTCGAAGGGCTCCAAAGTGTAGTCTCCGAAACTGATGCGGCTCGTACGACTCGCATACCGTCGCCGCAGCCATTCGACGTGCTCGACTGGTACCCCGTGCATACGCATCTCGTGGGCGAGTCGGTCAAGGTCGACACTCGGGAATGTTCCCTTCACGTCCATGCACAGCACACTCGCGACCTTGCCGTCGCGCCACGCGTCCTTGATAATCTTTACAACTGCATGAACCGCGTCAGTAGTTGACCTGCCGGGGCGTGCGCCGTAGTGGTTGTTCGGGAGGATTCCCGCCAATTCAGCCTCCGTTGTGCACTGCAGATTCTTACACAGATTGTATAGGCGTGGTATACCCTTTGACAGCACGATCGGGCAGTGAGCGGCGGGGTCTGCGTAATTGGGTTTGCTGGGTTTGCGTAGCACCAGGCTGAGAATGTCGGCCCATCCTCGTGGATAGTGCTTGAGGGTGTTGAGCGTCCGAAAAATTGGCCCTATGAAGTGTATGAGAAGGTTAGTGTTCTGGACGAATACGGAGTTGGATATGGAGTCCGGGTAAGTGGCTTTGTACGGCCTCATACGCCCGATGGCTCTTCGTAGAAGGGCGTCCGAGATTGGCTCCCACTTCCACGCCGGCGGTGGGTACTCGGCCTCTGCCGGCACCGAAGACGTGGGCATCTTCGCAGGAAAGAATTCCTTCTGGAGCAGCTGCGTCTTTTCCTCGTTAGTCACCGCCGCCTCCACCACTGCCTTCGTGACGGGGTCGCGCTTCTCCAGAGTGGGGATGCGCGCTGCTGCCCCATCCGATGGCTCGGCCATCAAGAGCTGACTCGCTGTCCACACTGTCGAGACGTCGAGCGATGCTAGCCACTCCACCCAGTGCCTCAACTTCTGGGTCTTGACGGCATTGCAGTAATCCTGCCTCACGACCCGGGCCGCCTCGTGGGCCGGGTGCTCGGGGACGAACCGTCAGTGGTGCGCAGTGTTTTGTAGCTTCATCGCTGCCTTTTTCATCTCCTTCAGTTCCGGTGTAAACCACCGTTTTGAATACGGAGATGGTTTGGACATGGGGACGTGGTTTTTCACGCAACGGCGAATCGCTCCCTTGAGTTGCTCGACTGCCTCTTCGACTTCCTCGACCGTATCATACGTGTCGCACCGGTCAATCCGGAGCAGTTCGCCAAAGAGCTGCTCGCGAAATTTGCTCCACTTTGTCAGTTGATACAGCGGTCGCGGTTGGTGCTCCACCGCATGTAGTGAGATGTCCAGCTCCTGGATGATGGGGATATGGTCAGTTTTCACAAGGCGTAATGCCGGTTCCGTGTCGCATCGGGTGTAAAACTTTGTGAGCGAAGGGGAGCAGAAGACATTATCCGGGCGGGTGAAGTTGCCCGTCGAGAACGACTGCAAGGTCGGGATGTCCTTAGGTAAGGGCATCTTAAACCTATGCCTCGTGATGAGGTCGAGGAGGGGCTGCGCGAGCTCCAAGTTGCGCGTGGTAAACAGATGGTGGTTGCGTAGCTCGTCCCATAATGGGCTATGGCAGTTAAAATCGCCTGCCAGAATATAGTACAGGGGCCCCGCGGGGTGTACCGCCGCTTCTGGGCTCCGAAGATAGTCACGCACCGCATCCAGTGCATCATTGTGCGCGCCGTCATTGTATACATTGATGATGCATATTGTTCCAAAGTCTCCGTAAATCCGCATGGCAGTGACATCCGGTGAGGCTATGGGTATTGAAGACCAGGATGATGAGGGTAGTCGGGTGTTGACGAGGATCATTGAGCGCGTGGCCCGGTGGTTCGGGGTATGTGTCGGGGGATAGATAGACACAAACCGGCGGTTGGCTCGGGCGACCCCGCGATTGTCGATGTGAGGTTCTTGTATGAGTCCGATATCATAGATTTGAGGCTTGAGGGAATGACAAAAGTCCAGCTGTGAGTCGAGGGATTTATTGAGGTTCTGCTGCCATATGCACAGCCGTGTCTGCGATGAGCTGTTGGGAACGACGTTGGACATTAATCAGATCGTCCACCCTGCGGGGGATTAGTTAATAAAGTGATTACGTTCGGGAGGTCCATGTCCTCTGAGAGAGGAGGGAGCTCCGCCTGGGGTGGTATTGGGATATATCCCTCCGATAAGTCAGACTGCTCCAATGGGTGAGCGTTGGCCACGGTTCTGGCCTTGAGCTCATCAAGCTTCGCTCTACGCCCGCGGCGACGTTGGTCGGACTCGGTAGCCGATACGCTGGCTGTGTCATCGTCTCTAGCAGTCTCTTCACGTTGAACTGCCTCCGTAGCTGCAGACGGCTGAGTTACCTCCTGCTCCATCTGCGCCGCTCTGTCCGGGTGCATACAAACACTCGGTATTATCTGCGGACCATTGGCCATTTCTGTCAGCTTCGTTTGCCGCAGTGCAAATTCCCCAGTGTCCGCTGTTCCCTTTGCAAAGGATACGCGAGCACCCCCATTGAACATAGGACCTGTGTTTGTCATCCCCACTCGGAGGCTGGCTGCCACTTCCGATGACGGGCCTGGGTCCCGTCCTCTGCGTGCATTGGCAATCCTCTGCCATTCCAGCTGACGTTCAACACTCTCTTTGGCTTGCACTTCACATGTAACCCATGAGCTCGGATCGTCAGGAGTAGGGAAAAAGGGATAATTTGCATCTGGGTTGCGCTCTAGTGCAAACTGGAGCTTGTCGAGAAAGACTGGGCAAGAGCGGTCAGCCGCCCCGTGCCCCTCGTGTGGGCGTCTCGCAATTTTGCAGTTGGCACATGCCTGCTTATCGTTAGCGACCATGCACGACTTCGTTGTGTGCATCTCCCCACACCTTGCACACGTCTCGTGTATGGACGTGCACACCGCTGCTACGTGTCCCATCCCCTGACATCTCATGCAGCGCACCGGCTCTGTCAGGAGCTTGTGGCCGTACACAAGCTTTCCTTCAACATACGCCCCGTTCCTCAAGAATGTATTCGCCATGCTGGCCTCTTTGAAACCAAAGACTGCATGCGCAACGCGCTGCCCTGCATGCTGCCGGTCTGCAGGCTTGATCCAGCGAGCCTTCGCCAAATCGCCAACGGGCATGTTGTTGTCACCCTCCACTACGTGGAGAGCCCCGTCCCGGCTGGGGTCAAACGACACGGGCACGAATTGTACGACAAAATTCAAGAGCCGCTCTTTATAAAATGACGTACCTCCCATTGCTGCCAAGAATGCATCCATGTTAGCCTTCACCCAGCTCGCCCCCTTGGCTGAGTTCATGTGTAGGAGTACAGCGCCGTCCCGTTGGAATGCAGCCCCCATAAATGTTGTTCCCGCCGGAGGTGGGGTCGCTGCTCCAGGTGTCATGATAGTGACTCCCATGCATGCCTTCTCGACAATCTCTTTCTCCGACAGCCCGTTGAGCCACTCCACCGTCTGCAGTGCCCGTTCGATGAGTATCTGCCACGTACGGGCAGCAGCTGTAGCAAGTATGGCTGCATGTGCCGGCGGCAGCAACCTGCCCGCGTCCGGCGTAGCAGCAACCGCATAAGAGCGTGTCATTCCCACCGCAGAGTGTGCCAGCTGTTTCGCTGAAGCATCAGATGGTGCTGCTGCCCCAGCACATTGTACAATCTCCGCTACATCGTCCTCCAACCTGTTAGTGAGCCTCGCTATGTCATCACATTGCTCCTCCACAGTGCGCGTGAGGACTTCGGCGGCAGTGCGTAGCTCCCCCACCAGCTCGTCATCTGCGCCTCCGGGTTCCGCAGAACGCGCCCGGGGTAGGGTCTCCACCATCCCCACCAGCCGCTCCACATCTTCCGCAATGGATTCCATAACCGCGTTAACACGTCCCTTCTCTAGTAGCAGCGCGACAGCTCTCAGTGCGTCGGCTGCGATAGCAGTCTGTGCAGCTGTGTCGGCCACCCGCAATAATACGAGTGCCAAAGTTGCAAGCGACGGCGTGGGGTCGCAGTCCCTGGATACGAAGTCTTTTTGCACAAGGTACTCACGAGCGCTCGCTGGCGTTGCCTTCTGCCAGTCTGGTCCATTTCCTTTGTATAGCTGGTCTCTTGACTTCTGCGTGTGCGCATTCTTTGCCTGTCCCGGCATGGCGCGCGTGCTTGGCCAGACAGATTTTGATGTTTCCGCTGTACCTCCCGAGCTGGAGAGCGGATTTTTTCCCAGGGGACTCGTCCCCGGGGGCCGGTTCATTTGTTGTAAAGAGTAAGAGGGTCTAGTTAAGCTAAGGACCACTACACGCTATGATGCCCAAGCCTCAAAGAAATTTTCGAGACGCCGATCAGTAGCACATGGTGGTTTGTTGCCAAGAGCCTCCCGCTATCACTATTGATACTAACATGTACAAATGCAATTGTGCCGAGGCTATTCAATGTAAAGAAGATCAGTCATAGGTATGGATAGAGGCAAGTAAAGAAACAATTTAGAACAGGCCCTTACACCATGCCCACCTCCACCCCTGCCTTCGTTGACAATATGTCCCAGACCTTCACCCCTTCCCTTCCCATACATGCACCTGTGGTCACAGTCGGTGCGACCCTCGCACCCTTCGACCCAAATGCCTTCGACCCGGACAAGTTCACCAACATTGACTGGAATTTATTCAGCTCCCCCAACCTCGACTTCTCCGGCAGCAAAACGCCCTTTGGGAATATCAATCTCAGTGCCGCACCACTGTCGCGGTTGGACACCATGAACCCGATGGCAGCAAACACATATGGCACGTACCCCATGGGCACGAGTGTCCAGTCGTTCGTTGGGATGCCCCCGCTCCCAAACAACTACTTGGGGAGCAGTGTAACCTACAACGACAACACTGTGTTCCCCTCGATCCTCAGCACCCTCAGAACGGTCCCTGCAGTGGCCAATGGTGCGTCTGCAAGCGTGTTCTCAGCGAGCACAAACTTGGACGATGGTGGGGCAAGGAAAAGGAAGAGTACAGATGGAGAGGGCATGTCGGCCCAGAAGATGGCCTGCAAGACTACCACACGCATGCTGGGCGCAGAGAACGAGAGCGGTGTGGCTCCTGGCACAGGCAGTGGGGGTGTAGAGGGCGGCGGTGCAGGTGCAAGTGCGGGCTCAGACACGAGCACCATCGCAAGCGCCCCTGGTGCACCTGCACTGAAGCAGCGCAAGAAGCGCTCAGACGCAGGTGTTCTACGCGGGCGTGCAGGGAGCACTGTGCCCACTGCACCTGCCAACCAAAAGCGCAAAGAGCGCTCCGACAAGGGCAAGCTGCGCAGGCCCCGCCGCGATTAAATCGTGCACGCTGACGTTTCTAATCCCGCCGCCGTGCCCCTAAGGCGGCGGCTGTATACTTTTATTGCTATATGTTATTGCCCCATGTATGCCTGCCTTTCCCTGCCTCAATACACTGTTTTTATGCCTTTGTTTGTGGACTTGAGTGGGTTTCAATGTTTTCCTGGACTTAGAGAGGCTCTCTACTATGTTTAATGGTGAAATATATTCAAAGCAGATCTTTAATATGCTCTGAATACTGTCCTAATATAACTGGATCTTTCTTCGCGAATTTATGGCTATTTTTACAGGAATTTGGACTGACACCGGAAAGGTGTCATGTCACAAGTCACACATCACGCCCGACTCACTATGCAATATCAATTTTGCATATTAGTTGTGGTCAGTTTAGTGCAGTGGTTAAAGGTGTATCCATAGTTTATTTTGCTGAGGTCCTGAGTTCGAAACCAGGTGGTGACGGTTTTTTTTGCTCCACGCAGTGGGCCCCGCGGCGAGCGCAAGCACCACGCAGTGGGCCCAGCGGCGAGCGCAAGGCCCTGCGCCAGCGCCCAAAAGACAGCCCCGAGGCTGATTAAATAGCGGAAAATTATATATTAAAATCTCGACCAAGGGCCCCGCGCCAGCGGAAAAGGCCAGTGCCAACGGAAAGGCAGCGCCAGCGAAAGGGTACCGCGCCAGCGGAGAAGGCAGCGCTAGCAAAAATGGAGGGGGTCTGGGGGAATCCTTTCCCCCAGCGTGTGACATGTGATGTGACACCTTTCCGGTATCGGTTCAATCTCCATTTTTACAGCCGAAATGGACAAAGTGGGCGGGCAGGGGCGCTGTTGATGGCAGCGGCTGGGAAAAATACAGCACTTTTATTGCACCCACTCTGATCTACCACAACCACCAATAGTTAGAGCTGGATACCCTATACATATCCAGCTCTAACTGTGGGGTGTACTTGGGCCATATAGGTGTTCCACACCGACTTACGACCATGCACTACCTAATCAGGAAACCATGATACTGGATCGGGATTGGCCTTTGACACCAAAACCGACCTCTCAACTCAACTGGGCCTCAGCTCTCAGCTTGCTCTACTGGCCCACTGTCACTGGGTGCACACCATCAAATCTGGGCCCTGGAAATACTCTGCAAATTGCAAGCAAATTATTTATTTCCAGATTAAAATCCCATTATTTACTAGGCCCGGAAATACTGGGAATATTATCTATACCCCATACATTCACACAGCATTTGCAGGGCCCATAAATGACATATTTGCACATTATCTCCTTATAAAGTATGGACTATTTCTGGCACATGGAAATTTGAAATTTCTGTGGTCCTGAATTTTGAAAAACCAAACAACAAGACCTTCTATTAAATGAAATAAAACAACTCCCTGAAACAGCAATAAAAGATAGGATCCATCATTGGATTTCTCTGGGATTCTCAGTCCTCTCCTCTTCCGCATCCTTTAATCAATGTCTTGCTTTTACTCAGTGTTTTGGTTACAGATCTCATATAAGCTTGTTTGGTCAACAGGTCTTGCACAGAAATGAATGTGAAACTTGCATAAAAACAAGTGCACTACGAATACAAAGCAGAAATATGTTGAAGTTCGGAACTTATGCTTGGTGTTGCGTGTACTTTCCTTCGGTTAGAATAAGCAAGGCCGGTCAAAAGACCGCTCCGCGAGGACGACTAAGTGGTGAGCGCCTAAGCTGAGTTATAGAGTTAAACCAATGTATTCGAGGTTCTTCTCGATAGGGAAGGACCTTATTGAGTGACTACTTATATACAAAACATGCGGGCTGTACTACTAAGCTACAATGAGTCACCGGAACCCTTACCGAAGGCCGTTTAACCGGCCGACGATGCCGAGGCTTCTAAATACATATAGAAGGTGGTCTGTCGCATGTGGGTCTTGGTACAATAATATCTGTATATGTAATGGTCCGTATCAATTGCGAGAAGGAATGTACACGTAACGCCAAGCATAGATCCCGAACTTCAACAAATCGACGAAAGAGGATGGAGGATTCCGAGGAACATGGTTTAGTAATGAAGGTTTGTTTCCAGGGAAGTAGCGCTCATCAAAAACAGCGCGCTCAGATGTAACCAGCTTTCTAGTAACAGGGTTGTAGAACAACCACCCCTTGTACTCTGTGGGTGTTGCAGCCTGTGGTTGGACTGTGCCATTCTCGCATTCCTGATCATATCTAATCTTATCATCTCCGATCTGATCCTACCTCTTGCTTACTTATCTCACTTATATCTTGCTTACCTATCTGCTTACCGAGCATTACTCATGCTGACTGAGCATTACCCATGCTTATTCAGACCATTACTCATGCTTACTCATACACTGTAGAATCCATATATAAGTAGCATACTCTTGCCCTGAGTCCTCAGTTTCTTACTGTTGACTTCAGGCAAGTACTTACTTCATTTTAGACCAATACACAGGGTTTCTTACTGTTGACTTCAGACCTCTGTGCTGCCTGATTCTAACAGTAGGATACCCCACAAAAATGCACTTCTGGAACTGAATCCCAGAAGCGTCCCTCTTATCCTTCTGCACATGCATATAGGCAAGGCAGCCCCACACCCAAAGGTGCGACACATCCTGCTTCTGCTTGTACCAAAGTTCATAAGGAGTGGTGTTCTCCAGAATATGAGATGTAGGATGCATATTGGTAACATGAATGTATGCTGCATCTGCTAGCGCCCTGAAAGACAGAGGCAGATTAGCTTCATGAAGCATAGCCGTTGTGTGCTCATCGACAGTGCGATTAGCTCGCTCTGCCATCCCATTCTGTTGTGGTCTGTTCCTCGTTGAATGACAACACACAATGCCTTCAGAACGCAGATACAGTAGGATGGCTCATAATGCATAAGGTCGGTTCCCTGCCAAATTTTGGAGGATTTGCCCAAAGTCTATGCATTATGACCATTTATGCATTATGACCTTGTTTCTACAGTGGTAAAATGCATTTTGGTGGATCCAAAATCTGATGCATTATGAGAAATTTTGGCAGGTATGCATTATGAGCTTATGCATTATGAACCATCCTACTGTAGTTATCAAACACTGTAGACATGTACTCTCCACCTTTATCTTCTTGCAGCGCCTTGACTTTACGTCCAAAATCATTCTCAGCATAAGCCTTGAATACTTTGAATGCATTGAATGTACCACTCTTGCACTTCAGGTGCATTGCACATTTGAAGCCTGTATGATCATCAACAAAGAGCACACGATATCTGTAGCCTCCTCGGCTATAGACAGTGTACTCCTTTAGATCAGAGTGTATCTATTCAAGCGGTGCTGCAGAACAATGTCCAGTAGAAGGAAACGGAGCTACATTCAGCTTGCCTGCGAGACAAGGCTCACAAATCGGATCTGACTTCTGGTTTGAAGTAAGCTTCGCACCATCAACCAGACCTTTGCTCAAGATCTTCTGAGTATCAGAATGGTGGCCAAGCCGACGATGCAGCAAGTCCTGATCAAGAGTCAAAGTCACCGATGCAGCAAAAGCTGAACCAACAGAAGGAGTTGTGACCTCTCTGACAAATGCCTGGTTCCTCTCATCAATGTCTGCTTCAAAGAGCAGCTCATTATCTCGTCTGAAAGAGATCACAGATCCCTCCATGAGAACAGAGTAGCCATGGATGCGAGACAAGTAGGTAGTAGAGATGAGATTGTGGGAAATCCCAGGAACATATAGGACATTTGTGAGAATGATTTCTCGGCCACACTGTCCATCAATAAGCGGTCTCAGCAGAATCTCTCCCCTGAGCTCGGAGTAGACTATGACTCTATTTGCAACGGTGATAGGAACCCTGTATGGATGGGCATTCAACAAACACTCACGATGCGATGTCATGTGCGATGTAGCCCCAGAATCGGAGTTCCATCTCTCCTCTGCAACGAGCGAAGATGAATGGGGAATGATGTCTGCATGAGAGGCAAAATGGGACGGAGCTGCTGCACGTTTTCTGCGAGGCTTTTCCTTTCCAATCAGCTTCAAAAACTGATGGCATTGGAGAAGGAGATGATTTGGCCTCTGACAGAACGTACAAATGCATGCAGATGCAGCAGCAGGAGCAGGAATAGGTGGGGATAGAGTAGCCACTTGGGCAGGGTCTGATCTGAGAGGCATAATGCACAAAGGCTAGAACCAACAAGTGGTGCCCTCAGGAGTGAAGAGATTCAAGGATAGATGGATGGGTATTGAAAACCCAGTGCTAGAACCAAATGCAAAGCAAATGGCGCCCTCAGGAGTGTGTGTGTGAGGAGAAGTGGAGGTAGGTAAGGTAACACTAATGAACACCCAGTTGTAAGGCACTTAGGCCCTCAACCCAGAATCAACAGGATTGACTACCGTTTGTTTTCTGGTGTATCAAAGACTACCTCTCAAAGAGGATTTGTCCCAACAGTTGGTGTCCCTATCTATAACGACATACACAGCACTATAAGGGCAGAGAATGCGAAAAAAGGGATGAGAATCTCAAAGCTTAGACTTTGGATGTTTAAAAGCTGGGGCCCATAACAGTGTATCAGTAAGCATGAGTAATGGTCTGAATAAGCATGAGTAATGCTCAGTCAGCATGAGTAATGATCACTAAGCATGAGTAATGCTCAGTAAGCAGATAAGTAAGCAAGATGTATGTAAGATAAGTAAGCAAGAGATAGGATCAGATCGGAGATGATAAGATTAGATATGATCAGAATGCGAGAATGGCACAGTCCAACCACAAGCTGCAACACTCTGCTGTCCACATACTACAGACCGGACCCACGAACAAATTGAGAAGACACATTGCTCAGTGGAGTGTGTGTGTTGTGTGTAGTGTGTCAGTATCTATCTAGTGCCCTAGGGTGTTAGTGTGTGTGCTAGGACGCTGCGTATAGCCCTACGTCTGTGTCACCTTTTCACCGGTTGCTAGTCGCTACTATGAGTAATGCATTTGCATTTTGCTGCAAAATCCTCACTAGAATTTCTATATTGTACACAAATTACCTGACAAGATATCATTTCCATGTAATGTTATCTTCTGCGGTTGGTTTTGGTTTATGAAGCCGGAGTTTGTTGAGCAAAGTCTCTATGGCAGGGTAGTCCTGAAAAACATGATACAAGTCTTCGTTGTAGCCCAGATCCATGATGAAGCAATACCAAGCAAGCGAGCCGATGAGATTAGATTGAAGGTTCGGAGTAAAAGGACCGATGTTTGCATCAGATGTCATAGCCAAATAACAGGCAACAAATAATTGTCTCTTTCAACATGATGGCTGCAAGACGCGTTGACGCGTTGTTTGGGCTCACACGGCCTAGGGGTATATAGGGTAAGCTTCTATTGTCTCTTTTTCCTTGGGCCCTTACTGTGAACAGTATTGGAAGGATCTTAATGGTCCTTGGACTATCCATGCGTGGGCAGCACCTGCCATAGTACGCAAACTGTTTACTAACCTCTTCACAGCTCAGTCTTCATCATTGTCATTGCCACTGTCATTGCCACTGCTGAGCCATTCAGTCTCATTCCTGGCAGCTTATATGTTTGCCACCTGCCACTTGATATCCAAATGTGCCCATTCTTAAAGTATGTGTTTCTCAGCCAGCTCTTGCCCTTTCTACTTCATCCAAAGTACTAAACCCTTCATTAGATGTCCCTGCATCGAGTCCCAATACACTCTGGCCTGCCAGCTCGTGAACACGTCTGCGTACAGCGTCGCAATGTAGGGGTCATGTCGAAATGGTTTCATTCTTGAGGTATGTCTTTCTCAGCCAGTTCTTGCCCTTTCTACTTCATCCAAAGTGCTAAATACTTCATTAGATGTCTCTCCATCGAGCCTCAATGCATTCTGGCCTGCCAGCTCGCGAACGCGTTCGCATACAGCGTCGCAATATGGGGGTCATGTCGAAATGGTTTTATTCTTTGTACAAAGAGACACACCGTGTGTCTCTCCAGGGGAGAAGGTTTCTTGTTGTTGTTCAGTGTATGGGGGGTATAAAAGATGCAGGTCACTGGCAAGAAAGGCAAGCAAAATGAGGAATGCAATGAGTGCTGCATTTTGGTACAACAAGAAAAGAAGCTATGGGTTTCTATTGAGACGATGTGCAAGCTACATAACGTCTCCATTAGTGGTGAGCTGGTGAGTAAGTCACCTGAACAACCCCCCACTATTCCTTCAACTCTAGACTCCCTCTCTTGTCTTGGGCCTGTGGAGCAAGGGCCAAGCAAGCCAAGTGTGGATTAATTAAATGACAAGATCTGTAAAAAGTGGACGTCAGCATTGAGCAAGCAGAATCACAGAATAGCCTGTCGAAAGAAAGGCAGCACGAAGACACAAAGTACAAAGAGCAGAAGACGCAGACCAAGCGTGGAAAGAACCGCCAGTGCAAACAACAAAAACAAAAACAAAAACACAAAAACAAAAAAGAAATGCCCCAGAAATATCGGAAGCAAAGAATGGACACGGAAACAACAGACGCAAGTAAAACGAAGGGAAAAACAAATTAAAAAGAACAGCGTGAAGCGGAGAGACTCACCCCTAAGCCACCGCAATGCGGTTGCGAGCAACGTCTGGCCTGTGTCCCACGTTGTAGTAGAATTCAATGCACGCCTCATTCGTCCATCACCTGGTCCTAACCAGCGGCCACCACGCCAGGGTCAAGTAGGAGGCGTCCGATCTTTCCCTGCAAGTGAAGTGTACATCAAGCTGGCTCAAATGAGAGAATGCGAGAGGGTGGGGTAGGTAGAGAAGGATGAGGAAGGAAGGGTGAGGGAGGGACTGAAGGAAGACCAGATGGAAGAAGAGAGTCGGACAGATACGCACAATTTATTACTCCCGCCTGCACTATCCTAATACGGCATGCCGCTCCCCCTCCCATGATTGCTCGAGGAGCGCTGGGTGTCCGACATGCCTCGCAACCTGGAAAAGTAAGAAGTCAGTGGCGACGCTTTGACGGCAAAATGAGCCGTACCATTTGTCTCTCTGAAGCAGGGTTCTTGTTGTCGTTCGGGGTGCAGGGGTGCTATGCTGAATAAACGTAGTACAAGGTCCAATATATAGCATTGAGGAAAGGAGCTGCAGAGGTCGCCAAATGGGAGAGAAGAAGGGAGAAGAAGATAACAAGTTTGTGAGCACTGTGTTTCGGTCGCTGAGGAAAGGACATACAAATATCCACTGAGACTATCCCCAAGCTAAATAACATCTCGGTCAGCTGCAACGTTGTTGCAGAGTCATCCCGGGGACGTACCACTATTTACTCGCAAGTAGAGTTCCTCTCTTGTCTTGAGTGAGCGGAGCGGAGCCTGAGACAGCCCAAGTACAGTTCCAATCGCTATGTGGATCCAATAGGCGGTAAGATGTTGTATTGAAGAGCACTGAGATGTCACAAGGGGAGAGAAGAAAAAGGAAGCAAGGCAGCTATTCAGCAAGTTGTTTATTAAAAAATGGGGTTTTAAAGAAGAAAAAAAGATGTACCATAAGAATTATTCGGGGAGGGACAAAAGCACCTGTCTGGGGATGCAATCGCACCCTCGCAGCACGGGGCGTGGAGGGCCTGACACTAGCTAGCATATCCCTCCATGTGTCCCCTGGGTGTGTTGACGAGAATTGGAGATGGTGGTGGAAGCAAAGAGGGAATGTCATGTCACAGTGTAACACCTTCCTCAAATGCCACGCCAACGTCCAAATCACCGAGGAGGGAACGGAACCGGGAACTCTGGGAGCAGGTGGCAGAGGCTCAACCAGCCGCCAAACCTTCTGTCAAGGAACGTATGAAATGTGCTTCCGAGGACACGAACTGGAAACCCAGGTAAGCAGCGGTTCTAGTCCCAAATTGAATGAGTAAATAATATGATGCCAAGGGATCCTCGTCGTGGACGGTCTGAAGTTGTCTTGTTGGACCACAAGAAGAAATATACAACCCCCAGAGGGGCTTTTGATAACAGCCAGCGCTATTGGTCTCAAAATACCGGTGAGTTTTTTTTAATTGCCAAACTCGGGCTTTGTAACAGCAACAGAAATATACAGAGACCATGACAAAAGGGAATTCTGTAAGGCTGCTGCTCCAACCTTACTACTTTTCTCTGCACTGTCCATCCTCTCCCTTCCAGGACTGGTCCAGCCTTTGCTGTCTGCATTATTCCCTTCAGCCCTGATTTAGCACACCAGCGCCTCAGTCCTCATTGCTCCTTGCAATCCTGCATTGTACCTTTCACCGCTACCATTGACTGATAATCATTGGCCTCGATCTCATTGTCTTTTGACTGATCCTCAATTGACCTTTAGATTTTCCTTATCATTGACTCGCCTATATACCTCCTCAATGATCACCTATACCACCCTTCGACATCCTACCTTTTGTATTGCCATTGTTGAGTTCTTATCTTACATTCTGATTTATATCTTATGTTACATCTGTTCTGTTACATATCTGATCGCACATTGATTGTGACGTAGATTACTTACAGTATCTTCTCTTCTTGGTCTTGACCACCATGTACCTTTCCTAGTGGCTGCTCTTGAATGACCACACTATTGTTCTGTCATTCTTGGCTCCTCTTAGTTCTGTCTGGCCAACCTCTCTAGTGTTGACTGCCTCCACAATACGGCAGCCTTCCAAATTCGTATCCTGGGGAGTTTGTGGGCTTTGGTAAGAATGCGGCCATGGTCATCACAATCATTGGGCAAAAATTCCCTGGTAATCCTGCCGACTTGCCCGTTTTTTCCAACAACGACTCCAAGGTTGTACTGGTCTCTAGCCCGCCAAAAATATGTATATGCAACAGGCTCATGATTTAATCTCCATCCTAGACGCCATTGTAGACTCCCAGGTTAGATCCAGCACAATACCCCGTTGAGGCAGGAAAAACAAAACCTATTCAGGGCCTGAAAGAAGTAAAAACTCAGTGCAGATGAAACATGGCGAATATACTGTTCTGTCAGGTTTTGGATCCAGCTCTGTCAAATTTTGAAGCAAGTTGGACCCTTGGTTTACTGGCTTGACAATGTGTCAGTGAATTAAAAATTGGGTAGTCTGGCCTGACCATTAAAAAAACCTGTTTATAAACACCTGTTTGTCAACATGTTTACAAAGTTAGCCGATGTCAGACGGATATGCCATCAGGGTTGTCCCTGATGGCTCCTGGTAACACTTTATTTTAGCGGATTTTCGAGAGTTGTCCCAATAATGGAAAGCTGCGTGCATATTTAATTGAACAAAATGGTAAAGTGTCCAATAGCTTCTTACTTTTACAGCTCTCCAAACATCACAAAGGCCACAAGGCGAAGTCTATTAATTTCATGGCAGAGGCTCTGAAAGAGGGGCATGTCGACATAGAAACATAAATTTTGTGACATACTAATAAAGAGCCAGACAATATGAAACCCATATATTTATTGAGGCAATAGAAAGCCCATTTGCATTCTTATTACTCTCGGATCATCAGTGGCCGATTGAAGGTTCGGGCTGGAATAAGGCGGCAATAAGATGAGAGAACGAGGGGAGGTAATGCTCAAGGGGCAAGAATGAAAGAGCACAGCAGGCCCTGAGCGCAACAATCCAGGGCCCAAGAGATTGCTGAACGAGAGCGAGAGCGAGAGCAAAGACAATAAACTTGGAAAGAACCAAGTGAAAAAAGAATCATAAGAACCAGGCAAGACATCCAGAAGTGCAAGGGTCAAGATGCTGGAAGCCAAGCCGAGTGTGCAAAGGTAAGGAAGCCTCCTTGATGGTTCCAGGTGTTGGCAAGGATGGTGGTTGGGAAGGAAGAGGGGAGTGCTAGCACCCTGATACAACAGCATTATGCAAAAAAAGAAAAGGAAATCGGGTACAATGAATTGAATCACAGCAGAAACATCAGCGAGGATGAGATGTACATGCACAGCTTTTGATTTAAGCCTCTTAATTTGTGTAAGTGGCTGTGTCCTTGAGAAGGTTGAACCCCAGGACATAAAACCAGTCCGCTGGCCTGCCTTTCGAAAAGGAGTAGATACCCGGTTGTGAACCATCGTGAATTGCAGCGGATATCAACCCCTGGACTGGGCACAAGGTCTGTAAAATTAATCAGATGGACAGGGCCAACCAGGTGGCAAAAGAAAAAATTAACCCAGTTGTCAACTAGAGTTTTGGCAATGTGAAGGGTAAATTAAATTGAATGACAGGGGTTGGGCCAGATCTTTTTCCTTGGAACGGGATGAATCGGAGATGGATTAAGCAAGGCCTTCACATTCCAGACCTTACTTAAAGCTGGCCTCTTGAGGTCTTGAGCAGAAGGCTTGAAGTCAATTATAAAAATTAAGACATGTTTGGAAATAGGGTTAGGTGGTGTGATTCTACAAATGCCATGTGTTCTTGGCAATGCGGTTTGGGAAAGGCTCTTGAGTAAGAATTTAGCACCTGAAACTACCGCATAAGGGTCCTGAAACGGTGATGAGCCAGTGTGTTTGAACCAGGAGCCGAACAACCTCAACAACCACAAGTCATGCTTGTTTTCTCTGGCTCTGTTTGGCAGCAAAGGTGTTCCATTCCCGCGATTACTTAGACATGCCTTGCAAAAGGTTCTCAATCCAACAGGCTGATATTTGGACATGCTTGGCAAAGCAGTGACAAGGGTCACGTCACAGGCAAAACCTCAGCCTCCGTCTGCAATCTCAAACAGTCTGAGCTGCCTAGCCCGGCGGGCGTTCCAGTTTGCAGAACATGCAAAAGGAAGAGAAGTAGCTGCTGTGCATAGGCTTGGGACCTGGTATACAGCTCCTGAGCTTGCAGAGATATGCTTCAGCAACACCACACTTTTCTGAGTGCCTGGGAGGCGATCCCATCATTTGCGATGCAACCTCTGGTGTTGCTCTAACCCTACCTGGTTGGTTCCGAACATCTCAGACCCACATGATCTGCATCACTATGGTATCAGAACGTCTGATGTATGCCAATGAAACCGGCCGCATTTATTCATGACAGAATCTGCCCCTGGTTGCTGCAGATTATCGTCTGATGTGATCCCCGATCCGGCGCAGACTATCCCGCATGGCTGCTGCTGAGATCACGTCCTGCTGCAGTTGCATGCATGTGTTACACAGTATACATCAGACTCCTGGATTAGAGACAAAGTAAAAACACATATTCTTTTGGGGAACATGCAAATGGCCGACTCCCTGTCCCAGACACTTTCAATCACCTCGCTGCTTAGCAACTCCACAGACACCACCAATGGGTTGGATGCAGATGAAGTCGCCGGGATCCTTACTTTGCTTGTCTCTGACGGGACTTGACTCGTGTCCAGCCCCGAGAGCAACTTTGATCGGAGTTTCTTTTTTGCAACCACTAACACTAGCGTCTAAAACAGGAAATTTGGAATGATTTTCGGCTTTCTCTGAATTTGTTGAACTCTGTTGTTTGGTTCAGACGAGGTAGTATCTGCTTACATATCTTTGCTTACTTATATTCTGCTTACTGATCATCTGCTTACATTCTGCTTACTGATCATGTGCTTACTGAGCATTACTCATGCTTACTCAGATTGCTTATTGATACATGGTATATAAGTAGCCTAGTATGCAATGGATCTGGGCTTTTCGCCTCCCATCTGAGACCCTATCTGCCTTATCGGCTACCATCTGAGACCATCTGAGTTCCCACTTCCAACAGAATTCTGTTCAGCTGGCATTTGTGATGTTTAATTTGGGTGGAAACATTCAAGTATGTCCTCTCCCGTGAGCCGCCGACCATTTGGACCGCAAGGGAGGATTTCTGATGGGAACTTCCTTTTCTAACCACTAACGCCCGTGTCCAAATTGGCAAATTGGCAACAATCTTCGGGTTTTATTAAGTTCTGGTACGCTGGCATCTGAGACCCTCATATTGGGAGGGAAATTGGGATCTTTGGAATTGAATATGCCTTTTCCTAGGGGACAAAGGCAACTGCGGCCTGCATTCCAGGCAGACAGGGTTTTGAGGAGATATGACTGCTCTAGTGCCAGAGGCCGGGAAATTGGCCGAATTTCAAGCGGGGACGACGCCCTGGGATTTCAGCCTCTGAGAAATGTAGTCAGCTAGTCCCAAAACTTGGCGGGGCATCCTGCACACCGATATTTTTGTGGGATTTTGGCCATCAAGTGCAAGAATTGAAGCAGTGGGAGCAAGGTAATGTTAAATTGCAAAATAATAGCTGAAGCAGGATTTGAACCTGCGACCTTCTGGTTTCTAGTACCGGTGCTCTATCCAACTGAGCTATTCTGCCGATAGTGTCAAGGGAACTCCCAGAAGGACCTTCAACACTCCCCCGTGTTAGAATCAGGCAGCACAGAGGTCTGAAGTCAACAGTAAGAAACTCAGTGTATTGGTTTAATATGAAGTAAGTACTTGCCTGAAGTCAACAGTAAGAAACTCAGGACTCAGGGCAAGAGTATGCTACTTATATATGGATTCTACAGTGTATGAGTAAGCATGAGTAATGGTCTGAATAAGCATGAGTAATGCTCAGTCAGCATGAGTAATGATCAGTAAGCATGAGTAATGCTTGGTAAGCAGATAGATAAGCAGGATATAAGTGAGATAAGTAAGCAAGAGGTAGGATAAGATCGGAGATGATAAGATTAGATATGATCAGGAATGCGAGAATGGCACAGTCCAACCACAAGCTGCAACACTCCCCCGGGACGAGACCAGTCTCGACTAGCTGCCTCGGATTCCCATCATAGAACGGAGTTTTTCCACAGTGGGACAAAGCAATGCTTTAGTGAAGATGTCTGCGATCTGCTCCTGCGTTGGAGTGTATTCCACTGCAATATAGCCCTTGGCAACTTCGTCTCGAAGCCAGAAGTAAGCAAGATCAAGGTGCTTCATGCGACCATGATGCTCCGGGTTTTTAGCAACTTGGATAGCAGACTGGTTGTCCATGAAGAGAGGAGAAGGTCCAGACACTCCATAGCCCAATTCAAACAGCACATTGCGCACCCACTTGATCTCCTTGCCAGCATCCACACCTGCGATGTATTCAGCCTCTGTAGTGGACAGAGAGACCGTAGTCTGTAGTTTGCTCCGCCAGCTAACAGGACTGCCGTTCATCATGACCAAGGAACCACCAGTGCTTTTGCCAGTCACCTTGCAGTCTCCATGGGCTGCATCGGAGTAAACTGCAGGAGAAGGTGAAGCAGACTCTGGAGGAGAGAACAGAGGCTCTGGGTCTGATGCAGCGAAGTAAGTAGTAAAGGGATGTGCTGGAGATGATGATTTTCGATATGTGATGCGATAATCGAGTGTGCCGTTGATGTAGTGTTAGAATAAGCGAGGCCGGTCAATAGACCGCTCCGCGAGGACGACTAAGTGGTGAGCGCCTAAGCTGAGTTATAGAGTTAAACCAATGTATTCGAGGTTCTTCTCGATAGAGAAGGACCTTATCGAGTGACTACTTATATACAAGACATGCGGGCCGTACTACTAAGCTACAATGAGTCACCGGAACCCTTACCGAAGGCCGTTTAACCGGCCGACGATGCCGATGCTTCTAAATATGTATAGAAGGCGGTCTGTCGCATGTGTGTCTTGGTACAATAATATCCGTATATGTAATGGTCCGTATCAATCGCGAGAAGGAATGTACACGTAACGCCAAGCATAGATCCCGAACTTCAACATGTAGCGCATGAGATGCTTCACAGCGCCCCAGTGCTGTTCGCCTGGATTGCTGTTGAAGCGCGCAAGGAGTCCAACGGTGTAGGAGATATCAGGACAAGTTTGGGTGGCCAGATACATCAGAGAGCCAACAGCGGACAAGTAGATCTTTCCGTACTTGCTGGCCTCTTCTGGAGTCTGGGCACCCATCTCCTTGGTCGAAACAAGACCAGGAATCATCGGAGTGGGAAAAGGCTTGGAATCGGACATCCCATACTGCTCAAGCATGTGTTAGAATAAGCGAGGCCGGTCAATAGACCGCTCCGCGAGGACGACTAAGTGGTAAGCGCCTAAGCTGAGTTATAGAGTTAAACCAATGTATTCGATGTTCTTCTCGAGAGGGAAGAACCTTAGCGAGTGACTACTTATATACAAAAGATGCGGGCCGTACTACTAAGCTACAATGAGTCACCAGAACCCTTACCGAAGGCCGTTAACCGGCCGACGATGCCGATGCTTCTAAATACGTATAGCAGGCGGTCTGTCGCATGTGGGTCTTGGTACAATAATATCCGTATATGTAATGGTCCGTATCAATCGCGAGAAGGAAGGTACACGTAACGCCAAGCATAGATCCCGAACTTCAACAGCATGTTCACAGCGTACTGGCGCTGCGAGAGATGGATGTCTCCAGTCGCAGAGTCACGCTCAATCTTGATCCCAAGAAGCCACTCTGTGGGACCTAGATCCTTGACTTTGAAAGAAGAGCCAAGTTGAGCAATAACTCGGTCGATGTCAGCATCGCTCTTTGCAGAAATCATGCCATGATCAACGGAGATAGGGAGGATGATGCGCGTCGTGCCATCGGAGTAAATGTAGGAGGAGCGATCGGACTGGAGACAGGTAAAGCCCATAGACTTGAGCTTTGCACTCAGCTTCTTGTGCCATTGACGACCAGCCTGCTTCAGCCCATAAAGAGACTTGCGCAGTTTAAGAAGCTGGCCCTGCTCTCCTTGTGGAAATCCCTCGGGCTGAGTCATGTAGACCTCCTCCTCAGGATCTCCATTCAAGTAGGCAGATGAGAAGTCAATGGAGCGAAGCTTGAGATCATGCTGAGCAGCAAGAGCAAGAATGATGCGCAGAGTCGTTGGTTTAAAGGTAGGGGAGAATATCTCGTTGTAGTCAATGCCATGACGTTGGCCACGACCATCTGCAACGAGTCTCGCCTTGTAGCGCTCGATAGAGCCATCAGACTTGTGTTTGATGATAAAGACCCACTCAGCTTCTTGTGCCATTGACGACCAGCCTGCTTCAGCCCATAAAGAGACTTGCGCAGTTTAAGAAGCTGGCCCTGCTCTCCTTGTGGAAATCCCTCAGGTTGAGTCATGTAGACTTCCTCCTCGAGATCTCCGTTCAAGTAGGCAGATGAGAAGTCAATGGAGCGAAGCTTGAGATCATGCTGAGCGGCAAGAGCAAGAATGATGCGCAGAGTTGCCGGTTTAAAGGTAGGGGAGAGGATCTCGTTGTAGTCAATGCCATGACATTGGCCACGACCATCGGCAACGAGTCTTGCCTTGTAGCGCTCGATAGACCCATCAGACTTATGCTTGATGATAAAGACCCACTGCGATCGAATGGGCTTTACACCAGGAGGTGGATCCACAACATCCCATGTGCTGTTCTCCAAAAGAGAGTTTATCTCGGAAATTGCTGCTTCTTCTCATAGATGAGCATCTGCTCGTCGCAGAGCCTCGTGATAAGTGCGAGGATTGCCAGAGTGAACAGCAGCTTGAGCTGACTTCACTGCTGCAACATTTGCTGCTTGGAGTACAGAGCTTGTTGGATCGCCTTGATGTGCCACAATGAGAACGATCCGGGGCTGCAAGAGGAGTTCATCATCGCTGCTGTCCTCTGCATCGCTTGGAATCGCCGGAGTAGGCTCTCTATATGTTAGAATCAGGCAGCACAGAGGTCTGAGATCAACAGTAAGAAACTCTGTGTATTGGTCAAATGGGAAGTAAGTCTTTGCCTGAAGTCAACAGTAAGAAACTGAGAACTTCTGGGCAACAGTATGCTACTTATATATGTATTCTACACTGTATGAGTAAGCATGAGTAATGGTCTGAATAAGCATGAGTAATGCTCAGTCAGCATGAGTAATGCTCAGGAAGCAGATAAGTAAGCAAGATGTATGTAAGATAAGTAAGCAAGAGATAGGATCAGATCGGAGATGATAAGATTAGATATGATCAACAATGCGAGAATGGCACAGTCCAACCACAGGCTGCAACACTCCCCCGGGACGAGATCAGTCGAGACTAGCTCCCCCGGATTCCCATCATAGAACGGAGTTTTTCCACAGTGGGACAAGGGAGTGTTTTGGTAAAGATGTCTGCGATCTGCTCCTGCGTTGGAGTGTATTCCAGTGCAATATAGCCCTTGGCAACTTCGTCTCGAAGCCAGAAGTAAGCAAGTTCAAGGTGCTTCATGCGACCATGATGCTCAGGATTTTTAGCAACTTGGATCGCAGATTGGTTGTCCATGAAGAGTGGGGATGGTCCAGACACTCCATAGCTCAGTTCAAACAGCACATTGCGCACCCACTTGATCTCCTTGCCAGCATCCACACCTGCGATGTATTCAGCCTCTGTAGTGGACAGGGAGACTGTAGTCTGCAGTTTGCTTCGCCAGCTAACAGGACTACTGTTCATCATGACCAAGTAACCAGCAGTGCTTTTGCCAGTCACCTTGCAGTCTCCATGAGCTGCATCGGAGTAGACAGCAAGAGAGGGTGAAACAGAGTCTGTAGGAGGAGACAGAGGCTCTGGGTCGGAGGCAGCAAAGTAGGTAGTGAATGGATGTGCTGGAGATGATGATTTCCGGTATGTGATGCGATAATCAAGTGTGCCATTGATGTAGCGCATGAGATGCTTCACAGCACCCCAGTGCTTTTCGCCTGGATTGCTATTAAAGCGCGCAAGAAGTCCGACGGTGTAGGAGATATCAGGACGAGTTTGGGTGGCCAGATACATCAGAGAGCCAACAGCAGATAAGTATATTTTTCCGTACTTGCTGGCCTCTTCTGGAGTCTGGGCACCCATCTCCTTGGTCAAAACAAGATGAGGAATCATCGGAGTGCGAACAGGCTTAGAATCGGACATCCCATACTGCTCAAGCATGTTCACAGCGTACTGTTAGAACAGGCAGCGCAGATGTCTGAAGTCAACAGTAAGAAACTCTGTGTATTGGTCTAATATGAAGTAAGTACTTGCCTGAAGTCAACAGTAAGAAACTGAGGACTCAGGGCAAGAGTATGCTACTTATATATGTATTCTACACTGTATGAGTAAGCATGAGTAATGGTCTGAATAAGCATGAGTAATGCTCAGTCAGCATGAGTAATGATCAGTCAGCATGAGTAATGCTCGGTAAGCAGATAGGTAAGCAAGATCCAAGTGAGATAAGTAAGCAAGAGGTAGGATCAGATCGGAGATGATAAGATTAGATATGATCAAGAATGCGAGAATGGCACAGTCCAACCACAGGCTGCAACACGTACTGGCGCTGCGAAAGAAGGATGTCTCCAGTCGCAGAGTCACACTCAATCTTGATCCCAAGAAGCCACTCTGTGGGACCTAGATCCTTGACTTTGAACGAAGAGCCAAGTTGAGCAATAACTCGGTCAATGTCAGCATCACTCTTTGCAGAGATCATGCCATCATCAACGTAGATAGGGAGGATGATGCGCGTCGTGCCGTCGGAGTAGATGTAGCAGGAGCGATCGGACTGGAGGCAGGTGAAGCCCATAGACTTGAGCTTTGCACTCAGCTTCTTGTGCCATTGACGACCAGCTTGCTTAAGCCCATATAAGGACTTGCGCAGTTTCAGAAGCTGGCCCTGCTCTCCTTGCGGAAATCCCTCGGGCTGAGTCATGTAGACCTCCTCCTCAAGATCTCCATTCAAGTAGGCAGATGAGAAGTCAATGGAGCGAAGCTTGAGATCATGCTGAGCAGCAAGGGCAAGAATGATGCGCAGAGTCGCTGGTTTAAAGGTAGGGGAGAATATCTCGTTGTAGTCAATGCCATGACGTTGGCCACGACCATCTGCAACGAGTCTCGCCTTGTAGCGCTCGATAGAGCCATCAGACTTGTGTTTGATGATAAAGACCCACTGCGATCGAATGGGCTTTACACCAGGGGATGCATCCACAACATCCCATGTGCTGTTCTCCAGAAGAGAGTTTATCTCGGAGATTGCCGCTTCTTCCCATAGATGAGCATCTGCTCGTCGCAGCGCCTCGTGATAGGTGCGAGGATTGCCAGAGTGAACAGCAGCTTGAGCTGACTGCACTGCTGCAACATTGGCTGCTTGGAGTACAGAGCTTGTTGGATCGCCTTCATGTGCCACAATGAGAACGCTCCCTGGCTGCAGGAGCAGTTCATCATCGCTGCTGTCCTCTGCATCACTTGGAATCGCCGGAGTGGGCTCTCTATAAGCATGCTGAGTCTTCCACCATTCTCCTGGAGGTCTATGCTCTGTTGTTTGACCGTGGTGCTTGCGACGTGCAGCAACACCGACAGGCGAAGCAGGAGGCGTCGGCTCGGGTGTGGGAGAAGGGGAAGGTGCAGGCTTGAGCTCCAGAGACTGTTCAGGCGAATTTGGACGAGTCGAAGGCTCCGATGGAGGAGGGGAAGGATTTGGAGTACTTGGAGTAGATGGATTAGGAGTTGGTGCAGCAGGTGCTCGATGAATGCGAGACTCATCCTCATCTCCCCCGTCATCGTGCACAACATGTGGCTTGACAGGAGGAGGTAAATCGACGAAAGAGGATGGAGGATTCCGTGGAACATGGTTTAGTAATGAAGGCTTGTTTCCAGGGAAGTAGCGCTCGTCAAAAACAGCACGCTCAGATGTAACCAGCTTTTTGGTAACAGGGTTGTAGAACAACCACCCCTTGTACTCTGTAGGATACCCCACAAAGATGCACTTCTGGAAATGGATCCCAGAAGCATCCCTCTTATCCTTCTGCACATGCACATAGGCAAGGCAGCCCCACACCCGAAGGTGTGACACATCCGGCTTCTGCTTGTACCAAAGCTCATAAGGAGTGGTGTTCTCCGGAATATGAGATGTTGGATGCATATTTGTAACATGAATGTATGCTGCATCTCCCAATGCCCTGAAGGACGGAGGCAGATTAGCTTCATGAAGCATAGCCGTTGTGTGCTCATCGACAGTGCGATTAGCTCGCTCTGCCATTCCGTTCTGCTGTGGTCTGTTCCTCGTTGAATGACGACGCACAATGCCTTCAGAGCGCAGATGGTTGTCAAACGCTGTAGACATGTACTCTCCACTTTTGTCCTCCTGCAGTGCCTTGATCTTACATCCCAAGTGATTCTCAGCATAAGCCTTGAACACTTTGAATGCATTGAATGTACCACTCTTGCGCTTCAGGTGCATTGCACATTTGAAGCCTGTATGATCATCAACAAAGAGCACACAATATTTGTAGCCTTCCTTAGAGAAGACAGTGTACTCCTTTAGATCAGAGTGTATTAATTCAAGTGGCGCTGCAGAACGATGTCCAGTAGAAGGGAACGGACCCGCATTCAGCTTGCCTGCAAGACAAGGCTCGCAAATCGGATCTGACTTCTGGTTTGAAGTGAGCTTCGCACCATCAACCAGACCTTTGCTCAAGATCTTCTGAGTATCAGAATGGTGGCCAAGCCGACGATGCAGCAAGTCCTGATCAAGAGGCAAAGTCACCGATGCAGCAAAGGCTGAATCAACAGAAGGAAAATCGACCTCTCTCACAAATGCTTGGTTCCTCTCATCAATATCCGCTTCAAACAGCAAAACTCCGTCCCGACTGAAAGAGATGACAGATCCTTTCATGAGAATAGAGTAGCGATGAACACGGGATAAATAGGTAGTAGAGATGAGATTGTGAGATAAAGATGGAACATATAAGACATTTGTGAGGATAATAGGTCGGCTACTACGTCCGTGTATGCGTGGCCTAAGCAGTATCTCTCCCACCAACTCTGAATAGACTATAACTCCGTTTGCGACGATTACTGGAACTCTACAAGGGCGGGCATTGAAAAGCCAATCCCTGAAACGGGTCATGTGCGAAGTGCACCCTGAGTCAGAATTCCATCGTCGGTCAGAAAGCAACGAAGTGAGGAGGGAGAGAACACTTGCATTAGAAGCAACCTGGGACTTTGCTGCTGCACCTTTGTGAACAGGTTTTTTCCCAATAAGCTCCAGAAACTGGAAGCATTGGAAGAGAGTATGATTGGGCCTGTTACAACCTGCACAGATGACCGGCTGTGCAGGGGGTGCAGCTGCGATAGCAGCAGATGAAGCAGGTGGAGTAGATGTCACAGCCAAAGCTAGGCCAGAAAGCGGGCTAATTTGGCTAGTGTCTCCTTCCTGGTGATGAGTCCTAAATGCCTGGTGATTGGCATAGGCCTCTTCAATGGATTTCACCTTGAGATCGTCCGGAGACTGCTCAAACGGTGATTTAAGGACAGCAAACTGTCCGTCATCAGGAAGGGCCATGAGAAGAACCACAGCTTGTAGTTCCTCATCAGCGTTTTCCAGAGTGAACTTTGCAGTTCTAGACTCTTGGAGAAGACGCATAGCAGCTGCAACACGACCTGTGAGAGACAGAAGGGTCTCATCCTCCCTGAGGTGAATGGAGGTGAGAGTTTTATAGGCATTGAAGCGAGCTCCAGCCTTTCTTGGAGCAAAGATAGCTTCCAAGGCCTCCCACATAGCTTTAGGATCGTCTTCATGCTGCTTGACAAGGGGCTTAACATCCTTAGACAACATGGCCCAAAGGATGCCAGCACACTTCTCATTGGCCACTGCATCAGAAGATGCAGTAAGACAGCAACCAAACACCTCTTTACGACGCATGTAGGCTTTAGCATCACTTCTCCATTCGGAGTAAGAGACATCCTTTGAAAGGATAGGGATGGAAGTGGATGTGTCTGCATCAGACATGATGACAGAGATAGAGCAAAGAGATTCAAAGAAAGATGGATGGGTATTGAAAACCCAGTGCTAGAACCAAATGCAAAGCAAATGGCGCCCTCAGGAGTGTGTGTGTGTGAGGAGAAGTGGAGGTAGGTAAAGTAACACTAATGAACACCCAGTTGTAAGGCACTTAGGCCCTAAACCCAGAATCAACAGGATTGACTACCGTTTGTTTTCTGGTGTATCAAAGACTACCTCTCAAAGAGGATTTGTCCCAACAGTTGGTGCTCCTATCTACAAAGACACACACAGCACTGAAAGGGCAGAGAATGCGAAAATAGGGATGAGAATCTCAGAGCTTAGACTTAGATGTTTAAAAGCCGGGGCCCATAACCTGTTAGAACAGGCAGCGCAGATGTCTGAAGTCAACAGTAAGAAAACTCTGTGTATTGGTCAAATGGGAAGTAAGTACTTGCCTGAAGTCAACAGTAAGAAACTGAGGACTTCAGGGCAACAGTATGCTACTTATATATGTATTCTACACTGTATGAGTAAGCATGAGTAATGGTCTGAATAAGCATGAGTAATGCTCAGTCAGCATGAGTAATGATCAATCAGCATGAGTAATGCTCAGTAAGCAGATAAGTAAGCAAGATGTATGTAAGATAAGTAAGCAAGAGATAGGATCAGATCGGAGATGATAAGAGTAGATATGATCAAGAATGCGAGAATGGCACAGTCCAACCACAGGCTGCAACATGCAGATATTGTGTGCTCTTTGTTGTTGATCATACAGGCTTCAGGCTATGCTTCATGAAGCTAATCTGCCTCCGTCCTTCAGGGCACTTGCAGATGCAGCATACATTCATGTTGCTAATATGCATCCAACATCTCATATTCCGGAGGACACCACTCCTTATGAGCTTTGGTACAAGCAGAAGCCGGATGTGTCACACCTTCGGGTGTGGGGCTGCCTTGCCTATGTGCATGTGCAGAAGGATAAGAGGGACGCTTCTGGGATCCATTTCCAGAAGTTCATCTTTGTAGGATATCCTACAGAGTACAAGGGGTGGTTGTTCTACAACCCTGTTACCAAAAAGCTGGTTACATCTGAGCATGCTGTCTTTGATGAGCGCTACTTCCCTGGAAACAAGCCTTCATTACTGAACCATGTTTCTCGCAATCCACCATCCTCTTTCGTTGATTTACCTCCTCCTGTCAAGCCACATGTTGTGCACGATGATGGGGGAGATGAAGAGGAGTCTCGCATTCATCGAGCACCTCCTGCACCACCTCCCAATCCAAAGACTCCTAAACCTTCCCCTCCTGCATCGGAGCCTTCAACTCGTCCTAATTCGCCCACATCTCCAGAACACCCACCAGAACCGGAGCTTGCACATTCTCCCTCTCCCACACCCGAGCCTACACCCCCTTCGTCTCCTATTGGTGTTGCTGCACGTCGCAAGCATCATGGCTAGAGAACAGAGCACAGACCTCCAACAGAGTGGTGGAAACGTCGGGATGCGTATCGCGAGCCTACTCCAGCTGTTGCAGAAGATAGCAGCGATGATGAACTGCTCCTTCAGCCGGGGAGTGTTCTCATTGTGGCACATGAAGGTGATCCAACAAGCTCTGTCCTCCAAGCAGTCAACATTGCAGCAGTGCACTCCGCTCAAGCTGCTGTTCACTCTGGCAATCCTCGCACTTATCACGAGGCGCTGCGGCGAGCAGATGCTCACCTTCGGGAAGAAGCTGCAATCTCCGAGATAAACTCTCTTCTGGAGAACAGCACATGGGATGTTGTGGATGCACCTCCTGGTGTAAAGCCTATTCGATCGCAGTGGGTCCTTATCATCAAGCACAAGTCTGATGGCTCTATCGAGCGCTACAAGGCGAGACTCGTTGCAGATGGTCGTGGCCAACGTCATGGCATTGACTACAACGAGATATTCTCCCCAACCTTCAAACCAGCGACTCTGGGCATCATTCTTGCTCTTGCTGCTCAGTATGATCTCAAGCTTCGCTCCATTGACTTCTCATCTGCCTACCTGAATAGAGATCTCGAGGAGGAGGTCTCCATGACTCAACCCGAGGGATTTGCGCAAGGAGAGCAGGGCCAGCTTCTTAAACTGCGCAAGTCTCTTTATGGGCTTAAGCAGGCTGGTTGTCAATGGCACAAGAAGCTGAGTGCAAAGCTCAAGTCTATGGGCTTTACCTGCCTCCAGTCCGATCGCTCCTGCTACATCTACTCCGATGGCACGACGCGCATCATCCTCCCTACAGTCACGGCGAAAATTGTTGCCTTTACCAATTTTGGAAATTCTGTGATGGCTCGCAATAAATGGGCGGTAGGCACACTATTAGATATCTTTTGGGTAGAAGGTAGTCTATATGGTCTATATGAGTAAAAATTCAAGTGGTTGGGCTGTGTAGAGTCTCGGAAATTACTGCCCTGCTGTGATTTGGGGATACCCTGATGACCTATGTAATTATGCATCCAAAGCTAATTCTATGGCAAAGTAACATATATTTTGAATCATACGCAACATCATAAGACTCCTCTGGCTGAGGATTGGCTAGTAGTAGTGGGCCTACCCCTCATTTATTGCGAGCCATCACAAAATTTCCAAAATTGGTAAGGGCAACAATTTTCGCCGTGACTGTATCTACGTTGATGATGGTGTTGGAAGTGGGAACTCAGATGGTCTCAGATGGGAGCCGATAAGGCAGATAGGGTCTCAGATGGGAGGCGAAAAGCCCAGATCCATTGCATACTAGGCTACTTATATACCATGTATCAATAAGCAATCTGAGTAAGCATGAGTAATGCTCAGTAAGCATGAGTAATGCTCAGTAAGCACATGATCAGTAAGCAAAATGTAAGCAGATGATCAGTAAGCAGAATGTAAGTAAGCAAAGATAAGTAAGCAGACACTGCCTCGTCTGAACCAAACAACAGAGTTCAACACTCCCACCTTTGGGAGGACGACACGAACCAAAACGAACAAGAAGAAACAAAAGACATCTCCCACCGAATCTAACACAACTCCCACCCAATTCAAACACACCTAAGTTCGAAGGGGCCCCAAATCCTCAAAGGAGCCACCTGTGTGCCTGTCCCAAAAGTCCATGTAGTTGTCTGGAGTGAGGCCAGCGTCGAGAGCAGCAGCAAATGCAGCTGACTGGGAAAGAGGGGAGCGAGCACCAGACAGAATCCATTCCTTAACAAAGGATGGCATGCTATGCATGCACTTGTGGGCAATATGACCCATGCGACCACAGCGATGACAGTTGTTATTGGTGGGATCGCACCAGCGAGAACCCTGGGAGTCAATCGGGAAGCCATCAGCTCCAATGTTTCCAGTCAAAGAAGATGCAGAAGTGGTGGTGGCAACTGCAGGTGCAGCACGGCGAAGGGGGCTAGTACGAGCAACAAGAGCGAGACCGCTAATGTTTTCCTCGTCCTGCTTAATACCAGGATCAGCAGAGGAGGCGTTGAGAAGACTGGTGATTTCCTGCAACGAGGGCTCTGTCGCTCGAGCAAGGAGAATGGTGCGAACAGCGCGGAAGGATGGGTGGAGGTTGAGAAGGATGAGATCCTTGTGGGTGGTCTCGTCAATGGTAACTTTCATGGCCTTGAGCTTGGCCACAGCATCAGCCATAGCCCGGATGTAGACTGAAACCTCCTTCGAAGGGTCATGTGTGATGGCATGAAGCTCACCACGAGCAACAAAGCGGTTGGTCATGTTTGATTTCTCGAAATGAGCCTTGAGTGCTGTCCAAGCAGCAAAAGCGGAGCTAGCGTCCTCAACCAGGTACTGATAGTCCTCAGTGACCTTGGAGTAAAGGTACGGGACGAGCATCCGATCAAGAGAGATCTGATCAGCATTGTCGGTGGCTGGACCAGTCCCATTAATGACCCAAAGAGCATCAAGACCAAGAAGGAAGATGCGGAATCCCTTCCCAAACTTGGACCAGTTGGTCGCATCAAGAGGAGAGATAGTTGTGAGAACATTGGTCAAAGCAGATGTGATGGTAGGTGGGGCCATGATGAGGAAGAGATAACCAGAAGTGGAGGGGAAATCCACCTATAGATGAAGAGAAAGGAGTAGAAGCAGCAAGATATAGGGAGCAGAGAGGTAGAGCGGGGGCCAATAACCTGTTGGAAGTGGGAACTCAGATGGTCTCAGATGGGAGCCGATAAGGCAGATAGGGTCTCAGATGGGAGGCGAAAAGCCCAGATCCATTGCATACTAGGCTACTTATATACCATGTATCAATAAGCAATCTGAGTAAGCATGAGTAATGCTCAGTAAGCATGAGTAATGCTCAGTAAGCACATGATCAGTAAGCAAAATGTAAGCAGATGATCAGTAAGCAGAATGTAAGTAAGCAAAGATAAGTAAGCAGACACTGCCTCGTCTGAACCAAACAACAGAGTTCAACAGATGGCATGATGTCTGCAAAGAGCGATGCTGACATTGACCGAGTTATTGCTCAACTTGGCTCTTCATTCAAAGTCAAGGATCTAGGTCCCACAGAGTGGCTTCTTGGGATCAAGATTGAGCGTGACTCTGCAGCTGGAGACATCCATCTGTCGCAGCGCCAGTATGCTGTCAACATGCTTGAGCAGCATGGAATGTCCGATTCCAAGCCCGTTTGCACTCCGATGATTCCTGGTCTTGTTTTGACCAAGGAGATGGGCGCTCAGACTCCAGAAGAAGCCAGCAAGTACGGAAAGATATACTTATCTGCTGTTGGCTCTCTGATGTATCTGGCTACCCAAACTCGTCCTGATATCTCCTATACCGTCGGACTCCTTGCACGCTTCAACAGCAATCCAGGCGAAAAGCACTGGGGCGCTGTGAAGCATCTTATGCGCTACCTCCACGGTACACTGGATTACCGCCTCACATACCGGAAATCATCATCTGTACCACACCCATTTACCACCTACTTCGCTGCCTCAGACCCAGAGCCTCTGTCATCTCCTGCAGAGTCTGCTTTGTCTTCTCTTGCTGTTTACTCTGATGCAGCTCATAGACTGCAAAGTAACTGGCAAAAGCACCGGTGGTTACTTGGTCATGATGAACGGCAGCCCTGTTAGCTGGCGGAGCAAACTGCAGACTACAGTCTCTCTGTCTACTACAGAGGCTGAATACATCGCAGGTGTGGATGCTGGCAAGGAGATCAAGTGGGTGCGCAATGTGCTGTTTGAATTGGGCTATGGGGTGTCCGGACCATCTCCTCTCTTCATGGACAACCAGTCTGCTATCCAAGTTGCTAAAAACCCGGAGCATCATGGTCGCATGAAGCACCTTGATCTGGCTTACTTCTGGCTTCGAGACGAAGTTGCCAAAGGGTATATTGCACTGGAATACACTCCGACACAGGAGCAGATTGCGGACATCTTTACCAAGGCACTGCCTTGTCCTGCTGTGGAAAAACTCCGTTCTATGATGGGAATCCGGGGGAGCTAGTCTCGACTGGTCTCGTCCCGGGGGAGTGTTGCAGCCTGTGGTTGGACTGTGCCATTCTCGCATTCTGATCATATCTAATCTTATCATCTCCGATCTGATCCTATCTCTTGCTTACTTATCTTACATACATCTTGCTTACTTATCTGCTTACTGAGCATTACTCATGCTTACTGATCATTACTCATGCTGACTGAGCATTCCTCATGCTTACTCATACAGTGTAGAATACATATATAAGTAGCATACTGTTGCCCTGAAGTCCCTAGTTTCTTACTGTTGACTTCAGGCAAGTACTTACTTCCCATTTGACCAATACACGGAGTTTCTTACTGTTGACTTCAGACATCTGTGCTGCCTGTTCTAACACGTGGTCAACAAGGAGCTGTGCAAGCACCTCCTTCTCTCCCGGCAGCAAATTTTGTCCGCCGTGCTTGATCCTGGTGTGTTCGTCTGCCGTCGCAATGCGTACGCACTTGCAGCCGGTAGTGCAGATGAGCGCTCATGTGAACAGATCAATGCGAAGCCCACACTTGTCAAGCACAGGGTGAGAAGGTGGCGGCAGAGGGGGAGGAAGATCACGCAAGAAAGAAGACAATGGAGGTGTCAGGGATGGCTGCTTGGCATACGGTTTCGGTTTTTTCGTGATGACCGTGAGTGGCGCTCAACAAGGACCCATGAATCGGATAAGTGAGTGTGTGTAGGTGATTCGGAAGCAGATGAGGTAAAGGTGGGACTGTTAACAGATTGAAAGGTGAACAGAGAGCTGGCAGGATTGGAAGGTGCAGAGGTGAGGACAGGCAGGTGGAACCGCTCCGCGAAGGCCTCGCGCCTATGGGTGTCCTTGAGGTGGCTTTTGATATTGTACGGTCGAGGCAACAGTAAAAAGCACAAGGGGCATTCAAGCTGTCCGTCAGGTTTGCATTTGACAATGATGTCACCATTTGCTGTCCAGAAACAACCAATCAGTACGAGTGCTGGTGAAGCACAGTTGGAGACCCACCCATTGTGTAAGTGATTGCTGTCGAGTGCCTCTGCTTGTTGTGCTTCTCTTTGATGGTTGGCAATGCAGAAACACGTACACCACACACGTCACAGCTGGCAAATCAAGCGTCGGTGAACACATTTTTGGTGACGTCAATATGCCATCAGGGGGCTCCCTGATGGTCAATAGCATGCAAACAAGAGATATTGTGCTTCTTGTGCCAGCCGAACAGTGCAGATAAAGGATTTGAACTGCGTGCCTCTTTTCTGGACTTGCAAGAAGCGACCCCCCCCCCCTCAAAAAAAAACCCCCCGCCACTCACGGGAAAAATGAAGCTAGTTTGGGCTTGCATAGCATTGACATAGGTAGATCCAGCGCCATTGTTATTGTTGGAGTTTCCGCGAGGTGAATGAGGATAGGAAGTTAAAGGAAGGGAGGCAAAAAAAAAAAAAATGTCTCAGATCCTATTGCAATTTATTGGGTGGATCATGAGCAAGGCAGTGTCAGCTCGTAACTCTCCGCTGCAAATGGGGAAATTCTGCTCAGGCAATGTTTTCCGACTGAAACATTGATTGGAAACCAAGGAGCGGAGAGGGACATCAGAACTCTTCGTGCCTGATGCAGTAGAAGAGCTGGATCCAAACGGGACATTAATCTGGAGAGCACATGGTTTGTTTTTTATTCCTTTTCTGGGAAAGGGTGGGTGTATTTGTTGGAAGTGGGAACTCAGATGGTCTCAGATGGTAGCCGATAAGGCAGATAGGGTCTCAGATGGGAGGCGAAAAGCCCGGATCCATTGCATAGTAGGCTCCTTATATGCTATGTATGAATAAGCTATCTGAGTAAGCATGAGTAATGCTCAGTAAGCATGAGTAATGCTCAGTAAGCACATGATCAGTAAGCAAAATGTAAGCAGATGATCAGTAAGCAGAATATAAGTAAGCAAAGATATGTAAGCAGACACTGCCTCGTCTGAACCAAACAACAGAGTTCAACAGTATTTCGTGTTTTTTTGCAGGGGTTTTTCTTGAGGGAGAGAGACGCACATAACCAGCACTGTAGAGGTTTTCAAGTGGAGAAAGAAAATGTATTCTTTGACGCATGTATTCAACAATGTAGATAATATTTCAAGCGGAGAAAGATAATGAGTACCTCGACGCACTGTCTACCGGGTCAGCAAGGGAACATAGAATATGTTATCGTTAGGGATGATGTTGCAAGAAGAGGTTGCCTGCGTTGCCTCGCTGATCCCCAAACACGTCGGGGGCCACAGGCCTCGGTCCCAAGCGGCGAGGTGGATTTGGAGAGTGCTCGCTAGCAACTTGCGTCGGTACCTGCGGGTCCTGTCCTTCATGAATGTTGTGGTCGACGGAGGAGGATGGACCGTGGGGTGTAGTGTCAACAGCTGGCTCTCAATTGTCATCTGCATGCGGAGCCACAATGGCGGACAAAGACGGCACAAGGATTCTGCCCGGGGGTGTACCCTCCCACACAGAGAGAGTATTGTGCCTAGCCTGCGCTGCACTGGGTCGGTGCTGAGCAGCAGGCGGCATCTGCACCTCCTTGTTATCATCATCATCAGAGTGAGGAGGGCTCGCATGGCGCGAGCTGCTGCTCCTCGATGAACGGCTGCTGCGTGCACGGTGAGCTGAGTGATGGTCGGCCAGAGTCCTGCCCTTTCGGGATGCATGCGGCGCTCCACCTGCTGAGCTCAATGATGTGGAGGAGCGAGACAAGGAGCGCTGTGCATGCTTCCTGTGTTGCAAGCCGGGAGTGTTAGGGCTGGGTCATTTGAGCTGTAACCGAGCTTCGGAGTCGCTCGATTCTGGGGTGCATGGGCGATGAGGGCTTGGAGAAGGCGTCCCCAAAGGGTGAGGGGAGGGTGCGCCAGACAGCTGCAAGAGTGGTAGGCTTCCCAGTCCCTCCCATATGGCAGACGCGACCGCGCACTTAGTCTGTCCATGGGCAGCACACAATGCGAGCTTTGCCATCTTGTCATGAACGGCCTGCAGAGCCACAGCTGCAGCCTCGCAGAATAGCTGCCGCAGAGTGTTGTGAAAACTCCCGTCGCTTTGGGATTGCATAGGGGCAAGGGTGTTCTCAGCGCTGGGGTTGAGCCTGCCGTTGCAGTAAGGGTGCTTTGCGAGCATCACACCGCGCTTTGCTGAGGTGAGGTTCATCAGCACCTGGTGTTTGCAAGCAAGACATGGGCCAGCCACACTCACCTAGCAGTGCAAGCAGCTCGTCAGTGTCCAGTGTGTTGGGATCGATGCTGGCAGGCAGGCTCTCGAGGATCACCTGCTGCTCAGCAAGGGTGTGTTCAAGGTGCATGGCCTCTGCAGTCAAGTCCTCGATGGTGTCGCGAAGGTCCGCAGTGACGAGCATGGAATCGGCGACCAAGTCTGTCTTCCTCCTCTCCCATCTGTCCACAGCATGTGCCACTAGTTTGTTGATCTTCTTCACCTTCTCCGCCACGATGGCCTGTACCGCATGCTCCTGCACCTCCTTCTCTGCTTTGAGGTGCTTCCTCTCCTGGATCTTGTCGGCAAGGGCGGATTCAATGGAGAGCCTATTAGCCATGGCATACCGCTGCTGCTGCTGTATCTCCCTCATGGCACACCGCTGCAGTGCTTACCGCTTCGCTCGATTGGGTGTGTCCTCAGTGACAACGACAGACGGCTCCCAAATGTATGGTTGCCCTGCCTGCAGCCCCCACTCGATAACGAGCAGCTGGTATCAAGCCCTGTTTCCGAGGATGCGGTTGGCAACTGCAGCAATTGCAGGGTACAGGTTGTGGTCTATCGTGGCATTAGCAACAGGCGCACCATATGGGCCGAGCACCTGGTTGCTTGCCACACTGAGAGTTGTCCAAATGTCGGATGGCAGGTACCACTTTTTTGAGCTCTGCTTTTGTGAATCCCGTAGAGAGCTGCGACCAACCATCAGCAATGGGTAGACAACAGGGAAGAGAAACTCACCTCGTCTAACTTGCGGTGGATGAACATGGCGTGCTCGATGCCGTTGGGAATGAGGCGGTGCTGCTCCAGTCAGACCTTGAGATGCACCCACACCAGCGCGGGCGCCAACATGTGGAACTGGGACGGCGTCAGCAGCAGCTGGCATATAGTAGGGTCGGTGTAAGTGAGAACCCCAGTTGGGCCGAAGAGCATGAGACACATCTGTCCCGACATGTGTGGGCAACGGTGAGTATTGCGCTTTGCAAAGACGGACTCATGATGCAGAAGCACACACACACCCTGTGCAGGAGCGTTATCATCCACTTACCCTGCCCCAATATGTCAACCAACCTGATGGCATGATCACATCATGGCATGCCATCCAGTCGGTATGCCATGTAGCTTCATACCTAGCTCTCCAGTAAATACCCTCCATAATCCTGCCTTAGAACTTCTCTTCCCTCCTCGCTCAGCAGGTCCCGCTGCACTCGGCTAATGTAGTGTTCCCAATCGGGATGGCAAGTGTTGCCATCCCAAATTGGTACGTTCCTGGACTCTTCCGGTTCCCATCACCTCTGTCACATCCGTGCCTGCCGTGTCACATCTCCGCTCATCGTGTCATGCCGTTGGCGCACTATGCGGTTGACTTCTCGGCCTCTTCCGGTTCACATCATTGCTGTCACATCTGTGCCCACCACATCTCCGCTCATCATGTCATGGTGTCGGTGCCTTGCACCTGCCCCTCCACCTCCATGTGTTAGCCGTGCCGGTTCTTGCATCCAGCCCTAATAAATCCTCAATGCTGCTATATTTGTTTAGCACCATATGACCAGTGAATAGCAGCACATTACATGGAATTAAACAAAAACAAGTTGAAAGTAACTATATAGTGACGGCGAGATTAAACTATGCGGCGGTGGCGGGAGTGAGAGAGGAAAAAGTGGGGTCCGAGGTGCCGCTGGGGCCATTGTCGTCAACGTCGGGGTCATGTTCCATCTCGGCATGCTGTTGCAGCCTGTGGTTGGACTGTGCCATTCTCGCATTCCTGATCATATCTAATCTTGTCATCTCCGATCTGATCCTATCTCTTGCTTACTTATCTTACATACATCTTGCTTGCTTATCTGCTTACTGAGCATTACTCATGCTTACTGATCATTACTCATGCTGACTGAGCATTACTCATATCCTGACCCCAATAACATTCCTGCATGGCTTAACGATTACGACACTTTCGTTTCGGAGCTCCAGCTCAATTTCGGCACCTACAATCCCCAACAGGACGCTGAGAATGAAATTGTCGCTCTTCGCATGGACAGTGGTCAAACTATCCAGAAGTATCTGGTCTGTTTCAATAAGCTATCACAGCTTACGGGCTGGAACTCCGTTGCTCTCCGAAAGGTGTTCTACGACGGACTTCCTGAGCGCATTCAGCTCAAACTTCGTGACCTGCCCGGCAGAAAACCGACTGACCTCAGTGTTCTTAAAATCTCTGCTCAATCCATCGATGCTTCCCACTGGGAATGGCAGAAGCAGCAGAAATTTTGCCACAGTCGGGCTCCGATTCAAAACCCTAAAACCGGTTCCCCGGATACTCCAAAAAACGATCACGGCAAAACAGGCAACGTGCATAATGCCAACGCGCAAGGTGACTCCAAGAAGCAGAAGAAGGGCGGCGGGGGGAACAGATGGAAGTCTGGACGATCCCCTGCTCAAACTCCTTCGGCCCCGACCGAGAAACCTTATGCGAAGGTGTTGGGCACAGACGGCAGATTACTCCCTGCTGAAAAAGCCCGTCAGCTCGCCGAGAACTTGTGTCTACTTTGTGGAGAAAAGGGGCATCGCACGGATTCTTGTCCCAAGAAGAAATCGGTGTCCGGTCGTGCCGCTTCGGCGGCTGCGCCTACTACGCCTGCTGCTTCTTCCAGCTCGGGAAACTAAGTAGCAATTCTCAGGATACTGCACGACCCGAGGGTTGTGAAAATAGTCCTGATTGCGCAGCAGAATCCTTCTTACGACTTAATGCCTCTGCCCTTACGAATCCCAATTCCTTATGTCCTGTTCTGAACTCTCCGCAGATTTTGTCGGACTTCCAGGCTCTCATCGACTCCGGTTCGTCCGATTGTTTCGTAGACCCTATCTTCTGTAACACCAATAATCTCACTCGCATCTCTATTCCGCCTATCGGCCTGCGTCTGCTTGATGGTTCTCCGGGAACTATCATAACCGAGATCGTTCATTTCGACGTCTCATTCCCTTCTGGTGACACAACTCCGGTTGAACTATATGTCACACCACTGGATTCTGCCTGCTCTGTTGTGCTTGGATACAATTGGCTCACCCGTTACAATCCGTTGATTGACTGGGTTTCGGGCCAAATCTTTTTCCGTTCGCCTGGCTCCGCTATTCCGGCCCCGGTTTCGACCGAGGAATTTCCATCGGTTCAGTCCGATCCTTCTCCTCCTGCAGTGGAGCCTTCTGTCGCTCCTCCGGTTGACGCTCAAACCCCGTTGATCTCCTTCATAGGAGCAGCTGCCTTTGCTCGCGCTCTCCGCGCGAAAGGTAGTCATATGTTCCGTCTTGGCCTCTCTGAGGCCAGCAGAAAATCATCTGGCACTTCCTCGGCCCCGGATGTATCCGGTCTCCCGTCGGAGTACCACAATTACGCTGACATTTTTTCGGCCTCCGAGTCTGAAAAGTTAGCACCCCATCGGCCATACGATCTCAAGATCGAACTTGAGGATGGGGCATCTCCTCCGCCTGGTCCTATATACTCCCTGTCACAGGTGGAGTTAGCTGCTCTGCGAGATTTTATCGACCAGAACGTGTCAAATGGCTTCATCCGACAATCTACGTCCCCTCACGGTGCACCGATCTTCTTCGTTAAGAAGAAGTCTGGCGAGCTTCGGCTCTGTGTGGACTTCCAGGCACTAAATCAAATCACCCGGAAGGATCGCTACCCTCTTCCCCTACTCTCGGATTTCCTTGATGCGGGCCGAAAAGCTGAGGTCTTTACCAAAATTGATCTAAAACATGCTTACCACCTGGTCCGGATCGCCGATGGCGACGAATGGAAAACCACTTTCCGAACGCGCTATGGATCCTTCGAGTGGCTTGTGATGCCGGAGGGCCTCACCAATGCTCCCGCAGCTTTTCAACGTTTCATGAACGACCTTTTCGCAGACCTCCTCGATGTTAACATTGTTGTATACTTGGATGACATCCTGATCTATTCGGAGAACCCAGCGGAACACCGAGCGCATGTCCATGAGGTGCTTCGGCGCCTTTGGAGAGCCGGTCTCTTTGCTTCTCTTAAGAAGTGCGCATTCAGCGTTGAGACTGTTGAATTCCTCAGCTACATTCTCTCCCCTAACGGTCTTACCATGGATGACTCCAAGGTCAAGGTTATTCAGAATTGGCCTGAGCCACGCAAAGTCAAGGACGTGCAATCTTTCCTTGGCTTTGCAAATTTCTATCGTCGTTTTATTGCGAATTACTCGGACATTGTTGTGCCTTTGACACGGCTTACTCGGAAGACCAAACCTTGGCTTTGGTCATCGGCTTGCCAAGAAGCCTTTGACAGCCTCAAAACCGCGTTTACGACGGCTCCGATTCTTACACATTGGGTTCCAGGTCTTCAATTAACCTTGGAATCTGATGCTTCCGACTACGCCATTGCTGCTATCCTCTCGATTACCACGCCGGACGGCGAAATTCGTCCGATTGCATTCCACTCTCGGACCCTTACGGCACCTGAGTTGAACTACAACACACATGACAAGGAACTACTTGCCATTTTCGAGGCATTTCGTGTGTGGCGCCGGTATCTTGAAGGAGCAGTCCCTCCAGTGGATGTCGTGACTGATCACAAGAATCTGGAGTATTTTTCTACCACCAAACTCTTGACCCGCCGGCAAGCCCAGTGGTCCGAACTTCTTTCGGCTTTCAACTTTATTTTTCGGTTCCGACCCGGCCGCCTTGGCGGTAAGCCCGATGCTCTCACTAGACGATGGGATGTCTACCCTAAAGAGGGGGATAGTGGCTATGCCAGTGCTAATCCTCACAATTTCCGTCCAGTTTTCACTCAGCATCAGATGAATGCGTCTCTTCGCGCCTCAGCGATGTACGCTCCGGTGCTCCGAGCTGGGCAGATTATGGATGTGGGTCAGCTTCACGCGGATATCCGGACGGCCTTACCCTCTGATCCTATTGCCTCACAACATCTAAATAACACTTCAAACCCTCAATGGGTCACCCGCGACAGTCTTCTTTATCAGGATGGACGCATATTTGTACCAGATTCATCGGACCTCCGACTTCGGGTTCTGCTTGACAAGCACGATCATCAGCTTGCTGGTCATTGGGGGCAAAATAAAACACTTGCCTTAGTCCGCCAGGAGTATGTGTGGCCCGGCCTCCGAGCCTTTGTCAAAGGCTACGTACAGTCTTGTGTTTCTTGTAATCACTACAAGTACACTCACCATCGCCCCTACGGATTCCTTCGGCAACTCCCGGTCCCCGATCGGCCTTGGGATTCGATTTCCCTGGACTTCATTGAGCAACTTCCCGAGTCAGACGGATATACCAGCATCCTCGTTATAGTCGACCGCCTTTCCAAAATGGGCCTTTTCATTCCCTGCCACAGAAAGCTATCGGCTTCCGAATTGGCCCATCTCTTTGTCCTTCACGTCTTCTCCAAGCACGGGGTTCCATTGCACTGCACAAGCGATCGGGGCTCCGAGTTTGTCAACCACTTTTTCCGTTCCTTAGGTGAAGCGCTCAACATGCGTCTGCATTTCACCGCTGGCTACCATCCTTCAGCCGATGGTCAGACCGAGCACGTCAACCAAACTTTGGAGCAATACCTCCGGATGTACTGCAATTATCAGCAGGACAACTGGGCACCCCTTCTTCCTCTTGGCGAATTCGCATATAACAACACTCCAAATGATACCACTGGAGTTACACCATTCTTCGCCAACAAGGGCTATCACCCGTCGGTCACCGTACACCCTGAGTGGGATTTAGTTTCCGCCCGGGCCCGAGATTTTGTCACGGATTTGGATGCTCTTCACCAAGAGCTTCGTACTCAGATGGCGTCTGCTCAAAAACACTATCAGGGTCCCGCAGACAAGCGTCGAACCATGGATCCCAAGATCTCAATTTGTTGAAGTTCGGGATCTATGCTTGGCGTTACGTGTACTTTCCTTCTCGCGATTGATACGGACCATTACATATACGGATATTATTGTACCAAGACACACATGCGACAGACCGCCTTCTATACGTATTTAGAAGCATCGGCATCGTCGGCCGGTTAAACGGCCTTCGGTAAGGGTTCCGGTGACTCATTGTAGCTTAGTAGTACGGCCCGCGTGTTTTGTATATAAGTAGTCACTCGATAAGGTTATTCTCTATCGAGAAGAACCTCGAATACATTGGTTTAACTCTATAACTCAGCTTAGGCGCTCACCACTTAGTCGTCCTCGCGGAGCGGTCTATTGACCGGCCTCGCATATTCTAACACTTCTCGATCACGGAGACCCCTCCCATCATGTCGGTCAACACCGCCGTTGTCGACGACATGGTGGACTCCACCCTTGCGGAGATCGCCCTCGCCATCCGTGACCGCCCTACGACGAACTCCTCGTCGCTCAACGCCGTCGCCGATTGGACGGAGACCTGTATCCAAAAGGTCACCCAGGCACTCGTCACCCTAGTGCCCATGGTCGTCGGACGCCTGAAGGACCTCGAGGCGGCTTCGGCCGCTCAGGGTCCCCGGCCATCGACCACGACCTCCGGGGGAGTCACCCCCGGAGCTCCTACGTCCACTTCCCAGCCCGCCGGGCGCCTGCCCCGCTGCCAGAAGTGCCACGCTCGTGGCCACCCCACCTCGGAGTGCCACACCACCAACGCCGCCGCCATGCGCCGCCGAGTCGCGCAGAACTCTAGGATCGCACGGGGCTCACGGGCGGTGGAAGCCGCCCATGCCCTACTCCCTAGTCCGCGCCCCGCGTCCCATGTCCCCGGCTCAGTCGCCACCGCGGTACACGTTCCCATGGAGTTCGCTGCGATCGCAGCGGACGCCTCGGAGCTACGCCGTCGTGCCGCACAATCGCGTCGAGACAAACGCCTTCGCAGGCATGCTTCGACCACCGGCTAGATGCCTTTGGCCGCGGGGGAGTGTTGAAGTTCGGGATCTATGCTTGGCGTTACGTGTACTTTCCTTCTCGCGATTGATACGGACCATTACATATACGGATATTATTGTACCAAGACACACATGCGACAGACCGCCTTCTATACGTATTTAGAAGCATCGGCATCGTCGGCCGGTTAAACGGCCTTCGGTAAGGGTTCCGGTGACTCATTGTAGCTTAGTAGTACGGCCCGCGTGTTTTGTATATAAGTAGTCACTCGATAAGGTTATTCTCTATCGAGAAGAACCTCGAATACATTGGTTTAACTCTATAACTCAGCTTAGGCGCTCACCACTTAGTCGTCCTCGCGGAGCGGTCTATTGACCGGCCTCGCATATTCTAACACAATTGGGGACGAAGTCTACATCAACTCCGACGGCTTCCGTGTCGCTCGTCCGACAAAGAAGTTTTCCGAAATCTTTTATGGCCCTTATGAAGTTATTGCCCAGTCCGGACCCGCATCTTATACCCTTAAGCTTCCTCGAGACATGCGTCAAATCCATCCAGTATTCCACGTCTCACAACTCGAACCCGGTCATCTGAGCACCATAGTGGGTTGTGAACAGCCTCCACCACCTCCTATCGAAATAGACGGGGAGTTGGAATTCGAGATTGCAGAAATTCTGGATAGTAAAGCAGATCGGCGCCGAAAGCCCCCGCTCCTATATCTTGTCCGATGGGAAGGCTATGCCAGAACTCCGGAAGAGACTTCCTGGTTGCGGGCAGATGAACTCGACAATGCTACTGAGCTTGTTGAAGCATTTCACGCTAGGTATCCGGATCGCCCCGGCCCCGATGTATGTCTCACATAGGTTTTTACGCAATGAAGGTCTTCTGAGCGTTTTTCCTTAAAAACTTATTTTTCTTTCCTTCACTCTCTCCGGACAGCAAACTATGATTTCAATTATACTATATTACATTTTATTTCTTCGGCCCCGATCGGCCGCTATACCCTAGGCGCTCCCGCTCGGCCCCTCTTCACGGTCCTCAATCTCTGGCTCCTTTTCCTTTTCTTTCCCCTTTACCTTCTTCTCGACGTCAAGGTCTTCACGGTATGCCAACACCACGTCAGGGTAGTGAACCTTTGTATAGGCCGCCGCAAGGCGACCGAGCTCGGTCACCGCTCGGGCGAGGGTATGAACCTCCACCGTTAGATGACCAATGGCGGTCTCCGTGCGGCCCTGGTTCACCCGTACCAACTCCTCATCTTTTTCTCGTGTTCCTCCATCACATGATTGTGCGCAACAAACTCCTGCTCAAAACGAGCAAGGGCGTCCACAATCTCGGTGGACCTGGCAGGGCCTGAGGCGGCTCTGCCCAAACCCAGTGAACACCAGATCTTGGACGCGTAGCACGCTTTGCAGCGTGCCCTTTGTTGCTCTCAGGACGAAGGCAAGGGATGCCCTTCTTCTCGCACGATTCGCACTAGGGTTGAAAGTCAGCTTCTGTCGGTCGCTGACGACTGTGACGCACCTTGACGGGGAACTCTGCTCCCGCATCCACCTTCTTCGCTTTTTCTTCTTCGGCTTGCTCAACTCCCCCTCGGTTTCATCCTCGTCGCTACTATCCCCTCCGGGCCCGATCGGTCGACCCCGCTTAACGGCCCTGGGCGGCCCCGCTTAACGGCCCTGGGCGGCCCCGCTTAACGGCCCTGGGCGGCCCCGCCTCTTTTTCCTTCCCCTTGTCACCTGCTTTCCGTTTTTCCTCCTCCTCCTGCCTCTTCTTCGCCTCCCTCTTCTCCAGCCTCTCCTTTTTCCTCTGCTCCCCCTCGGCGACCTTACGGAGCCGTTCTACCTCCGCGGCCCGCTCCTCTTCGGCCTTCCAAATCGCTGCTGCCTTGCGATCAGCGACCAGTCGCAACCGCAGAGTGAAGTCATTGACGGAAAGTTGGTCTTCGGCGTCGGCGGCGCCCATGGAGAGTAGGCGCTGGTGGAACTGCTCCTCAGATTCGTTGTTGGCGGCGTCACGAGGCATGTAGGCAAGCGAGTAAAGGTGTTGTAAGAAAAGAGTGGGTGGTGGTGTGGATGAAAAGGAAAAGATTGGTTGATTTGAGTCATATAGGTGTCAAACGCGGCACCTCCCGGCACGATGACATAATCAAGTCTGATTTCTGACATTTTCGGTCTCCCGAAGGTCAACCGCCGCCTCTAGGGTTCAGCGTTAAAAGGGGGATACTGTCACGTACCGTGACTTCGGATCCGATCGGCGCCAATATGCGCCGATGTTCACTAACAACTCGTCTATTTATCGCACCGCATTGCGATGCTATACGACCGGTCATATCGGTCATACCCGGTCATCCGAGTCCAGATGACTCTTATATGCTATGCTATGCTATACGTTGACTTAGATACCCATGTGTTCTCGTCGCGAAATCGGTCCTCCGGTTTCGCCGATGAGACTACTACCTTAGTATAAATAGCGTGCTTGTATCTTTAGTATAGTTCAGTTTGAATATTGACTAAAACTCGCTCTCTACTATTTTCGCACTCCCGATCGGTCCCACCGACCTCGCTCCCGATCGGTCGACCGTACTATTGAAATTGGACTCTGGGCGCAGAGAAGGGCGCAGCGCATGAGCTGAAGCCAAGTCCACTCTAGATCTACCGGCAACCGGATTATTGGTCCTGATTCGGCCCCGTGGATATACGGTCCTTGACACTGTTACAAGACCGCATGGAGTGCGTGGTGTGCTCGGACCAGCAATGGAGACCGACGGGGAAGTGAAGGGATCCGAGAAAGAGCTGAAGGGAACGTATGGGGGGGCCTGGGTGGCGACGAAACTCCGGTGTGCACTCCAGAGCGGTTGGAGCGCGAAGGCAAAGGCAAAGGCGAATGCAGAGAACCGGAAGTAGGATTGGCACAGTACAGCCTTGCAAGTGCTGAAGAAATTAATGCAATGGAAACTTACAAATAGTGAAAGAACTTACTTTCAGACTGCTTCAATTCGCGCTGCAGGTGCACAACTTCAGCCTCCAAGTCCCGGATGCGCTGTAGGGAGGCTGCCTCACGCTTTTCATACAGCTCAATGGCTTCTTCGTATTCGCCAAACTGGCGCCTCAGCAACTTGACCTCACCCTCAAGGTAGTCATTGCGCTCAAACGCTGAGCGAAGGTCAGCCTCAGCTGCATCTAGAACGACCTCGTCGATGTCGTAGATGAGCACCTGCCAGCTTGAGGGTGGTGGCAGCGTGACAGACACAGGAGCGACTGTTGGGGAAGTCCCAGTAGCAGGACGTCCACAAAACACATAATGACACAAACCCGGAGCCTCCGCAGACGGAATGACAGGAAGGTTCCGGCGAGGCGGAGCAGGCACAGTGCCCTGCTGGCCCAACGGCCAATTGAGGGTGTGTCCGCGGCGAGTCCAGGCAGCCACAGTAGGCACTCCGACGTACTCAAGGAATAGTTGTGCAATGGATGCGAGCGATTGATGGCTGTCTGGATTCTCTTGGATGAATGAGGGCGGGAGGTACACGTTGGCCTTTAAATACTCTGGCGTAAGAGGTGCTGCAGGGTGGGCAGTCCCATCGACGTGCAGGATCATTGTCGTGCTTCCAATGGCACAATCCCACTTCGTAGCCTACTCGTCATGAGGTAACAATTGGCGCGATGGACTCTGACATACCAAGTCCCAAATTGTGTGCCATACCAGCTTGCTGAACACCTTGCGCTCAGTATTGCCTAAGATCAATGAGTCTATGATAGAGGGGAGCATCTAAATTTGACATACCCGGGGTTCCAGAGGGTGTTGCTTTGCGCAGTCGAGTGAACTCTGGAAAGAATTCGTTGACACTGGGAGGGGCATGCTTGCCATCGCCCAGCAAGGAAAGCAATGTCTGCAGCTTGGAACTGAAATTGAGAGGCTATAAAACGGCCCAGATCATTCATGCGAGCACCCAGATGACGGCATAGATCAAACAAGCTGAGTGGGTCGAAGGCAAGCTCAGCCCAAGGAGTGGGTTGAGCAGGGATGGGCACCCGGGTGAGTGGCTGATGGACGTGGATGCCCGGGACATTCCAGTTCCAAGTTGCCATGACTGTAGATGAGAGGGAAATACGACAGAGAGAATGAGCACATCAGGGAGAAGAGACAGAGAATGAACAGATCGACATGATTTCTCACGACGGAGATAGTGGATGAGTACTCCCGATTGGGATTTTGTTCCGGGCTTCATGTCCTTTTTGCAGCTCATAGACTCCCTCAACGTGTTATACGTGTTTTATTGACCGCGGTACATGTATATATGCTGTATTTATCCCTTGATAAGTTTCTGGTGGTAACTTGAATTTATTCATGATGTTTGAGTGAGAACACTCTGCAAAGCTGCTTTCCACATCTGATATTGTTGTACAGCTCAGGTGACTGCAAGTCCTGGTCAGAAGGGGCCCTGCAATGGCTGAAATTTCTTTCAAAAATAATTACATCCCAAAGCTGAACAGGAGAGACATAAACCCACTCACAGCACATAAATATTATACTGAATAGTGCAAGCAGGACACTTTCCGGGACAGTGAACACCCACCAGACATAGTTTTAACACTATCCAAATTCATAAATCCAAAAAATTGAAGTCTACGTTAGATCCGAAATTTCGACATTTTTTCACTTATCTGAGAGATGGTGGGATGCGGGGGAGGTTTGAAGGTAGCTGATAACCTGGGCATACAGTGGGTGGCATCATAGAACAATAATATGCCAAAGGAAGTGGAGTAATATGTGTCTAAGGTCTGAATAATTCGATTTAACGCATAAACTATGCCGTTCCAAATTACTCGTATATTAAGCAGATGGTGCGAATCAGATTGTCCGTGCTTGCATGATCCTAATTCTCCCTATTTTCTCAGGGGCTCCACAAATTGCCCAAATCAGTCGTTCAATTTCCTGTTTCTTTCCGATTCCACCCGACATGTCAAAATTTGATTCATTTTGGCCTCTCTGATCAGCCGTCCAACACCCGCTCAAAAGGCAAGCTCCCCGTCAGTGCTTCTGTCTCTCCCACCCTCCACCATACCCCACCCATGGCGCCGCCCGTTGTCATCTCCTGCGCCCGAACTCCTTCTGGATAACAACAACTCCAGGATCAAGGCGCCTTCAATGTGACTGGCTGTCTTCCTCTACAATCAATATGGTTTAGATAGACGCTTTGCGACGCACGCCAAACATTTGCTGTCATGATGCTCTCGGACAAGTTCAACAATTAACAACTTTGCTCAAAGGTCGCACTCAACGAATCTCTTTTACTTCTTCAAATGCCACTCCAGCGTCGCCTTCAGTTTCACGCTTGGTCTCTGTTGGATTTCTTATGTATTCTGTCGCTACTACCCAAGAACTGTTGAATTCGTCTCCAATATTACCCTCAATCCCATGAGCTTCTTCAAGCCCTCAAGCCTGTCTCCGTCGTCTGAATGCTGAATGATTCAAGACTCGGTGCCGAATTGAGCAAGGCGCTGCACGCATACTTGGTGCTTGGATTCCTCCTGCTCTCGTTTTGCTTTCTGGTGGACTGTCGGCGGAAGGGTTGACATTACATTTAGCTGTAGCATGTGTCCCATGAACACGAGCCGAGTTTTGTTGACGATTGTTCTCGGGGTCAAAGCCGAAGCCCCAGGTTCTTGGATCGTACATTCATCGTCCACAAGGTATCTGCTATACTACTCACAATCGTCGATCGGATCGTTTATATATGTGTGGTTGGTTTCACGTTCCAATGTGCTGGTACTGTCTGTACTCCTGAATTTTGCTTGGAATATGACATTCTGATTGCATTTTCTAGTAACTCACGCGAGCCAAAGGTGCATATGTCCGAGGCTCGCTCACGTCCTGGATCATATGTCGGTGCCGCTTCTGGATTGTTTCATTTACTTACGTGGATATTGCAGCCGACTTCTTGGTAGTCGGCAAGGCTACCCAAAAGCTATCTCTTTACCTAGGCCCATACCCACTTTGCTGCCTTCACATCTACATCTCCAAGCATACTTTTGCGAGCCCTGGGTAAGCCCTTAAATTCATATCTATTGCGCACATTGGTCCCGCCTATGTGGTTGTCCACGGAAGCGGTTTCACGGCACACTCTATCCAACTGTAGAGGAACGCACATACCTGTAGAGTTTGTATTTATTGCTATCCGACAACAACTAATGCAATGGCATTACTCGCTCGAGTTCCATGCAAACATACTTTAGTTTCCAAGGGAGACCACTGTGACCCTGTATGCCGGAGTGAAGTGAAGGCCTGTCTTGTGCACTTTTAATGTTCCCCACCTTTTTTCGTATTTTCACCAACTTTTGTTGTAAATTTTGCAACTTTCCCCACAACTTTGCTCATTTTTAAAGCTAGAAATAAGGTGGGGATCTCTCAGGTTTTTCCCCTACTTTTATTACCAGATTACAATTTGTGTCAATCCCAGTGTGCTTGCAGCCCAGATTGGAAGAGGAATATCATCATTGAGGGAAGTATCACGGCCTTCGCATTCGCCCAGAAAGAGGGAACCAGTGAAACCAACCAAACGACTTGCCTTGACCACCCTCTCAACAATCCCCTGGTTGATGTTTGAGCGGTGCTCCCACTGTTTGCTAAGCTCACGCGCTAGCCCCAAATCTTCTGTCCGCCTGATGCAAGTCGCAATTGCCTTGTAATAATCTACATGGCCGTCAATCATGAATGTGAGAAGGTGCTGTATTTCCACATTGAGTCGAACGATCTCCTCCTTCGAACATTTGATGCCAAAGTACAATACCATGGCCTCCCAACGAAGTGGATCAGCCCATGGGAGCATTCGAATATCGGTACGTGCATTGCGCAGGAAGTCGAACTCTGCGAGAGAGACAGTTTCAACGACTTGGGCCCAATTAAGCTGCAGCTGGGGTGGCGTAAGTAGAGCAGCTGCGGAGTTATACTCCACTATTGCACGCTGGATGGCAACCGGACGAGTCTTGAGCACCTTCCCAATCTTCTCGCGAAGCTTGTAGCCTGAAAGAATAAGTCAATGCGAGCAATGTGAGGGTTACATAAATTATGCAACATACCGACACTGCTCATTCCAAGTTTTGTGAGCTCCAGAAGCCGAGAGACAACGAGACGCTCAAGGGTATCAAGAGCCCGTCGAGATCGACACTCTGTCATCATCACAACGGCATCTTTGTACTCCTGCATCGCTGAGGTCCACCTTACAGCAATACCATGTTCTTCTTCGTGCCGGGAGAGTTCTTCTTCGAGCATGAGGCAACATTGGTACGTCGTGCAGTATTTTGTTTGGCAGCTTTGAATCTGCTTAGTTGTCCATCCATCATTAATGATGTGGAAATTGAGCCTCGAGTGTTCGCGCGATGCATCCGACGCCGCCATCCTAGACATATGGTAAGCCCATACAGCAACCATTCCGAAGGGACTTACTCGGCTGCTGCCCGCTTTGTCAAAAGCTCCATGTAATCGATAGTCCAAGCAACTTTGGGTGGCTCGCGCTTGAGACGTTCTAGATGGTCGCGTTCCTGAGTTAAATAGTTTTCGTAGTCCTGCGCTGTCGTGTGCAGGCGCTGTTCGAGTGCCTGCAGAGCCACAGAGTTCATCGCGATCTTCTCTGTGGCTTGGCGATAGTTCTGAAAAATAAAATTGCCTGTGAAGGATGTGAATTTTGCATTTGAATGGGGACATAAAGCCTTACCGGATGCTGCGTGCTTGTCTAGATCATGGAAGGCAAAGTGCTCGTCTATCTGTTGTTGCCGGTGGAATGGGGTGCACAGCCGAGTTACAGTTGCGAGGTTGTTTGAGAGACAGAATGTCCTCTCGCATTCCTCAAAATCTTCGAGTCCGACGCCTTCGACATAAAGGGGGTGCCAGTCAACGTGGCATCCACGGTTGTGTGCATGGCTGTGGAACGCGCGCACAACACCCCGAAGATTAAGCCCAATAACACACCGGCCCAATGAACTCCAGAGAAGTATTTTATAAAAGGCGCACATTATATCGTAGCCCAAGCCAATGTCTGAACCATAGAGGTCAAGGAGTCATTTTACTAAAGCTAACGGATATTTCATTCTGTCAACGTCAATTCATAAGTAATGAAGAAGCAAAAGAATCATGAATATCATGTACAACTCGCCGCTCTGTATCATATCACAGATTACGAGGACATGCCCATGGCGGCACACGGCGATGAAGATCCCGGCTATTGCAAAAAGTGCAAACATCTTTTTCCAAGCTTCTGGCCCAGCATTCTTCCAGCGCTCTACGCAAGTGTCAACACATTTGGCGAGCTCATCGCTTTCAGCCTCAGTTAGCTTGTTGACATTTAACCAAGCGATGTCATCGTCGCCTACATCCAAATCGGGTTGATCAGATCTCCCAGATGGCGCTTTGGACACAGGCTTGGCACTTGTGGCAGTAGAGCCAGTAGTTGGCGCAGGGAAGGTGGAGATGGCAGGTGGAGAAGCCAAGGCTACAGTCACTGTAGCCACGGAAGCTGCAGTAGTCATTGACACCTAAGAAGCACTAAGTTAATGCTGGGATAGAATCCAAACAATAATTACCTTTTGCGAGGTCTTGACTTCGTCCTTGAAAACGTCGACGTCAGCAGCGGTGAGCCACTGGAAAGAATCTGTCTTATGGTTGTCAAAACGTGGGTGCCCAGCACGGAAAGTGCTATCAACGAGTTTGAGTGAGTTATTTCCATAAATGGAACCGAGGAAAGAGGGCTTGAGTGGCAATTCATTGTGGATCTTGTAAAAACATGGTGGGCAGATATTCTTAGCTTTCCACTGCTTGTCGCGTCCCAGTGAGGCCTGCACAAGACGGTCTACACCACAGAGTATTGCAAGGTATGCATCGTAGGCAGTTGAAAGTTGTTCAGCGAGGTATGGCCTCTTTGGAACCTGTGTAATGTTAGTTGGAGGATTTTCCTGGAACTTCACAGCCAGCGCACTCGATGCAGGTGATTTAGGGTCTTCACCAGCGAGTCGAGGCTGAAACGGGGACACACACGGTGCACCTGCCGGTAAATTTCGAAGGTCTTTACAGAGAAAGCAATGGTGGGCTGGTCCGGTGATCCCCCGATATATCCGTGGCAAAGAAGGGTTTCGTTCGCATTTTTTGAGGCAGTTATGTACGCAAACAATTTTATGCCCGATTCTGAGTATTCTTAGTTTCAATAGGAAAAAAGTAAGTGGCCTACGTACCTGAAAATCCGAGGACATTGAGCGGCCATGCCTCAGGCAAGTCTTTCGCTGTGGAAGCCTGCCCCACCTCTTTCAGGGCAAGATACGCGTCGATGAGATCAGGCATTTGCCATGTCCAAGAGTCTACTTGCTTCTGTACACGGTGCCGACGAGTACGAGGATCTCCCCTCCTGTAGATAGACTTGAGTGAGGCTGACTCTCACTCGATGGAAAAGTATCATACCCATGTTCAGCTGTTTCCCAAATTCGCTGAAATATAGCTTCACCACCCGCATGGCTCTGCAGAAACGCCTCTTCTCCAGGAGGAAAGGTATTGAATGCTGATTCGTCCACATCCATCTCATTGTCCAAGTCCCATTCGCTATTGTCGCTTGCATTGCCACCTAGGTCAAAGCTGCCATTGTAGTCCATGTGAGAAACTGGGGAGTCCTTGAGGAGCTCTTCCCGCTGAAGAAAGCCCATTTCTAGTGAAGGAATCAGGTTAGAAGTAGTGCAAGATACCTCAGTACTTACGGCTAATCTGATCATTGAAATCCTTCTGGAGCTGCATACGTTCCATAGCTGTCTTATTGATATTCAAAGTACGAGACTTTCCCCAGGGGTTTTTACCGATGCCAGAGCCGAAGGTAACCCGGACTTTGGACGAGAGGTGGCTGCCTTGGCGCATATGGATGAGGCGGGAAAGGCGGACAAGTGTCGTACATATGCCTTGAGCAGCATCAAATTGATGGAATGATCAGCTGCGTCCCAGCAGTCGTTCAACACATGCAGTCAGTGCTGTTATGGCCGCTGCATCCGCATCAGCGCTGATAGGAGAACAGAGTCGGCACCAGGAAACATAGCGAGTGCAAGGGTGGCCCGCAGTGTTTGTGAGTGCAGAGGATACTGTTGGCACATAGGGAACGAGCACAGAGCATGGGCAAAGCAGTAGCTTGGAGGGCAAAGCAAAAAACAGCGGTCCAGTCAGGAAAGTGGACTGGTCAGGAAAGAGCCAAAATTGCACAAATGTGGGAAGCATATTATATTGAGAATGTAATGTAAACTAGAAGCAGACACAACTAGAGACAAGGAGGGAGGGGTGGGCGCATCGCGCGCTGACACCATGACACAATGAGCGGAGATGTGGCGGGCACAGATGTGACAGTGATGATGTGAACCGGAAGAGGCTGAGAAGTCAACCGCACAGTGCACCAATGGCATGACACGATGAGCTGAGATGTGACGCGGCGGGCACAGATGTGACAGAGGTGATGGGAACCAGAAGAGTCTGGGAACGTACCAATTTGGGATGGCAACACTTGCCATCCCGATTGGGAACACTACATTAGCCGAGTGCAGCGGGACCTGCTGAGCGAGGAGGGAAGAGAAGCTCTAAGGCAGGATTATGGAGGGTATTTACCGGAGAGCTAGGTATGAAGCTACATGGCATACCGACTGAATGGCATGCCATGATGTGATCATGCCATCAGGTTGGTTGACATATTGGGGCAGGGTAGGTGTATCATCCACCCTTCCGAGTTGTGCTTGCTCGTGGCAATGCACACCATGTGCTGGTCTGGAATGCGCGATATATCAACAAGACGTATCAACAAGACGACTGGAAGGGTCCGTGAGCTTGCCGCCACCGAGCTCCTTGGCAAAAGGGATGCAAACCTCGAACACATCGGCCCAATCACCGGTGTGTAGTCCGAGGTGGATCTTTGCGTTGATCTCCCCGATGTTCGCTGCTTGCGAGGGAGTGCAGTCCTTGTTTTGCTCCAACACCTGGCCCTCCACGTTGGACACAAGAACTTCGAACACGAACCCGGTTGGCCACAGAGGTTGCCACAGGATATTCAGCAATGTCTGTGTATCCGCCAACTTGGCGAGCAGTGATAGCACTGCCAGCTCGCTGCCAACGCCGGTTGTGGCCACATTCCGCAGCATCTGTGAGCTCCGGGCCATCCACAATGGAGACTCTGCCTGGGACTTGGAAAGGGTGGTACAAGGTGGAGAGCAGGCGAGGCTGTCGCATCAAGATCCTGAATGCGAGCTTCCATCTGCCATCTTGACCGGAGGGCCTGGTCGCAGAGCCCCTGAAGAGCTTGAGACACACAAGGTGGTCCTGGTGGATGACAAGGAAGCCTGCGTGGTGGTTGTAGTCAAATGCTTGAATAAACAGACACAATGCTACAAAACAGAAGAAAACTCACAGTGGTGCAGGACTCAGCACATCCAAGCTTCTTGGGGATTATACTGGCCTAGCACTTGAACTTGATGGTTGCTGCAGAGCATCCAGACTTCTGTTCTAGTGACGCCGTCTGCTTCCATAAAGGGATTGGTGTCATAGATGTTCTTTGGAAGGGGCAATGTTTTGGTGACGACAGGCAAAGGTGCGCGCGATGGGAGAAGACACCCCCCTCGTTGTAAACAACATGGAAACAGTGAGCCTGAACTATTTTGCTGTCAAAGACACCCTCACCGAGAAACAAGTCAGCTTGATCCTATCCTGCTTCCAAGACCCGAGAGTGACCAACTGGCTATGCCCAATGAAGGAGCGCGAGCGTGTAAAGGCACTCACATTCACTGCCTTCTTTTCTGAATTTCGAAAATTTTACCTTCGCACCAACTGGCAACTTGAAACCAGGACCCAGGTGATGACTGCCTGCATGAAAGAAACCGATACCTTCGACATCGTTGCTGCCAAGAAGGCCCTGAAGGGGAAAGCACCTGCACGTACCACCACACTGCCTATTGTCATTGTCATGCCCCACGTCAATGACAACAATGACAGCTCTGACTCTGATTCCAAGGACGACCGCACCCAGGTAAGCCTGATGCCTTATCACACATCCCACTTCTATTGGGACTGCTTGATCGAAGGGTCTATGTCTAACCTTCTGCTCCACATAACAGGGTTAATCAATAACGGCGCACACCTGGTGCTGATAAGCAAGGCCCTCGTAGAAAAACTTGCACTCTGTCAGTTTACCTTACCGAACCCCAAAGAGATATTGCTTGCATTGTCTGATTCAACAAGTACCCCTTCTACATTGTTCACTCACTATGTGAAATTACATACCATTTCTTGTGACCAGTCCTGGACATCAAAGTCCGTACGTGCCGTCGTAGCACCGAACCTCTGTACAGATATTATATTCAGCCTACCATGGCTCAAACACAATACAATTGTTATAGATCATAGCGACTGCACAGTTATAGATAAGTGAACTGGATATAATTTGCTAGACCCCGCACCACGGACCCCGAAGCCCCAGCCCACGATGAAACTTAAAGAGAACCTCAAAAAGACAGACACTGATTACAAGCTCATGGTAAAGGAACATACTGCAGTGTGTGAATGGCGACGCACTTACGTCGAGGATAATAATCTCTTTGAGGCAGTCAAACCAGTTGACATTGTCACCGCGATACATGAGTGGGTAGAAATCCTTGCCCACCTAGACGAACTGATCAAACGTGGTGATAAAATAAAATCTGAGTACACAGCACTATTCAAACAGATGCCACATGTGAACAACCTACCCACAGACGTCCTCTGTGAAATAAAGCTAAAGAATGTGGACCCCCAGTTCCAGACACGCTCCTACCAGAGCCCTTGGAAATACCGAGAAGCTTGGCAAACACTAATTCAGGGACACTTGGAGGCCAGACATATCCACCCCTCCTCGTCTGCACATGCCAGCCCTGCTTTCCTCATACCCAAGGCAGACAAACTGGTGCTTCCCCGATGGGTAAATGATTACAGCCCACTTAACGTGAATACAGAACGTGACTCCTTCCCACTCCGGCACGTAGATGGCATCCTGGCAGACTGCACCAAGGGCAAAATTTGGAGTACGATCGACTTTACTGATAGTTTCTTCCAAACCCAAATGCATCCTGACTCCATAAAGTTCACAGCCGTCAGCACCCCATTGGGTCTTTATGAATGGCTAGTAATGCCAGAAGGACTCCACAATGCCCCAGCAATACAACAACAATGCGTAATGGCCGCCCTACATAAACTAATTGGAAAGATTTGCCATGTATACCTAGACGACATCATTATCTGGTCAGAGAATATTGAAGATCATGAGAGACACCTCCGCATGGTTTTTGACACCCTTAAGAAATCTTCTCTCTATTGCAACCCAAAGAAGATGAAATTATTCCGCTACAAAGTTGATTTCCTGGGTCACCGCATCTCTACCTGTGGAGTAGAAGCGGACCCCAAGAAAGTTGAATGCATTATCAACTGGCCCCAACCAAAGTCAGCTACAAATGTCTGCGCCTTCCTAGGTTTGGTACGATACCTTGCGAGCTTCCTCCCAGGCCTTGCAGAACACTCCATGATTTTAGAAAGATTAACCACGAAAGAGTGCAATAAAAATTTCCCACCTTGGATGAAGGAACATCAAACGGTCTTCCATGAGATTAAACAAATTGTCATTGGAGCCGACTGCTTGACAACTATCGACCACGAAAACCCAGGAGAGAACAAAATCTTTGTGACCGCCAATGCTAGCGACAAATGATCTGGAGCTGTACTCTCTTTCGGCCTGACCTGGGAGACAGCACGCCCTGTGGCCTTCGACTCAATGTTGTTCAAGGGTGTGGAGCTAAACTATCCGGTTTGCAAAAAGGAAATGCTAGCAATAAACTGTGCATTACACCGCTGGCGAGTAGACCTTATCGGTTCCCAATTCACAGTGTACACGGATCACCAAACACTGGAAAATTTTGACACACAAAAAGATCTATCTAGCTGCCAAGCGCGCTGGATGGAGTTTCTGTCTCAATATGATTGCAAAATTATGTATGTACGAGGCGAAGATAACTCTGTTGCTGACGCACTGTCCAGAACCAAATTTGAGGACAGCCCCGCAGCCGAAGATGCTGCTAACAAACTATGGGTCCTTGACTCTGATACTCACCCCGCACCTGTTCCAGCCATTCTCCAAGCAAACCCCAACTCACCACTCTTTGCAGTAAGCTGCTTGGCACATACATGGATCAAATCCTGCGCATCACTGATCCCCCCAATTGCCTCTGTTCTGTCAATTGTTGTGGATGCAAAACTATTATCTGACATTTGCAAAGGCTACAAAACCGACCCTCGGTGCAAGAGGCTGGACTCAACCTCCAAAGGCCTCCCTGGCCTCACCTTCTGCAAACCCAAACACCTCTGGTACATTGGAGATCACCTGATTTCCCCATGCACATCAAACCTTTGTGAAACACCATACCAGCTAGTGCACAATAGCCTAGGTCATTTCAGCTTTGACAAGTCATACAAATCCCGTTGCAATGCATATTATTGGCCCAATATGCGAAGAGACTTGGAGGAAGCTTACATCTCATTGTGCCCCGACTGCCAACGCAACAAATCACGAACTACACGAAAGGCTGGCCCACTCCACCCCTTGCCCATCCCGGACCAACAGGGCGACTCCGTCGCAATTGACTTCATCGGACCACTCCCACTGAACCAGGGCTACAACTGCATTGTCACCTTCACAAACCATCTCAAGGTGGACATCCAGATCATCCCTACGAACACGAAGATCACAGCCCTTCAAACTAGCACTCTTGTTTTTTAATCACTGGTACTGCAAAAATGGTCTAGTATCAATGGCATGCTGGATGGTAAAGTAGGACACTTTCTCCAAGGATTTTTTGATGGATTACATCATGCATTTATCAAAAGAGGTGGAACAAAATATTGTCGGTGTAAAGAATAGAACCTGTGACCTTGCGCATGTGGGAATGGAAGGTGAGCACTACCTACTAGTAGACTACATACACCATTGGGGAATTGTTAAGAGATAAATTCAAGAACTGACGTCCTAGACCTTTCAATACCTCTCAACCTCCCAAGGTAAGTCAAAGGCTTGGGAGGTTTCACAATGGCCCGACCTCTACCTCTACCTCCATGTACCTTTCCTTGTACCTCTAGAGGTTTACCCCTACCCCTGGGGATCCTTACCTGTCTTGAACACAAGCACACCAATAATGAACACAATGGAATTATTGCACGCAGGATAGATGTTGCCTGGAGGAACATGCCCTAAGAAACTGATTTCTGTTGCAAAGAGCTGGGACTTGCAAGGATTACAATAGAGCTTCGCTTTGCAGAGTGCCTCAATCACAAGTTCAACAGCCTGTGTATATTCTTCCATGGAATCAGACCAGATGACATTGTCTGTTGCACTCCTTATTGTTTATTTTGCACTCAATGGTCTCCATGATACCTTATTCATGAAATAAGCAAAAGGTGTCACTTGACACTTCTGAGAGTTATCATCATATATTAGCCTGCTTTTTTGCCTTAAAACTGTTAATATAGCCTGGCAAAGTAAGTGGGAGCCTTCAGAACATTAGCTATGACCTTGTGACATGCTGAATATGGTGAACAAGACTAATTGTCCACTTTCCTAATATAAACAGATGAACCAATGACAAAAAGTGTGTTCTGGGTTATCTCACATCATGTTACATCCATACACTTTCTGTAAGGGCAACCACGAAGGCCCGAGGTACTCAGGGACTGACGTGGGGGATCCAAAGGTTAATTGACAGTAGCTAAATATACAGAGAAGCATACCTGACGTGGGGGATCCAAAGAGAAGAAACTCTGAGGATTCCCACGTCAGCCGTGGGTATAAGTAAGCTACTAGCTAAGACCATGTGACCGGAGTGATCAGCAGATGTCCCGGGCTCGGTCACATGCGAGGTGCCATCGGGGGTCCCCCTGGCGGGTCACGTGCCGGCTTCCGGTACCGGTTCCGGTAGGCCGGTGACCGGGAGAGCAACCGGAAAGACCGGAGGGGCCGGAAGGGCTCTGAATGGGGGTCGGGACGGGGGTTCCCCTGACATCACCCCCCCCTTGGAATGCGGCACCCCGACGCATAGACCGAATGTGAAGGGAGGGATCCCGGAAGGGCAGGGAGTCGAAGGCGGCAACGGCAATGGTGCGTGGTTTGGCTGGGTATTTCCGGTAGACTCAGCGACAGCTTCCGGGGCAAAGAGGTCGGAGTGCTTGACCCATTGATTGTGTGAGTCGTCGTACCCTTTGAAGCGCACCATGAAGTAGAGCGACTTCCAGCGCACCTTTGCATCAAGGATCTCTTCGACTTCCCATTCCGGAGCATCACCGGGTGCGTCCGGGAGGACTGGGGCCGGCTCGTCGTAGCCGGGCCGTCCCTCGAAAGGGTCGTCTTCAGCGAGTTCCAACTTCACGACCGGAAAGACCGGGTGGAGCCGGGAGAGCTGGGGCGGGAGTTCCAGCTTGTACGCACCACGACCGACGACTTTGATGACCTTGAAGGGGCCAAGCCGTCGGTGCAAGAGACTGGGGGACAGCCGGGTTGTCTGGACGTCCGACGCGTCGAGCCAGACCCGGTTGCCTACCTTGATCTCCGGTGCGGGGGTGCGCCGGCGGTCGTAGTACCGCTTGTACTCCTCTTTGGCCTTGACCAGCGCGGATCAGGCTTCGGAAATGCCGGAGGCGATCCGGTCGTGGAATTTGTTTACCGACTCAAGTTTCGAACGCAGCCCGTTCGGCTCGAACCCCATCCGGGGGAGCCGGCCGGTGTCGGTCATGAACGGGACTTGCTGCGTGGAAGCGTGGATGTGGTTGTTGTAGGCGAATTCGGCGGCCGGCAAGAGGTCGTCCCAGTCATCCTGCATGTAGTTGGTGAAGATGCGGATAAACTGTTCCATCTCTTGATTGACACGCTCGGTCTGGCCGTCAGTCTGCGGGTGGTATGCCGTGGAGGTCGCGGGCTTGACGCCGATAAGGCGCCAGAGCTCGGTGGTGAACTCCGCAATAAATTGCGGACCCCGGTCAGAGATGTACTTTTCTGGCGCACCATGGAGTTTCCAGACGTTCCGGTAGTACAACCGGGCGGCGTCGATCGCATCAATCTGGGTGTGACACTCCATGAAGTGGGCGCGCTTACCAAGGACATCGACCACGACCATGATCGCGTCGTACCCGTGGGCCTCCGGGAGCTCGACGACAAAGTCGACCGAGACCGTGCTCCAGCGATCTTCGGGAACCTCGGTCGGGTGCAGCTCCCCGACCGGAAGCTTCCGGAGTGCCTTGGTCCGGCAGCACAGATCACAGGTGGCGACATACCGGCCGACGTGACGGGACAGCTGGGGCCACCAGTAGTTCCGGGAGACAAGCTCCAACGTCTTGAAGCGGCCGGCGTGACCAGCGACCCGGGTGTCATGGTGCTGCTCCAAGATCCGATGGCGAAGGTCCTTGTCCGGGGGACAACAATCTTGCCGCGGAAGTAGAGCAGGCCGGCATCGACGTGCCACTCGTCCGACCTGGTAGACCGGGACCGGCGCTCGGAACCTTGAGGAGCTCGCGAGCCGCAAGGGCGACGGGATCCTCAAGGTCTGGTTCGTGCGAGAGCGCGTCACGGATGTCTGGAGGATCGGGATTTCCGGTCCGGCGACGACGACACCTTCCAGGGCGCGGACGTGGAACAGATCGGGGCGTAGGAGCGTGACATCCTCGTTATCCCGACCGGAACCGTGGTCTGGTCGCCGGGAAAGCGCGTCCGGTCGACCCATCGCACGGCCGGGCTTGTGATGCAGGGTGAAGTCGAACCGGGACAGGTACAGGGACCACCGCGCCTGCCGCCGGTTCAAGTTCTGCGACTTCCGGAAGTACTCCAGGTTCTTGTGATTGGTCCAGATCTCAACCGGGTGCTGCGACCCTTCGAGGAAGTGTCGCCACTCCTCGAGGGCTCGGACGATTGCAAGCATCTCCATGTTGTGGATCTCGTAATTGCGCTGGACCGAACTCAAGCTCTTGGAGAAGAAGGCGACCGGATGCCACTTCCGGTCCGCGCCCGGCTGAGAGAGAACGGCACCGGATGCGAAGTCCGAGCTGTCTGCTTCCACCCGGTAAGGTTGCGACTCGTCCGGAAGGATCAGGACCGGGTCGGTGGTCACCGCATCCTTGAGGTTCCGGAACGCGGCGGCCTCCTTCTCGGTCCAGAGCCACATCAAGCCCTTCTTCGTGAGGTCGAAGAGCGGCCGGGCGATGTCGGAGAACCCCCGGATGAACCGGCGGTAGAAGTTCGTGAAGCCGAGGAACTGCTACACGTCCTTCTTGTTCTCCGGCACCGGCCAGGCGGCGACGCCGGCGACCTTGACCGGATCCATCTCGACATGGTCATGTGAGATGATCACCCCGAGGTACTCAATCGACGATTTCTCAAACTCGCACTTCTCCGGTCGCAAGTAGAGCTTATGCTCCCGGAGCCGCCGGAGAACCTCCCGGACGATTTCTCGATGCCGGGCGAGGTCCGAGTGTGCGATGAGAATATTGTTGAGGTATACCATGATGTCGCCGGACAAGATGAGAGCTTGGAAGATGTCGTTCATCATTGTCTGGAAGGTTGCGGGGAGTTGGTCAGGCCGAAGTACATCACCAGCAGCTCGAAGAGTCCCCGGTTCGTCCGGAACGCGGCCTTCCACTCGTCGCCTTCCTGGATGCGGACATTGTTGAAGCCCCACCAAATGTCGAGTTTCGTGAAGTACCGGGCTCCCTTCAAACGATTAATAAGGTCATTGATGAGAGGGAGGGGGTACCGGTTCTTCACAGTCATCGCGTTAAGCGGCCGGTAGTCCTGTACGAACCGGAGCGCTCCGTCCTTCTTCTTGACGAAGAAGACCGGGGATGCCATCGGGGATTTCGAAGGCCGGATCCGGCCGGTCGTCAACCCCTCCTCGATAAACGCGTTGAGCTCGCGTTGCTCGAGGGGGGAGATGGGGTAGACCTTGCAGTTGGCCGGTTTCGAATCCGGAACAAGCTCGATGGCGTGGTCCCACGACCGGCGCTCCGGAAGTGAGTCGAACGACTCCCGGTTGAAGACATCTTCGAATTCTTGGGCCCACTCGGGAATTTCTTCCGTACCGGGCGCGGAGTTCTTAGCATGCGCTTCGGCCAGCCGCTGCGAGACGGTACCGGTCGCTCGGATGTCCTCCGGAGGGGAGAACCGGGTGTAGAAAACCCGATCACCTTCCTCAACGGAGTCATCCTCGTCGTCCGAATCTTCCCCGTCGTCCGGTCCGAGTTTCGGTAGGTCCTCGTCGAACTCTTCGTCATCGTCCTCGCTGGAGCGTTCGTCCGTGTCGACAACACATATCCGGGGAACCGGGCCGAACCGGAGCTGCCGGAGGATCCGAGCGGAGACCTTGGCAAGCTTCCGGTCGGCGCGCGCCTCGGCGACACAGGTAGCACAGCACCCAGTAGGGCAGCGGCTCATTTTTACCTCGCGTTGGGCCCAATCGATTTCCGGGTTGTGCTTCCGGAGCCAGGAGTAGCCTAGGATGAGCTTCTCCTTCCCGAGGTGGGTGACAGCGAACTGGGCACGCTCACTATGGCCCTTGTAGCGAAGGACCACATCCGCGACATCCCGAATGAAGCCGGCCTCGTTGGGAGAGCCGTCCACATTGTAGACCGGGATGGGCTGTGAGAGCTGGCGGACCGGAATCTTGTGCTCGGCAGCGTACTCTGTGTCGATAAACTCGGAAGTAGCCCCGCAGTCCACCAAGCCGCTGAGCGAAAGCTTCACAGCGTCGGTGGTGGATTCGATCTCGAGAGGAAGCCGGAGGGAGTTACTGCTCTCCGAGGTGGCGGCAAGGGTAAAGTGTTTCGGGAGGCGGCACTCCCAGGCAGTTTTCTTTTGGGGTTCCGGCTCGACCGGAGGGACCGGAACAACCGGAGTCTCGATCGGTCTAGGGGGTGCGTCTATCGGTTTGGTGGATGCAAGAGATATATTGTCACACTCGTTACATAGGACAGCGAAACGATTAGGGGACGCGACAGAGGGCGCACCGCTCACTCTGCGCGGGGGAGAAAATCCTCCGGCTCGGCAGCAGCGGCATGTTCCGCAGCGGCCTCCGTCGATGCCAGACGCGCGATGAGCTCGTCGAGCAAGTCGTTCCCGAGTTGCCGGATCACCTCGTCCAAGACGTCGATTGACCGGACATCGACCGGCGCGGTACAGTCCCGGGCGAAGTGGTTCGGGTCCCCGCAGCGGAAGCAACTGCGGCGCGGGGTGCTACGGGCGCGCGTCTGGTCGACGTCCATCGGGACCACGGGCGGAAGTGCGGGGGTAGCAGCTGCTCTGTGTTGCGGCGCGGTAAAACGCGCCGGAACGGAAGCGACCGCGACCGGAAGGGTTCCGAGCGTACGGCCGGTTGGTGGCGACCGGAACCGGTCGTCTCGCGGGAGGCTTCGCGTGCGCGGAGCAGCAACTCGTACTGCCGGTAGGCACGGAGGCGCCAGGCGGGGTAGTCTCGCAGGTCCGGAGGGTCGCTCGACCCGGTGATAGCGAGATTAATCGCCGGGTTAAGACCGGTCCGGTACTTCGTGACTTTGATAATCGGGTCTTCGAAGCCGGCGAGGTCGACCAGGTCTTCGAAGTCGTCGGTGTACCGGAAGACGTCCCGCGCGCCCATGTGATACGACCGGGACTCAAGGGTGCGGAGCGCGTGGTCCTGTTCGTTCTCCTCGACGAACCGGAGCCGTGACGAACACGTCCCAGGTCAAGAAGGGGAACGGGGTTTTGGCTGCGTACCGCTCGGCCCATTTCGACGCAGAGTCCTTGGCCATGAAGGACATGGCGAACCGGACCGCTTTCTCCTCGGAGGGGACGCCGTCCTCGAGGAACGCTTCCGGCAGCAACCGGATGTACGACCAGACAGCGTGGAGGAACGCCCGGCCTTGTTTCCGGTCGCTGTTGAAGACAAACGGGGGGTTCGGCCGGAGGGCCGATTTTGAGCCGGGAACGGCTGGGGGGAATAATCCTGTACCCGGGTCCGGAGCCGGACGGGCAAGGGACGGGGCAGGTGAAGCGGCGCGGGAGGGGTCAATTTTTCGTGCAAGGCTCTCGAGAATACCTTCGGGCCTGTCCATGCGGGCGGAGACGGCCTCGGCGGCTGCTTGCACAGCGGCGGCAGCGGTACTCGCGGCGTCCATGGAGGGCTCTACAGGCAAGGAGGAGGGGGCAAGATTCAGGGTAGGGGAGGCTGGGACGCTATCAGAGGAGTCCGAGCCGTTCACACCGAAGCCTGCAATCTTGACTGGTTAATCCCTTAGAGAGTTTCTTCTGCTGTAAGGGCAACCACGAAGGCCCGAGGTACTCAGGGACTGACGTGGGGGATCCAAAGGTTAATTGACAGTAGCTAAATATACAGAGAAGCATACCTGACGTGGGGGATCCAAAGAGAAGAAACTCTGAGGATTCCCACGTCAGCTGTGGGTATAAGTAAGCTACTAGCTAAGACCATGTGACCGGAGTGATCGACAGATGTCCCGGGCTCGGTCACATGCGAGGTGCCATCGGGGGTCCCCCTGGCGGGTCACATGCCGGCTTCCGGTACCGGTTCCGGTAGGCCGGTGACCGGGAGAGCGACCGGAAGGACCAGAGGGGCCGGAAGGGCTCTGAATGGGGGTCGGGACGGGGGTTCCCCTGACACTTTCGCCCTCATCCGAACCACCAATCCTCTGACCCTCCAGATCTCTGTCATCCAAATCTTCGGATAATCCTCGGCTTTGTTCGGTCACACAGGTTTTTACGCAGTGAAGGATTACTGAGTGTTTCCCATTTATCTGTCTTCTCTCTTATTGTCTTTTACTTCTTCAACTCCTTACGGCTGGTCATTATTGTTATGTCCTTTGATCATCTTGATATTTCCTTATATGACTTAACAATTGGATACTTAGTATAAATATGCTTTCTACACTATGTATTCCTCAGTTTGATTATTAATGTTGCTTGGCTATTCTCCTCGCTCTAAGTCAATGACGATCCTCCTATACTCCTGTCTTGGCATCAGCCCAGATAGTAAGCACGCCCTTGTCTCCTGTGGCACTTGCATATCCTCTGATATCCACCAGACCTCCGACCTCCGGACTTCCCTCCTTCATCGTTCTTGGATATAACACATCATGGAAGAGCACATAATATGGCCAAAGTTTGATTTCCTTCTATGGCCAAATTGCAATGATTTTCACCACCAGAACATAATACATCACCTGGAGAGTGTCTTCATAGCATAGGGGAACAAATTAATACATCCAGGAGCAATTTCCATTGGTATATCCTGAAGATGTAATGACCAGGACACAAATTATTGATTTTCGCTTTTTTTTACCCTATTATTGCACTGTAATAGGCTCTGCTGTGTCTCAGTTGGCTTCAAAGAATATAGAACAACATGCCTACAGTTAGACCATCGAAATGGGTTCAATTAATTTTCTTTTTGGGTAGAAAGTGTTAGTGTCCCAAAAAGGAAAGTCATTGCCCAAATCTTTGATCCCTATACCCAATCTGTAGAGCTCATCTATACCATTTTGCAATTGGTGGCCCTATTGGCCTGCAAAATGCAAAATACTTTCCCAGAGCTGGCACTTTTTCAATAAATATGGCCATTTAAAGCAACTAATCATCAATTGCAACCCAATATGGCCAGCCATCAATCACAGGGGACCCCAATACAGATAGCCATCAATTTTATGGCAATGGCTGGACCTATCAATATGCAACCCAATATGGACAGCCATCAAATTCATGGCAATAGCCAGCAATGTAGGCATTTATAAATACTTATAATAAACAGATAAGCTATGCCCTGGGTGCCTAAGCAAATGCCAAAGCAAGCCGTGCAAAGCCGGAATAATACCTACTGGCAAAAGAAAATGCCTGAGGTCCCCATATGGCTATCCACAAGATAAAAAATTAGACCTGTGGTATTTAGCCCACCTTTAACTGGTTATCCTAGGCCTATAAAATGATTGCAGGCTGTGAATGTTGATAGTGCAGGGGCAGCTCTCATCATCGTTGACAGCGGTGGTAGGAGAATTGAAGTGAAATAAAGTTTGCACACTCATGTATGTAAACAACAGACAGAAGCTGTCAGAATTAAATAGAAATCTGACAGCTTGTGTCAGAACGTAATGCTTAATTTTAGGAAATTACTTCAACCCAATAGCTCAGCAGTTTGGGGTGCTGGATTGCATAAATAGTGGTATATCAGCAACCCAACATTCCAACCACTGGGGTATTGGGTCTTTTGTTCAAGCCTCTTGGTCAGCATTATTTTTCCTTTTTTTTTTGAGACCCTTAGCATCTGGTTCTTTTTTTTAGCTCACCAGAAAATTAACAATGAGGCTGTTTTTTTCTCTTTCATTTTTTCCAATGCCATATAATCACTACCTACCCTTACTCAACAAGATACTGCCTTTTTGCCTCAGGAGTTTTGATCAGGGTAGCCATGGCACAGTCAGGATCCATGAAAATGCGGGGGTTCTGCTCACACTGTAGAACACAATGTCTGCTGCCCTGAGCATTACAGCTGGTTCTAGGGCCAGGATCTTGTCCTCTACAGATCTAGAGGACCATGCCTAAAAGGTAGCAGTAGCCAATGCAGTGTCCTTCAGGTTCATCTACACCTCAAACCTGGAGGCAATGTGTGCGACTCTTGCTTTACCATTGGTCACCAGTGCCAGAGGCTGGGCCTGGCAGAGGCAGTGCTGTGCATGAGCATTGAACAGGCTGAGTATGCCCAGTGCCAGGAAATTTTCACACACAGCAACTGCCGTGGTGTCTGCAGTCGTTGCCTTGGTCAGGGAAGTGGCAGTGATCACTGTTGCCTTGGTTGGGGAGAGTCGCACCATTGTTGGCTGCCTTGGTCAGGGATGGGGTACACAGCAACTTGGCAGTGTTGGCCTGTGTGTGCTCATGCTGTGAGACTGGTGCTCCTGTGCATCTCAGGGACCCTTTATCCAACACACAAACATGGGCTGTGAGCTCGGACTACCTAATCGGAAAACAATGATACCACATTTGGATCACTGACCACCTAGCTCACCACTCAACACCACCTGCGAGTTTCTGCACCAGAACGACTGCAACCACCAGAACACGCTCTAGGACCCAACCTGTTCCATGCACAAGAATCACACGAGCTGTGGCTTTGGTCTGTGCATGTGCACTGCCTGAGGTGCGACTCATCCACCACAAACCACAGCTCAAAGCACAAGGCAAAGCTGAACAGTGCCAGCAGGCCCTCCAGCAGGGGCTCATTACCACCCAAGTGGTGCTGGCAGATCCTTCAGTGGGAACCTGTTACCATATTCTCTTCACTAAAACACCTATTGTGGAGCCAGCTCCCCTTTTGCTATCGAGGTATAAAAAGGAAACAGAAAACAAGCAGAGTAGTTAGTCAATTACAGGATCAAGTTCCTCCCTCACCACCTGTACATCCCCTGTGCAATCCAAGCCCGTCACGGAATTGACCACACCTTCTCTAACTTGTCTTCCAACAGACACTTTACCGCTCCCCCATTTTCACAAGGTCTGACTCTGGTCAGATCCTAAGTCTTCAGCTTGGGCTCTTCTAATATTGGACCAGCTGCACCCTCCGATTATATAGTGTAGGGAATAGCCCAAGGAAGAGTCAACACAGGTTAAATCGCTGTTTGACCCCCTCCCACTTCTGTGAGCTTGCACCTCGACCGAGTAGAACACTCTACCGAATACAGGACATAGTCTATCAACAACTTGCCCTTGGTATTTTCCTCTTCTTCACTCGCATGCACTAACAGCAGGCACCAAGCATAGAGCTTGCTGATGACCGCCCAGCTTGCACTGGCAATACATAGCACACACATCTCCTGCCTCTCAACGGCAGACATCTCCACCTGCATATCCCACTGTTCCCACTCTAATTAAACCCTAGAGGACAGATGTGTTGTTATTGTGATAACACAAAATTTCCAATAGCAGCACCATAGTCCTGATCACAGCGCCCCACATGGTCATGATTGTGCTTGCAATCCTTGATCCAGAGGTCTACGACTTCAGCCCAGGTGCTCAACTGGAAGGTTCAAGTATCAGGGTAATCTCACACCTTCCGGTCAAATGACTGCCTGTAAACATTAGGTCAGTAATCTTCAGAAAGGCACTAAAAAAGCATAGAAAGGTGCACTGCAAGGTAAAAACCATGCCCCAAGTTTTTGTGATGAAATAAAATTGCGGATAGGTTACAGCTATTTGCAGAACTTAGGGTGCAGCCCTTTTTTTTTTTTTTTTTTTTCAATGCATTTTGCGTGGGATGGCTCTCCTGGGATCAATTCTCAGCTGTTTTCCCTGAGAATATGCTCATTATGCTGGCATTGAAAGCGCGGAGGGCATGGTCTCCTCGGATTTTCTGATAGCCAATCAAATTACTTGATTGGGAAAATATCTGTGTTTTGAGCAGGATGGCTGTAGAATTAGCTATGATTGTTCGATTGGCCTAATATTTTGATACAATGAACTGACAGGTGTACCAGAGGGCACCAAATATTGGCATTTTTTATATGACTTGTATTTGGCTCAAGACTTTGAAAAGATAATTTGGTGTGGTCATAATATAGATTGCACTTGATATATGAGTCATAATGAAAATGCCGGTATGTGGTGCCCTCCGATACACTTGTGAGTCCATTGTATCAAAAATTTAGGCCAATTGAACAATAATAGCTAATTTTACAGCCATCCTGCTCAAAACGCGGATATTTTCCCAATCAAGCAATTTGATTGGCCATCAGAAAATCCGAGGAGACCATACCCTCCGGACTTTTAATTTCAATGTAATGAGCATATCTTCAGAGAAAACGGTTGAGAATTGATCCCAGGAGAGCCATCCGACGCAAAATGCATTGAAAAAAAAAAAAACTGGCCGCGCCCAAAGTTCCGCAAACAGCTGTAAGAATTACCTATATCTCACCATCATTTTGACCATGTGGTTGAAGTCCTACCTGAATTTGAAGGCATAACTATTCAACAAGTCATTGGAGAGCAAGATGAAGTGTGTAATCAGGAGTTACCCCTTATTTTGCTGCTGTTCAATAGATATCAAGCTTACAAGGTATTGTGTGGTCCAGAATTGAGGAATTCTCAACTCAACTCAACTTGGTTTGATGGCTCCAGAAGCGCTGGCTGAAATCTGAGACAGTGGAAAATGAGCTCCTTGAGGAGTTCCATACTGTTAATGAGGCCGACTATTTGTCTTCAATATTTGGGTCTGAATTGGCTCAAGATGAACAGGAACCTATGGTATTTTGTGGCAGAGCACAAGTCCCTGCTAATGGATTTGGCAGCTTGTCCCAAACAGCCTTGACACTGCATGTGCTGGATCGACTTGTTGCAAAGCTACTTGTGGTAGTTGTGAGGGTAAATGGTCACCTGGTTCATGCCCTTATTGACTCTGGGTTACTTGGAGACCTGATCTCTACGACAGTCACAAATCAGTTGTCATTGAAGTGTGATCCATTGGTTGTGCCAATCACTTTGCAGCTTGCCGTACAAGGCTCGCGTTCAAAATTAATCACTTAGTGAGTGTAAATCTTCAGTACCAAGACATTGATTGTTTGTGCACATTCTTCGTAAATATCAGTGGTTATAACATGATGCTGAGCACTGCTTGTGTCACGATTTGACCCTAATCTAATCGTTCCAACACCGATAACAGCGCCTATCATATTAGCGCCCAGAGACGATGATAATCTTTTATCTATGGAAGATTGGGAGAATGCAGCATAAACACATGGAATGACATAATGATGCCTGGATAGCGCATGTTGAGTGTTCGAAATACGCAAGGCTACTAAGACACATGGTTACAAGACGCTTCACAGGAAGAAGCCAGGAGGTTTCAATTATGGTTGACACATGATCAGACGTTTAACAATCTTCGATCGTTATATGCTTGTGATCCTCATGTTATTTATATTTATGTAGTTAGTTCACATGATGAGTAGAACAGTATAAAGTTGAGTAGCTAGTCGCTTGTATTCTTTAGTCTTTTATTCCATCATCTTCGAGTCTACCATGAGCACTACCCAATCCCTATCTTCATACTGATAGTGGACGCTTAAAGGCTTGACTATGACATAATAAAAGACTACCCTTCATACCCTTGTGCCGCCACCCATTGACCTCCTTTCCCATTTCCCCCCCACTTCGTGCACTTCTTGCGTGTCTTTACTCTCTACTTGGTCTCTCATAACTGAAGATCCATTCATACCTCCAACACACTCCTTTGTCCACACCAAAGTAAAACAATTGCAGTGCCAATTGTTGGTGATTCATTAGAACAGATGTTGTCACACACTACGAGAAATGTTAAGCCCGTCCCCGCATAAGACAGACAAAGGAGTACCGGCCTAACCTTTGGGGAGGACCGTCTTGCAGCTGCCGGGGGTGTCGTAGAAGACCCGGGACTGTTCTGTTAGCAAAAGATCACATCAAACCTCACCACCCGCTCCGTGCAGAATTCCTTTACACACACCATCCCCGCATACCATGTGGCCATCATACCGGCCCATCGTGACATTCCGAGCACCCCGATAAACCTTCCTAAATAACTTCACCAATTCAGAAGACGAATCAGGAGGTTATCTTTCAGCCCCCGAACACCACAGTCCCCTACTCATCATTCACCAACCGACTCCGATAAGGAGCGGACAGCTTAGATATCCCCAACCCCGATTATCACCACCCCCGCCACCAGACATGTCTCACCGAGGATCCCCCATTCCCCTGGAGAACATCCAACAGGGACAACAGGTTCCACAACCCCCTCCTCCGCCCCACCACAACCACAGATGCCCCCGCCGGCATGGGTGTTCCAATTAGCTGCAGTATTGCAAGAAGCATCGCCGAAACCGGCTAGTTCGAAAATATCCCTCACTAAAACCCCGCAATCCTATGACGGCCAAGATAAGGCCAGATGGGAAACCTTCTTGGACGCCCTCATGACGTACATGGCGGCATACGAGTCAGAATTCGACTCAGATAAGAAGATATTCTTCACATTATCTCTGCTGGGCAGAGAAGATAGTGCACCGTGGCCGGCATCAAACTGGGTAGGAAACTGGAAGCGCCAGCACCTGCACTATGGAGCTCTCCTTTTGGGAGAAACATTAACGTTCGCGCACTGCAAACCGACAAAATGTCCAAGGAAGACTTTAAATTCCTATTTGAACAAGCGCAGGCCAAGTTTGGCCAGGATTTATAAAGAGGGTCCCAATCAAGGCCAAATCGACACCCCCAATCCCATGCAATAAATATACTCTTCTAGAAGAAGAGTCGACTGATATGACCTGAAACAATTCGATAAATTATATAAAAGAACACACCAATCTACGCACACAGAATGATATAGTAGTAGATGATGTAGAAAAAACCCCTAAAAATACTACCTCCATTCCCGTTCGTACTTTGCAAAGAAAAAAGGCCCCTGGAACCCAAACCAGCAAGAAAAATAGTGAGAAGAAACAGGGCGACAATGTCGCGGAGGCTCAATCCTTATCTGAGGAGGAAGCACCTAAGAAAAAATGAATTCAAAGTACCGAAAGGATGTTACCCGGTACTGGATCACATGATACCAGCCAGATTAACAAAGATGAAGGCAGCAAAATGGAGCACTGGAGATGTGCGGATGGGATCATTGATTCAAGATCTATAGAAAGAGAGGAAGCATCACGAGATGCTGGTGCCTGTCACGTTAACAGTGTTAGACATGGGAAAGATGCACACGATTAAGGTGCTTCTTGATAACGGATGCACTTCTACATGCATCAATCAAGATTATGCTAAAGCCAAAAGTTTCGAGCTTAAAAAGCTTGATGTGCTCATCGTCGCCCATAACGTGGATGGGACAGAGAACACCGGAGGACCGATCACTCACTACGTTGAGCTGACCATGACAATTGGACCACACACCGAACATCAAAAGTTCCTCGTCACGGGCTTGGGAAGGCCAGAATATTTATCGGATACGATTGGCTATTTAAAATATGGCAACATTATCTTGAGGGCTCCGCAACCCCTGTCGACGTTGTCACCAAGCACAAGAACATGGAATACTTTGCAACGAGTAAAGTTATCACTCGCCACCAAGTCCGGTTCTCCAAGTACCTCTGCCATTTTAATATGGTCATCTGGTTTTGTCCCAGAAAACTCGGAGGAAAGCCTGATGCTTTAACTAGATGATGGGACGTCTACCCTAAGAGGGGGATAAAGCCTATGCTCAAGTTAATCCGCATAATTTCCGACCTATATTCTCGCAGGATCAGCTCTCCGCATCTCCGCGGGCTACATTCCTCGAGGAGGTTGTCCTCCAATCCTCCATCGTTCTGGAATTTGAAAAGCTCCATTTGGATATCCATACTCACCTTAATGACAATCCCACTGCAGTTGCTGGCATATCCACCGCAACCTCCAGCAGATCTCCGTGCTGGATCATTGATCCTAATGGATTACTCCATCATGATGAACAAATCTATGTTCCACTTGTCAATGGAACTTTCACCGAGCTCCGAGTCCGTGTTTGTCAATATCACCATGACGACGTTCTCTCAGGCCATTTCGGTCAGAATCGCACTCTCGCAGTCATTTTGCGCGAGTATACCTGGCCAGAGGTTTGAACATTCATTCGGGATTTCTGTCTATCGCGCATTTTATGCAAGCGCAACAAGAAGCAACGGCACCGACCTTTCGGATTGCTGAAGCCTCTTCCGGTTCCTACTTGTCCTTGGCATTCAATTTCTATGGACTTCATTGAGAAACTTCCGACATCCGGAGATTATGACGCAATTCTGGTAACAGTTGATCGCTCATCGAAGCAGGTTATTCTCACCCCCTGCGACATTCACATCACATCCCCCAGACCTGCTCAGTTGTTCCTCCTTCACGTCTTTTCTAAACATGGAGTTCCTTCACACATCACTTGCAATCGTGGTTCCGAATTCATTTCCTCTTTCTTCCAATCCCTTGGTGAACTCCTTAATATGGAGATGCACTACACCTCTGGGTATCATCCGGAGGCTGATGGACAAACAGAATGGATGAGTCAAACTGTGGAGCTCGCTCTTAACAATGCTCCGAACGCTTCCACTGGTGTCAGTCCCTTCTTCGCTAATAAGGGCTATCATCCGGCTATTATGCTCTATCCGGAGGTTAACATTGCTAATACTTACGCCAAAGACTATGCCGTCGATCTTGATTTGCTCCATCAGTATCTCCGAGAGCAGATCACTTACACACAATCTCGGTACAAGGAAACTGCCGATCTCAAGCGGTTACCTGATCCGGAATTCCAAATCGGCAACTTTGTCTTTGTATCCACTCAGTATATCCAAACCAAGCGACCAACTCCGAAGTTCTCCGAGACTGCCTTAGGGCCTTACAAAGTCATCAGAAAGCCATCCTCCGTTTCTTATACCATCCGTCTTCTGAAGAACCTCTGACAAATTCATCCGGTGTTCCACGTATCCCAGCTTGAACCCCACACTCCGAATCCTTTCCCCGGCCGTGAAGAACCACCTCCAGCTGCAGTTGAAATTGATGAGGAAGGCGAACACTTGGAGATCAAAGAAATTGTTGACTCGAAAATTGACCGCCGATTCAATGTCTGACTTCGGTATTTGGTCGAGTGGCTTGGATATGAAAATACCGACGTTCAGTATACTTGGGTCGCCGCAAATAATATTGACGCTCTGGAACATCTCGACAATTTCCATTGCCAATATCCGGATAAACCTGTTCCTGCTTATTGAGCTTCTTCCTGACCTCCGATTCTTTCAAATTCTTATTTGCACCAAGTTCCAGAAAATATACATTTTATTTTGTTCTCCAAGAAAATCAAGAAAAATACAAGTATATACAATTTCGTTTCTCCAACTCAATCATCCGACTTTGGCACATCTTCGGTGATGATCGGGGGCTCCAACATTTGTTTCCCTGCATCCTCCAACTCAACATCCGTCTCGGGGTCGGCATCCACTTCGTCCTCCAAGCCTTTCGGCGGGTCCTCCTCCTCATCATCCGACTCCACCCGTTTGCCCTTTCCTTTCACCACGCGCTTCTGCTGGATCTTCTTCACCAACTCCTCTTCATCCTCCAAGTCGGTGATGACGATCACCTCCGCGTCTGCCGGTGGTGTGCAACCTCGAGCCCTCCTAAAATCTTCACCCCACGAGCCCTCGTCATCCCTCTGCTCCTCCTTCACTTTCGACGCATCCTCCACATCATTCAACTTCTCCAATCTGCCATCGGTGTCGGCAAGCGCATCAACCTCGGCGTGTTTCTTCTTCTTCTCCATCTCCTCCTTCTCCTCTGTGGTCAACCCTGATCCTCCTTGTCCATCCGCTCGACAACCGAAATCCTCCGTGATCTGCCAAGACTCCGACATCGCATCCCGCATCCACAACACCTCCTCTTCAGCTCCGCTCTGGAAACTAATGAGACCAGCGACAAAGTGCGCGAGTTGCAAGCTGCCTTCAGAGGCTCCGCAAACTTCGTCCCGAAGTTCCTGAACCATCCGATGCAAGTCGCAATTCTTGCTCACAACATCCGCCAGTCTCCGCTCGACCTCTGAGAGGTGCTTGGCCATACGATCGATACGCATGCGAGGGGCAATGACGGGAGTGATCTCCAAGACCTCCGAGACCGAGGACACGACTGCCGACTTCTTCTTGTTGGTGGCGGGCTTCTTCTTCGAATAGCCGGTGCTTTGTGTTTATTACCGGGCCATGGGCACTGCACCTTACGATCATGGCAGCAGTCGCAAGCGGACCACTTCAGCCCGTTGGGTTTTGAACCGTTGGGTTTATGGCTCGATTTTGGGCCATCTTTCTTCGCTGCCATAATGCAGCACTTAATCTTGATGCCTTCCCTGCGGCATTTCGGAGGAGGGGAGTACCGGGAGGGGTACACCAGAGCAAGCTCGGGAGGCGGTGCATTACGCAACATTGCCGCAAACATAGCTGCGAGCTCCTCCTTCTGCTCGTGCCTTGTACTTTCAATGATACAAAACAGTGAGAGGATCCGGAGTCAATAAGTGCCTGCAGGCGGGAGTTGAATCCCGCGGCAAGTCGTGGTACAAGGGTAGGGAGGATGGTTGCACATGACTCCGACTCAGAGACCGGAACTTCCAGGCGGAGGTCGGAGATAGAGAGATTGACATAAAGGGCATTAGGGGAAAGAGTGGAAGCGTTGAGAGTAACCTCAAGAAGCACCCGGGAGTCAACACAGCTCGGATCAGATGTGAAGGTTTCCGAGCTGCTGCTTATTTTTTTTTGACTCAGTGGAAGGAGAGGTCTCAGAGACAGGTGCAGTGGTAGACGCCTTGCCCTGAGCATTCTCCAGACGCTTCTTGCAATCATTGGCCATGTGGCCAGCACCTCCACAGTACGTGCAGAGGTTCAACCACTTCTGCCTTTCCTTCTCGTCTACCTTAACCTTTCCATCCTTTCCATCCTTGCCAAGTTTGTCGAAGTAAGGCTTCGGAGTTTTCGAAGCATTCTTCGCAGCAGCAGAGGTGGATGCCGCTCCAGAACCGGTAGCAGGGGTATAAGATGAAGGACCGGAAGATTTTCCATTCCTCGGAGGATTCGAAGTAGAAGCAGGGTTGGTTGTGGATTTGGAAGCAGATGATTGGTTCCCTTGGCCTTTGCCACCGGAAGGATATCCGGAATTTCCCGAACCTCTGGAACCAGAACTTGAAAAGAGTTTGAGCATTTCAGCCTTGCGCTGCTTCTCATGCTCTCGCTGCCAGTACCGCAGTGGCCTGTACACCTCCGAAATCATTGGTGTAAATGTGGTGGACCATCTCATCTTTGATGTGACGAGGGAGACCTTCATAGAAAGCGTGATGGAGAGCGCCGTTACCCCAATCAAGGAGTGCACAGAGGTGATCAAATTCGAGGATATATGTGGAAATCTGGTCAGAGGATTTCATCTGAAGCATTTGGATGTGGTCTTCCGCGTCGCCAATAGGGTCCTGAGAACCAAAATTCTCCGAAAGCTCCTTAATGAAGAGGGGAAATTTCCCATCCCATTTCGGAGCTTCTGGACCTCCGGGTTGGAATAGATCAGGCTCAAACCATTTAGCGGCAGTGCCCCAAAGGTAAGACAGGATGAAAAGAATCCTATCGTCGTTGGTGCGGAAATCATCTCCACGCTCAGCAAAATGCAAATAGCACTGCATGAGGAACAATTGGAGTTTTGCCGGATTGGAGCCATCAAACAAAATGATTTACAAACTGTTCGAGAAGGGTGCCATAGTCGGGAGTTGGCCTCAGAGAAGGACTATGTTCAGAAGAGCAATGTTGAGAGGGTGGTGGAGCTGGTGGACCACGTCAACCCCCGTTTCCATCATCATCACCATCACCATCCAGATCTCTGGGGGGACCAGAATGTCCGGCCGGAGGTTCTTCCTGATTGGCAGGTGAATCCGGTTGATCTCCTCCATTTCCCAAGGGTACACGGGAAGGAGCTCTAGATCGGCCCCGAAAATGAGGAGTAGGTGAGTGTGGGGGGTCTGAGCCATGAAGAGAGTGTGGTTGCAAGGGCGGATACCGGCTGAGCGCAATATTGGGATCCTCCGGTATATCAGCCAATCGCTGACTGACGGGAACATCAAAAGGAATAGGTGATCCGAGAAACCTGGGGTCCCGAAGGGTGAGGAGTGCATGGGTATACCCGGGGACGCTCAGGAGTGCAGGGATATGAGAACATAGGACATTCCCTGCCTGTGGTCATGTTGTAGACGTAGTCAGGAGAAGAAAGAGGAACCATTTGGCCATAATACCGGGATGCTCAACGCTGGAGAACCTCCTGCGGTTCATCCGTGGCATTGGTACCGAGAAAAGGAGTGTTGGAAGAATAAGCCATAAAGCCAGCCAAGGTAGATGAGTTTGATTATACTGTTATATCCAAGAACGACGAGGAAGGGAAGTCCGGAGATTGGAGGTCCAGCGGATATCGGAGGATACGCAAGCACCACAGGAGACAAGGGCATGCTTACTATCTGGGCTGATGACAAGACGGAAGTATAGGAGGATCGTCAGAAGATTGGAGGTCGACTTAGAGCGAGGAGAATAGCCAAGCAATGTTAATAATCAAACTGAAGAATACATAGTTGTAAGAAGCATATTTATACTAAGTATCTAATTGTTAAGTCATATAAGGAAATATCAAGATGATCAAAGGACATAACAATAACGACCAGTCATAAGGAGTTGAAGAAGTAAAAGACAATAAGAAAGAAGACAGATAAACAGGAAATGCTCAGTAATCCTTCACTGCGTAAAAAACCCGTGTGACTGAATAAAACCAAGGATTATCTGAGGATTTGGATGACAGAGATCTGGAGGATCAGAGGATCAGAGGATCAGAGGATCGGTGGATCGGTGGATCGGATGAGGGCAAAAGTGCATGGATGTAACATAATATTAATTGTTCTCTTCCCTGCGTCTCAATATGGAAATGTGACCATCACTTCACGTGACATTTGTTGAGGGTGGGTGGTGTCTACCTTAGGTAATATACAAGATCTAACATTGGTGAAAAACTTGTACAAAATGGGATCAAAATGTCTATGCATGGGTTTTATACACCATGTAAATATCTGCTGGGTTTCTTTTGCTTTATATTGCTATCTCATTGTAGTGGTCTCGATGATAAGCAGGATATTGAACCACCTGTGAAATCACTTGTTTTTGCAATTTTCATACTTCCAATATCCTGTATATCATGTTTCCATGATAGTGACTGGCTTCCTGTAAGGGGCCAGTATCACCTGAGTAATGAGATGATGTTCCTGAGTAATCAGGAGTGTCTCTGGCAAGTGCTCACTCTAAAACATGTAGGAGAAAGTGTAGCCCAACTAAACATATCAGTTGTATCACTTGTTTCTGCTGCTTCTGCTGTTTCCAACATCAGATCAAGTGGTTTCCGGTGTATCGAGTGTTCTGGATGTGGATCATTGAAGGAAGCATGCCAAGCATAGTTGCAGATGACATCGGAACTGTTGTTTCGGTTGTTTCCATTCAGTGGCTATGTCAGACATGAGTTCAAGGGGTTAATAGCTGCTGAGTCTTGTGATTGTCGATCTCAGAAACATATGAAACACCGATAGGGATAGTCAACTCTAATTCCTGTCAGTCTCTCTTCATGGTTTCTTTGAAGTAGGGTACATATCATTTGAAAGCTATAGACAAGGGCTACAAGGTCCAACTATACCGATTTGAGGGATACTTCAGGAACAGAAGCTCCACGACTCAAGGAACACTTGGCAGTCACAGTTTCAAGTGCTCATCACAACGCCATGTGCAGGATATTACCAAGAAACAGTCAGAATACAACTGGAATGATGATTTCGACCTCACTGACCAATGGAATGCTTTGTAGTCTTTATAATACTCTGGAAACATGGGAAATAGGACAGATAAATGGACATTGTTACACATTTCTTTATTGTCATGGTCATATCATTGTTTGTATAAGTAGCTAGAGTGTTTGCTGTGATAAAGAGAGAAGTTTCCCCTGTTAGAAGCTAATAACTTGTGTCTAAGCGAAGCAACTCAATGAGTGAAGTTTCCTCCGGGAAACCCCTCAGTGAAATTCGAGTTTCACAAGTCTTAGATACTTGGGAAGGGTGAATTCCATAGAGACGCTGGGAACAGAATAGGACTTTCACTTTCAATTTGACACTTTTACGCGGATACATGAGGAACAGCTATGTGAGGGACTGGACTTTGGATTGGGATATTGGATTGGACTGGACTGGACTGGGATTTGGACTTGGGATTTGGATTGACAACACACTTTTGGAACACACTATCAACATGGATCTTCTGGATATGCACTGGAAACCATAGAAACATCACTGTTTCTTACATTTCCTAAAACTTGGTTATCATACATCGCATTGTCACCGTTTGAAACTGTTGTATCCTTTGGGTCTTCAGTTTCGCTTGTATCAAACACAGCATTTTGTACAACATTCATCTTGAACAATTGGCTTTCCCATCAACCTTTCTAAGGCTCTGAAACTAGGAACTGACACTTGTCGGCTACCTTGGAAGTGTATCAAAGCACCTATCTTACATCGTTCCTGGTGTTAGTTGTGGATAGACCTGATTTATCTTGTCCAATATTGGTTTTGTTGTTTGGTTTTGGTTGTTTTGTGTGTTTCCACACTAGGTTCCAAGCTCACACATCATTGGTATTGATTTCTTGCTATACAAATGGCAGATGATACTTGTACATTGACGTGCAACCAAGAAATAATATGTATTTTGCAACAATTCATATTCATATGGCAGCACTCCCCTTGCCACTGCTACCTTCCCTGTGTCCTTCAGTTAATGCTGTAGTCTTCAATGCCGCCTTTGTGATGGATGCTGCTTTCTTTGTCACCTGCTTCATTGCCTTCCTCCTCACCGCCTCCTCCACATGTTTCACTTGCTTTCTCCGCTTGCAGTCCTTCTTATGCTTCCTTTTGCTTTTCTTCTCCTTTTGCGCACTGGTTTCAGTGCTTGCTGGTACTACTCATGCGAGGTGGACTGGCTTTGCACTGTACCTGCAAGTCGGACCTGTGGCAAACTTATATCAGCCAACCCTATATACACAAACCAATTAGACTTACACTGCACTAGCTCCTGGCACTCTTTATCCTTCTCTTTGTGCCAGTTTTGAATGCACTGCTATTATATTGCATCAGCATTAGTGTCCTAACACACATATACACTCACCTGATGAAAAAGCTTGTAGCGACATGGGCAGGAAAGCAAAATCTCCAGCAGGGGTGACTTGTTGCAGCAAAACTACTGCCATGCTCATAGTCAGCTTAATTCCAGTCCAAGACACAATGGTCACCTCACAGTCCTCTTCAGCAGCTCAATTTGGATTAGCAAGAGTGTCTTGTGCTACGCACCTGAAAAGAGCTACCTACTCAACAGTGGGGTCCACACCCATATGAGGTATGTCTGTGAAGTAACAAACAACCCTCTGTGTTTTGTATAGCACATCAATGGATGGAGGAGCATAATCTACATACACTGGCCCTCTTCTCATGCTCAACATTTTCATTGAAAGGCAGATTAACTAGGCTGTATCTCTCCAGGTATTTTATGTGAAGCTTAGACTCCTTGGATGGCTTGGCCAGTAAGTTAAGCAGTACCGCTTCAGGCAATGTTTTCTTCGCTGTTACCAACTTCGAGGATCTGAACCTCACTATCGTCACTGTTGTCGTCACTGCCGCTGTTGTTGCTGGAACTTCCATTGCTGGCAGTAGCTGGTGGTAGGTGCCAAGGGGGCTGGGGCATCATGCAAGGGATATGAAGTCCAGTGTGTCACCAAGTCGATGGCATTGGAGGTGGAGAAGGCTGTATCGATCTGCGTTGCAGAAGGTCAAAGTAAATGCCCAAGTTCCCCTGACAACAATTCTGGATGTACATGATGTTAGTTTTGTTGGTCAATCAAAAAGGCGATATGGTGTTGACCATTGGGTGCAACAATGACAAAATCCCAGTGAAAAGATAATATATTGTGGGTAAATTACTGTGAGAGAGCAGCTGCACTTTAAGGACCACACCAAGTTGATGCTCCCAGTGCAAAGCCAGTAGCAGGCTGCAGCACAGAGCCACACCGAAATGCCAGTCAAAATCACTGTAAGTTGAAGAGAATGTGGCAGGAGAAACAGTTGTGTCAGCAGGCCCATGCATGAGAATGATAGAATTCAAACAGGTGCAATGCCACATAGCTTTCCTTCGGTCTTACCACCATCCCCGCCCCCATCTTTGTCATTGCTGCTCACCTCCCCTTCTCCCCCTTCTTATCTCTTCTCATCTCTTCTCTCTTCCTCCTCTCCTCTCTTCTTTTCCTTTGGGTCCTCTAAGATCTGAGGTCAAATTGGGTCCCCCAAGACCTGAGTCTATTTTGTTGTGTGATGCCCCCCAGGGCATGCAGTAATACCCCCCAGGGTGTGCTTTTGGCTGCCCCTCCTCCTCCTCCTCCTCCTCCTCCTCTCCCCTCTTCTCTTCCCTTGGGTCCCCCAAGATCCGAGGTCGACTTGGGTCCTCTCAGAACCAAGTCTATTTTGTTGTGCAATGCCCCCCCCCAGGGCATGCTTTTGGCTGCCCCTCCCAGAGCGCCACCTCCTCTTTCCTCTTCCTATCCTCCTCCTCATCTTTATTTGTTATCTCTTCCTCTCCTGTTTCCCCCTCATATTTATTCACCCTTTTCTTTTCCCTTGGAGATCCGAGGGCGACTTGGGTCCCCTCAGACCCCGAGTCTATTTTGTTGTGTGATGCCTCCACCAGTGCACACTTTTGGCTATCCCTGCCAGGGCACCCCCCTCCCTTCCTCCATCCTCCATCTCATGGCTCCTTCATCCTCCTTCTCTATTCTCCATCTCCATCTCCTGCATCCTCCTTCTCTCACCTTTTACTATCCTGCCTCTATCCTTCCATCCTCTTTTGGTTCATATATACAATAAGGTTGTTCACAGTTGTCCTTTTTGGTCTCCTTTTTGGCTTCCTTTTTGGCTTCCTTTTTGGCTTCCTTTTTCACATTTGGCAAAGAGACGTAATTGAGAGGGTAAAAATGCTGCAAAAAATTACCTGTGGTCCTCTTTGGATGTGTAATATAGTGGGTAGCCTTTAAGTAATCACATCTGCACCCATTCCGCATAACATGAAGCCAACATGAAGCCAAAGAAGCGAAAAGGAAGCGAAAAAGGAGACGAAAAAGGAAGCCACAAACCGGAGCGTTCACAGTAGCCCTTTTTCCGCTCCTTTTTGTGCTCCTTTTTTTTTTTTGCATTTTGTCCAAAATTGCATGTAGGACCCCATTTTTTCCATTTTTGTCTCCTTTTTACATGTCTAAGTTGAAAAGGGGAAAAAAATCCAGAAAAAAACCGAGGGAATGCAAAAAAGGAGAAAAAAGGAGCAGAAAAAGGGCTACTGTGAACGACCCTAATGTCATATATGTTCAGTTCAATATGGGTGTGGTCACTTGCTTTCCTGTCTTCTTGACTGTTTTCGCTCACTGTCATTGCTGCTCTCACTCTGTATCTTGTATGTAACTACAACCAATTGGTTTTGGTTTTAGTGTATCTAATTACCATTGTGCAATTGTGCAATACATTATACAGGCGGATCACTCGGGAGCTTAAGGATCATGAAAAAGGACTCGTATTGCCATGCAGAGCATTGGCTATCGTGTTCCAGATGTTGCAAAACCCAAAATGAAGATTTTCTTTTTGAGTGGTAAAGTTTTTTTGCTCAATCCCTAGAGTACCCCTGTCCTGTATCCCTCCATAGCAGAGGCCTCTAGGATGCTTATTCTCGATGAAATAGGGCTCCCATGCTGCGCTGTGCGAAGAGTAAGGGAGCATCAGTGAATTTGATGCCTCTCAGAATATTCCGGTACTGGTAAGTCTTCAACCTCAAGCTTCAGTCTGACTAGTACATAGGCTATGTTTACTAGGTTATTGATCCCTTCAATTGTTGCTGCCATATGTTGCATCCCCTTCCCCACAACAAAAAAAAAAAAAAAACTCCTGAATTTCAAAAGAAATTATATACTCCTTCATCGCCGCGGCACATGATGGGCGTGGCAGTACTCACCGAACGCTGGAATGAATGGGCCCCAGGAATACTTCCGGGCGGTCGTATCATTCCGGCTTCGACCCACACACACCTGCAGGTTGATGGTGTCCCCTTCGCAAGCGTGAGCTCCCTCGAGGACGGACTTCGAGGCGCGTAATCCGGCATTGGGGAAGGTCGTGGGGACACCGCACTGGGTTAACAAACCGCCAGGCGAAGCGCAAATCGCGGCCCTCACGGCTGCCGGACGCAAAACGCCTAAAGCGGGGTCGTTATTCATCCAGCTTCAGTCCCGGGACTTGGTGGATCGCGCTGTAGCCACGGGACGCGTGATCCTAGCAGGCACCACGCCAGCGGTGAGCAGAGGCTTCCCGCACCTGCGCATCACGCAGTGCTGGGGCTGCTACAAGTTCGGACATACCCGAGCACGTTGCGGCGCCTCCACCGCGTGCTGCGCAGGCTGTGGCAAAGACAAACATGGAGCAGCTTGCGCAGAGAAGCCATGCTGTGTCAACTGCGGTGGTGTGCATCGTGTGGATAATCCACTCTGCCCGATGCGTAAACGGATCGCAGAACAGTTTAGGCAGAGAGCGTCCGACCTCTGCAAAATGCTAGACGAACAATCTCGCTTCCAACGACCTACCCAGACCCCTTGCCCACCCCTCTCACCACTCACTGGCTCTCTTGGACTCTCGGATCTCCCGCATACCACAACACCCCAGGCGCCGCGGCTGCCCGAATTCGTGTAGATGCTCACCATTGTGCAGAGCAATGCGTGGAGATTGAGACACCCGGGCACCCCCTAGAGACGCTCATGAACGTATTCAATTTCGACATAATATGCATTCAAGAACCGTGGGCGAAGGAGGAGACCCACGGGGACTACAATGGTTATAGGCTTATAACACCCATCTGCGACACCCGCCACCGCGTTTCCTTTTACTTCCGCGAAGCCTCCATCCCACTATTCGCCATCTGTCCGCGCCATGACCTATCGCACTCCCCCGACATCCTCGTCGTGGATCTCTCCCTCAATTCACGCAAAATATCCTTGATTAATCTTTACAATGATGGCAGCACGCGTTCTGGGGTCAAACTCATCGACGATGTACTCGACCGCCTGGGCCTGCGGAGCGAGACTTTCTCCCTCATGGACTCGAACTCCCACCATGTCCTGTGGGACTCGAAGACCAAAACGGAGCTTCGCGATGAAGACTACGAACTGCATGATGTGCTGGTAACAAAACACAAGCTAGTACTTGTTACTCCCCCAGACATCCCAACACACATCCCTTCGCAGAATGTGATAGACCTTGGATTCGCCTCACCTTCCCTGCTCTGGCACATCCGCGACGTGGAGGTTAACGAGCGGCTCAGCCTGGGGAGCGACCACTGGCCAATCACATACACTCCCGATCTATCACCCCCAAAAATCGAGTCAACACGCTACAACTCGGAGAAGATGAACCTCAACCTTTTCCTTTCCATCCTCCGCCACGAACTCGACATACCCATCCCCACCATCACATCGCAGCACGAGCTTGACGAGGCGACGGAGATTCTATGTACGGCACTCTCTGTTGCGCTTGACAACTCCACGCCCAAGCGCCGCCCCTCAATCCACTCTAAAAAGTGGTGGAGACGAGAGCTTGACGAGCTCTGTGCGGACCTCAGCCGGAAGGAACGCCGCTTCAGACGCCAACGCACTCCCGGCAACAAGGAGGCGGTGCGAGTCGCGTGGGGCAATTTCCACAAGGGCATAGAGCGTGCAAAGGAGGAGAAATGGGGGGTATTCATCTGGGGTCTCGAACGCACAAGCGTCTTCGATGCCCTGGCCCGCCTCAAGCACCGGCCCCGCACCGTCTTCCCGTCGCTGGTGAATCCAGAGACAGGGACGGTAGCGGTCGACCAGGTGGAGCGCGGGAGGATACTGGGCAAGGCGTGGTTCGGAACTACCGCAGAGGAAGTACCGGACAACGTCAAGGCGGGCCTGGTGAAAGCTGGGAGCAAGAATGAGCAGTGGATGGGGCTGGTGGATGAAAATGAAGAAACGATAAACGACAACAGAAACAGTGTCAATAAACCAAGAATAAAAATAAAAATAAAAATAAAAGCAAAAATAAAAACAGTAACAACAACGACAACACGGAAAATCGGGATGAAAGGGCGATCGACAGTGTAGGTAGTGCGACGGACGATGGAAACAGGGCAGAGACAGAGGAAAAGAAGCTGTGGGAAAAGGAAGAAGAGAGTGGGAAAAGGAGGAAGTTTCTGGTGGACCGACTGGTGATCGTGGAGGAACAAGAAGCGAGGGAGGTGGTGGATGCAGAAGTGGATTGGGTCATCTGGATGGGGGAGGACTGGAAGGCGCCAGATACGAATGGAGTGCAAGCAGGCCACATCCGCTGCGCCTGGCCGGTGATAGCTGACTGGGTGCGTTCCATCTTCAAATCCTCCATCCACCTCGGTCTCTTCCCCACCCGCCTCAAAGCTACCAATGCGGTATCAACCCCAAAACCGGCCAAGAAAGATAAGACAAGCCCGAAGGCCTACCGCCCCGTGGAACAGCATGCCGAAGCGCTCGCCAAACCTCTAGAAAGACTCATGGCGGATCGACTCTTGTACGAAGCCGAAATGCTGGAACTTCTCGAGGAAGCGCAGTTCGGAGGTCGACCGGGTCGCAGTACGCAGCAAGCTGCCGACACCTATGTCCATCAAACGCGCGCCCAACTCGATGAGGGGAAAGTGGTCTCGACCATCTTCTTCGATTTGAAGGGTGCCTTCAATGGAATTAGCCACAAGGTGGTCGCAGAGGAGCTGGCGGCCCTTGGTTTTGCACGCACCACGATTGCCTGGGTCTTGTCGTTCCTCGACGGCCACCGTGTCACTATCGTGATTGACGGCAAGAGAACGGTCACCCTACGATACACGAACAAGGGCGCGCCGCAAGGATCTGCTCTATCAGTGATACTTTTTCTCATCTGCATCAACCGTCTCCTCCGCCGCCTCGCCGCCCTCTGTTCGGTTGCAGCCCACTTCTCATGGTCGGGTGGTTTTGTCGACAACGTCAACTTTTCCACTGCCAGCCGCTCCGTTGTGGATAATGTCAAAAATCTTGAGCACGTTGGCAGAGTCGCAAAGGAATGGGAGGGAGAGGACGAGGCGTGCTTCGAGGATGACAAGACAGACCTGTTGCATGTCACGCTGGGCAGGGCTGACTACTCACAGTATGGCATGCGCTTCGGGCACCGCACGATCATGCCGTCGGACGCAGTGAAGTGGATCGGTGTCTGGTTAGACAAGAACCTCAACGGCCAGAGGCACATTCACGAGCGGACAACATCGGTGGTGTGCGTACTTAACGTGTCGCTAGCAGTAATGCACTCGTCTTGGGGAATGAAGCCTTTGCTCATCCGTGACGTGGTACGCTCCACCGTACTACCCTGCGCTGACTACGGTGTTTCATCTTTCCTACCACTCCCCCCCTCCTCCTTCAAGCCACTCGACCGTATCAACAAGTCCGTGGCTTGCTGCGTAATTGGCTGTTACAGGACATCATCATTAGCGGCTACGGAGAAGGAATCCGTGCTCCTCCCGGCTCAGCTTCGTGTCGAGCGCAACGCCCTCAACACTGTGGCGTACTACCTTACTCTGCCGCCCTCCCATATCATCTGCTCACTCACACGCCAAGCGATCTCGAAACCACCCAGGAGCCCGAAGTGCGCGTCTGTCCTACACTTTGCTGAACGTATACCAGGAGTTTGCTGGCCACTGTCCGTTGCGGAACGCGGTCAACGCATCAGAGCTCGTGGGGTGCCCAGAGTCCTTGGTGCTGACGAGTCACCCAATATGGACTTTGACACGTCGCTCGGTATGGAGCCCATCGTACACGTCTACTCCGCACCATGAGAATTACCCCTTCCGGTTACGACAATCATTCACCCCAAGGAAGACGCACTCCGAGCCCTCGACTTAGCCTTACAAGACGAGCGGTTTAGTACTTCGACATGGTTTACGGATGGATCGTTGATGAAAGGGCGAGCGGGAGGAGCAGCGGTGCGTGTGGAGGGAGTAAGGGAGATGGAGAAAATGGTGGTCCCGCTGGAGGACGGGCAGGTCTGTGAGGGAGAAATGGAGGGCTTGGTACGGGCCACAACAGCGGCACTACGTGGCGGCCATGCACACATCCTATGTGTCGCAGATTCCCAAGCAGCACTTCGAGGGATCCTGTCAACGTCACCACGTTCCGGACAATTCCGCACAGTGGCCTACGACAAACTGCTTCGGGACGTCATTGCCGACAAGCCCCACATCGCGGTCGTCAACCTATGGACGCCAGCGCATATCGGCACGCTCGGAAATGAGTTGGCCGATGCTGCGGCCAAGGAAGCGACTGAGCTGGACCCAGACCCCTCCCTACCCATCTCCCTCACCACCGTTCGCCGCGCAATCCACCTCCAGATCCTCAGCAACTGGAACAAACGATGGGAAACCTCTAAAACAGGTGGACCTCTTCGCTACGTAGATAAGTCCCCACCCTCGATGACACCAGCCCCCCTTTATTCCTCCTCCGTTATCTCCCGTGCGACATTCTCCATCATATCCCAACTTCGGACCGGCCCCTCGGCTCTCAACGCGTACCGTTTCAAAACAGGGTTCGTAGACTCCCCGTCGTGCGATGCTTGCGGCGCAGCACAGGAAACCCGTGCTCATTTTATCTTGGAATGCCCTCGTTGGGAACCACTACACCAGCCGCTGCACGCTGCGTCTCGGGAAGCCGGTCTCTTTGGATCCCTACACCTCGCCCCCATCCTCAACCACCCGAAACTGCTGAAACCATTAGCAAAATTCGTGGAATCGACGGGGCGCTTCACACCGGGGGCAAAGACTGAGGCATTTGATTTCGAATGCGGCGGACGCATTTGGTGTCACGCAGTGACCACTCACATAAAGCTAGTTTATATGCACAAAGGGCAAACAAAGGAGGGATAAAGGAAGCATAAAGGTTTCCTGGGACACCCTGGGGGGTTCTGGGAGCGCCAGCGGCGTCCCAGGAAACCTTTATCTTTTCTTTGTCCTTCCTTTGTGCAGTGTTGCAACGTAAGGGGTTATTAAGGGTTCCGCTGGAACTTAAGGCCTTAATTTTTATTAAGGCTTATTAAGGGTCGTCAAGTTAAGGGTCAAATTAAGGGTTATTTCCCAAAATGGTCTGCGCTGGTGCTGCACCAAAATCATTCACAAGACATTCTACAAGCCTATTTAACTTTTGTAGTCATCCCCAGAACCCTCCTGAGCACCCGCATTGGGCTCTTCGTCACTGTGCTCCGCTGCAAGAAGCTCCATGTACAGGCTTTCTTCGGAAACAACCCGCTCACGACGAGCAAGTGTGAATGGGTTCTCAACTACCCCACCAAAAAGGGATGCTAGAGTGGTTGGAAACCAGGAGCGCAGAGCGCGGCGGCGAGTGGGCGCAGAGTTTGGAGGCGGAAGCGGAATACTCGAAGGCAGGTCTTTGTCTTCGTCAGCCCCGTCCTCGCTGTCGGAGACCATCTCCAGCTCTCGCATTTCTGCCTGCCATTCTGCAACCTGCTTTCTCCGTGCACTAGACGTTCGCACCACAACTGAAGTCTTCCCACCCTCATTGTCACTGTCGTCAGTGTCACTGAGAATCGCATCGGCATACCGCGGAACAGACAGTAATTTTTGAACCCGGGAATCCGAATGATTCTTGCGGCCATCTCGTTCTTCAACAAGTCCTTCAGCTTTCTGCTCGTCGTGAATATAATGTGTAACTTGTGGTAGTTCAGACGTGTCAAAGAGGAGAGGCAATGGAAACGAACCTTGGCTTGTTGTGCCATCTTTGTGAGTCCCAACCGATTTATTTTCTTGTTCTTTTTGTTCGAAAAATCTGAGAACCAGCATTCCAAAGGCCCTTTGTGTATCCTTTGTTCGTACGAACCGCCTTTGACCCCTATTGTAAACTGTCCCACTGAAGGCAAATGGAATGCGTCCACCGCATTCGAATTCGAATGTGTTGGTCTTTGCCCCTGGTGTCACATAGTACGCCGCATTATTTTTATCTCATATTCTCCTGCATCGTCTCTCTATTTCTCCCTCTTACTCTATACCGCATTAACACCTATCTTTTTTCCATACCACTCAAACCACCCTCGCGTACCCTCTCCCGCACCTACGAAATCTTACCTCCCCACTCGCCACCTCTTAAACAACAGTTACCCCCTTAGACTTAATTCACCGTCTGTACGACTACTCGTAAAAGTTTACTTACCTCACCACCACGATCAGCCGTACATAAACCCGTAATTGGACTGCTATCTTAGCCATAGAATAGGCTGCATGTAGCGTAAAATATGAATTATCATCATCATCATCATCATGGGCGTGACTTGCCAAAGTCACCACTTCCTGCCTTAACATATAAAAGCACTACCTGGCTCCTCCCCACTTTAACCAACCTTTTGCTGCCCTATCTGAACACTGGACCGGAATATTCCGAAAGCCATCAAATTCATTGATCCTCCCTTACTCTTTGCACAGCGTGGCCTGGAAGCCCAATTCCATTCAGAATAAGCACTCTGGAGTAGGGCATGAAACCGTCCCGTATTTTTACGGAAATACGTCCCGTAAAAACGGTTACGGCCCCGGACCGTCGGTGAGTTTGGATAAATCTTCAACGGTACGGGGACGGTACGGGTTAAGCCGTATACGAGTCGCCGTAACCGGCCGTTTACGCGTAAAATACGGGTACCCTAAATGGAACGGACCTTTGACGTGCCGACGATGCCGACGGTTCGCCGAAGTGGCTATCACCACCATAAACCGCGTTGCCGCATATCTATGGCCAGTTGAACGAAATCCCGCCGTGTTTCATCGAGGAACTGGACACCGGGCCGATTCGCGAAACAAGTTCCCACAGTTTTCCGAGAAAGTTGCAAGTAGATTCGTGCTCTCTCCTGCTTTTCTGATCGGAAAGAGCATTTCAAATATTTTGTTGGGTGTCGAATGTTGAATCAAGATAAAAATGAGGTGTATTTGGTTCAACTTTGCGTTCAATCCCAGTTCTTGATGCCAAGACCGTAAATACGGCGTATACGTACGGTACGTACGGGACCCGTCCCGTTTGACCTGTCCTCGCGAGCCATAACGTACGGGTTTGGCCGTGGCGTAAGAAAAATACGCCGTAATTCATACGCCCGTGGGCGTATTACGCACGGTTGCATGCCCTACTCTGGAGTCCTATACTATGTACATATACAGTACAGGGGTATTCTGTGATTTGAGCAAAAAAAAAGTGTCCTACCCCCCAAAAAAACCTTCGTTTTTGGTTTTGCAACATCCGGAACACGATAATTGGCCTTCAAGACAAGTGATTTTATAACATAATGAAAAACGATGCTCAGACACAGCAGGCCAGAGGATTCTGGACTTATAAAAAATATGAGCGTGTAGAGAACACACTTTAATGCATGCCTCAAGTTTTTCCGGGCCTGTGAGGGTTATATAGCAAGAGTTACTGAAGCACGAATGTGTTTGTTAGTGTTTTGGGCCGGATTTTGGAAGCTTTTGATTTCTTTCTGAGCCCGTCTCGGGACGTACGGAGAAGATATTTTGTATTTGGGATGCGGTAGCATGCAAAGGCTTGTATCTATTTTACTGGGGGCATTGGGCCGGTATTGGCTTGGAAAAAATATGTTTTTGCAAAGGTAGGGACAGGTAGGGACTTTTGCAAAGGAGGGGGTAATGATAGTAGATGCCCAAGCCAACGCCATGGCAAATGCCATGGCAAGTGTTGGACACAGGCTATGAACCCACGGTCATGGGGTTTGCCCGCCGTGTCAATCCAAGCCCGTCTGTGGATTTCCTGTGCTCACGTCAAAGGATCCATCATTGGGTTCAGGATCCATGAGGACTTTTAGGTGTTTGCTAGGTTGAAGTTGAGAGCACAATACGGTTAAGTAAGCTGATGAATAGGGGTCACCCAATCTAATAGCACTTGTTGCTGAATGTGCGAGAGGCGACAGGCGAGACAGGAATCAGACAAAAAATTGTATTAAGTCAGTGTCTGATTCCCGTACAGTCTGAGCTCACACAGGGCATTAGCATTTCTTGACAAAGGAGGGGATCTCGCCGTTGGGATTTCACTTGAAGGACAACATTTATGGCAGGGGATGGTCAACGCCTAGGTAAAAAACAGGAGGAAGGTGTGGGAGAACCCAGTTCTCCATCGTGAATACACCATTGTGCGCCTCCTAAGAAAACGGCCGAATAAAATCGGCGCGGAGAAATCATCCTTGGGCTCATTGCCGCGACAGCCGCCGCGTCTCTACACCTGACTCAAAAAAATCAGTATATTGAGCTCTGTCTATTACTTCTAATCGTCGTTATCCCAGTTCCCGGACTGCTGCGGTATCTTGGGCCCTCCTGCCGGCTTGCTCATGATAATACTGTCGACGCTGAGCACCGACACGGCCGCCTCCGTAGCCAGCTTGATTGCCCAGGCCTTTGACGCGAGTGAGTCGTATATCTTGGTCGCCGACGCGTCCAGGGTCCCGTCCGCCTCTTTCTGTGCAACCTGTAAGCACCAATCACGGGAAGAAGGGAGCAAAGCACAAACCTCGACGTCAACACCCCACGCCTCGCCGCCAGCCGACTCGTGCTTCGCCCACAGCCGGCTAACCACTTCGTTGCCCTCCGCGGCGCCCATCGCGTTCTCCGCCAGCGTCCGCGGCACGCACTCGAGCGCGTTCGCAAACCGCCGAACCCCATGCTGCGGCAACCCCTTCAGCCCCGCCCCATAGTTCTCCACTCTCTTCGCCAACTCAATCTCAACCGCGCCCGCCCCAGGTACCATCCGCCCGTCCTTAATTAGCCCCTTGAGTACATTCACGCCGTCGTCAACCGCGCGCTCGAGGTCGTCGAGCCGGTTCGCCGTCGCGCCGCGCAGCACGATCGTCGCGGTCTTGGTGCGGTCGCCCTTGCTCTGCGGGTCGAAGCCCACGTCGCCGTCGATGAGCTGTCGCAGCACCGTCACGCGATCGCCGCCGATCTCGATGGTCTCAAAAACGTCGACGTAGCCCATCTCCTCCGGCGTCGGAGGCCCCATGCGCGCGAGCGGCGTCGCGTTCACGACGCGACACAGGCGCCGCAGCTCAAACTTGGATAGGACTTTGAGTACGGCGATGTTGTGGCGGTTGAGGTAGTGGAGCGTGAGGTCTGACATAGATGAGCCGCCGACAATTACGGAGACGCCCGATGCCGCGATTTGGGCGATTATCTGGGAGGAGACCGATGAGAAATGCGCAGATAATATGAGCGATTAGAATACGCACCATCTCGAGATGTTTTTCTTCGCCCGTCGTAAAGTTGAGCATCTCCTCCGCATTTTTGATGAGTACCGTCCCCTTCGTTTCTGTCTGGGCGACATCCAGGGCCGAGGTGAAGACGGCCACCTTGGCTTTTTTGACGTGTTTGACGGAGCCTACGAACGGGCGCGTCGACTAAAAAAACCCACTCGCAGCACAACAAAAAAACACTCACCTTCCGGCTCACGGCCAAAGACCATCCCCTGCACGACGCGGCTCGCAGATAGGCTACCGCCCATTATTTTGACGACGCGAACGTTGTCGACGTTGAAGTTCCGCGGGTTAGCGGGCATGACAGCAAGCGCGGCCTCCGCTATCAGAGCCGCCAGCGGGTCCTCGAGCCCGTACTGTTTTGACGCGAGTGCGGGCTTGAGCGCTGCTGCGAGCGTCGACGGCGTCATGGGCGTCGGGAGACTGAACGTAGAGAGCGCTACTCGCAATTAGAATTAGCACCCTTCCCGACATAATCACACACTTTCCAGTTCTGCCAGCGCCTTGGCGCATGCGAGCTCGTAGCCAGGAATAATATCCGTCGGCTTGAGACCCATTATGAGCAGATGTTCGGCCTTTTTGAGGAGCTCGCCGCCGAGGATGAGGACCATATTCGTCGAGTCGCCCATCTCGGATTCCTGCGCCTGTGAGGCCATGACGAGCAGCTTGGCGGCGGGGTGCACGACCTCGATCTCGCGGATAATCGTCGCCGCGTCCGAGGTCACAAACAGCTTCCCGAGGTGATTTATTATCAATTTATTCCGTCCTGGTTACACATTAGCGGTGTGCGCGCGGTCTTGGAACTGCGTATTTGGAAACTTACCGTTTGGGCCAAAACTTGTACGGACGAGGTCGGAAAGCTCGACGACTGCTTCGATGTTTCGGAGGATGGCCTCGTCGAGGCCCTGCAGATACTTGTACCCATCCTTGAAGATCGGCAAGTTATTGGATTTTGGGACCTTGAGCGACATGGTGGACGCGTCTTGAAAATAAGCACAGCCACTCGCGTGTCATGTTTGGCAGCAGTCGTTCTTTCTCAAAACATCCATCGACTCGTCGAGCATCCATCCACGGCCACCAAAGATGCATTTAATGTACACAATGGATGAAACCGGCAACAGAGTATACACTCTCAAAGTGTGTTACCCATTTCCTATTTACTTCTCTCTTCTGGCGATTGATTTTTTTTCGCAGAAAGTGACCGACTCTGGCCGCATCACCAAATCCGCACACCCTGGTGCGTGCATACCCCCGTCGCCCTGTCATGCTACTGTCTCGCTGACCTTCCGAATCGGCATTGCAGCGCGCTTCTCGCCCGACGACAAGTTCTCGCGCCATCGTGTAACGATTAAAAAGCGCTACGGCGTTCTACTCACGCAGCTCCCCGCCAAGCCCATGTGAGACCTAGGCGTATCTTTGCAAAAGGGACGAGGTGTGGGTGTATGAAGATATTATGAGCGCGCACGCGACGCGCTTTTGGATGGATGGGGCTCGCTGCCTTGAATTATAGAACTGTACAAAGAGTGCCCCAAAAAAAAAAAACACAAAAGTTGACGAGCAATACGCTACGCGTCCAAAAAAATACAGTATACGCTTATGAATAAATATTGACGCCAATCAGTCGTCTTGCGCCTCCTTCTCGTATTTTTTCTTCATCGCGCTCACTGCAATACGACTCAGGTTAGACAACCATAGTAGTAAGAAAGAAAGGACTTGCCATCTCGCGAAATCTGGCCAGACGACATCCAGCCGTCAGGGAAGGCACTCACAATCTGTCGCCTTCCGTCAGCATGCCCCGTATTGGACGGAATGAGACGAAGACGCACCCGCTGGTACAACACTTTCCGTAACCCCTGCTCGCTAACCTGCAACACCGAGCCCTCAAGTGAGCTAGCAGCACCCACATCAGCTCAGCCCATATCCAAAAGAGAGAGACACTCACTTCTTCTCATTCTCCAACCTACAAATCTCATTGCTCAGCAGCACAAGCTGCCACACATACGCCTTCATCGCCTCCGTCATGCGGTACTTCTTCAACGGCGGGCCATGATGCGCCCCGCCCTTGCCCGGACCGCCCTCCTTCTCGTCGCCCTTGCTGCCCGCACCTTTGTCCTTGCCGTCCTTATTATCATCCTTGTCCCCCGCAGACGACAGCCCCGCGGACCCCACACGCGCCGGAGCCTCAGGGTCCTCCGTCCCATGGCGTGTCGGCCCCGCCGACCCCTCCGCCTCCGCGTCACCCCCGCCTCCGTTCGCTTGCGCCACCGCCTTTTCCTTTCGTTTTTCCTCTGTCGTGCGTGTGAGTCTTTCTGTTCGTATCGTATTCAAGACAAGAGTGGACGCACCATAATTCTGCAAACTCTTCTCCCACTCCTCCTGCGCCTTCGGAAACCCCTCCGCCGCAAGCACCCTCAGCTGCTCCAAAATCTCGTCCTGCTTCTGATTGAGCAACGCCGTATGGTCATGGAATATTGTCCTTTTTATCAGTTTCTAAATAAAACACCCACAATTAGCGCTACACGAAAGCAAGCAAGCTGCTGGACACAACGCACGCTCATAGTAAACTTGTTGTACGGAAAGATGTTGGGCATGAGGTTGAAGAAATTGTCGTCGTACTCGTCCAGCGTAATGGCCTGTAGAGATAGGGCAGCAAGCAGCGGCTTGAGGTTCGGCGGGAACTTGGATTTCTGTTCCCATGATTCTGCACACGAATTCAAGTCCAATTCTTCTTGACGGGAAATGAAAGAAAACACACCTGCAGCAATAGCCTGCTTCATCTTCTCTATGCTCACTTGCAAGTCCGGGTGGAAGGATGCCTGCGCAGCGGTGAGTCGTCGTCGTCGCCGCAAGAAATAACACTCACGATATCCACCGTCTTCCGCTTCTTGCTCCCGTCCCCACCCCCATTAACCCCTCTCTTCCGCTTCTTCCCCACCTCGTCCTCCCCGTCGCCCTCGCCCTCGCCTTCATCCCCGCCCACACTCACATCCGCCTCCCCATTCGCACTCCCATTCACCGACACGCGCTCCTTCCACTTGCCCTTCATCCGATTCACCCCCTCCGCAATCGCCATCGCCTCCTCCCCATCGTCCCCCTCCATGTCCTCCATCTTCTCCTTCCCCTTCCCCGACACCCTCCGCGCATTCGTCGCACCCCCGCCAAAGACATCCATCTTATTATCCTCGTCCTCATCCTCGAGCGCAATCGGCGAGTCTTTCGTCCCCAGCGCCTTCGCGTTCGCCGCCTTGGACGCTTTCGACGCCGGGGCGGACTTGGACGTTCCGGCAGCGGCGGAGACGGACTTTGCCTTCCTCGGCGCAGCGGACGCGGGCTTGAGCGCCGACGTCGACGCAGTGGGAAGGTTCAGAGACAGCGCGGGCCCCCCCTTCTTCTTCGACTTTGGCTTTTTCGGGGACCTGTACGAGTAAATAAATAGTCGTCGGTCAATGAGAATAGATAAACGTACTTGTCGCGCACGAGAGCGACCTCTCCACTGCTAACATAAAACCCTTTCTGCTTCGTCTGCGCAAAATACGTGCGCTCGTCGATGGCGAGCTCCGAGTCGTCGATAAAAGGGTCGGAAACGTCGTAGTACTCTGCGGCAGCCTTGGATTTTTTCTTCGCCTTGGCCTTTTTCGGTTTCGGTTTCTAAAGAAATGCGGGTCAGTTGTTGTTGAATAAAATGTTGCGCTGAGACGCACCCCGTCCGCGTCCATCTCGACATCCCCGTCCGCATCCTTCTTGTCTTTCGCGGCGTCCTTTTCGTTGTCCCCCTCCTCCCCATCGCTCCCGTCCTCGCCGTCGCTACTATCGTCGCCGTATTTTTTGCTCACAAGCTCGCCCCACACGAATCCCTCCTCACGCGCCTTGCCCTTGACGTCAATTTCGTAGTTGTCCGGCCCTCCCAGTCTGATCTCCAAGCGAATCGTCTGTATGGGCGCGGGCGGAGGCGGTGGCGGCGGGGGGGAGGCGCGTGATGGGACTTGCTTTTTTTTGAAGGCACGGGTTTGGCGGCGGATGTAGGGGGCGCGCTGAGCGGGGACGTCGGGGTCACGGCGGCGTCAGGGTCGGGGGAGCGCGGGGTCGAGTCGACAAGGACGGGTATGCGGATCGCGCCGGTGTTGTTGGCGTCGTCGATGACAATGGCGGTGGGGTCGGGGTCGTCCCAGCGGGCGGCGGTGAGACGGCGGCCCGGGCCCTCATCTTGGTCTGCGTCGGTGGCATCTCCGTCGGGGATCAGGTCCTTGTCGACGTCGTCTTCGGACGCGTCGTCGGACGAGTTTTCCGACTCCGACGAGTCGACGTCGTGCTCGTCGTCTGGCCCGTCCTTGGATGCGTCGGGGTCGTCGTCGTTGGTGGTGGGGGGAGGGTCGCGGTCGTCGGGGCCAGCCGCGGTGTGCTCGTCGGGGCTGGGGTCGTCGTCGGCGGCGAGGTCGCTCTTTGTGGGGCTGGCGTAGTTGTCGAGGTCGTCGAGGACGCTGTGGGACCGAGAGCGGGGCGGGCTCACGTGGGCGGCGGGCGACGGTGGTGCGACATGAGGCAGCGGAGGGACTGGGTCTACCATCTCCACATCAGAATCCATACTGTCCAGGTATATGCCGCAGCACTAGCTAGGAATATAAGAGGGGCCTGGGAGGGCAGTGTGCTACGGCGAGGCACAGAGACCGATGTTTTTTCTGCTCAACCTGTGTGTGATGTGGCAAATTTGCATTCGCATGTCCCACCCGGACGCACGAATTGCGCACGGTGCATAAGCGGAAGATGGCAGTTGCCGAGGCAAATTACCGGATATGGTATCTTCAGCTTTTTCAACTCTGCAAAAATGCGCTGTTCTCTAGTTCAGGGGCGGTATCCGCTCGGGTGCGCGCAAATCCGCTACTCGCCACATGGGTCGACTCGATACTCTACACGATTACATCGCCCTCGTTTCTCATTCTCTTCCTCTTAGCATACCGTACGACCGTATCTCCGACTTGGAGCTGCAAGTTTTTTGCTCATGAACCAACGGAACTGAGAATGTCTCTCTTGTCCTATCTGGTCTTTTTTTCAGCAATCCTATTCTGAGTGCCTGACGACGACGATCAAGATATCTCTCCGACTTTCACGATATCGCGGCTCTGCATGGCGCACACATACAGCTCTGAACGAAGATACCATCGCACTTCCCCGGCATGACACGATTTGGTGCAATCACTCACCAAGCTACGGTACTGGTGGATGGCGGTGAATCTTTGCTTCGTATATATATCATGCGGGCATCCCCAGCGTAGTTCGCCTCTTTCCCCCAGACGACACTTTGGTTCAATGATATCCTCAGGTGAGTTAGCTGTCTATGAACATGCTGGAAGCTTACACAAATCCTTGAGTCGAGAACTGGCTGGCTATTACACTCATTTTCTGGCACCTTTCTTTCGCATGTATGTGTAAATCCCGCTTATCGTGAGAGACGGGATCATAACGCGGAAATCCAGTCGCTCAGGCTTTCCGTCATGGCGCTATCGGAAAGCGGGACTTAATGCCAGGCAGTGTACTCACGTCTGCGTCGTGGATTTGGACGGCAGAGCCGACAACCGGAAACGTCGCATTCCTGAGGAGTTTCAGTAGTCTTCCCGGCAAAACCGCGACTTCGGCGACAATCTCGATGACTGCGGTCGGCCAGTTCACACTCTTTGTGAACGGGCAACCCATCGGAGCGTCTGGAAACGGGACGGATGACTGGATGTCCGTGCAGGTCCTCAGCGCTGCACTGAACGCCTCGACAAATACATTTGCGGTCTTGGCGGTGAATAATCTCGTCTCTGGAGGGCCACCCCCGGGATTTCTGGCTGCTATTCAAGTTCAGTACAGTAACGGATCCCCCGATATCGTCGTTTCCGATGCGAGTTGGGGTGTTTCTGCGATTATTCCACCGGCCTTCCCCACGGTATCGCCGTCGGATGCCGCTCATTTTGCATCTGCCACAATCGCAGGGCCGTTTGGATCTGCATCGTGGGGGACCAATGTAACGATCCCAGTCGTACCCTCAACTTCGCCCTCTTCCATTCTACCGGAAAGCACCTGGATATGGAACATCGCGTCGGCGGCGTCCGACGCTCCCGCCACCACTGTCGGATTCCGTAAATCAGTCGACGCGCTCAGCCTCGGTAAGAGTGCGCAGTCAGCCCAAATCATCATCGCAGCCGACAACGGCTTCATGCTGTATGTCAATGATCAGTACATCGGTGCGCCGCCGCCTGCGCCGATCTTCCCCGACTTCAGGCGCGCACAGCGATTCACGGTTGACCTTCTTCCTGCGTCCAATAACATCACCATCTTCGGACAGAACATTCCAGGCGACGGTTCGACAGGTGCGGGACCCGCCGGCTTGGCCGCTACTGTAACAATTCAGTACTCGGATGGGAGTAGCAGCCTTGTAGCGACCGATGCAAACTGGCTGAGCGGCAATTTCCCCACCGTGCCCGCCTTTCTCGCAATGGACGACTCGCTCTTATCCCCAGCCTTCGCCTTGGGAACCATGGGCGCAGAGCCCTGGGGCCAGCTGAGCGGCATTTCCGACGTACTGGCTGCATCAAAGGTTCCCACAGGCCCATTTCCCAGCGGCAGCGTGCCGCCTGCGCCGCCTGGGGGCCAAGGGAATACGACTGCAAGCAATGCGAGTTCCACCGCCGCTCCCCTCGCTTTAATCATCGGCCCCGTTGCCGGCGGGATTGTTCTGCTGGCCGCTGCACTAGTCCTGCTCTTCTGGTGCTGCCGCAGACAGCGCCGCTCGCGCTCGTTAAACAGCGAGCCGTTCAATGTCGAAAACACGCACGTCGGCCGCTCGTCCGAGTACGTGACGTCGAGCTTTTATGGCCCCCCAGTACGGCATGCAGACTCAGACATTGGCTCGATGCAGTCGCAGTCTGTAACAAGCTATCCTTTCCCCAATTCGTGGCCCGCTGCAGTGGTGCAGCCTCAGGGCGTCTCTCTGCCGCCTTCCAAGCTCGAGCGGGAGCGAATGTGGCTCAGCAACGGCGCGGCGGCAGGCTCCGACGACGATCCAAATCCTCTCGCGCCCCCGAATTACTATGATTATGCGCGGTAGCTGGCCTAGTGCGATTGAAATTATTCTTGGTTCCATACTCTAGATTGACTTGTAGTTTTTATGTGTTGGACATCTATGTACATCAACTTGTACATATACCGCGAGAGCAATTACACGCGTCCCAGTGTCAACTGAGCTCGTAGAAAACATGGTCCCGGACTATAGCGGTTGATTCCAACTCGGCAACCTCGTGCTAGGACTCATTTCATCATAGGCGGTAGCTACTGGTTGTTGGCATGTCTCTCAAAGTACCAGGATGATCCAGTTGCGCGACGTGGAGAAACAAGGAAAATGCATTGTCCGACGTCTACGAGAACAGCTTGTTGACCGACGTGTTCCCCTCCTGGTTCTTCTTCAGCACCTTTGCCACCGCAAACTCAAAGTCTTCCTGCGTGACGTGCTGCCTCCGCTCCCGCAGCGCGTACATGCCTGTCCATCCAGTCAGCTCGGTCCAATGGGAAAGAGAGACAACCCACCCGCTTCAGTACATATACCTCGTACCTCTGCACCAGAGCACTGGCCCATCTTTTCTGCCAGCGCCCGCAGGTTGATACCACGTTGTAATGACATCTATACAAAAAAATCAAGGGAGCGAAAAATATCGGGACACGGCACGCACCTTGCGAGAGTGAATGCGGAGAATGGATACACGCGCCTCGGGCCCGGGCGGCGGGAACTCAATCTTTCGGTCTATCCGACCTGGCCGCAGCAGCGCCGAGTCGAGAATATCTGCGCCGTGCGTGTGTCAGCGTTCCACCCCACCCCAAAAAACTCGTCCCACAAACCAATTCGATTCGTGGCCATGATGACCTTGATATTCTTCGACGGCTCGAACCCATCGAGCTGGTTCAGCAGCTCGAGCATCGTGCGCTGCACCTCCGAGTCTCCCCCCCCACTCCCGCTCTCCCCACGCGAGCTCCCAATCGAGTCAATCTCGTCCATAAAGATGATACTCGGCGCGTGCTCGCGCGCCATGACAAAGAGCTCGCGCACCATGCGGCTGCCCTCGCCAATATACTTTTGCACGAGCTCGCTCCCGCTGACGCGGATGAACTTGCAGTCCGTGTGGTGCGCGACCGCGCGCGCGAGGAGCGTCTTGCCCGTTCCCGGAGGGCCGTAGAGTAACACGCCCTTGGGCTGCGCAATGCCGAGCGCCTCGAACAGCTCGGGGTGCTTGACGGGAAGCTCAATGACCTCCTTGATCTCCTTGATCTGCTTGTCGAGCCCGCCGACCATCTCGTACGTGCTGTCGGGCACCTTCTCGACCATCATGAGCGAGACCAGCGGGTCGACCTTGTTGGGGAGGATTTTGTGGATGGTGTACGAGTCGGAGCGGAGGGCGATGCGGAGGGTGGGTGTTAGCGACGCGACGTCGATTTCAGAGTCAATGTCGACGACTGGGCGGGTCAGGATGGGTGCATAGAAGAATGGAATGGACGACGCACTGTATTTGCCTTCCGGCTGCACTTTGACGAGCACCTTTGTCTTGCCCATTACTTTGACGACCTCTCCGACGTAGCTCCCAGGCTCGTGCAGCAGCTGCAGCTCCTCTCGTAACAGCCGTACTGCAGAATGGAAAAAATATTAGACCCGCAAAAGGACCGACGCCGCGTCGTGTTACCTCGTGCGTTGAGAGCATTCCGCTGGGCCTCGAGACGGCGCAGATTCTGTGTCTTTTCGTTTATGGTGAGCTCGGCAGCCTCAATCTTTGCCTGGTAGTAGGACTTTATGCCTCCCGGGGCAATGGGAATCTTGGGCACGGCAACAGGCATGGGGGAAGAATTGGTGAAGAAACAAGAAGGCGTACGCGTCGGTGCACAGCCACACATCACGATCCATTCCAACTTTCTCTCGATAACCGCAAAACGCGTCTATGGGCCGAAATAATGTAAATTCTACCATCCTCAGGTTTCCCCTCGTCTCAGTATTTCAGAAACGCGGTGGCCGGCGCGGTAACAAGCCCAAGGACGATGTCTACCGCACCGATCTCGTCGAAAAAGCAGACATGAACAACGACCGCTTCACGACTTATTACCAGGCCCAAAAAATCGTGCCCGAAGACGAGTGGGATGTCTTTATTGAGGCTCTCCGGACGCCTCTGCCCACGACGTTCCGCGTAGCCGGCAGCCGACAGCGCGTCTTTTGTGTTCTGAACAGTGCTGAGGGGCTCATGTCGCCCGTAGGACCGCCCAGTCGCTCAATGCGACCCTCCGCGACACCCACGTCCCCACTCTGAGTAACGTTGTATTTGAGGAGCAGTCGATCCCCCCTCCTGTTCAGCTTCCGTGGTATACACAGTCATTCACAGTTGGTTTCTCTTTCAACGATATTTTCCAGGTACCCGGACGGACTAGCATGGCAGTTCAACGTCCCCAAAAAAGTGTTGCGCAAGTCGCCGGAATTCAAGGGGTTCCACTCGTTTCTTGTGTTCGAGACGGAAGTCGTGGGCACCATCTCTTCGCTTACTTGCGGTTTAATCGATTTATGGGCAGGGAAACATTTCCAGACAAGAGGCCGTCAGCATGCTGCCCCCGCTCTTCATGGAGGTCGAGCCGCACCACAAGGTACTGCTCCGCCTTGCACGCCTAACATTTATCTCATCGCTTTCCAGGTCATGGACATGTGTGCCGCCCCAGGCTCCAAGGTTCCTTTGCTCCCCCATTCTCCTCCTACTAAACACTCAAATTCGCCTCTCAGACCGCCCAACTCCTCGAAGCCCTGCACGCGCAAGACACCCTAACCTCCACCTCCATCCCCTCCGGCCTCCTCATCGCCAACGACAGCGACCACAAACGCACGCACCTCCTCATCCACCAGTCCGCCCGCCTCCCCAGCCCCGCGCTCATGGTCACCAACCTCGACGCGTCCATCTACCCCGGCCTCAAGGTCCCCTCCACCTTGCACAAAAACCGGCTGGACACGCTCCTCTTCGACCGCATCCTGTGCGACGTCCCCTGCAGCGGCGACGGCACGATGCGCAAGAACCTCGGGATCTGGAAGACGTGGCAGCCCCTAGATGGGAACGGTCTGCACGGGTGCGTGCCCGCTTCCATCTTTTCTCAACGCTCACCGCCAACCGAACGCACCCACCAGGCTGCAGCTCCGCATCCTCCAGCGCGCCATGAAGATGCTCGCCCCCGCGGGCCGGATCGTCTACTCGACCTGCTCCCTCAATCCCGTCGAGAACGAGGCCGTCATCGCGTGCGCGCTGAAAAACAACCCAGGTTATCATCCTCACTTCCCCTCCTCAAAGAAGGATGTCAACTGATTAACGGGCCAACAACGCAGATTTCCACCTCGTCGATGTCTCAGCGAAGCTCCCCGAACTACAGCGCCGCCCGGGGCTGACGTCGTGGCGGCCGACCGACAGGTCGCTCAACACCTCGTACGATACATACGAGACGTTCATGCAGACGTCTTCGGAGGGCGACGTCGGCAAGGCTAAGATGACGCGCGGGCATTGGCCGCCTGAGGACGTCGAGGCGCTTGATCTGCCTAGATGGTGTGTTTACTTTGCATATCTATCTATCTACGTTGGAATGCACTGAAACAACATACGCAGCCTCCGAATTTACCCACACCTGCAGGACACGGGGGGGTTCTTCGTCGCTGTGCTGGAGCGCACGGGCGAGGCGGTAGAGCCTCCGCCGAGGTAACTTGCCTTCTAAATTCTCACAAACATCACTAATACCTGCGACAGAGAGAAGAAACGGGAAGCAGAGGCAGATGAGCTTCCCGAAATCCCCGATAGCAAGAAGCCCCGGTTAGACGAAGGCGTCCCCGAAAGCGAGGCATTAGTCAAAGATGGCCCTGACGCGCCAGCAGAGACGGAGTGGGAGCCGGAGCCGCTACCTGCAGATGCCGCCGACAGTGCCGCAGAGACGCCCGAGGTGGCGAAGAATCCGGCCCCGAGAGCGGCAAAGGGCAAGAAAGGCGAGGGCGGGGGGTCCTTCAAGGAGAACCCGTACACCTTCCTCGCTCCCGACGACCCAACAACCGCAAGCTGTGTGTACGTCCCACATTTCTTCAGTTCCTTTCATCCTCTAAAAATTTCCCAGCGAACGCCTCCACCTCACCTCCGCCTTCCCCTCCGCCAACGTCCTGGTGCGCAACCCCGCCGGCGCCGCCGCGCGCTCGCTCTACATCACAAACGACCTCGTCAAACTCGTCGTGCAGCACAACGACTACAACCGCATCCGACTCACGTTCGCGGGGACGAAGGTGTTCACGAAGCAGGACGCGGGGCGCGGCGTCGACGCGCAGTTCCGCGTCCTAGGCGAGGCGCTCCCGCTCGTGCTGCCGTACACGGATCCCGCGACGATCGTCGACGGCGACTTGGTCGTGCTCAAGATTTTCGTGGAGGGCTCATATCCATTGTGTAGCGCGTTCCCTGACCCATTCAAGTCCATATTGTCGGCTCGTGGTGCGTACCCGCTTGGGTGTCAATAATTCATTTCCTGACTGACATTGCTGCAGGCATGGGCAGCCACATCGTGCGATTCCGGCGAGAACTGGACGCGGTGTGGGTGTTCCCTCCTCTCCGTACAATCCGTGCTGATTTTTATTCCCTGCTAACGCAGCCTCTCGCACGACCTTTTCCTCCCCATCTGGAAGTCCAACGTATCCCTCACGCTCATGATCGATAAGAAGGCAAAGAGGTGCGGCGTTGCCTTTGCCTTGATCATAAGATACTGACAACAGTTTGGTTGGCAGCGCATTGAGCATGCGGGTGTTCGGGAAGGACATCACGTCGCCGGTGAAGGAGAGGGAGACGCCGCGAGTGATCTCTGCAGAGGATGTCGAGGAGGGAGAGGTGGATGAAGCTGTAAAGGGAGATCTAGGGGACGAAGAAATGACGCCCGTGGCGGACGACGACGCCGTTATGGTTTAGGCATAATTATTAAAATATCTGTAGACGAACACAAATCTTGTAGCCTACTTCTAAAATTCCAAATCGGACAAGCAAGTGAAGAATTTTCGATCCAAATTGTACCAAATTGTGCAACCTATGAGGCGTCTGCTTCACTATTACAAGAGGCATTTGTGCGTCTTGTGGCATCGCTTCGACGTTGTTTTGAGCGATAAGATACACATATTCATTATTGGCGTAATATGAAATAAAAAACTCTTCTCTCTAGTTTAGTGCCGCCTCCATCTTGGGCAGGAGCGACAGCTCGCTCCACCACCAAATCTGCGAGCTGTCTTGCTCCGTCCAAGCTGCGCCCGTCCAGAACGTGTTCCGCCGGCCCTCCAACGCATACAGCTCCTTGTATACGCCACTAGCCACATCGTGCGCCGACGGGCTAAGGCGGAATGGAGCATGGATCTTCAGAAAATCGAACGTCACATCGTTCGGGTCGCCTGCGACGGTGCCGTGCTTGACCATGCGGGCGATCTCGCCCCGGACAAGTGCCTCGACGTCGGCGTCGAGGAACCCGCTCTCCTCGAGCGCGCCGAAGTACGAGGCGAAGCGGCCGTCGGGGAGAGGCGAGTACTCGAAGGCGCCCGGGAGAGTGAGGAGATTGTCGGGGGTGTGGGTGCCGATGTTGGCGTAGAAGTCGCTCGAGTTGAGCCCTGGATGGGAGAAGACAGTGACGCCGTAGGTGAAGCCGTGTAGCTTGGCGAAGAGGGCGTGCTCGTGCGCGTCGAGGTCGAGATGCGCTGCTGCGAGCGAGGGGAGCGAGGGTGGGATGGCGACGAGCAGCTTGCGTGCCTTGGTGAGTAAAGTTACATTTCCCGAGGAGGATGGGGATGTAGATAGAATGCAGACACCGCTGGCTTCGTGTTCTTTTGCTGTCAGCCCAAAGCACGCGCCCGAGCGGTCCACGTCGAGGATAGTGCTGTTAAGGAACACGTTCTGTGGGCCGAGGTAGGCCGCAGCGGCGTTATAAATGTCCTGGTTGTCGCCCGAGGCAGCGTGGATGAGACCCGTGAGGACGGCGTCGATGAGTTTGGTGTCAAAGGCATGGATGCCCTGGTACGTGGGCAACTCCCACAGGTTCCCGATGTTCTGCGCGTTTTTGTTGAAAAACTGGAGGAAGGCGGTAAAGTTGTGCCGCGCCGCAAAGACCGTAAAGGGCTCCAGCAGCTCGGCGGGCAGCGGGTATGTGAGGTTTTCGTACGAGAGCGTGAGATATGGGTATGTCGCGTTGATGTACGCGCCATAGGCTAGCATTGCGGGGAAGAACGAGTCGATCTGGGCTGCGGCGTTGAAGTTGGGCACCGTCTTGCCTGTGGCGAAGTCGAGGTAGATGTTGCCCGTTGCTGACACCGACAGAGGAGCCGTCGGCACGCCGAGGAGCGAAAAGTAGGCATTGTTTATAGTGTTGTTGTAGTACACAACGACGCCCAGGTTATGCGGCACGCCTGCAAGTCAGATTATGAGCAAGAACAAAAAAAAAAAAAAAAAAAAAAAAAAAAAAACGCGCCTGCATTATCATGGTACGTCTCCACATGCCCGCCGAGCCGGCCCTTCTGCTCGAGTATCGCAACAGACCGCCCGCGCGCATGTAGGTTCACAGCTGCATATGTCCCTGACGAGCCGCCGCCAATGACGACCACGTCGCGAGAGATGGTCGTGTAGTGTGAAGGCAGCGAGACAGCTGCATGTGCAAGGAGAGAAGTGTAGGAGAGGATGAGCAGCAGAGAAGAGGGCATGGCCGCCTTCAGGCGGTTGGCTCCGGGTGGGCCAACTATTATATACAGCGAGTCGGTTCGGGTCCTATCCAATAGCGGTCATAGACGGTCTGTCACGTCGCCTGGTCCCGGACATATCTCAGTTGCTGATTGAGCTGCTCGGTGGGGTTGCGGGCGGCTGCACGGTTGGCTGAGCATCGAGCGGACAATTCAACGCCACAGGTCATGTAACCTCCTATCTTTTCACTCTTCAGGTTAAATTTCGTTAATCGTCACAAAAAAAAAGACCTATCTTTTCTCATGTCATCGATAGCTTCGCGATGTTTCACCAGGAGACATGTGGACGTGGTTCCGTGAGACCGTGGACCATGGCGCTGTCGACACGTGAGCGTGATTCAAACTCCGCTGAGGTGGAGGGAGAGCTGTCCAGTGTCCAGTGTCCAGTGTCCAGTGTCCAGGGAGATCTAGAGGTCATTGGGGACGCCCATGGCGGACGACGACGCCGTTATGGTAGAGGCATAATATTACAATATCTGTAGACGAACACAAATCTTGTAGCCTACTTCTTCCAAATTTCCAAGAATTTTCGATCCAAATTGTGCGACCCATGAGGCGTCTGCTTCACTATTACAAGAGACATTTGTGCGTCTTACGACTCAATTCCCAGCCTTTCTGCAAATTTGCGCTTGGACCAGTGATCGAACCCGAAAAGGAAGGCACGTTTTGACGCGTCTGTTTTCTTGCCTCTCACCATGTCCTCGGCAGCGTCGACATCGGCGCCTGTCGCCCACAACGCTGTACCACCTCCGCTCGCAAATTCAGCTGGCCGATCCTCGCGTATTGCACCACATTCACACATAAAAGGCCTCGGGCTCACCGCAGACGGATCCGCTCCTGCTGATGGTTCTGGGTTCATTGGCCAAACGAATGCGCGGGAGGTGCGTCGAAAAACTCAAGATCTAATAGCCTCGTTGCTCATACATTGTAATTCAAGGCTTGCGGTGTCGTCGTGGACCTCATCAAGTCACGAAAATTCTCTGGGCGCGCGCTGCTGCTTGTCGGTGCACCAGGGACGGGCAAGACTGCACTCGCGCTGGCGGTGTCGCATGAACTCGGCGCCAAGGTGCCCTTCTGCCCCATGGTTGGATCCGAAGTCTACAGCACCGAGGTCAAGAAAACTGAAGTCCTCGCCGAGGCGTTTCGGCGCGCAATAGGTGTGTGGACGCGTCTCAATCTCGATTCTTACCCTTCGTCTCATTCAAATACTTAGGGCTCCGGATAAAAGAGACCAAAGACGTCTACGAAGGCGAGGTCACGGAACTTACTCCTACGGAATCCGAGAACCCACTCAGTGGGTACGGGAAGACGGTTTCTCACGTCGTGGTTGGCCTCAAAACCGTTCGGGGCACGAAGCAGCTCCGTTTGGACCCCAGTATCTACGAGGCGATCCTCAAAGAGAAGATCGTCGTCGGCGATGTCATTTACATCGAGCACAACGGTGGTGCCGTCAAGGTGGGTCCTTGAATTATCTATCCCTTGCTATTTCGGAGTTAACCGTGCGCAGCGAGTTGGTCGGTCGGATGCGTACGCTTCATCATACGATCTCGAGTCTGAGACATACGTCCCCCTTCCGAAGGGCGATGTGCACAAGCGGAAAGAGCTTGTGCAGGACGTGACTCTGGGCGACCTCGACGCAGCAAATGCCCGGCCACAGGGCGGACAGGACATCATGAGTGTCATGGGAAGCCTCGTCAAGAGTGGGCGCACAGAGGTCACCGACAAGCTGCGGCGTGAGGTGAACAAAGTGGTCAAAGGCTACGTTGACCAGGGCGTGGCCGAGGTGGTGCCCGGTGTTGTCTTCATCGACGAGGTGCGCGGCTTCAAATCGTCTTTCTCCTCCATCTCACTTGCTTATAGGTGCACATGCTCGACATCGAGTGTTTTACCTACTTGAATGCGCTCTTGGAGTCACCCATGGCTCCGACCGTCATCTTCGCCACTAACCGGGGGAACTCACTGGTGCGCGGCACCACGGACATCGTTTCGCCCCACGGCATTCCCGTCGACCTCCTCGATAGGTGTGGTAGGATAATCTATCCGCCCACACTCTTCTCACTTGATTTAGGTGTATGATCGTCAAGACAGACGGCTACACGCGCGAACAAGTCGGCAAGGTCGTACAGCTGCGCGCTAACGTCGAGGGTCTGCGCCTCGGGAGTGGCGTCCTTGAGCGCCTCGCCGTCGAGGGAGAAAAGTCTTCGCTACGGTCCGTTAAAAATCCCCGATTTTGTCCACATCAACTAATCAAAAAACTGGGGACAGATATGCTCTGCAACTGCTAACACCCGCCTCGATCCTCGCGGGTCTCGCGGGTCGCACACAGATCGAAGTGGAGGACATCGGGGAGATGAACGAGCTGTTTTTGGATGCCAAAACGTCTGCTTCGATGATTGGCGAGGACGGAGGATTCCAGGGGGGTAGATAACGCAGCTGGCGGTGTACTTGCTAATAGGTGGGTTCCCCTTGCTCTTATACACGGGAAATTAAATTTGATACGTTTTGCAGGATATCTTGCTTTGAAAAAAAAATGTATTCACATCTGGGTCTGCTTCTTTAGTAACATGTCTGGAATCGTCTGTAGGAAGGTCAGCACCGGGACCAAAGTTGATCGTCTCGTGCATACCATCCTTAACGCCGCCACATGTTCTTTCTCTCATTGCTGACCCACAATGCTGCCTAGTAGACATCTTCCCGGGCGTACCCTCGGGCGTAGCGTCCAATCGCCCGGAAATGGTTGTCGATTTTCCTGAAAAACTCTAGGGGGATACCCTGTCTATAATACACGTCGACGTCGCCTGGCGTCACTTGTTCGTCCGCAAGGAGGCGATTGGCGATTTTGGAAAACTCGCGGTGGTATTCGCCCGCATCTTCCTCAGAGACGAACTCTCCTTGCGATGATACTGCGATGAACTGTTCGAGGTCCGAACACCAGAACCCCCCGTCGGATCCGGGGTAGAGGCGCATGATCTTGGCTTTGAACTCGGACCACTGGGTGCCGGGGGTGTTGTAGCTCCTCCACAGATCCTCCGTCCTCGGATCCGGAGTGTAATAGAGAGCACGTTTGATCTTCGAAGTGGGCTCGGCGTAGAGTTCACATAACTCGTCGACGTCCTCGAAGAAGCGTCTCAATGACAGCGGGTCTTTCTCGTCGAAGTGGGGCTTCGAGGTGCGGAGAGGGAACATTCAAATGCGTAGCAACTGGCAATGCCGGCGGATCAATTATACGAGTCCCAATTTGGGGTTGCATATACGCTCAGTTTGAACTTTGTGAAGAAAATGAGCCTGGTTTCCTTCTGTTCGAATCCCGCGCAGATGATTATTTCACTCTTAGAAACGGGGAGTTAATTTTGATATGTACTTCAGGATATCATGCTTTTTTTTAAAAAAAAGTATTCCTTAAACTTCCGTCTGGAATCGTCTGCGATACACCAAATTTGAACGTCGTATGATCGCAGATGCGAATGTATGCAATCTAAGCCAAGATGATGGACCACGGAGAGACAATAGATGTCTGAGGGTGGTGGTGCGTCAAGCTCTCAAACGATGATGGGATTCGTCGAGATGGAGAAGCCTGAGCGAGTTTAGAAACAAACGAACGCTCTCCGGAAAGATATTTTTTCAAACTTGGGGCTTGACGATTCCGCGACTGAGTTTATAATACACGATTGACGCGTCGTCAGACGTGATGGCGAGGTATATTTCGGGAGGATCGGAGAGCAACGTAAAAGCCGTCGTCAACCTAGATAACAGGCCAAATTTGAGAAGAAAACAGAACAACTGCGCAACCCACCATCCAAAGGACAGTGTTTCCGTCAATGAGCACGGAACCACATATAGAGTCGCGTCCTATAAGCCTCTGAAGTTTAACACGAAATTCGTGAATTGCGGCACTGAAGCGCACCGTCTTTGGCTTTTTACCAGAGATCGCCGCGCGCGAGACGCCTTCCAGGTCAACGACATTTACGTCCGTCCATTGTTGGACTGTAAAGTGCGTCAGAAAAGTGAGCATAGTGGGCACACTTAGTCCTCACCCAGTAGGATATCGTTGTACGCCTGGAACAAGGCTGAACAAGGACCCGGCGGCTCGAGGGTATTTGGGCAGCACATGCGCCAAAGCTTGGTACTAAAGATCTATCAGTTCTGGCTCCAAGTCGAGGAGGGCTCAGCGACAGATGGGTGTGCTTGCATGGTTTGGAGATGAGACCCAGAGAAATGGTCTGATGGGCAATTGACGACTGTTCCCGCGCAGGATTAAATCAGTGGCAGTGCCGACGGATCAACTGTACGAGTCCCAATTTGGGTTCTATACTTTTACCCCACCAGCGCATGGAGTTATTCAGAAAATGTGCACCCATAACTTCTGTGCTCGTATGATTGGTCCCGCTCCCCTCAGCCATGCTTAGATTCGACAAGAATCACCGTGCTCAAGCCGGGGGTTTCTGTGCGTTTTCCTTCTGTCGATTCTGCAGCTGGAGCAGCAAGTTATTTTATTCGGAAGATGATATTGTTTTATTGTCTTTTTGTTCTATATTCAGCGACAAAATCACAACTCATAAATTATGCCTAAATAAAGACTAAAGTCGGCCAAAAACATCCATCATCCACCCATTTTTCTTGGCATCGAAATCGAGTCGATAGATGACCTTCTCTTGGACCGCTCTCTTCTTTGCCACCACCTCCGAGTCCAGTAGAGCCTGGATGTCCTGCGTGGACGTGAAGAACACGAGCGCCGCCACACGTTGGTCATCGTCTGCCTGAGCGATATAGTCATCCAAACGAGGCGTATACATAGCCCCCTCCTCTGACCCCGCATCCCCGTCCTCCTCCCCGAAGTCCCGCAAGATGCTCCGTCGTTCCAGCCAGGGCTGGTCGAAGAGGGAGGTGAAGTCAGTGCGGCTGAAGTTCGAGTGGTTGCGCCATTCGTCCACGACATCCGCGATGGTCTTCTCGAGGCTCTTCATGCGCGGCGCCGCCGACTGCGACCCTGACCCACCAGCGCAGCAGCCGGAGTGCAGACGGTCGTCGACGCGTATGAAGCCGTTGAAGCCAATGGTGTGTGCGCAGACGGCCAAGCTCAGGTCCATATGCCAGCGGCACGGCGCGCAGTAAATATAGAAGCGCCAGCGGGACTCCCAGCTGAGATTTGGGCGGATGGGCAGGGCGTGTGCGATACGCGACGTCAGGCTTGCAGCGCCCGGCACGGTCGTCTTCAGCCGTTCGTTCAGGCCCTTGTAGCCTTCGAGGAAGACGTCGTCAACGATGTCTTGGGTCAGGCAGTTCAATGCGGAGTCGGACGAGCCCTCGCAAAACTCGGACGGGATCAGGAAGATGCTGTATTCCGGGGCTTTGGCGACGGGCGCTGCCGCCGGGACGCGTCGCTCAAGGCGGGCGAGCGTGTGGCGATAGGCCTGGGAGTTGACCACTTCGTCGTCGAAATCGAATTCCTGGTCCGAGAGAATGGAGCTGGGGGATCGGCCCTCGTCGTCCGTGCCGTACCGGATGCTCAACGATTGAGCCACTTTTTTCATCTTGTTCTCTTGTTGCGGACCGGGGCTATAAACGTGTGAGATTGTATTAATCGCGTATGAGAAGAGACTTACAGATGAAGCGCGGAGAGGAGCAGATTCAACGCATTCGACTGCCATCGTACCTCGTCCAGCAGCGTCCTGAGCTTCCGATCGCTCCACACGAAGCGCAGACGCGCGCGGAGACTGCTCTTGATCTCCTCCAGATCCGAAAACAGGGCTTTGAGGCCGACATGGAGCAGGTCGACCGCCGATTTGAGATTCTGCATCTGCGATGAGGTGTCTGGACGGTACTGGCCATGGTTCGCCTCCTCCCAGAGTTTGATGCTCAAGACGGCCGATTGGATTGTGTTGCACTCGATCTGGATCGATTGGATCGTTCCGCGTCCGTTCTTAGATTTGTCGTTTAGTTCGGCGGTGAGTGAGATGAGCTTCAAGTTGCTGGACATGTCCACCAGCTGGAGGATGGACGCGGCCACGCCCAACGCCTCGACGCCCGACATGATGACAGGCTGGAGATGCTCCGAATGCTCGAAGTATGCTATTTATCTCGACACGGTGCGGGCTGTGCGACATGGCTGGCAGTGAAGCTGTTGCAGTTGACGTACATATTCCTGGCTGACTCGGAGCCTCTTGGCTTCAAGTTCCACTTTTGTTTTCCGACGCTTGACCCTCTATCCATCAGCTAGCAAGCCGCACCAGCATTTCTTGCGGGTGCCAGACGCGTTCATTTCCGTTGTTGTGTGTGCTTGCTGAATCATCTGCCGTGTTGCGAATATAGCCGCATCGAGAACCTTACGACAGACAGCCCGTGAAAGTCATTATGGCCGAAAAAGGAAAGACACCCAGCCAACTTTAAAAGTGCGAAGTTTGAAGGTTGGTACCACATTTTGGTGTGCCTCGAGCTAGGATTAATATTGAGCTTCACCGTAGGACTCGCGCTTTGCGACAGCTCGGAGGTGAACATCTGATTTCTGCTGCAAGAGTTTAAAGCGAAGATCATGCACCTCCAATGGAAGATTTTGGTTTTAGACGTTGGTGAACGACTTCGTAACCACATCATAGAGCGGGACCCGGTTCCTGCTGCAGGGACATCAGAAGACGAAGCAACAAATGTTGGTTCTAGAATCTTGCTTAATCTTAGTAGTATTGTAGCGACAAAAAAGATAGTAAGCTCGGGAAAGCCTACTGCGCTGAGTTGGTTGAAAGGAAAATGGGTAATAATGAATCTTCGAGTCTTACATTACTCTAGATGCTATCCCCCGAATCTCGAAATTCACTGCGCGTTGTCTGGCAGTAATTTTTTTGATTCGAGATGAATCTAGCTTCGACAATAACCTCTACAACTCTTGCACTTAGCTGGCGTTCACAACAAAGCAGCTCTAGCTCATTCGGTGCACTTGGTGGTTACACAGTCAAGTCAAGTCAGCAAAGAGGGGTCGTCTTGATGACTCGGTGACCGGGACGACTGTAGTCGAGGTCTGAAACGACATTGTTGTAAACACCAGGCAGCAACGACGAGATGGATAGAAAGATTGTAAGACTCGATAAAGAGGTTCCATTGTCAACAGCCAACCAAGCCAAGAGTTTAACAGTGCCAAAGTCCGAGTTTCCGTTGACAGAAAATTCAGAAATTCAGAAGGGGAAAACGGGATTATACTCCGGCGCAGCAGTCGGGTTAATTTGGGCATAGACGCGTCAGTCAGCGTTCGGGAAGAGGAATGGTTGATAAGCCTCGGCGGACGCAAAGGGCGATGGACAATACAGATAAACAAAGGGATCAGTCAGAGGTACCGCCTGCGCGTTTGTTTCCTCTGTCTCTTGTCCTGCTTTCTTTTCCTTCCTGCTCGATTTGTTTTCTAATCCACGTCTTCTCCCGGCAAAAACCGTCCGCGAACTCGAGTCGCCGGACAAGACGCGGCGCACAATAGCCACACGACCAACAAACGACCAAGGCAGAGTCGGCACCTGGATTCGGGCCATTTGCGAGCCGATAACTGCATTGCAAGCCCTTGGAGGAGCCCCGCAAGCCCAGCTAACCACCCAGAATGCGCGAGAGCAACTTTGCGTTCCCCGCGCAGAACAAGGCCTGCGTATGCATCACCTCGCAGCTCTACGACCGTCGGGGTCCGTGCTCTCATTTAACTGGCTTTTATTGCGTCTGTTCTGACTCTCTACAGCGCTGGATACCTCCTCCGCGCTCCCGCTCTTCAATTCCCTCACCCACCTCACTTACCTCACATCAACATCCCCCGCATCCGCGAGATCATGACGATGGACGGCGGTCTTGAACGCCTCGTGCGTATCCTGCGTGACTTTTGCATGGCCCCGCCTCCACCCGCGTCTCCGGCCGCATTCTACGGCCTCCTACCTCCAAACTATCGAGCTCCGCGTCCACCCCCGCAGCTCAATCCTCCCGCGGGCCAGTTTGATAAGCACGCGGCATATCGCTTCAGTCTGGCGTTCCAATGCGTGGTGAACATCGGCGTGCGCGGCAGCGAGCCCATCCGGAGTCGCGTCGTGCAGGCCGGCACCCTTGACGTCGTGGGATGTATTCTCGAAGCGTGGTTGGCGGGGCGAGGGTTCGCGGTCGGTCCGAGTACGAGTGCGACGGGCCTTCCAAGGGAAACCAGAGAAGCGAGGGCTGCACGGAGGGCGGCGGCGGCCACTGCGGGTAGGGGTCGTATTGAGGCTGCAGTGAGTGTTTTTATCCTTGTTCTTTTCTTGAGTTCGTGCGATATCGCCTTTGGCATGTCCACGACGCAGATCCGACTGCGCCCTCTCATTCTCAGCTCATCTCCCTCATCGCGACATTCGCCTGCCGCTTTATCTCCCTTTTGTGTCATGCAGATAGCGGAACTCCGTTTTTGTCTTCTTACTTGGCAATTCCTCTGCATCTTGCTCCAAATTTCCCATTTGTTACATAAATCTCCCTGTTATATTCCTCCCTCCCTTTCCTATTCGCATGGACGCAATATTTCCGTCGCGTTCTACCATTTATCTTCGGTCCCATCCAATTTTATTTTCTTCTCGCTCCGACCTTCTTACCTTTAATGTCGTTCCCTTGCTTTTGTTGACCCGTGTTCTCTTTCCTTAGGACCAAGATTCCCCTGTCGTTGCCCCGCAACGCTCCCTCGCAATCAACACCGGCACCGTGGTCCCGTCACGTCCAAACAATGTGCCGGAAGACGTATACAACAACTACATGGCCGTCAATCGCCCAGGTGTCAACCAGCGCGCAACGGGCTCGACAGCTGACGCTGTACCGACCAGCAGCAAGCGTTCTGCAGCCGACGCTGCATCGACAAGCAACAACACAGCGTCGAGTAGTACAGGCGCATCGTCGAGCGCCCTCCGTCCTTCTGCAGACGGCGACGAGGATCTCGAAGCTCAGACGCCAATCGTGAGGGATCGAAGTGCAACCGTCGTTGTGCGCCGGCGCGGGGATGGTAGCCACGCGAGGGAGAACACCAACGGTTATACGCGGGACAATACTGCCTCCACCACGGACCCCAGCACTCGGCACACAAGTGCAGCCATGCATGCACTCGCGCAACTGCACGCCGCACACCTTGCCGCGCAGTACCAGGGGCCCCCATCGTCGCCATCTCCGTCTGCGAGCAGCACTACAAGCGCAAGAGGGAGCCCGAGCAGCACCACCAGCACCGGCGCGCGGACGCGGAGTCGCGCCAGCTCGATCGCGTCGCCCATCAGCAGGGCGTCTCCCGTCAGCAGCACCGTCAGCAGCAGCCGCGCGAGCCCGAGCCCGAGCGCGCGCACGGACACGGACACGGACGGCGATGGGGACGTCGAGATGGTAGCGGCGGGCGTCGCGGGAATGGGTGTCGGAGCAGCCACCGAGCTCGGCGCGATCCCACACACACATCGTGACGGGCGCGGGCGCGTAGGCGACTCGAGCGCGAGTGCCAGCCCGAGCCCGCCGCCACTCAATACGCATCTTAATATGAACATTCCGCAGACGGGGGAAAACGCGCCGGGCATGATGAACATGAACATGGGCGGAAACATGGCGGGGATGAACATGATGGGCGGGAACATGAACATGAACATGATGGGCGCGAATATGATGGGGATGGGGATGGGCGGGATGATGGGCGGGGGGATGGGAATGATGGGCATGGAAGGGATGGGGATGATGGGGCTCAACCGCGACCCCCGCATCGCGGGCGAAGAAGGCGGTGTGGGGATGGGCATGGGCATCGGCGGGGAGGAAGGCATGGAGGGCGACGCGAACATGATGCTCAACATGGGCATGATGAACGGCGACGTCGGCATGCTCGGGCTCGACGGCGGGATGGGCATGCTCGGCGGCGGGATGGGCATGATGGGCATGAACATGAACATGAACATGGGCATGAACCTCGGTCCGCTCGGGATGATGGGCGGGATGCCCCTCCCAATGGGCATGGGCGACGTCAGCGGCTCGGCGGGCGGAGACTCAGAGGCACGAGCAGACACGGATGCGGATGCGGAGGAGAGCGATGCAGGCGCTCGTGCTCACACCAACGCACACGGTCCCCGTCGTCGAGGAGAGGACGACACACAGACGCAGCAGACGCCGCGCGCGGGTGTCGTACGACTCCCGTCGCCTGTATCGTCGTCTCCTGGTGCCGGTCCTTCCTCAGCATCATCATCTTCAGCTGTTTACGACGACGAGGGTGAGCTTGATGAGGAAGAGGGCGAGGTCGTGGTTGCTGTCCGCGGCAGTGGCAGCAGTAGCAGCAGCTCCGGAACGATGCGCCGTGCAAGTACTGTGCGCGCAGCACACACGCGCCCACCACTTCCCGACGGTGGATCAACAAGCGCAAGCGCCGTGGAACCGGGAGGTTCCGGGAGTGCGAGCGGTGTTGGTCGTGTTAACAGTGTTTCATATCGCGATCGAGCAGACACGGCTCGCCAGGATGCCGCGTCCTCTTCGTCTATCTCTGCGCCTCCGCCCGCCCCAGCACCCCGAGCCAACCAGCACCACACGCCGCACCCCGGCGCCCCACGTGTTCCCGCTGCACCGACGCCTGCGGTACGCGCGCGCCGCGCCACCGCGGCCGAGGTCCCTGAGACTGCACCGCTCACCGCTATTCCCATGGCTGCGCCACCGCAGACCCGTACTCGCGAGCGCGAGGAACGCCATCATCATTCACACGCACACCCGACGGGTCCGTACCGCGACGAGGACGTGCTGCTCTCGCTGCAGCTCCTCGCGTATCTCAGCAAATACCCGCACGTACGGCAGGCGTTCTACAAGCGCCGCAATGGGTTCCATCCCGCCAGCGCGCTCGCGGTGGCTGCGGCGAAGGCATCGGAAGTACCTGAGCAGCCCGTGCCCAAAGTGCCGGAGGTCGTGAGGGACAAGGGGAGACAGTCGCAGGGTTCGCAGCAGTTGGCCTTCTTACGGGCTTTCGGCGTCTCGGGGAAGGAGAAGGAGAAAGGCAAAGCACCTGCGGTTGGGTCGTCGCGAGCAAATGCTTCGGTTGCGACCCCACCGACATCTGCGACCTCCTCGACGTCGGCAGCCGCGCGCCCTGGGCTCGAGACCAACGTCTTCTCCCTTGTCGAGCGGTTCACGTTCCGCCCGTCATCGAGTGAGACGGACCTACCTAACCCACCTCCCAAGCTCCCGCAGGAAATCCAGTACTGGGCAGGTGTAATCATGCGCAATGCTTGCCGGAAAGACGACAGCAGGGGCGGGATTAGGCAGTGTGCTAATAGTACGTTTTCCCTCCCTCACGATGGACATGTCACTGATTTATTTGGACCTGTAGTGCTTTGCGGTCGGTGGGAGGAATACCCGCGCGAATTTGCCAAGTGCCGCCGGTGCCGGAAGGCAAAGTACTGCGGCAAGGAGTGTCAGAGCACGGCGTGGAGCGAAGGGCATCGGTTCTGGTGCAGTGCAAAAGAGGGAGATGATGCGCCTGAGGCCAACGCGGCGCCATCATCTGCTTCTAACATGGCCACGTCGGCGAGCAATGCAACTATCACTGCCGACTCACCGGATCCAAATGCAATTGTCCCTGTTGGTGCAGAACGGCGGGAACGTAGGGAACGTTATGCAGCCCGGGAGCGCGAGAGGCTCGCTGCAGCTACGGCGAATGCGATTCTCGGAGGAAATCCAGCTGGGGGAACGACCGCCGCCGATGCTGCGACCGTGCGTGGATTCAGGTCCTCAGGGACGCACCCGAATGCTGTGAGCGCCGTTTTCGGGGGTGCTCCCGCTCCAGATCCGTCCCCCACCGCAGCTGGTCCCAGTAGAGAGCGCCCCGCTGCCGCCGCCGCTGCCGCCGCCGCGCCCGCGGCGACCGAGTCGACACGAAACCGAGCGATGGCCCTACTCCGACGGACGGCGGGAAATCCTCTGGGTGCCGTTGGCACTCCTTCCTCCGTACCTCAACGCCGCGACCGTGAGCGCGAGACGAGCAACAGCTACGCGACCTTTGACACGTACATGGCGGAGAGACGCAGGACCGAAACGTCTGCTGCGGCTGCTTCTACGGCTGCATCCGTGTCTGCGCCCTCCGCAGCGATCCCTGGATTCTCGAACCAACTCCACCACCCGCAGCCCCAGAATCCCGCCGACATTGATCGCTATCTCGCGAGTTTTGCGGTTCCGCCCCGACGCCGCGTCAGCCGAACGAGCAGAGACGCCGATTCTTCCATGGCGCGAGGCAGTGCAACGAACCGGGAGCCTGCTGCCTCAGGAAGCGGCTCTGGCGCGGGGGGAGACCAGGATAACATGGTAATGGAATGAGGCTTCGCTGAAATGTATTCGCTGCTACATACATTTTTTTTTCTCTTGTCCTTCACAACCTCGCAATGACCCGGTATCAATTTTCTTCATACTAGTACTACTACAACACATCCGCCCATATAGCGCTACTCACGTCGATCCTTGTCTCCTTACGCACATCTATTCACTTTTATTTACTCGAAAAGTTCGTCGTGCACATGTAAGATCAAAAATGTCTAATCTGGAACATCTTTCTTCGACTTCGACTTCAACCCTTCTTGGCTGTCTCCTGCCTTCACGGTCCCGCACCGTCGAGTGTTAGTCCCGGTCTACATGAACAACGGATTACTGACCAAATGTTGAACGTTGACGCTGAGTGTTTGTGGCTGAACATGTAACGCCTCGCGGTCAAACTCAAGGCTCCGTTTGCCTGCTCTTGAGTATGACTCAACGTTAACTCGATGGCGCAAGGCAAGCGCAAGGGAGCCGAGAGCCACCATTGCCCTGCAAACCAACGGCGCTCGTCGAACGTGGACAATCACTCTCCACTTCTGCCTGAAAGATATCATTATCAAGCAAAATACAGCGACAAGAAGAAATCTTGCTTTCAACATGGCTATGCTTCATCCCGACGATGAGGTATTCCCCAAACAACAGGTCCTCTCCGATGAAACCATCTCAGCTCTCTTCACCGAACGTCTCGGCCTTCTACCGACACGCATAATGGCATCTGAGAGCCAGGGAGCCTTCCACAAGGTGTTTTTCGTTTCCCTCCCTGTCGCAGATGGCAGTCAGTGGTCGGGAAGGGACGTCGTACTCCGTGTCGTGAGGTGCGTCGCGTGCATTGCGACGAGAAATTAATTTATTCGAACCTTAAACGCAATGCAGACCAACGATTGTGAAGGTAAAGACCGAAAACGAAATGGCATTGCTGCGCGTGCTCCGCGCGTCGGGCATCCCCGTGCCCGAGGTCGTTTTCTTCTGTTCCGACCCAAACAACCCGCTGCGGTACGAATACAACTGCCTCGAACGCAAGTGCTTTTGGCCCCAGATGCGATATCCTCTCAAATAACGACGCGATTCATAGGGATCACATATCCGTCTCTGGTAGACACATGGATGGAGCTCTCGCAGAGTCAGCTCGACCATGTGTTGAACCAGTTCGTCGATATTTTCGTTAAACTTTGGAACATCGATGTCCCATGCAACCATGGAAGCCTCGCGCTCGACGGTACCTCCGGGCCCGTGATCGAGGAGACGATGTGGACGCTGTACGCCGGCGTCCAACTGTCGTTTTATTTCTTGAAATAATTGCTACGCAGCCCCGACATCACGCGCTACTTCCACGCGCCGCCGTATAATCTTCCTTCAGAAACCTTCGCCACCCTCAACCCGACTGGTTATTATGTGTCCTGGCCCGCGTACATCTGCGCGTTCCTCAAAACTTATGCGCACATTATCGAGAGTCCATCCCGCGGTCGACTGGCTGCGCGACCTCCTCCCGCCTTTACAGCGTCTCATCGCGGTGCTCGAGGCCGCCCAGGAGCCGTGGGTGCAGCGGCTGATAGAAACGCCGGAGCTGCGTGCGCGCCTGGCTCACCGTGACTTTCACCTGGGAAATATACTTGCGGACAGAGAGGGGATTGTCAAGGCAGTTATCGACTGGGAGTTTGCTGGAATCGGGGTGCGTTGCGCCTTTCGTCGTGGGGATTAATACTACTGTTTTCTGATGCGATGCAGCCCTCCTTCGCTCCGCGCTCGTCCCCCATCCGGAACTGCGTTGGGTATCTCGCCTGGACGTTCGCTCCTCCGCGCCAGACCAAGACACAACTCTTGATCGATACCTGGGAGGCGGAGTTTCTGTCCCGCCTTTCGCATCGCGAGCCGGCGATTGCCGCGCAATGAGCTCTAGAGATGGACAGGGACGCGGTGCTTGGCATTGAGGGCCAAGCGCTCAGCGAAGTGAGAGAGAATTTTCGGCGCTGCTTGGAGGTTGGCGTAAGGGGAGAGAGGAGGGTTGACATGGCGAAGGGAGCGTGGAAAGAGGCTGCGCTGAAGAATTTGGAGATTTTAGGGTGCCATCGCTGAAGCTTTCCAATTGAATCTGGCATTTCCAACCCCCTAACTCTCCCTAACAGACTCGATTGAATCGCATTTATTCGGGAGGTCGAGTTCCACCTGAATGTGAGATGGGGGGCTGCCCCGAGAAAAAACGCGTCAACACGACCTGACGTGTGGAATTGTAAGCTAGCGAGCGAGAAAATCCGGTACAAAACGTGCGCTCTCAAACAAACATGATTTTTTGTTGTGCGGGCTCCGTCGGGCCGTCCGTCCGGTACCACTCGATGTCGAACGCCGGAGCCGAAGCCATTACAACTATTAAGAGAAAGTTTGACTCTGAACTAGTACCGACGAAATCATGGCCATGCTCCATCCCGACGACGAGGCATTCGCCACACAGCAAGTTTTATCCGACTCCTCCATCTCCGCCATATTCAGCGTGCACCTCGGCCTTGACCCCACGCGAATAACTGCGTCCGAGAACCAGGGGCAATTTCACAAGGTCTACTTCGTCGCGCTTGCTGAGAAAGACGGCCACCCGTGGTCCGGAAGGGAGGTCGTGCTTCGCGTCGCGCGGTACGCACTTAATAAACTTGTGTTCCAGCGGTTGCTAATGATTTGCCGGCGCGCAGACGGACGATAGAGAGGATAAAGACTGAGAACGAAATGGCTTTATTGCGCATCCTCCGCGCTGGGGGTGTCCCTGCTCCTGAGGTCGTCTTCTTCTCCTCGGACCCAGACAACGCAGTGGGGTATGAGTACAACTGCCTCGAGCGTCCGTCGTGTAAAAATAAACATAACCTCCCTCTCGAATAACGACGCGATTTTGCAGGAATAGCGTATCCGTCTCTCGCAGACACATGGATGAATCTCTCCCTGGCACAACTCGACCGTGTTTTGGACCAGTTCGTCGACATCTTCATGAAGCTGTGGCTCCTTGACGTCCCGCACACCCACGGAAGCTTCGCGCTCGCCGGCACTCCCGGGCCCGTGATCGAGGAGACGATGTGGACGCTGTACGTCGGCGTCCCCTGGAAATTTATTCTTGAAATAATCGAGACACCATCCACAGGCCCGACATCGCGCGCTACTTCCACGCGCCGCCATACAACCTCACCTCAGAAACCTTCGCCACGCTGAACCCGACTAGCTTCTACGCGTCCTGGCCCTCGTACATCTGCGCGTTCCTCCAGACATACGCACACATTATCGCGATTCATCCCGCGGTCGACTGGCTGCGTGACCTCCTCCCGTCTTTGCAGCGTCTTATTTCAGTACTCGGCGCCGCCGAGGAGGCCTGGGTGCAGCGGTTAAGGGACACGCCCGAGCTGCGCGGCCGCCTCTTCCACCGCGATTTTCATTTTGGTAACATCCTTGCGGACGGGGAGGGGACCGTCAAGGCAGTTATCGATTGGGAATTCGCTGGGATCGGGGTGGGTTGCCTCTTTCTCCCCCTCGTCCTGTAAATTGACAATAATATTGTTCTGTGATGCCATTCAGCCCTCCTTCACTTCGCGCGCCTCCCCCATCCGCAATTGCATCGGCTATCTCGCGTACCTCCCCGCCTCCCCGGCGCATACGCAAACCCTAATCGACACCTGGGAGGCGGAGTTCCAAGCGCGTCTGGGACAGCGCGCACCGGACATCGCGGCACAGTGGGCGGCGGAGACGGATCGGGAGGGCGTCCTAGGCGCGGAGGGGCAGGCGCTGAGCGATCTGAGAGAGTACTTGCGCAGCTGCTTGGAGGTTGGGGTCAGGGGCGTAGGGCGGGTGGAGATGGCGAGAGGGGTGTGGAAGGAGGTTGTGGTGAGGAGCTTAGGCACGCTGGGATGTTGGCATGAGCAGTGAATCGATCGCGACCGTGAGCGAGGGATTCGTGAATCTCGGGCTGGTATGTGGGGTTGTTCAGCCAAAACGTGCATACAATTTCGAGGCTCTACAGTATGGGTTGGCTGGCTCGACAGTAAAGGAGTACTCTCTGCGAGCATGCTGGATTCCTTGTGCGATTCATTTTATTTTATTTTATTCAAATTTATTCTCCGTACCTAAGTTTGTTCATGCGGATCACTGCGGCCATGCCTCCATTCCGCGGAACCCCGAGCTTCAAGTTCATTATGTGGGTTGACGCGAACAACCACGCTGCGACAACCATTTAAAGCTGCTCCTCGACCGTGACACTATGGAGGCCTTGTGGCAGCACGGGATACCCCAACATAACGGCGCCCAAATTAAGAGGGAGGGGAGTAGAAAATGGTTCTCAAAGGCAAAGAGAATCTTGGCGCGTTCAAATCCTCTGGGTCAACTGAAGAGCTCGAGAGTGTGGGTCGAAGGCTTGGTCGGCAGTTTTCTTATAATGTCTGAGGTAACTGTCCAGAGAATAATGAAAGCGCATACTGGTAACTGGGCGACTGATTGACCTCTACCGGAGACCGGTTGCTGTGTCTTGCCTTCTGCCTTCACGATGGAGAATTGGGTTCCCCCGCTCAAATTCACCCGCATTTTGCTCCTCTTTCTAACCTGGGCCTGGGCGTTGATCACCCTCGGCGCCGCCATAAATGTTGTCCTTCAAGCAAAATCCCAACTCGCTGGAATTACCAGCGAGATCCCGTCCTTTGTCAAGATTGCAGTCTCTGCAACCGGTGCGTGCTCAGCTACTCCCTGGAGCGCGTATTGACGCGCTGACCTTCAGATGTTGAAATAACAGCCGTCATTTCCATCCTCGCCGCCGCGGTAATCTTCGGCGTCTCGAGTTTCTCCCTTTTCATCCTCCTCTTCAACATCTGGCGCGCCCGGAAGCGCACGCGCTCCAATGACACCACTCCGCTCTTCAAACCCCCGCTATCCACGCGCACGCTCACTTTCCAATACATCGCCCTCGGGCTCCTCGCCGTAATCGGCCTCGCAGCTCAGATCCCTCTCTCGCTCTTCGTCGCGACGCACTCGCCCAGCGTCGCCGTCTCCGCGTCCGTCCTCGGTCTCGACATCCCGATACCGAACAGCGTTCTCCAGCTCGTCGAGGGCGCTGGCGGTGTAAAGACGGCGTACGCCAGTTTTCCGTTCCGTGCGTTCTTCCCCTGCGTCGTTGCCAATGACATGATTTTAATTAATGCATACAATGTATCCCATAGTGACGCTACTTGCGATCCTTCCGTATTTCGCCTTCATCTTCGCGCTCGCTGCCGCGGTCACGTCCTTCCTTGCCTCTCGACGCGCGCGGCGCGCTCGGCGTAATTCGTCTTCGTCGTCGATTGACGCGCTTACTCCCGCGCCCAAGCATGTGAAACGCTCCGCGAAGGGCAAACGCAAAGTCTTAAGGATTTCGAAACCGCTCCCGGCGTTGGATCCGGAGAAGGTGTAGCGCGCGCGCGTACGGAGGCGGGCTGTTACCTTGCAAAGAAGAAAAAAAAATGAATATAATTCTCTTGTAAATTTCGATTGAATTCAAGCGTCGCTGTTGGTAAAAATCGGGCTCCCGCAGCTCCTTTCATAACATAACTAAACATCGCCCCCTCTTCTCGTACTCCTACCTCGCTCTCTCACTATGAACATCTTTGATGACATCGAGTCTTTTTTACTTTCAACAGGTAATGTTCCGGCTTTTCTTCTTTGGAAGACCGCTCTCATCGAAGTGGCTACAGCATATTTCGCAGTCATTTGCCTAATTGTCGTATATTTTTCCACTCCGTCCCCTACAAAGCCATCCTCCCCGTCCCCTCCTGCATCTCCGACGCTTTCGAGACCAGCATCCCCACCCGCCCTTGAAACTGCAACCTCCTCAGACCCATCAACCCCAACCCCTACACAACCGCCGACTTCTGAGAAGAAAAACGACCCGGTCAAAAAACTAGGTCGTGAAATGAAAGCCGTGCAGAAAGACCTCAGAGACCTCAAAGAGGCTCTTCGTGTCTCGTATATCTCCCTCGTTGGTCCGCTGTATGGAAGTATCCTCATAAAGGGGGTTGCCTCGTCAGCATTCTGGCACGGGGAAGGCTTATATGCCCCCGACGTCGTTCTGTCTGTAGGGCAGCTCACCTTTTTGAATGAGGAGTTGGAAAAGATCAAGCCAGGTAGGGCGCACATCCTGAGTGCGGCGAAAAAGATCTGTAAGGATCACCCCCTGGCCGGCGTCCTCAAAGCCACGTTCCGCACGTCTGAACTAGATGTTCGACATCCCGGCATCCTCAGCTGCCCTACCATTATCGGCAATCCCCCAGCACACGAACCCCTCACGGCAAATAATCTGGCCACGATGCAGAATAAGGTAATACCTATGCAAACTCCTCTCCTAATTCTGATTCAAATTTGTAGTGGAGAGTCATGGTAGATCGTCGCGACCGGGCTGCACACGAAGCGTCCGCGCAGCAGATTGCGGACTACCTCCGTATTATCAACAAGTTTAAGGATCAAGAAGGCGAAAAAGAATAGGTGAAAGACTTTGGTCTTTTGCGCAAATATTTTCGCTTTTTATTTGGATTCGAGTACGATGCTATAGATAGCCAGCCCGTCTGGGCGCAGGACCAAGTGCTCACAAACTGTGCGTTGTTCTCTGTTCAATATCTTGATGTCCCATTCTCAGCCAAATGTAGTTGGGTCACTGGATACCCTGGTGGGGCTCGACGAGGAAGACGAACACTCCAACGCAGACCAAGAAGAAAATGGGAACAGGCAGGAGCATGTTGAAAAGGAAGACGAGGACAACAAAAACGACGAGGACGAGGACGAGGATGAGGACGAGGATGACGAGGATGACGAAGAAGAGGACGGCGACGGTGAAGACGACGGCGACGGTGAAGACGACGGCGACGGTGAAGACGACGAGGAAGAGGCAGGCACGGCGCCACAGGGGTCCTGGAACGAGAACTAGAGCGGAAGACGGGCGCACGGATAAGCAGGCGCATTGGTATGCGGCCAAAGGTGCGTCGCAACCTATGAATAGCAGCTAAGACCAATATGAGATGTCCAGAGATCAAGCGCACTCACAGACAGGTGCGGTGTGGCGTGTGACTCGGAGTGAGAGCAAAAGAGCTCCAGGCCCTATTGGAAGAGGAGCACGGGCCCGTCGTGGGGAGGGTGAAGACTTGCTCACTGTTCTTGCGAAGTCTAGTATAGGCATGCACTGCAGTCCGAACAAATGATAAAGACTTCCAATTTTCCAGCATCAAATGTCGATACGGTCAAATTTCTTGACTACTTCGACAGTTTGGTCCCGTCGCCGACGCAGCAAATCCACAATCGCTATAAACACAGGCGACCGAGCTCGAGAAGCACATCATATTCTTTGTGAATACTGATTGTTTTGACGATCGTTTCCAGGTCTGGTACCCGTTGGAGCGGAACCTGCGACACGAACTCACCAAACTGTCTCTGAGAGCGAACTGTCGGCGGCATGCGCGGCGGGCTGTTATCTTGCAAGGAAGAAAGAAAGAAACTAAATACATATCTTCCAAATATCTAACTCGCTGTTAAATATCGTGTAATGCATAGAATCTGCCAATCTGGAATCTCCGGCGCTGTCAAAACAAGTCCGATCAACGACCTCGTGTGTTTTCGACGGATCACGAAGCTCGCTGGCTCCTCTTCCTCGTTTTGAATCCCTCGAGTGGAAATGCTCTCGTGTTGGTCACATGTATTTGGACTCGAGTACGATGTTCTCCCGTCCCTCTCGTCGTGTCTCCTTTGCCGTCGCCGCCCTCCTCTTCCTCATCGCCTTCGTCTCGTACAGCCTCTGGCCTGCAAGAGAACTAGATCCATTCTTCGGACCGATCACCCGCGTCAACCATGTATTTCAATACTTTGACGAAGAATGGGCCCTCAGTCAGGAGTTAGAGAAGGTCGAGGAGCAACTCCAGCAAAAGTATCCCGGTCTCCGCCTCAGGTTCCCGGACGAGTCTTACAGCGGCTTCCCCATCATCCTCGACGTGACATACGCGGTCCCTGTCTTCGAGGACTTTGAAGACGACGACAATAACCTCCCCGTGCCTTCTGTCGACGCTGCGGCTCAAGCTCACCCCGTACCCATCCTTGATGCTCTCCCCTTCGCGTCCCCTTCCGTCGACGATAAGGACCTCGCCGCTGTGTCTCCTCTGGATGTTGCGTCCGCTGATCACCCGGTTCCTCAGGACGACGTGCTCCCCATCCGGCCGACCGCCTCGTTGCACGCGTCTCCGGCGGCCCTTCATCTGCTCATTGCATTTGCCTGCGGGATTCTCACATCCGGCGTACTAGCCGTGGTGTTCTTGCTCTTCAAGCGGGTGTTGACGTCGAAAAGGTCGTCCCCCATCGTATGCTTCTCCCTGCTTTGACCACCCACTCCTACTCACCATTGCGCATTCAGACCCCATTTAGCTCCCCGATACATACCATGGACAAGGTCGACCGCTTCGCGAGCGAGTCGCTCGGTCAAACTCTGCGCGAGGTTCGTACCTTACTATCCTCGCCACTTTTCATTGCTGACGCACATCCCCCTCAGCCGGCGCAGCCCGCAACTCAATCTCGCCCAGGTCACCTGCGCATCATTCCCATCGCCCTCACGCGTATTGCACCTCCGTCTCCGCCGACCGTCAGGCAAGTCACTGCCAAAGTGCCCAGTCCGCTGTCGAGAACAACAAAAGCGCTCCCGAGCCCGCTGCCACCCTCTATTCCAGAGCCGCTCAAGCGCGCTGCATCGAGCTCGTCGTCTCCGGCAGCCATTATGACGGAGCCCAAGCCCTCGTCCACGCCATTAGTCCCTCGCATGAGCCCCGGAGCCCACAAGTTATTGTTCAATCCCGAGGCTCCGTCGGCGCCTGGTTCGGTGATCTACGAAACTCGCCGCTCGACCCTTATCTACGAGACGCCGTCGGCACCTGCACCCTCGCCCGTAGTCTACTACACGTCCGGAGCGACAACGACCTCTCAGACGTACTATGTCGACGCCGTGCCCCAGCGCCCTGCACGTCAGTCAAAAATCGTTTTCCACGGGCGTTCGACGCCGCCTCCTCCAGTCTCGCTGCATGTTCCGTTTTATGCTCCCCGCCCTTACATCTACAACATGACCCCTCGCGCGTGGTAATCACCTTCTCAAAAGCGGGTCGGTTCTCGTTTTTCTATCCCCCAAGTCTTATCTTTTCTTCCTATGACGGCCAAGTCTCGCGGACCCGGAACACCCTTTCTTCTTCCCAACGACGTCCTCCCTTCGTCTTCAGCAGCAATACGACCCCGCGACCTTCCACGCTGTCTCCACGTCTATCCTACACCTCGAGGAAGTTGCACCAATTTGTCTCCTAGCCCCAAGCATACATTCCCAGCTAGCAAACGTCGGTCATCAACGCGCGGAGGACGAAAGCGCCGGGGTTAACGTGCCCCCGACGCTTCCGTTCTCTGCATCGCCCGGGTCAGAGAGGCAGACGTGCCTCTTTGACTCGGGCGTTCTGGGCTAGGGGGCAGACGTGCTCCCGGCCCGGGCTCCCGCTCGCCCGAGTCGGAGGAGCAGACGTGCTTTTTCTGGCTCGGGTAGGCGGGATACCGACCGACGACGTGCATGCAGGATTTGGTGGGATACGGCGTGGGACGCTCGAGCGGGATATCGCCAATATCTCTGTACGCGTGGCGAAACGATACGGATCGTCGGATCATCTTCTGCTGCTTAAGGGACGGGGTCGGCGAGTTAATCTCAATTGAGCGCGACGCGGGCTGTCGAAATGTCTCTGCCGCTCGCCATGCACGTGCTCCAAAAGTTTCTCTACCAGCTCCAAACATCATCGATCAATATCTTCTCTTCTCGTCTCTCTGCTGCAGATTCCTCTTCCTCTCTTCTCATTGTACCACTACCCCCAACTGTTCAAAACTGTATCCAACAATTTCATGGACCACCGATGCTTCATCATATATTTCCTCTCTCTCTAGATGCTTCATTTATCTCCTCCTTTGTCGTTTCTGTATTTCCTTTCATACATTTATACTTGTACGGGGTGTATTTAGCACGAATAAATTTCTGCTTGGTGGTTCTGATTCGAGCCTAACGACCAACTTGGACGTTGAACCAATCATGATTGCCGATCGTTTGCCTTCCTGCCTCTTCACTGCAACGGTTTGCTGTTGCTGCTGCTTTTTGGCCGTGCTAATTAATCGAGAAGGCAGTCCCTGATTCCGTGTGGATATGGATGGATTTTGAAGCGTATTACAAGGAATCGAGATCGGCGGTTGGTGCCACAAAACATTAGACCGTATCTCCTGCAAGTTTTTTGCTCATGTACCAGTCATGAATCCAACGAAACTGGGAATGTCTGTCTTACGGGCTCTTGTCTTGTCTGGTCTTTTTTCAGCAATCCTATTCTGAATGGAAGATCATCATTCTAAATCAAGATATCTCACCACATCGTGGTCGGACTCTGGATGGTTGCTGCACTTCCTTTGCAGTTCTGACACGATTTGGCGCAATCAAACCAAGTTATGGCACTGGTGGATGGCAGTGGACCTTTGCTTCGTAGATATATCATGGCAGCGTGGTTCGCCTCTTCCCACCCAGACGACACTTTGGTTCGATGACATCCTCAGGTGCGTTAGCCGTCTATGAACCTACTAGAAGCTTACACAAATCCTCGAGGCGGGGCCTGGCTGGCTATTGCACTCATTTTCTGGCACCTTTCTTTCGCATGTATGTGTAAATCCCGCTTATCGTGAGAGACGGGATCATAACGCGGAAATCCAGTCGTCCAGGCTTTCCCTCATGACACTATCGGAAAGCGGGACTTAATGCCAGGCAGTGTACTCACATCTGCGTCGTGGATTTGGACGGCAGAGCCGACGACCGGAAACGTCGCATTCGTGAGGACGTTCAGTAGTCTTCCCGGCAAAACCGCGACTTCGGCGACAATCTCGATGACTGCGGTCAGCCAGTTCACGCTCTTTGTGAATGGGCAACCCATCGGAGCGTCCGGACATGGGACGGATGACTGGATGTCCGTGCAGGTTCTCAGCGCTGCACTGAACGCCTCGACAAATACATTTGCGGTCTTGGCGGTGAATAATCTCGTCTCTGGCGGGCCACCGCCGGGATTTCTGGCTGCTATTCAAGTCCAGTATAGCGACGGCTCCTCCGACTCCGTAGTTTCCGATGTGAGTTGGGGTGTTTCTGCAATTATTCCACTAGGCTTCCCCACGGTATCGCCGTCGGACGCCGCTCATTTAGCATCCGCTACAATCGTAGGACCGTTTGGATCTGCATCGTGGGGGACCAATATAACGGTCCCAGTCATACCCACAACTTCGCCCTCTTCCATTCTACCGGAAAGCACCTGGATATGGAACATCGCGTCAGCGGCGTCCGACGCTCCCGCCACCACTGTCGGATTCCGTAAATCAGTCGACGCGCTCAGCCTCGGTAAGAGTGCGCAGTCCGCTCAAATAATCGTCGCAGCCGACAATGGCTTCATGCTGTATGTCAATGACCAGTACATCGGTGCCCCGCCACCCGCGCCGATCATCCCCGACTACAGGCGCGCACAGCGATTCACGGTTGACCTCCTTCCTGCGTCCAATAATATCACCATCTTCGGGCAGAACATCCCAAATGTTGGCTCGACCGATGCGGGACCCGCCGGCTTGGCCGCTACAATCACGATTCAGCACTCGGATGGGAGTAGCAGCCTTGTAGCGACCGATGCAAGCTGGCTGAGCGGCAACTTCACGACCGTGCCCGCCTTCCTCGCAACGGGCGACTCGCTCTTGTCCCCGGCCTTCGCCTTAGGAACCATGGGCGCAGGCCGCTGGGAGCTGAGCGGCATTTCCGACGTACTGGCTGCATCAAAGGTTCCCACAGGCCCGTTTCCCAGCGGCAGCGTGCCGCCTGCGACGCCTGGGGGCAAAGGGAATGAGACTGCAAGAAATGCGGGTTCCGCCGCCGTTCCCCTCGCTTTAATCATCGGCCCCGCTGTCGGTGGGATCGTTCTGCTGACCGCTGCACTGGTCCTGCTCTTCTGGTGGCGCCGCAGGCAGCGCCGCTCGCACGCGGTGAACAGCGAGCCGTTCAATGTCGCAAACACGCACGTCGGACATGTGACAAGTTATCCGTGGGCGGCTCAGGGTGTCTCCCTGCCGCCTTCCAAGCTCGGGCGGGAGCGAGTGCCATGGCGCAGCAACGGCGCGGCGACAGGCTCGTCGCCGTCCAACGACAACCCAGATCTCCTCGCGCCACCGAATTACTATGCGCGGTAGCTGGCCTATTGCGATTGAAATTATTCTTCGTTTCGTACTCTGTATTAACTTGTGCTTCTTTATGTGTATTGTACATCCTTATAATTATCCGTTATCACCATCTCTTTCGGATTGGTTCTATTTTTCTTCCACCTCCGACGGCGTGATTTCCTCGACTCATATCATCTCGCTCTGGCATCAGTGTGCATGTATCATATTATCATCATCCCTCAATTTCTCCTTTTCATCACTGTACCACTACTCCCACCAATAGATATAGATGCTTCATCTCTCCCATTTCCCTCCTCTGTATTTCTCCCCCATATATATATTTGTACTCATAGCTCGTGTACTTCAAGTTGAGTCTTGTAGAATGGAATAAGTACTAGAAATTGCTCGCGGCAGACGAAATTCGAACAACTTGGATTCGTTTTTTGCATCGAGTCATGAAAAAAAAGGAACGTTACAATATCGAATGTTCTGATGCTCGAGCTCCTTGAAGCGGGCCCGAGCGGCGGTACGCGTACGGGAGTGTAAGCAATTGATGGGACTTTCCAAATGTGGACGCTTGAAATCCTGACAAACCACTTGCTCACAAACCACCAACAAGAAATACACTCAGCTGGACGATTACTGAACGATGATCTTCTCGGTTGATTCTTGGAAATGGCTCGCAAATGTGCTTCCTGTGGGAGTCGTATAAATGAGGGACGTGAAGTTGGGATTCTTCACTCCCCTCCCATCCTACAAAAACATGGTTCAAGATCTCATTCGCGACTCGACCATCGGCCAGATTGTAAACTATCTCTCTAATGGTCGTCTGCTCCCTTACCCCGAGCAACGGCCGGGCTATGTAGTGCCCAAGCACTACCTTCTTCCATCTGCTGAGAGGAAGAACTTGGACACATTGTCTTCAGATGCCGCGACACTTTGCGGGGACTTGTCTGACAAAACCGCGGTTTCCTCTCCACCTGATACAGAAGTAAAGCGCGAATCGACTATAACAACTCTCGCTGCCGACCTCGAGTCGCAGAAGCGGATAAACGATTCCACCACTGTTCCGGATCCCTACCTTGTCGGATGGAATGGCGATTCAGACCCTGAAAATCCCAGGTACGTTCCTTACCATAATAAATCTTTTGAATCTCATCCTCGTGCAGAAATTGGTCCTTCCGGAAACGCGCTTTCGTCGCGTTCGAGATTTCCTTCCTCACGTTCAGCATTTATATCGGGTCGGCGATATATACATCGTCTATCCCGGGATTGATGTCTGAATTCAACGTTTCGTTGACCACGGCAACTCTCGGCTTGACTCTTTATGTACTTGGTGAGTATCTCTACTGATCGAGCTCAAATTGTTGCTTATAATGCCACAGCCTACGGCATTGGCCCCATGTTCTTGTCGCCGCTCCAAGAGCTCCCCATTCTGGGCCGAAACCCAGTCTACATGGCCACTTTGTTCCTTTTCGTAATCTTCCAGATCCCGATTGTCACCGCGACAAATATGAGCACGGTCCTAGCCATGCGATTCATGACGGGCTTCTTTGGTAGTCCCGCACTGGCCACTGGGGTATGTATTTTCGTATGCCTACAATTACATCCATCTGACAGTTTTCAAGGGAGCGTCCATGGCTGACATCTTCCCGCAACACCAATTCCCCTACGTGCTAGGAGTCTGGGCTCTCGGCGCCGTCGCGGGTCCCATTACGGGCCCAGTCATTGGTGGATTTGCAGCGCAGGCCGAGTCCTGGCGATGGCCCATGATGGAGCTGCTCTGGATCACCTCATTCGCGGTGGTGTTCCTGTCCCTCCTACTTCCCGAGACTTACGGGCCAACCATCCTCCTTCGACGCGCTCAGCGCTTGAGGAAGCTCACCGGCAATTCTGAGCTGCGAACGGCCGAGGAACGCGACGAAGACTCGAAGAGCGCGTTGGGAATCGTGTACGAATCCCTTGTACGGCCCTTCGTACTGGCGAAAGAGCCCGCTCTTGCCTTCGCCAATATATATCTTGGCTTTGTTTGTGCGCTGGTTTCCTGTTGGCTTGAAACCTAAACTCACAATTTATTCCAGACGCCATCTTTTACCTTTGGTTTGAGGCCTTCCCGCTCGTGTTCAACGACATCTACCACTTCAACCAGGGCATCAGCGGCCTGCCCTTCCTTGCATTCATCGTCTCTGGCGGTCTTACTGTGAGTTCTCTCTTCATCTTTCCTCACGTCGCGTCTGACAGATGTCTCTAGTACACCGTATACTGCATCTACCAAAAATACCACATTGCCCCGCGCTACGCACGCGCCATTGCCGCCAATACCGAGGTCGCACCTGAAATCCGCCTCGAGATCGGGCTCATGGCGAGCATCTTCATCCCCACAAGCCTCCTCATCTTCGGCTTCTCCTCCAAGCCCAGCGTACACTGGATTGTCCCCATCATCGGTGCTGCGCTCTACCTCCCCGGCATCTTCCTCAACTTCCAGAGCATCCTCACGTACATCACGTCTGCCTACCCCGCCTACGCCGCGTCGGTGCTCGCAGGGAATGACTTGTTCCGCTCGGCTATCGCGAGTGTGTTCCCGCTGTTCGGCCGTACATTCTTCACGAACCTCGGGCTTGGTCCGGGCTCGGCGCTCCTTGCAGGAATTTCGTTCCTTCTGATGCCCGTGTTTTGGCTCTTGCTCAAATACGGACACGTCCTGCGCCAGCGGTCGAAATACGCACACAGTCCCTAGTGCGAGAGCGATGCTCATCTGGACATCTCATCTCGGCTTTGGAACTCACCAAGGTTTATCCGGCCATCGGTTCACTCAGCCCTTGGGTTTGCAAGTGCTGCTTGCCCTCATATTAATAGAGTTAGAATAATTCGCTGTATTTTTATAGTTGAAGTATAGTAATATAATACCACTGCTTTTGAAGAAAAAAGCAGATGTGCAAAGGACACCAGAGAGAAGAGAAAATATATATGAAACAACGAGCAGTCAGATGTGGAGAGTATCCTGGTCGTAGATGTCGGCAGTCATGATTTGAACTGCGTCGTCCTGATCGACCCATCCGCCCGCTGGCCTCGACAATACACCACTTCTTGTCCTCACGCGACAGCCCACCGCGGTGTGCTGGTGGTGGCAAGCTATGCCGATCTCGGTCACCCGCTTCACAGAAGCGGGGAGCCTGGCCGCATACTGGCGAGTCCGGATCTGGTTGCAGCCATCTCTGGCCTCTGTAGTGAGGGACGCTTCGGACCGCGCAGCCTTGAACTCGATAATTGAAGCACTCTCCTTGTGCACGAGGACCAGATCTAGGCAGCCATGCCCACCCGACTGCTCCACGCGACAGGTCATTTTCAAATGTCGGCACGCGGAGAGGAGTATACCAAACGTGAAGCAATGGTAAGAATATTTCTTGTTGGAAGTGGTGAGGTTGGTGTCGAGTTGGATGAGGAGGCTGGAGAAGATCGAATAGAGGTTGCGGGCGTTGCCCTCTAGGAATGCAATAGCCAGCTGATCTTCCTCTGTCGCCGGACCGCCGGATCTCATCAGGTAAGGAACCCAATGAAAAAGAGCCTCGGAGACGTCTGGGTTGGGGATTTTGAATTGATGAAGCTTTGACAGCACGGCGCTCAGAATGTGTGGGTGAACGGTAGGAGATAAAAGCAAACATACTTTATCTGCCGGTGCTATGTAGCCGGAGTCGAGCATGATACTCCAAAACTCGTTAGCCGTGGCCGGATGTCTGCTCAGGATCAGGAATGGGTACTTTGACTTCACCAGGCTCGACGAACCCGTAGCGTTTAGCTGGTCGATATCCAAAACCGATGGTCTCGTTGCTGAGCAGGCGGTGGAAGTCTTGAAATGCAGTAGGATCAGTTTTTGAGACTTGCATCAACATATTTCGCAGCAAGTCGTCTCTGCCTGAGACGTATGTGATCTAGCCATGGCCCTTAAGCAAGCGGTTGACGTACCTGAGAGAGTCCAAACCGGCAGAAGCGCTCCTCCGTTCAGGGCGCCGGTGACCGCGAACGGAATATAAAGTGGGGTTGAGCTTGGCGGGGGTGTGCGGTAGCCATGATAATGCTCTTGAAGTTGAGTGAGGTTGAAAGGGACGGGCCCGACATATGTATTGGCCTAAGTATCAGCAAGGGCAGCACTATTCAGTTAGTCAAATTCGAACTGCACAGTGGTGATATAACTCCTCAACATCCACCGCAGAGAAGTAACATGCTGCGGCATATTGCTCGTTTGCAACACCAAATATCTGACAAGTATTTAGTAAAAGGCTAGAGCAAGACCCGGAATACCGCGCACTTGTAGATTATTTAGGCGATGGAGATATCCTGACTCAGCTATCTGGCTCACGCCCACTAACAGTGCCCGAGATATAACTGCTGGTTCAGCCTAAGGAGAAATGGCAACTTGTCAGCCACAGAGGATAGGCGAGCGCAGAGGATCGAGACTCGCCTTTAATAGCCTTGACATGAACATTATCATGTCCGCCGTTATCTGTATTGAACAGGATGAGCAAACAGGAATTGAGAGCAAACCTGTTGACCTGTTGAAGTAAAGTAGCATCCCCTGTCTTGGCAGCGTGCGCGATGGGAGAGTCGTACTCGTCGATGAGTACTACTGGTGGAATCCCAGTAGACGCGGTGGTAAGGTGACAGAGCAGCCAAAGGCTGCAAGGAGGTCCCGCCCCTCCAACCGTGTAGTACCGATCAGACTCCTCAGATCCTCGACATGGTACGGAGAAGTAATGTTCTTGAAGTAGTCTAACTTGTCAAATTTCTCGGCGACATGGCGAACACAGTTGGCAAGAGATGAGCAGAATGTTTCATAACTCGTGACGTTCAGGTCCTGCTTTGTGGTCAGGGAGCGAAGCAAAATGTCTCGGAGCACCATACCTTGAAACTAAGGTGCAATACTGGATACTTTCCAAAGTGCGATTTCCACAACGATGGATAATCTTCCTTTATAGCCAGACCGGAGAACAACGCCACCCTCTCGTCCCTTGTTGACGGTTCAAGGCCGAAGAAATTCTGGAACAAAGAGAGCAAGGTCGTCTTGCCGCAGCGGCGGGGCCTCTTTACGACGTGGAGTGCATTCCTGAAGCTGAGGAATGCCTTGAGATATCTCGACTTGTCGACATAGATGGAATCGGGGGCACGAAGACATCTGAAGTCCGAAGACTCGCTCAGCCGAGCTTCCGGAGGAAACCCGCGCCTCGCGATCGTAGCAAGAGAGGAGGATGGTCTTGCGGAGGCTGGAAGCCGCAGGATCCTCCACGTCAGCATGGGCGTTGTGCGGGAGCTCAGGCCAAGGTGAGCTTGCAGTGAAGTTAGGAGTCCTGTGTGAGATTAGATATAGTCCAATCTACACAGCCACGTCATCGTCTTCTGCTTCTGCCATTCAAGCCTCGCAACAAGTGACCAAGGTGAGTGACCGTGCCATTGCTCATACCTAGGATGCTGTATATTTATTGTCGGTGACGCTCTCGAGCGCCTGATCGCATCCTTTTTTCTCTGATTTTCCATCTTTTCTGTCGCCTGCGTTTTTTTTGGCTAACAAAATTTGGCAGGCACACGAGCTGGCGCGTTTAGCATAGTAGCTGGTGAGTTTCTCCTTCGCGCAACGTTATTCGACGCGCCGCGCATGATTAAACTACAATCTATAATCTGTCAATCCCCCGAGCGTCCCAACGCGATGGCGAGACACGATCGTTTACATTTTCTATGATGCTTTTTTTTTGTTCTGTCCTTGTACACAGACTACTGACGCGCGAACAGATCTTGTTCCCCTAGCTCGCCCGCACCCACTTGACAATGAACGCGCCCAACCGGCACGAGCTCTTCGTGCTCGAGGACGGCGAGAAGGCATGCGTCCCGCTGCCCCGCACCGCTGAGTCTCGCCTTTAATTCAACCGCGCCGCAGCCTCGAAGTCGCCGACGACACCAAGATCCCGGACGCGGCGACGTTCAAGATTGTCAAGCAGGATCATACCCTCGGACGTACGTGTCTGTTACCCCTTCCCTGCTCGCTTCGTTTTTCCTGTGTATTCATGTGTATATCCTCAGACAACTCCTCGTGTCTTCCAATTTTCTCTTCGCAGGGTACAAAACCTCGCACCCCCTCCACCCGTACCTCCTCAAAATCCAGGTGCGCCCTTCAGTATTTTAATTTTTTTTAAACAGCTATATCCCGCCCGCCGTGGCCCTCGAAGCCGCCGCCTCGCGCCTCATAGCAACCCTCTCCTCTCTCGAAGGAAATTTTCGCCGCAAGTTTTCGTTCAAAGACGGCGCCGCCGGTGTCGGTGTAGACATGGGCACTGGCGGCGACCCGTATGGCGTGTGGGGTGCGGGGAAGGACTATCTGTATTTTTAACCACGATTATATTATAGCGAGGTGTATGAACGTTCGTTTAATGATCATGTCGGTTACTTTACTTTGCGGACTGCGCTGTCAAGATCAAGTATTTTGAAGCAAAGAAATCAATCACGAAAATTCCAAGAAGAATTCCTAGTTGAACAAGCGGCTGCAGCCTCGCAACCGATTCCGTTTTGGAATGAATGGGACTCCGTCAACAGGTGAATCCATAGGCATATCCCGTCGTGCGTTACCCTCCTTGTAAAATTAACTGTCCGTCTGAAACTTTTCAAACTCCGCAAACTCCGCCCCTCGGATTCCAACCAAGTCCCCAAAGTATTGTTCAAAATTTCCATCATTGCTGCACTTAGACTGTTTATAGGATTTAACACATCTATCCATATCTTACATCCCTCATTCATGTTTTTGTTGCTACAAATTCAACTTTCAGACGAGCCGCATGCCTCAAATCACTTCCGGCACTCACTCACGTTCAAAAGGAGGTGCCCAATGGTTCTCGGAAAGGTGAATTTTTCTGTTGGATACTCGGCGACTCTCCCACCTTACTGATCCGCGCGCACATTCAACTCCGTTCCGTAGTCCGTTTGCAACTGTCGTACAATAATCTTGTTCGCCGCGTATATCATGACGACAACGGGCTGTAAAATTGTAAAACACGGAACCGACACAATGATACTGGTATAAAAAGCCAAGTCTCGACTTGCCAACCGCAGCCGGCCTCCCTTCAACACCTTCTGTGCTGGTCACAGAAATCGTACCGAACCTCCCCCCAACCTTGCCTTACCCTAACCCGGTATTTATAATCCTCATCATGTTCTTCTCTCCGAGTCTCTTCTGGACCATCATCATCGCTGCGTCGCACCATCAGGAAAAAACCAGTTGAGTACATAGCGCAACGTAGCCAGGATAGCTGTGATAGCCCCGTAGCTTACCCCCTGATCTGTAGCGGCACGCCAGAGCTACAGACTGCTACAGGGTTGGCCATAGCTTGGCGCAGGACTAAAATACCTGCTGTAGCTCTGTAGCTCAAAAGCACCAATAGCACTTTATAGTCCACAGACCACTTTGTAGCCAGCCACCCAAGCATGCAAGAATCGAAAATTATTTTATTAAAACCACTATTTACATACTACACAATCAACCCACGTACCAAGAAATCCATCACCATTCGACGGGCGCCAGCCGCTCATCTCGACTGGTTATGGTGCGCCATACCGTGCGGTTCCCGTGCCGCTTGACATCAGGGTAACCTGCGAGCGGGTCAGCACAATAGCGCCGCATGATAAACTGATTGGAACGAACATCGAAATGGGGCACTGAACACCAAAGAGAGGCATCTACGAGGTGTATCAGAACGCGAGAACTATCTGGCGAGCGTAATGAAGTCGGCGTACTCATCTTTCAGAATACAACAGGGGGAAAGTACCGAAAGCTCGAATATATAGCACGGAACTCCCCATAGTCGCACTTAATGGGAACAGCACAACAGTTGGCATGGCGTTCGGAAGACCGTCTGAGGATGGGGTCAGAAGATGTACAAGGAAGCGGGAGGCAAAGAAATAATTGACGTCACGATACCTTTATTCCGTAGCCAATATCCGGAGTGCATCGTCTCGCTTGTATGCTTCCAAAGTCCCTTCGTCATATGATAATCGTGACAGCAGGAGTACATGTGACATACCGTGCGGAGTAACGCCTCCCGCGCCTGCCATGTCAATCGCGTTAGTCCCGGAGAAAGGTGCTCGATCTACAGGGAAGATGGACTGAGAATAGAAGAGTGTATCAGCAGGACCTGTAAGTAGTAAAATGAGAGCGAGGTACGTGCGAGGAGTGACTGAGTCTGGCACATACATGTACCCGATACTGGATGAACCAGGGCCGGCGCCTCGAGCAGTGGTGGATTGAGGTGAAGGCATTTCACATAGGAATATGAAGCGGAGGGTTAGTTGAAAAAGAACGACTGGGTGCGTCTCGAGGGAAGTGGGGGAAGGGAAGAGAGAGAGACAGATGTTTGGTGATGCTGTCGCCCATCAAAACGAACCACCATCGCGCTCACGTGAAGGCTTCTGATCCGACGGACCTCGGCAATGGACTTGGAACAATTTGTCTCATCACCGACGTTGAACCAGAGATTTCATCCAGCAATCGATAATCCCGCATTTGATTTGACTGGGTTGGACCATTTCCTTCCACCACAAGGCCTTTCAGACCGAATCACGCGCTATTTCGAGCGGAGCCTAAATAATAAAATAATACATTTGACTGGCCGACAAATTGACAGTCCGAAATTGTTCCAAAGAAAATTTGAATTATGGTCTTTGAATGCCATTGTGAATTTTTTCTCTGGTAGGTTTAAACCATTATTAATAATTGGTAGCTTTCCCACTGGCCTTGTAGTCCAGATACAGTTACAGATCCACTGTGGGCAGATATGAAGTGCAATATGGCACGGGCTTGAACCTGTGTAGATCATGATAGCTCAAGCAGCAGGCTATGTTGATCTGCATAGCTATCGCTTGTGACTATTGTACCTCTGTAGTGCTATGGAGAGGTAAGCCAGAGCTACTACAGCTACCAAGAGCTATTCCGGCTACGTATTTAACCGGGAAACTATTTCCCACAGACTTTTTCCTGATGACGGCACCATCGCAGCTCCAGCTCCCGCTCCCTCCCCCTCCTCAGACTGTTTCTTGTTCCTTTGCGTGTCCCAGATGACGACCGTTAACGCCTTGGGTCTCACCCTCACCGTTTCCGAGAAAGTGTACGGGCACAATTTTCACACGGAGATTAGTGATAAACAGCTCACGGTGCAAGATGAAAATGGGATGACCGTGTTTTCGGCGGTTGTTTCGTGCGTAACTGCCCGTAGTATGGGGTAAATCCATATTGACATGATTGTGATAGCGCATAAAGACTTTATTGTTTTGGCCGCGGCTGGAGGAATGAGCGGATGGGCCTTCTGAACGCACGCACAATTCGAGGTACTATATCGTAATATTGATGTCCACTAGTCTCCCTTCTCAAATTTACTGTATCATAGTATCCTACCCCGTCCGAGAATTCAAGGGAAATGGACCTCGAGTAGCCAGTTCTGATTCGTATTCGAGGCAATACAATCCCAAACTTGCAGCTGAATTTTTGTCAGCCTGTATCCATATACATAGACGAGAGAAGAACATACTTGATTTCCATCCACGACACTCCCATCCGTCAAATCCACACACTTATTCTTTCCCGCCCAAGTGAACCTATCATCCGGGAAATTCTCCAAATCACCACCAGCATGGGTAAAGCGTTGGTTCGTATTCCCGTTCGCACAGCTCCAGACTTGGATTTTCGCCCCGTTTGCATTCACTCCGTCTGTAACGTCCCAGCAAAAGTTGTTCTGGGAGATGGTAAAGCCGTCGAACGTCCACACCTGGCCAGGATTTCCGTGCCTTCCGTCGCATAACTGCAGCAAAGTGAGATTCGAGGCTCTTTCGATATGGAATGATTTCCGACCTTAATCCCAACCGCAGCGCCGTTCCCAGCAGTCCCAGTACTGGCTCCGAGGATAGTGACGCAGTTTCCGGGTCCGGGGTCACTCGACGGAACCTTGATGATGTACTGACCAGCATCCGGCGCGTTTGGGAGAGGATCGGGGCACGCGGCGTTGCTGTCGACGGGGAGAGAGGTGTTCGGGAAGTGCGAGAGCGCGAAGTCGCTCGTTCTCTTTAATAGAGGAGATTATAAAAGGTAGGGTCGTGCGAGGTAAAGGAAACGAACGTAGAAGCAATTTGTTCCCGAGGAGCTCCCGTCTCCATTGTCGTGGAGGTAACTTGGGAATGTTAGGGCTTTTCTCATAACGGCCGCAGAGAATTTGCTCACTCGCACTGGAAATACGGTCCCAATTCCCTCGCAGCGGTGAGCTGGTACCGGTCCCCATCGCTGGTTGTAATGAAGTTATTGCAAGCCCTCAGAGTCTGAGCCGAGACAAGCGTGACGAATTCAGCCAGAAGAAATAGCTTGACGTGCATCGTGAAAGGGGCGAATAAGGAAGAGGGATATGCGAGTTTAGTGGGGCATTTAAAGGCTACATTCCCAGTTGGTACGCATCTACGCGGTCGTCCAAGCCCTCAATTGACTAGCGAGTATGTAGAGTCGGTGGTAAGCATCGTCCAAGCCTTCATTTGAAATGGAGACTTGACAGGTGAAACAGTGCTTGAGGAGGAGGTCATATGGAAATGAGGTCATGATCCAGCAAGCCACCAGCAGAAGAGGATGCAATGGAGAAGATCTCGAGGCCAGAAGATTGAAAGAAAATTCAAATGGAGAGAGACGTGGGTCGTGGACGTGGTTCCAGTTGAAAGGTTCGCAACTTTGCTAGGCCAGGATACGGTGATTCTTATCGTCTTTAGCTTTTTTTGACGGCTGCGGGATGCGGCAAATGCAATTCAAGACCGCCATATCTGCATGCGTACTAGAGAAGGTGATGGTTCGGAGCAAGGAGTGCGATCAAATCGTGATTGAGACCAATGGAAAACCGAAACTCAGAAACAACACGACTTGGTACGCGAAAGGTCGCGGCCTCATGGGAAAATCACCACTCAAAAATACCCATAACGTCCCAAGGAAAGAATATAATACAACTAAATAAGCACCAACGTACTACCACGGCGCCTTCTCTGGTCGCACTGGCACGAAACTACCCGCGACCGACTGCGATCCACCCGCGACCGACTGCCCCGGCTCCGTCTCAACAGACGCGTCGTAACTGGGCGGCGGGAGCTCCGGGTCCAAGTCAGGCTCGCCGAAAGCGCGCATGCCCTCCGTTTGCCTGGTCACCGACTCCACGTTGGGCTTTGGTGGCGGCAACGGCGGCTCTGGGTTAAACGGATTCAGCGTAGGAACGACGCTGAGAGTGCTGGCGGAGAATTCCGAAACCGGGACCGCAGTCAGCGCCTCCTTATCCCCCGTGCGCCCATTCCGGGGGCGGCGCCAAAGGAGGAGCAAGAGGAGCCCAACGACGATGAGCGCACCCACTCCACCTACAACCGCGGCTACGATTGTCCCGACCGGTGGTGAGGCGGGAGCAGACGGCGATGTGGCCAAATCGGAGCTGAAGGGACCGGCAGGAACGCTAGCGGCCCTGAGCGCATCCGAAATGCCCAAAAGCTTCCCCCACGGCGCAACGCCGAATGTGCCTTGGGCAACCGATTGGGAGAGCTGATTGTCGGGGGTCGAGAGAAAGATAGACAAAGATCCGAGCCTGGTGTTCAGCCACGTCGTGTCGGTGCGGATGATATCGACGGTAGTGTCTGTGTACAGAACCTCGATGGCTGCGATGAAGCTGGCAGGATTTGGGCTCGTATTGTTATACTGGAAGTTCTCCGCGATGACGGTGAATACGTTTGAGACAGCGTTCAACGGGACGTTGGTGAACTGCTGCGCGTATTGCCAGCCAAAGTCTGAGGTCCCCGGCGGCGACCCGACGAAGATGCCGTTAACATGTAACGAGAAGGTGTTGTCGACCGTGAGTAGGATATTCGCCGACACGGCGCGTTTCCCGGCTGGACTCGCAAATGTCTTGCGGAAACCTATGATCGCAACATCGGCGTTGATACTCGCATTTGGTGTAGACCAAATCCAAGTGCTGTTATCCAGCGTGAGACTAGTATCGGTTGGGGGGAAGGTAACGCTGTTTCCCCATGGTTGCGATCCATACGGCCCTTCGACCACGGCTGGTGCAAATTGCGGGAGGTCGGACACTTCCGCAAGACTCGAAAAGTCGGATGGAATATTCTTGGTTGCCAGCCAGGTCGAATCGGACAACACGGTAGAAGTTGTGAAGTCGTTGTACAAGACCTGGACGGCTACCACAAGCCCCGGCGGAGGTGTAGGGTTGTTGGGACCATTCGTCACCAGGATGGAGAACGTGTTCACGGACGCGTTCAGTGCAGCCCTCAGCACATGCCCAGTCTTCCACCCATTTTGCACATCGTCCGACATGCCTATCGGCTGCCCATTAATCCACAGAGTCCAATTCGAAACGGCCGTCAGAACGATCACGGCGCTCGACGCGGTTTTGCCCAGCGGCGTCTGAAAGTTCTTGACAAAAGCCGCATCGGTGCTTGATACATTGGAGTCTGCGGCCCAAATCCAAGACGCGGACTGCATCATGGACGTGCTAGTGGCGTCCGTGTCTCGCCGCGAAATCGTGCTGCGTTGGGGTCGTAATACGGAGCGTGCGTGAACATCTGCATTATCAAGTCAGAATTTGTAGCGAAAAAACAGAGATATTATTGCGCACGAGTCGAGGGGCCATTACATAGTAAAAGCGTGAAGGCGAGAGAAATCAGAAGACCGACTAAGTTCGCAGGTCAGTATCTCCAACCGTAGATCTCCAAATGCACAATACCTGAGGGTATCATCCGAGTCGATCAACGACTATAAGAAAGGCAAAAACGCCAAAACAAAAGGCGACAAGGGAGGAGAATGCAAAGGGACCCGTCGTGATGTAGGCTTGTTTCCATAAATAGGCTCCGTCGTTGGCGTTTCCCGATGGATCATGATGTGTTTGGGCAGTGTCTTGAGGAGACGCATATCACTGTCAGAACATAGGCTTGTTGGCTGGATGTCGGGCCAGAGCGTATAAATTTCCCGCAGAGCCAGTGTTTGAGTTGACTCGAGAATAAATCAAAATCAGCATCGAATATTACACGAGAACGCAACGACTCGATGATGTAAAATTTATTTACAAATTCTGGAATGATGGGTTCAGCAAATCGAAGATGTGGCTGTCCGCTGCCATCAATTGATCCTTTTCCCGCCTTCAAAGGTTCAGCATGCAACTCCCGCGTATCACTTACCCTAGCGGACAGCTCCCACCCCGGGCCGTAGTTCTTACCGATTATTGCCGGCGTATCTCGCCGCCTCAGCAAGTTTCCGAGACGGCTTCTGGGCCTGCGAATCTGCTGTTAGGCAGGCGCATGCCACGACGACTTGTTGTGCAAAATGCACATCTAACTCTTCAGTGTTTCACCCAGCAGAACACGCATGCTTTTATTGGGGTAAGTGTACATGTCGCGGTAGACTGATATACATAGATGTCCAATGCACATAAAAAAAATACAAATCAATTCAGAATACGGAACGAAAAATAATTTCAATCGCACGAGGCCAGCTATTGCGCATAATCATAGTAACTCGGTGGCGCGAGAGGATTTGGATTGTCGTTGGACGAGCCTGCCGCCGCGCCGTTGCTGCGCCATATTCGCTCCCGCTCGAGCTTGGAAGGTGGCAGGGAGACGCCCTGAGGCTGCACCACTGCAGCCGGCCACGGATTGGGGTAAGGATAGGGGTGACTTGTCACAGACTGCGACTGTATCGAGCTGATATCTGAGTCTGCATGCCGCACTGGTGGGCCATAGAAGCCCGACGTCGCGGACTCGGACGAGCGGCCGACGTGCGTGTTTGCGACATTGAACGGCTCGCTGTTCAACGCGCGCGAGCGGCGCTGCCTGCGGCGCCACCAGAGGAGCAGGACCAGTGCAGCGGCCAGCAGAACGATCCCACCGGCAACGGGGCCAATGATTAAAGCGAGGGGAACGGCGGTGGAACCCGCATTGCTTGCAGCCTCATTCCCTTTGCCCCCAGGCGGCGCAGGCGGCACGCTGCCGCTGGGAAACGGGCCTGTGGGAACCTTTGATGCAGCCAGTACGTCGGAAATGCCGCTCAGCTGGCCCCAGGGTTTTGCACCCATGGTTCCCAAGGCGAATGCTGGGGACAAGAGCGAGTCGTCTGTTGCGAGAAAGGCGGGCACGGTCGTGAAGTTGCCGCTCAGCCAGTTTGCATCGGTCGCCATAAGGCTGCTACTCCCATCTGAGTACTGAATCATGATTGTAGCGGCCAAGCCGGCGGGTCCCGCATCGGTCGAGCCGTCGCCTGGGATGTTCTGCCCGAAGATGGTGATGTTATTGGACGCAGGAAGCAGGTCAACCGTGAATCGCTGTGCGCGCCTGAAGTCGGGGAAGATCGGCGCAGGCGGCGGCGCACCTACGTACTGATCATTGACATACAGCATGAAGCCGTTGTCGACTGCGATGATGAGTTGGGCTGACTGCGCACTCTTACCGGGCGCGGAGTCGACTGATTTACGGAATCCGACCGTGGTGGCGGGAGCGTCGGACGCCGCCGACGCGATGTTCCATATCCAGGTGCTCTCCGGTAGAATGGAAGAGGGCGACGTTGAAGGCACGACTGGGATCGTTATATTGGTCCCCCACGATGCAGATCCAAACGGCCCTACGATTGTGGCGGATGCAAAATGAGCGGCATCCGACGGCGATACCGTGGGGAAGGCCGGTGGAATAATCGCAGAAACACCCCAGCTCGCATCGGAAGCGACGATATCGGGGGAGCCGTTACTGTACTCGACTTGAATAGCAGCCAGAAATCCCGGGGGTGGCCCGCCAGAGACGAGATTATTCACCGCCAAGACCGCAAATGTATTTGTCGAGGTGTTCAGTGCAGCGCTGAGGACCTGCACGGACATCCAGTCATCCGTCCCATTCCCAGACGCTCCGATGGGTTGCCCGTTCACAAAGAGCGTGAACTGGCTGACCGCAGTCATCGAGATTGTCGCCGAAGTTGCGTTTTTGCCAGGAAGACTACTGAACGTCCTCACGAATACGACGTTTCCGGTCGTCGGCTCTGCCGTCCAAATCCACGACGCAGACGTGAGTACACTACCTGGTATTAAGTCCCGCTTTCTGATAGCACCATGAGGGAAAGCCTGGACGACTGGATTTCCGCGTTATGATCCCGTCTCTCACGATAAGCGGGATTTATACATACATGCGAAAGAAAGGTGCCAGAAAATGAGTGTAATAGCCAGCCAGGTCCCGCCTCGAGGATTTGTGTAAGCTTCCAGCATGTTCATAGACAGCTAACGCACCTGAGGATAGCATCGAACCAAAGTGTCGTCTGGGGAGGAAGAGAACCACGCTGCGGATCCGGATGTCGGCACGATATATCTAGTCTATATCTACGAAGGAAAGAACCAGTGCCATAACTTGGTGAGTGATTGCCAAATCTCAGACTGCCAGGGAAATGTGATGGGATCTTCGTTGAGAGTGAGCCATGTAGAGTCAAGATGTCGTGAAAGACTCCGAAGTCGAGATATATATATCTTGATTCTCTACGCCAGAATAGTGATCGTCGTCAGGACCCAAGTCGGCAAAGCAGACGTTCCCAGTCCCGTTGGATTCATGACTGGTACATGAGCAAAAAACTTGCAGGAGATATGGTCTCATGTTTTGTGGCACCAACCGTGGATCTCGATTCCTTGTAGTACGCTTCAAAAACCATCCATATCCACGCGGAATCATGGACTGCCTTCTCGATTGATTAGCACGGCCAAAAAGCAGCAGCAACAGTAAACCGTTGCGGTTAAGAGGCAGGGAGGTAAACGATCGGGAATCATGACCATATCCGGAGTCCAAACTCGGCGCAACCTCGCATCAAAACCACCAAGCAGAGATTTATTCGTGCCAAATGCATCCCGTACAAATGTACAATAAATGAGGAGATAAATAGAGAGGAAATATATAATGAAGCATCGGTAGTCCATGAAATTGTTGGATACAGTTTGGAGCAGAAGTGGTGATACAATCGGAGGAGAGGAAGAGGAATCCGCAGCAGAGAGACAGGAAGAGATGAGATTGATCGATGAGGTTTGGAGATGATAGGAGAGAAACTTTTGGAGCACCGTACATGGCGAGCGGCAGACATTTCGACAGCCCGCTGACATTAACTCGCCGACCTCGTCCCTTGAATAGCAGAAGATGATCTGACGATCCGTATCGTTTCGCCGCGCGTCCAGAAATATTGGCCATATCCCGCTCGAGCGTCCCACGCCGTATCCCGCCAAATCCTGCAAGCAAGTCGTCGGTCGGTATCCCGCACACCCGAGCCAGAAAAGCACGTCTGCTCTTCCAACTCGGGCGAGCGGGAGTCCGGGCCAGGGAGCACGTCTGCCCCCTAGCCCAGAACGCCCGAGTCAAAGAGGCACGTCTGCCTCTCTGACCCGGGCGATGCGGAGGACGGAAGCGTCGGGGGCACGTTAACCCCGGCACTTCCGTCCTCTGCGCGTTGATGACTGACGATTGCTGGCTGGTTATGGACGCTTGTGGCTAGGAGACGAAATTGGCGCGACTTGGACTCGACTAGTGAATAGCGGGTAGACAATGTGGAGGAGGATTACGAGGGGTTCGGTTGCTGCTGGAATGAGGACGTCGTGTGGAAGACGAAAGGGTGCTCCGGGTCTTGTCGATCGTAGAACGTGAAGATATAAGGGGTAGGAGATTTAGAGAAACGACTTGGAGAACAGGATCCAAAAGCTGCTTTTGCGATGCGATTACCACGCGCGAGGCGTCGTGTTGTAGATGTAAGGGTGGGGTGCATAATATGGAACATGCGGCGAGACTGAGGGAGGCGGCGCCGAGCGCCCGTGGAAAATGATCTTTGACTGACGAGCAGGAGCCCGGTGCATCGTGTCGACATAATACGTCTGAGAGGTTGCCCTCGCTCCGGACGTATAGTAGACTACGGGCGAGGGTGCCGGTGCCGAAGGCGTCTCGTAGATAAGGGTCGAGCGGCAAGTTTCGTAGATCACCGAACCAGGCGCCGACGGAGCCTCGGGATTGAATAACGCCTTGTGGGCTCCGGGGCTCATGGATGGCGCGGAAAAGGGCTTGGGCGCCGCCGCGACGGACAGCGAACTTGAGACCGCGGGCTTGGGCTGGTGTGGAATTGAGGATGGCAGCGGGCTCGGGAGCGCTTTTGTCGTTCTCGGCAGCGGACTGGGCACTTTGGCAGTGACTTGGCTGACGGTCGACGGAGACGGAGGTGCAATGCGCGTGAGGGCGATGGGGACGATGCGCAGGCGACCTGGGCGAGATTGAGCTGTGGGCTGCGCCGGCTGAGGGGATGTGCGTCAGTAATGAAAGTGGCTCGGATAGTAAGGTACGAACCTCGCGCAGAGTTTGACCGAGCGACTCGCTCGCGACGCGGCTTGTCCGTGGTATGTACCGGGGAGCCAAATGGGGTCTGAATGCACAATGGTGAGTAGGAGTGGGTGTTCAAAGCAGGGAGAAGCATACGATGGGGGACGACCTCTTCGATGTCAACACCCGCTTGAAGAGCAAGAACACCACGGCTAGTACACTGGATGTGAGGATCCCGCAGGCAAATGCAATGAGAAGATGAAGGGCCGCTGGAGATGCGCGCAACGTGTCGGTGGGCGGGATGGGGAACACATCGTCCTGAGGAACCGGGTGATCGACGGACGCAACATCCAGAAAAGACACAGCACCGAGGTCTTTATCGTCAACGGAAGGGGACGCGAAGGGGAGCGTGTCGAGGGTGGGTACGGGGTGAGCTTGAGCCGCAGCGTCGACAGAAGGCACGGGGAGGCCGTTGTCGTCGTCTTCAAAGTGCTCGAAGACAGGGACCGCGTATGTCACGTCGAGGATGATGGGGAATCCGCTGTAAGACTCGTCCGGGAACCTGAGGCGGAGACCGGGATATTTTTGCTGGAGCTGCTCCTCGACCTTCTCTAACTCTTGACTGAGGGCCCATTCTTCGTCAAAGTATTGGAATACATGGTTGACGCGGGTGATCGGTCCGAAATAGGGTTCTAGTTCTCTTGCAGGCCAGAGACTGTACGAGACAAAGGTGAGGAGGAAGAGGAGGGCGGCGACGGCAAAGGAGACGCGACGAGAGGGACGGGAGAACATCGTACTCGAGGTATGATGTGGGTGGGGAAGGGTGGGGATGCTTTGAGCTGAGAGCTGAATGCTATCAGCGTCAGAGCGGTGTATGAGCGAGGCTCGAATACAAGAATGACAATCGCAGAAGCAAAGGTCAATTGAGGAAAGAGAATCCGCGATTGTGGCTTATATATTCTGTTTGTTTGGCCGCGAAACAGGCCACAACAAACGCGTCGCGTCGCGCACAGCCAAGCATAGCCCAAATACATGTGACCAACACAAGAGCATTTCGACTTGAGCTGGATTGAGAAACGAGGAATCGATGGAGGAGGAGAAAGAGTTACTGGCGATCTTCGTGATCCGTCGAAAAGACACCGAGGCGTTGATCGGACTTGAGGTGGACGCGGGTGCAGTTGAATCCTAACTTGACCACCATGAGTGCCTTGAATGAACTGCCTTCCTCAGAGAACTAATAATTGACGCGCATAATCCGGTGAGCCGACAGAACAATCCTCTTCTGTTCCTTGGTTTGCTGCAGCCGGATCCCTGCAGTCGACATCGCCCTCTTCCAGAAATGCCGCCTCGCATCCGTGCACTGGACTCTGAGATCCAATTAGACTCCCCAGCATGCGCTTCATTCCACATGTTTTACGGCGGACCAGAGCTTCGACAGCATCACAGACTCACCAGGCTGGCTGGAGATTTTCGATCTCCAGGCGTATTGGCACCCGGACCAGCAACCCACCGTTAGAAACCCGTTTTCTTTCCGCCTTTGTGCTGTTTCCCGATGTATGACTTGCTGGGCTGTGGTCGAGCCCGGTCGTCGTACGAGGGAGGCACGTTACTGTATATTTTAGGACTCCCTTTCTTTCGTCAAAAATCATGTTCCCTATATGAGGTTCAAATTAAACTCAAGGCACTCCGCTCACCGATCATCGCTTCAAAGCTCTAAACAGTCGCCGTGTCGCCGAACTGGGGCGCGGTGTGCGGCTTTCCCTTTCCCTTTTCCTTTTTGTTTCTGGAGGAGGTGGATGGATTACCAAATTTCTGCGATTCAGAGAAGACTGCTCAATTTTGCGGTCCAGTTCACTCGTCACTCAGCGCATCGAATAGCTGATCGAATGGCGGAAGGCCCAGTTCGCAGACGTGGCTCAGGTTTGAGTTAGCTCTATTGCCGTCCTCAAGGGATTTATTCCTCGAGACCAAGATGAAAGGAACATTTTGAGTTTGTTTCCATCTCAACCCACGCCATTCGCTCTTTCGTGTCTGAAGTTTGTCCTGAGGGAGTCGACATGGAAAAGAGACATCGAGGCCACCAAAAATCAAAAAAAAATTAAAAATCAATCAATTCTTGTCAAAGTATCTCATGCTTACCTCTTTTTGCCCATGTATTTTCCGCGCCAGAGGCGGCCGGAATATAGAACGCGACAATCACGCGACTGTGACCGGTCGTGTCTGTGACAGTGACAGCATTTTCTTTTCCACCGACCATGCAGCAATACGGCAAAGAACGAGATGCTGAGGCGGACGCGGCTGGTACAGTAGTATTCCGCCCCTTTCCCCATAGGCTTATCACATCCTCGAACAGAACAGACCACAGACCCCGGTTTCATCACCTTTTTCGGAAACCTACCCAAAAAATCCCCCGAGACGGGGACGCTACGCCTCTTCTACCGCCCTACGGAGGACTACTACCAATCCTATGGGCCAGACGCCATCTATGTCGCGACGCACCAGTTTCGTACCCAGTCGGTGATCAAGTACCTCGGCCACGGCGGACGCGCTGCCGGCCTTCCGTGCGTTAGCTTGAAGACCAGCGTCGCACAGACGCTCCTCCGCGACGCCCTTACGAGCAAGCAGCTGCGGGTGGAGATATGGGTTCCAGAGGCAGGGCAGGGGAAGAGATGCACCAAGTTTCGACTAGACAAAGAGGTGCGCGGCGCCTGATTGCTCATCATCCTCCGTTCAGAGTGCTAATTATCCGGCATAGGCGTCTCCAGGGAACCTGCAGGCAGTTGAAGAGCTCCTTTTCGGACGCGGGTCTGACCTGCTCACGCCACCCGTCGTAATGGCAATCAAAGTAGTCTCCTCCGCTGCCGCTAAGGGCAAGACGCTCGGTGTGGCTTTCGCGGACCCGACCTTGCGTGAGCTGGGTGTAGCCGACTTTGTCGACAATGACCTATTCTCGAACATGGAGGTGTGTCAACTCGTTGTTGTTGTGTTTTGACTGACTTGTGTATGCTAGTCGCTCATCATACAACTCTCCGTGAAAGAGGCCATCATCCCCACAGGCACCGTGTCTGGCACCACCGACCGCGACGTCGATCTCAACAAGCTCAAAACTGTCTTGGAGCGCTGCGAGGTTGTGATTACGGAGAGGAAGCCCAGTGTGTTCCAGTTTTTTCTAGTTGGGATGGTTGAATTAACATTTATTTTTTTCAGGCGAATTTACAGCCAAGAACATCGCGGACGACATCCCCCGTCTTCTCTCTGCCAAGGCAACCGAAGCCCTCGGCGTGTCCACCTCCGCCGATCCCTCAGCAACTATTCGTCTGTGTCTTTCTGTTCGTTTTTCTTAGGCCCATCCTAATTTATTTCCAACGCACAGCGCAACTATCTCTACCCACGGCCCCCGCTGCCTTGGCCGCGCTGATTAATTACCTTGGACTTCTCGGCGACCCCGCGAACCATAACGCCTATAGCCTCAGGACGCACGATCTAGACCAGTACATGAAGCTCGACGCCAGTGCGCTCCGGGCCCTAAATCTGGTTGAAGCGACAGGGAACGCCGTACGCGTTCAACGACACCATTTTATTTTGGACTGCGAGCTGATCTATTTTAACCAGGGATCGACGACGCGCAACACGACTCTTCTTGGTTTACTAAACAAATGCAAGACAGCGCAGGGCACGCGCTTGTTGAGTACGTGGCTGAAGCAGCCGCTCGTAAATTTGCACGAAATCCGTAAGTTTCTGAACGAGTTCTACTTACTTTTTTGACCTCTCTAATACCTGGCGCAGAAAAACGCCAAAATCTAGTCGAGATGTTTTTCGAGGATTCGAACTCGCGGCGTACCCTGCAGGTTTGGGTGTCGCTGCTCTGTGTTTGGCGATCTATTGACTTGATATCTTTTAGGACGAATATATGAAAATGATGCCCGACATGCACCGCCTGAGCAAGCGATTCCAGAAGGGTGTGGCGTCTTTAGAGGACGTGATTAGAGTGTATCAAGTTGTTCTCCTGGTGAGCTCCTCCGTGTATCAACAACGAATAAAATAACACGCATCGCAGCTTCCAGGGATGATCCAGGCTCTTGAAAATGTGCAAACGGAGAACGAGGAATACTCCGCGTTGATTGAAGAGCGATATCTCAGTTCTTTACGCGTATGTTCAATTTGCAATTTGCCTCGGTGTCGTCGTTCATGAGTTTCGTTTCCAGGCATATAACGAGAACCTCGAGAAATACTCGGATATGGTGGAACACACGATAGATCTCGAAGAACTGGACAGGCACAACTATGTAATCAAGCCAGAATATGACGAACAACTGGGTGCACTGGCTGAAAAGCTCAGCGAAGTGAGTTCCGAACTCTTTACGAAAGACTCACTCACACTCTGAACGGCAGATCCGCGATGGATTAGACCAAGAGCACAAATCCGTCGGTCGCGCTGTCGGTCTCGAGCTGGACAAGAAGCTGCATTTGGAGAATAGCCCGACCTATGGGTACTGTTTCCGCGTAACGAAGAATGTAAGAACCCTGTTTGGTTGACCTCCTCCACGCGTCTTGAGGCTAATTTATCTCAGGATGCAAAAGTTTTTGATGCCGAGAAAAGATACATCGAGCTAGGCATGGTGAAGGCCGGGGTTTACATTACTACGAAGACGCTGCGGTCGCTTGCCGAAGACCACAAGGATTACACCGAGAAATACGAGAGAGCACAGCGCGGCCTTGTGAAGGAGGTTGTGAACATCGCGTGTAAGACTATCGCCCAGTCTCCAGTTCAACCTCGGTTTTTAACTCATTTATAGCGACGTATACGCCGGTGCTTGAGTCACTGGACAGCGTCATAGCGCATTTAGATGTCATTCTTAGGTACCCTGTCGTTTATTTGTCTCGGTTGTATGCCCTAATCCGCAGCCCAGCTTTGCCCACGTCTCGGTGAACGCGCCAGAACCCTACGTAAAACCCAAGATCACTCAGCGAGGTCGGTAGTCGAGTTATTTGGAGTCAATTTTGCTCAACGTTTCGTCTTCGTTCAGGGACGGGTGATCTCATTCTCAGAGATGCCCGACACCCGTGCTTGGAGGTTCAAGATGATGTCAACTTCATCCCGAACGACGTCGAAATGGTCAAAGGTATGTATGTTTCCTCTTTTTTTTTTTTACACTCAAATCTGACGATTCGCACAGATAAGAGCGAATTCCAGATAATTAGTACGCGCGCCGTCTTGTTCAGTGCAATTTCTGACCATTTTTTTTGTTTAGCGGGACCGAACATGGGCGGAAAATCCACTTACATTCGCCAAGTGCGTACCTCTGCTTTTGGTTCAAATTGTTGATTGAGGGCGGAATGTTTAGGTTGGAGTGATTGCTTTGATGGCTCAGACAGGCTGCTTCGTGCCATGTTCCGAGGCGCGTCTACCTGTGTTTGATTCAGTCCTGTGTCGAGTGGGAGCCGGGGATAGTCAACTTAAGGGTGTCTCGACTTTCATGGCGGAAATGCTCGAGACTGCAACGATTCTGCGCGTGAGTTCAAGCGTCCAAAGGCACTCGAAACATTTGCTTATAGCCTTTCAGTCTGCTACAAAAGACTCGCTGATCATCATCGATGAACTCGGACGAGGTGAGTCCAGATTTAATGCGCTGAGTAACCGCTGAATGAGCTACAGGCACCTCAACGTACGATGGCTTTGGACTCGCGTGGGCGATTTCGGAGTGTGTCTTATTCCACTTTTCTTTGCGCTGTCGCTGATCTAGGCTAGACATATCGCATCCGAGATCCACGCGTTCTGTCTGTTTGCGACGCACTTCCATGAGTTGACTGCTTTGGATCAACAACTCTCACATGTTAAAAATCTTCACGTCGTGGCGCATGTTGACGAGGCGCAGAACGGGACCGAGCAACAGATTACTCTGTTGTATAAAGTGGAACCGGGTTTGTTCTTGTCGGATTTTCTGGCCCACACCTCGTCAACTAACGTGCACCTAGGAATCTCGGACCAAAGCTTCGGTATCCACGTTGCGCAACTGGCAAACTTTCCTGAAAATGTCGTCAAAGTAAGCTTGATCCGCCGCTGCGATATGTAGAAATTCCAATATTGTTTGTTTAGCTTGCACGAAGAAAAGCTGATGAGCTGGAGGATTTTGGTGGAGGTCAGTATAGCAGTCGAACATGTGCGTAGTCGGAGGATTGATCCTTCCTTCAGAAAAACAAATCGAGTCCAAGTTCTCCCCGGAACTCACAGACGAGGGCCTCAACATTGTCGACGAACTGTTCGCTGCGTGGGCGCAGCCTGTAGCGGACGGCGAGGATGTTGTGATGACTGATGACTCTCCCCAAGCTCAATTGGAGGAGCTGAAGCGATGTGTGGCCCAATTTCAACCCCGGATCGAGGCCAACCCATGGCTGATGTCTGTACTCGGGTCCTTATCGTAAATAGGATCGTTATAATATCAATAGTAGATGAAAGAAGTTTTAGTAATGTGTATATATACCTTTCTGCTGCTCACTGTCGAAGGAAAGGTCAAACGGCGCCAAGGTTCAATTTTAGCTCCCAAACCCGGGCCACAACGGGCCGGACGCTGCCATATTGTCGCAAACCGTCACTTTCAAAGATTCTTATGTCGAACGCTGGTATGGAGGCCGGAGAACACTCGAAATCACTGCCTATTGACCTAGGGCAACCCGATGTCAATGAAAGCAATAGACGGTCAGACAATGAGAGGTACGAATAGCGTCGAGTCGAATTTTGGGTCCATCTGAATTAAAGGAGTACCTGAGGCTTATCGATGCACTCAATTTCGGATTCCAGACACTCGCCAATGTGGGCGCTGAGCATTCCGGGAGGTATTTCTCTATGTACATGTCCGCTGCGTGCCAAACTGTCTCATTATTTCGCACAGGCTTCAGATGTTGCTAGAGACTCTTCAGCCCCAAAAGGATGCTACAGATGCTAAAACCGCGTTCTGGAACACCTACAAGATGGTGGCTGATGAACATGACAAAGAAGTGCACGAAATATACAGCAGTGATCTGGATACTTCCATAATATTTGTTTGTGTACCGTCCTCAATATCCCGAATCGTGCTTAAATACTTTCAGGCGGGTCTTTTCTCGGCCGTTACTTCTGCGTTCATCATTCAAGGTCAACCCGAGCTTCAACAAGATCCGCGTGAAATCGATCAGGCCCTTCTTCGGATCTTAATCCATGCAGTTAATGGATCTGTTTTTTCGCAGTCCGATATTCTATTGCCGGAATGGACAGGCCCTTCGGCGATAACTGTCGTCGTACAGAGTCTTCTGTATATCAGCTTATTTTCCATGTTCTCGGCAGGCAGTGGTTGATGTCCTATCGAGCTTTGGGTGGCAAAGGGACAGTCGAGGAACGAGGAATCGAACGACAAAGGAAGTTCGACGGTCTCCGCAAATGGCATTTCGAAACCGTCATACAAACATTTCCGCTTCTTTTGCAAATCTCGTTACTTCTGTTCTGCGTGGCTTTGGCGATCTACTTATGGACGATCCATCACTCAATCGCCTACATCGTCCTTGCTCTCACATCACTAGGAATCATTTTCTATCTCTTCCTGGCTGTTTCGACAATCATGTCGCCGAACTCTCCCTTCCGAACGCCGCTTGGGACATTTTTGGCTTCATTGATTCCCTCTAACAACACCGATGACTCCGGGGATTCTGACTCGATTCCCAGAACGGACCATGAATCGGACATGTCGCTGGCTGCAAAAATATGCAGCCTGACCACCCAGCTCTGGGCCAAAATTTGTCATTATGTGGGATTGAGTGGGATGGAACTGCCGTTCTTCGTAAAATAGAACAGAATCCTGCCAATTTCACAGTCTAAATTTGTTCAGCAATCGGAACCGCCCCTTTTCGATCTCGACTACATTGACGTCTCGCCTGCTGTCCCCGCCATCCTCTGGGTGCTGGAAACATCGACAGATCCTACATTAATAACCACTGCTGCGACCTTATCCCTGGAGCTCCAATGGCCCTTGGATCTGGACCTGACATCGGCCATACTGCGTTTGCGAGACACATACGAGTCATGCTTTGACACATCGCAGGGCATCCTGAGAACATCCATGAGGGATCAAGCTATTCAATGTGGACAAGCATATGGTCTACTTTGTATGATGGCCCGAAAATCTACCGTGCAACCTGACCCTATGGCGCTTCATCGGGACATATCATTAGTCGACATATCCGATTTACATGACAAGGAGACAGATTCTGTTGTCGAAGCCACATATATCTATGCCATCCTGAATGGGTTTCCCGGACTCAGACATTGGAAGGAGCTTTCCCATTCCTCCTTCATGAAATGGGCCCTCCGCCTAATTCCACACGTATTTCATCGCGGTCCCTTCTTTTCGTCTGATAATAACCGGCACCGTTACCTGAGTGACTTCCTTCGTGATTTCCCCCCAGAAGTTATGATACCCATCCTCGACTCTTCGGTATTCACGGACTGGCTATTCTGCATCATCATTTTTCTCGGTCACTCGGCAGATGGCCATGATTTTGCCGTTGTCGATAAAAGGTCAGAAAGTATGCCACTTGAAACATTTACTGGCTAAAATGTATTTTGCAGTTACTACCTGGTAGACCTTTTGGAGGTCCTTTTCATACGCCTAGGCCAGTATCCGAACAGCAAACATCATCTGGCGCCGTTGAATGCGTTAAAAGTGCTCAAGGCCGCCGCTGCATTTTGGAAGAAATTAGAAGAGCGTCATTATCTCTACCCTGATGCTATGCAGAATAAGCCAAAGGTATACACATTTTGCCGCACACTATCCCTAGCCCATCCAGACGGCTGGATCGAAATCGCACTTTCTGCGCTCCTGCTCGCAGAAACCGACATCCCTCAGAATCAAACCACACAGCGCTCTTCTCCAGACGACTTCCCGCCTGATAAAGTGACCTGGATCTATGATGTATTGGAACATGTGTTAGACCATCCGATCCAGACATATCCAGACCTGAACATTCCGGATGATTTCAGGATCAACACCGTATATCAGTCGTTGATGGACGTTCCAAATTTTTCCCGTGTCCTGCCCAGCGACCGATGTCTTTTTGGTATTGTAAAACTACTATCCGGTCTCCGACATCAACAATCATTTGCAACGCACGTCTTGCTAAATGCACCGAACTGGTTCCAAGATGACCGACTGCAGCTTGTTCTACAAGAATCCCGTGCGTGGCAGAAGCTCATCTTGGGGATTTTGGATCCGGGGCGCCGCTCCAATTTTGGAGCTCCATACATTCAGCTGGCGGAGACGCTCTCAGAAATCCCTGCCTGGATATCTATCATGAAAAAGGATCTCCCTGTCCTGATCAGTTTCTACCTTGGCCTGCTGGCCCATGGGGATGAAGAACGAATCGAAGTCCTTGAGCCGGAAAACATGCTCCTCAATTCAGGGGTCATCGCTGCGGCCCAGCACATGGAGGTATTTGATTCTGTCCTCGTCCGCGTCTGTGGTGTAACCTGCGAAGAGGCGACTGCGTTCGGTACGGAGAGGACTTTGGCGGTGCTCTTCACCGCTCTCACAAACTCTTGGAAAGAGTTCGACTATGCGGGCACTGACAAGCAATCGTTTGCCTCATTGGTAAATTGCACCGCCAGGATATGCGTTGTGGACGTTTCCCCTGAATTCAGAGCACTCCTGTACCCGCGCCTTTTTAAAGCCGTGAAGGAGAGCATAACCCACGACGATCAAGAACACGGACAGCTAATTGGAACTGCCGCCGACATGTTGGGGATCATAACACAAGAATCGGGATCCTCGTCTAGCGACCAGGGCACGAGAAAAGACCGCATCGACGAGTTGATTATGCGACTCGACAGTTGGAGCAATCAGAAGGACCAGAGTTTTGACTCGGTATCATAATCGTAGCCTGGAGGCACGAGCAGCTTTACAAGAGACTATCTAGTTTCAAGTTTTACATATGCCATTTGTTCTCTTAGTTTACGTTCAGTCGACTTTCACCGAATCCTCCGCAACGAGTTTGAACATTGTAGTTTCGTAATATGTGCCATCCATCGTACCACTGGAAAATGGCGTCGTTCAGTTTTACATCTAGTAAATCAGTCGGCATGAGCAAGGTTTCTTCTGTCGGGTGGACCCACAATAATGATCATAGTTATGTGCATAAATATCTGAGTTGCATCCTGGATGTAGTATATGGTTTGTATATGGTGGAGCGATGTACATTTGCCGCAAAGGAAGTCGCCGTATTGAACCATAAGTTGTATTATCGTGTTTGACTCGGACTCGTCTTCCAACCGTGGGAATCCCGATGATCGTATGTAGCTGAACTACGGTGAGGAACCGCAAAGTCAAACGTTTCTTTGTTCCATCCCATGCTCGGCAGGCACAAATAACACCTGCATTGAGCACGATTTTCTCGGGGCCGCCGATCGACGCGTCGAAATGAGCCTCGATTGTCTGCAGCGGGAATTCGGCGCGAGGCAAGCCTTGCAAGGATATTAGGCCGTGAGGGAAAGCTTTTAAAGAGAGGATTGGGTTTCAAGGTGAGTTCGGTGAAGACGGCGTTCACCGAAAGGTCCAAACCACACGCCGCGATCTGCTCCGGCGGCCCCAGTTCCTCGAAATTCGGTCATGATATACAGAATGGGGGAAACGGACCGCGGGGAAAAGATTTCGATTTCGGAGGAAGCAGTTGTGGACAGCGCGTCCTGAGAAACTAACTATATGAGCGTCGACTGGTGTAACATATGGACGCAATGGACTAACGAAACTGGGTAAGGCGGAAATAGGCCTTCTTTCGTGTGGCTCATTGATGGGAAAGAAGGTGAAGAAATCTGCAGACACCAAACATGCGACTCGGATTTGTATCGCACAAACGCGGAACGTGGGCCAGAGTTGACTGTTCTTCTGTCAAATCGTTGATCTATGAGACGCTCGGCAGGGATATGTGACACTAGAGGTACAAGGACACCATGTGTGATAAACGGGACAGTGAAGTCCAGCCTACGAGTCGACGCCTGCACGTATATTACAGCGGAAAAAAAAAGATCGACTAGCGATTGACGCTAAAGTATGATTGATGTAAACATCCTAGCTCAGCTACACTTGTGCATGATAGCTCGGGAGCGTTTCTGAATCATGATGCTCAGGAGCATCATCAACAGGATTAGGCTGCGATGTCTCGTTGCTGTTAGCGTCTGCGTTCGGCGTGACAGCACCTTGACTGGGGCTACCAACAACGATGCCAACAGAGTCGTTGGTATTAACGGCTCCCAAAGCAGAAGGGCTGTTTAGCGAAGTCAAAGTGGTACGTTCGAGCTTGGTGGGCGGAATGATCCCTTGTGACTGAGGGCTGCCCGAACGCGGCTGCGGGTATGGCTGCGGATGTCCCGCCTGTACCATAGCAGGACGTAAATGACGGAATGGGTGGATAGTCTGCTGGCGGCTGCGCCTGTGCCGCCAGTAGAGTAGAGCTAATGCGACGAGCAGGGCAAGTCCACCGACGACAGGGCCGACAATCAAGCCGACAGGGATGGCGTGGGCAGAAGAGGTCGCGGTATGCTTTATAGGGCGGCTGCTGGAGGACACCCCGACCGGGCTAGAGCTCGAAGCAAGGTTATTCGTGCTCCCCGTCCCCACAGAGATCGAGTGAAAAGTGCTGCTAGAGTGCAAGGTAGTCGGAGACACGCGGCTCGTGCTATTAGTTGGAGGAGTGGTACTAGAGCTGCTGTGCGTGCTGGCCCTAGTGCTCGACGCAGTTAATCTCGATCGCGATGCACTGCTGGAAGAGAGGGTAGAAGGGCTGGGAGCATTGACGGTCGCGGAGGTAGATGTGGACACCGTGCTGCTCGGTGGGCTGACCGGATGTAGACTGGGACTCGAAGAGGCAAGCGTTACGCTATTCCCCCACGATCCGGACCCGAAGGGTGCAAGGATTGTGGCCCACGAAAAGACAGACCAGTCGGATGGAGTGGGGAAACCTGAAGGGATAACGGTCGAAACCTCCCAAAACGAGTCAGAGATTATAACGTCGTCTGAGCCGTCGCCGTAATTGACTACGATCCCAGCCAAGAGTCCTGGGGCAGGCGCACCGGAGTCGGCATTGTTCACCGCCAAGACTGAAAATATGTTCGACGTGGGGTTCAGCGTAGTGGTAAACACCTTTGCCGACTTCCAGTCGTCTGCCTCGTCCCCAGACGCCCCGATTTGCTGGCCGTTCACCCAGAGTGTGAATTGGGTAACTACCGTCATTGAGATGGTCGCCGTTGTGGCGGTCCTCCCGGAGCCAGAGATGTACGTTTTTACGAACGCAACGTTCCCTGTCGTTGCTCCGGATGTCCAAATCCACGAAGCGGACCTCAATCCACTGTCACCTAATGGGTCGTCACTCCTTCCAAGTTTTGCGCGACGTTTGCCAAGACGGGCATTGGCGACTGGATATCCAGTTATAAGACCGTCTCTAAGCAAGAAACAGCCACGCACGTAAGAAAGGAATGTTACAAAAAATGAGGGTGAGGGTGAGCCACGTCCAGCGACCTAGGGCATTCTACCATTAGCTTTCGACACTGCGGGAAGAGGGACGAGCGCACCTCTGAAGAGAACCATAAGGTTCAAAGTTATGGAACAAGAGAAAGACCAGGCTGTGGCCACCGACTCATTAAGCGCATTTAAGGACCTCCGGCGCCGTATGCCAGCTCGATTGGCCTGGGAGACTGTCTGCGGGAATCAGTCAAAACTTAAAAAAGTTACTTATGGTCTATCCATATATCATGATCTTCGTATGCTTTCCATGCACGAACATAGACGTGAGTTGTGGGAGTTGTGGTGGTATCTCAGTGCCAATTAATCAAGAAAGGTACGCACGAGCTCGAAGATAACGCCAACACATCAAACTGTCAAGTCGAGGACTCCTCATCGTTGCATCTGGTTTCGATGGTTGCAGTGTGGAGTTACGCTGCCGATGGTGTCCCGAGCAATGCCGCTATGCAAAAGGACAGTGCTCAAATAGTCGAAGAAGGTCTTGTCCACATGTTCGAGTGGAATTAAGAGAGCCTTGGTTATTTGCGGTGGTGTCTGTTTCGGAACTTGCTGACGGACTATTGTAAAACGAGTGATCCGCTGATTCGTGACGCACTCCATCATCGAGACGAGTGCCGTCCCGATTCACTCCCTATCCTCGAGCTCTCGGAGGTTATCAGCACTCGGCAAAAGAACGATTCTCACCTATTTCGAGTCTATCACTTTCGAAATAGGTGAGACTCGTTCAGGATGTACCCAGTTGTCCGAGTTGCCTGAGTCCCCGCAACGGAACTCCAACTGTCCAAAAAAATGATTTCGAGTTTGCTTTTGGACACTCTGTAGCTCTCTGTTGTCTCAAAATATTGTCTCTCGGTTTCAAAATAGCTGTCGACTGCGGCTCTCTTTCCGCTTTTTCTCAAGCTACGACTCGTTGGCCATCAAGTGTCACCATCGGACCGGGTCCTAAACATCTCCCCTGCTGCAGTGGCTCGTCGTTTCCACTGGGTCGATTACCGCAATTATAGCGGGACATAGGTCAAGGCAATTTCAACCCCCTTTGGACTCGACCGGAAAATCTGATTCCTTCAGACTTGAGATAATAGAAAATCTTACACGAAGCCGCAAAATCTAATCTACGACTGGGTTAAAAATTTCCGGTGCTACCGTCTTGAGCTACAGCTATTCTCGGCCCTAACATATCCGAATTTCAGCGCGATTTTACCTATTCCCGATTGAATGGATCCTCGACTGTCCTGCCACCAAGTTCAGTTAATGACTGTCTTATAACACATTGGTCCACAATGAACATGTACAGACGATCTTTACCGACCTAAATGGCCAATCGATTCTAGATCTGCATTGAATTTGGTCCGTAATTCTGCCCAATACCGCAGTTCCGCGTCTTCATTCCCAGAATTCTGACGTCCTGGCTTGAGCTCATCCTTGATTGTTGCCACGAGTTTCCAGAGGAGATTCATCAGAGCCAGAGCCTTAATATCCTGTCCCATGACCTTGGTACCGCCTTCCCTCCCCCTTTCCAATGCCTGGGAAATCACATTGGCGAGAGTGTCGAGCTGGACCAATATGTTTGCGTCTTGGAACTGCTGAGATGGTGTATAGATCTTCTCGTAACCGTGTATTCCCACTATCCTCGCACAAAATGAGGTTGAGATGGAACATTCGGTCAGTTGGATGATGCTTCCAACCGTCGCGTTTGAAAGATCAAAATCATTCCAAAAATCTGTCAGAACCTCGAAAGCCATGGCCAGAGGCTTGTGTCGTCCAAAACTATCCCCTTTCGCCTCATCTGCGTTCCATAAATCAGCAAGTACAGAGCAGAATGTCTGCCTTGATTCTTCATCAGAATAATTCCCGAACAACCTCGGCAAAAGTTTAAGCCATCCCAGACGATCCTGCTCGATTACACTTCTCCAATCCGTGATTTGCGACAGTTTTTGGCCCAGAGAAATATACTGCGAGCTCGTGGGAGCCTCGGTTTTCAAGCAGAATACCTTTAGAAGTTGCAGGGTGTTCTGGTCGTGTAATATGCGCTGGAACTCGGCATCAGAGAACCAAGTTGCGGAGCACAGGACATGGAATGCTAAGAATTTCATGCGGTGTCTGGGGCATTCAACGCCAGCGTCGTGTTCTGTACACATAGCCCATGCGATAGTTCGAAGAGCAGCACTCGATGGTCTGCCTTGAACTGTTCCGGAAAAGAACAAGACTTGCAGCAGGTTCCCAACCGTCTCAACAGATTCAATTTGTAATGGGCAATGCTCCAGTGCAGTGTAAACCCAACTTGGATTTTCTGTTAGCTTCTGATTGGCTCTGAATTTGGTTCCTGGAAGTAACAAGATAGGCAGTTGCACAATCCGCAAAGCTGATAATGTTGTTTTGTGCTGGATACCTGAGATGGTGCAAAAACTGTACACAGCGCGCCTGCATCTTTCATCCTGGCCAGCATTGTGTATGCCGCACGGAAATTGAGCAACTTTGTCCACGATATTCTCCGCGATTCGGAGATTTAAAGGATTCGCGTCGGTAAGACGTTTTGCGAGGTTCTCGAACAGTTGTGCCATAAGACAATGAGAGTATTTGCTGGAACAAATGTAAGCATCCGAACTGTGAACAATTTTTTCCTCACGTTTTATCGAGCAAGGAACTCTCAGTGCGTCTCGAGTGCCCAAAGAATGAGTTGATACAAAACAGAAAATCGGCGCACAGCAGGGGATCTTCAAGTGCACGTCCATCTGGTTGGAAATATTTGAGAACGGTTTCTAGATGTTTCTCGGCAGGACGGTGTGCTGAGATGAACACAAGAGACCAGCGCGTTATGGTTGGCATGGACCATGTATTTTCCAACTTGTCAATGCAGAAAAATCTGACCAACAAGTTCAACTCTTCATTCCTGCTTCTGATATGATTTGGGTTGAATGTCAACAGGTTGACTGAGTTTCGGGTCTGCTCTTCCGAAACCATTTCTAGCACCACAAATGCCTTGATGCATTTAATGGCCCAGTCATCCACGCCTTCACGGATATTGCAGCCATCAAAACATCCCTGGAAAACGTCGGCCAGCCTCTTCTGTGCTTGCTGCAGGTTGAGATTGAGAGGCCACTGCAACTCTGGGATAATTGCAGCGGCCGCCTCCACAAGGTTAGGATCTGTGGACGTCTCCAGTGCCCAGATTATGGCGGGGATATCTGGAGATGGTTCAGGCAATTCATCAAGGATGGAGGAGGTTTGTTCAATGATGGCTGAGGAAGGTGTATTGGTGTGAACCTGTGGTAGAACAGATGGAATTGCTTTTAGGCGTGCCAAGATTGCCGAGCGGAGTGAAATAGCCCAAGTGGGAATCTTCAGACTCTGCTGGTAAAACTTTTGGGCTAGCAAGATCCTCTGAGCCATAATCTGCAACAGGATACTAAGTGACGTCTGGAATGGGGAATCAGGTGACATCATGGAGGAGATGAGCATCAGAGAATATACAGTGAGACCAAAAAATGTCAGGCCAACAACCATGGATGCCACCATAGGGTGGATGGTCCAGAGGTAGAAAGATAATCCCACTGCAAAGAGGAACACTGAGAACTGCAAGAGGAGGGGTAATATTTGCATGGCGAGATCAAATTTCCAGTGTCGTAGGCCATCAACCTTGCGCTGCCGTTCAAGCGCGCGCTCTCTGGTTGTACCTTTTTCGCCAACCGAGCCATAATGCAGAAGCCACTGTTTGCCGAGAACTGCGAGTAGCGCTGCAAGGAGGGTCGAGAAGAGGCTGAGATACAAAAGGCTTTGTGCAACCACAATGGCAGTTGCAGGTCTGCTCTGGGGAACCATATGTATCCCAGAAATCATGGCGCCAGTTGCATTCTGGACCAGAGCCAGAAGAAGATTTGTTTGGATTGTTGGGTTTGGGTCCGGCTGAAGTTGGGGCTGGATCTGGATGATGAACGCCGAACTGACCGCAGAGAATAACCCTGCCTGTACGTCGAAATCAGAAAGGAATACTTATGAGCAGAAGGGAACAATCTCACGAAAATTAGGGAGGTATCCAAGTTGTTTCCGTATTTCTTTTGTAATTCGTTATCGAATTCGTCTGCTAATTTCTGGTACGCTGTCCAGAACGTCGTCCTCTTGTCACTGGGCAGGGGTTGTTGTTTAAGAGTTTCAACTGCAGTGGTTAATCTTGATATCAATCAGCCAACATGAAATTGAATAAATCAGTCAAATGTATACCGCTGGAGGATCCCTTTGAAGCTTGACGTTATCAACCATCTAGAAGGGGAACCCATACAAGGCATAAAACCTCACCTCTCGATGTCTTTAATCCTCCCTGCTTGCTCATCTTTGTCTACAACGTCGGGAATTTCTTCGATGCTGGTTGGTGACGCGCCGCCCAAATCATCAACACGGACTTGGGAATCAGTCATGGGAGTGTTCCGTGGCAGAGGGTAGAGGGCAAGGATCGTGTTGCCAAAAACAGATGTTCCGGTTGCCGTGGCGTACACAGCTGTGACAGCTCCCTGACGTGGAATCGAGACGTGGGTCAATCACGGGTTGACCCCTGTCGACCCGTTATATCCTTTCTTGGTGTGATTGACCAGCCAGAAAAGACTGGACGAATGAGGTGTCCCGGCGCGAATGAAACCATTGTAGACCCCTCTTTAGCTGCTGATCGGCAAAAATTCAACCGTGGGAATTCAGTTTGACTGATTGCCGATGCGTCTTTGGCGACGTAAAGCAAAATCGGAATCAACCAAATGTTTATATGTGTTAACTAAAAAAAAAAAAAGTTAACCCCCCCCCCTCACCCCCTCCCCGAGAAAACTGTAAGATTTTTGCGTAGTTAACAAACGAAGATGTGTGCCGTGCTGAAATTCGAATTTTGAACTCAATCTAAAAAACCTCATAATCACTTGGAAGAGGGCCTGCATCTCAAGTTCTATCCTGCGTTCAAGTATCAGTGTTATGATTTGTGCCGAATTCGAACATAATGATGCTAATTCCAAGTTGGTTTGTTTCGCATATGGCAATGGAGAAAACTTGAAGTCAACAATCCTATTCGGTACAAGAGTGCGGTGGGCTGCGAAGTGGCTGTATTAACACCCAAACGCTTAACGATATACCAATGCATCGGAGCTGATTTCCCAAAAGTGAAGCTTAAAAGGCTTCGGAACCCTTAATTTTATAAAGAGTAGGATTATACATAGCCAAAGTACCGTACACATTTCCGCCCCTCGGCTATACACATGTTCAGACCCTCCATCCAGGACCACGTCAAAAGAAACTTGACCTGTTGTCTCGGATACACTGCCTGTCTACCTCTTGTTGGTGAGGTTTCTTGTCAGGTTTGATGATATACTGTGTTTCCGAACATTGGTCGTGCCACGGTGGTAAATGCAACAGGACGGGCTTTTGAAGGAAAGACACTGGTGCGACACCACTAGAAAACAAACAATCAACATTTGACAAGAAAGGATCTGTTTGCTACTAGAAGTGAGTTTCCTTGTCCTCTTGGTTGGATTCTTCAACTACTAGGATTCTTTGTACCAGTACGGCACTCCCGCTCAACAGTATGTTGCAAAATAGGGTAGGTGAGCGGGCACAGAAAACCCGCACCGTAGTCTGACTCTTGTTCGTTCGGTTTAATCTAGGCTTTCTTTGGTCTTGCCACTTGGGGAAGGGACGCACATATTACAGCAGATGGCAGTACTGAGGGCGTGAATCAGAAAAATTACTTCGATGGATAAGTCCTAATGCAGTCAGGCAGTTTCCAATTCTTGCAACCAATTTGTCCATATCTCGGTGAGTTGGGCATGAATTGAGATGAAAATTAGTCAGATAACTCGTAGTCTCTCATAGACAGACACTACAACAATCTGGTGCTCGTACCTCGCATGTTGTAGATAACTCAGTGTAATCACGTGCAATTAATATTATATCTTGCATTTACCCATATGTGAAGTCCCTCCGACTGAAAATTCCAATTACTGAGCTCAAATTTTGGCCGAATGAGCTAGAATTTTGGTAGGGGCTACATCAATACATTTAGAGTGAAGTGATAGAGCCTTTGCAGAATTCTGTCTGCCATGTTTTCTTCTACGACCAAATGGAGTGTGACTTGAAGGAATGGAACAAGACCCTTCTATTGTCCAGATACTATAAACCTCATTATCAATGAAGAATTAGAGCTTGACCTTATTCCCCTCGACAAAATGCGTCTTCAGAAACTGGATCTTTGGGCGCCTCAGTCTGCCTCCAAATGGGCTCGTTCAACATCAAACCATCTATCCTTTGAGAAAATTGAAAGCGAGGTTGAGAAGTTGGAACCTGTGAATTGGGATGATTGGTCCCAGCTTGCGTCCCTGCCTGCACTGACGCACCTCGCTCTCTCCGAAACCCTCTCCAGAGGCATCCTACCTCACAGGGGAGTGAGAGAAGGCAGTCTTCTTTACTCAAAGTCTCCCCATTGCCGATCCCCGAGTTGTTGTGATAGCGATAACGACCTTTGCAAACAATGACAGGAATGCAGGCGCTAAGGGCGGCGACGACTTTTGGGTGCGCGCAGATATGTTTGTTGCTCGCAAGTGGAAAGGTGAAATTGAGAGTGTGTATCTTACTCTTCATAATTCTTCTCGAAAATCTCAATTTAATGGCCTAGGTACCTGCTATTGGCTTGACGAAACAAGATAGCCATCTCCAAAGTTAAGGCCATCTTTTGGACATGATGGACCAGAACTTGAGTCCGTTACATACAAGTATGTGGGATGTGTTCCAGGCAGATCAGCAGCTTGAGCATGCACCAGGTCAAATCTACACATTGAGCGCATTATGTTGGGGGGACCCACATTTCTCCATAGAACACATATGGACAACGGGATGTAGATTGGCACTACAAATGCGGGAAACACAACAACATGTTTACTATGTAGGGAGCAATGCCGCATACTGGTTGAGTGCATTGCTCATCGTGGTATAAATCGTCATGCCCTGGTTCAGGTAGACCGCAAGAACATCGGGCATGTCCTATAAACAATAACTGCTTAACATCTCATTCAGTTGAAGCAAACAATCAAACTCACCTCCGCTGACTCGCTCAAGTTCAACCATCCAACCAATTTCTCGCAGTCGCTCGCGATGTCCTCCCAGACCGCCGTGAGCAAACCAATTTGCGCGGTCAGCGCTGGAATGTCTCGACTTGCTGTTCTATTCAGCTCCGCTTGCGTCGCGTTGATTAGATTGAGCTCGTTGCGCAAAATTTGAACCTCGCCCTGAAGACTGGCCACCTTATTCTCATCAACTGCGCGTGCGTCAAAATCCTCGACATGGAAAGATCTGGAGTAGCTCACCTGCGATGGTTGTGGCGAGACCGATTTCCGAAGCACCGACAAGACCCTCCACGACGGCAGCACCGATCTAGGGCGTATAATGTGAAAAGGTGCAGGGTTGTCGGCCAAGAACCATACGTACCACGATGAACGGTGCCGATAAAGGGAAGAAGGCCAGGCCGATGGCAGATCCAAACAGGGTTGCACCCATGGCCGCACCGAGCGCAATCATCTGCAAGTAGCATAATTGTCAAACGAGCATCATTGACGCGGACTCGATACTCACCGAAATTTGAATGTCGTTAATCTCGTCCATGAGCTCACCGATTTCCTGAATCGACATTATGAGCGGAGATAGGATGTTCGTCTCATCGCATCTTACCATCATCAGGTTTTCAATCTGCTGATTATCGGCCGCAGTACGGTCGGCACCAAAGTGAGCAAAATTGCCCGTGAACTCGGTGATATTTGATGTCAACTCGCTGAACCGGACGGCGAGAGAACTGGAGGCAATCTGGAAACCGGTCGTCTGTGAATGAACTCAGTCCAAAGCAGAACCCAGAGGAAATATCAGATATACTCACGTCACCGTATGATTGTGCGAACTCGAGCTTCTGAGCAGTAGAGAAGATGCCAGTGTCGTCAGCCATAAAGAGCAGGACTGTCTCGTCGAATACTAGAAGGTATACATATCAGCGTACCACCACACCGTTCGAATCACAGATCTCACCAGCGGCGTAGAGTGCGATCTGGCCAGCCAGTGTCCTGGTTTCCTTGAGAAGCGCGTTGTATATCTACAGGAAAAGGCATGTGAGTGAAATAATATAGTAGTCAGAACTCAACAATGATTGACCTGGCTGTAGGACTGCCAAGTGGGGAAGAACTTCGCCGTTTGCAGATTCTCATTGTCGATCTGCTGCAGCAAATTGCCTATGTTGGTGAAATTCTGGGCAATGCCCATAGCAGCCCCGCCGGCAGCAGCAACGTCAGCCGAAAGCTTTTGCTGCATCGCGGGAGTTTGAGCCATTTGAACCATCGCTATTTGCGCGGATGTGATCTCCGAAGCGCCCAAGGCAGGGATAGGAAATCTCAGAGCGTTTGCTGGAATAATAGGTCTAGGTTAAACAAGAACCACCAACAGTAGGATGCCGACCTCGTTGCACAAAGATTCCACAAAAACTGCGTGGTGGTTCAGGGCTTTAACATCAGCGCACAGATTGGGAACGTACGCAAACCCAGCGGCTAATGAGGCTAAGAGAACCATCGTTGAGTTGTCGAAGAATGAAGCTTGATCTTTCAAGAGAGCGACTTACGGTTTTATATTCTGACATCCGAGTCCATCCATAACCAAGTTTGTGTGTGGCTGCTAAACTGGACGTAATCGCAGCTCGAGGAACGAGTACCTGTTAGCTGGAGATGGCCGATGTCCAGATGCAGGACATGTCCTTAGAACCGCTGTAGATCCGGCATCACCGTGAGAGGAAGCGCCCGCATTCGACGCCTATACGATAGTGGGGAAGAGAGTTTGATGCAAGTGGGTGAGGACTGAGAGGTGAGAAAGATACGGCAATGAATATAGGCGATTCGCATCCTCTGTCTTCACTGCTTCCAGGGGTGACAGGTGAAGAAGGAGGAGGACATATGGCAGTTGGGCCTGATGAGAGAAACATCGGCTCGAATAACAAAGGGATAGCAACGGACATCAGACTGTTCCTCGCTGCAATAGAATTGACAAACATGAAATACGGGATAAAATTTCACCGGCATACAGGAACTGTTTTGATTTATACTTCCGGAGGTCTTTTTCGCCGAAGATAAGTATGACTCAAGGGAGATAAAGGCTCGGAAACAGTGGGAGAACTCGACACGCTGTTGACAAGGGAACGCGCCGTGAAGCAGCCAGACACACGGAGCACCTGCATTGGTAGATATGACGGTTCTTTTGTACAAATATTAAATTTTGAGCGCGCGCGCGACCGCGAGGTTAGTACATCACGTAAATACTGACTAAGTACATTGTTACAGAGCCGGATCCTCCACAACACCCACACCGACGATTACCAAATTTCGGGTGGCCGGATGTTCAACTCTAAATGCCAACTTTCAAGCTGCATAAAAGTTGGGCTGAAAGCCAATCTGACACCAGTAATTTAAGTACATTTGAAATTGTAATCTAAATTACATGAACAAGATTGAGTTTTGGACAAGCTGCAATCTGACTGAAATGCCGGGAGTCAGATTGCGAAACAAACGCACCAAAATTGTAAACCTAAACTTAGTGTATTGGTACCAGAAAAGGTGCATCCGAAACCCAACATTTCAAGTGTGCTGAAATGGGGACTGAAATCCCAGCTTTCATAACTCATTCCAGTACGACTGACGTAATAGATTTCGAGCTGAAGTATGCAAACCGACACTATTAATTTCGGTCAAGCTGAAATTTGGTCGGCAGATTATCATCTTCCACTGATCCGCCGATGGTCTGCCGCTTATCCGGAGCGGACGATCCGCTGACAATCCGCAGACAATCTGCTGCTTGTCCACAGACATTCACTGCTTATCCACAGATCCGCCACTAATCTACAGACAATACACAGACACTTGTGGCTCTGAATTTAGTTCCTGGAAGCAACAAGATAGGCAGTTGCACAATCCGCAGAGCTGATGATCAGCTGTTTTGTGCTGGTATATACAGCGCGCCTGCATCTTTCGTCCTGGCCAGCGTTGTTTATGCCGCACGGAAATCGAGCAATTTTGTCCACAATATCCTCTGCAATCCGGAGATTCAAAGCATTTGCGTCGGTAAGACGTTTTGTGAGGTTCTCAAACAGTTGTGCCATAAGACAGTGGTAGTATTTGCTGGAACAAATGTAAGCATCCGAACTGTGAACAATTCCTCACGTTTTATCGAGCAAGGAACTCTCAGTGCGTCTCGAATGACCAAAGAATGAGTTGATACAAAACAGAAAATCGGCGCAAAGCAGGGGATCTTCAAGTGCATGTCCATCTGGTTGGAAATATTTGAGGACGGTTTCTAGATGTTTCTCGGCAGGACAGTGTGCTGAGATGAACAGAAGGGACCAGCGCATGATGGCTGGTATGGACCATGTATTTCAAACTTGTCGATGCAGAAAAATCTGACCAACGAGTTCAACTCTTCATTCCTGCTTGTGAAATGATTTGGGTTGAATGTCAACAGGTTGACCGAATTTCGGGTCCGCTCTTCCGAAACCATTTCTAGCACCACAAATGCTTTGATGCATTTAATGGCCCAGTCATCCACGCCTCAACGGGTATTGCAACCATCAAAACATCCCTGGAAAACGTCGGCCAGCCTCTTCTGCGCTTGCTGCAGATTAAGATTGAGAGGCCACTGCAACTCTGGGATAATTGCAGCGGCGGCCTCCACAAGGTTAGGATCTGTGGATGTTTCCAGTGCCCAGATTATGGCAGGGATATCTGGAGAGGGTTCAGGTAATTCATCAAGGATGGAAGAGTTTTGTTCAATGATGGCTGATGCGATGTGAGCCTGTGGTAGAATAGATGGGATTGCTTTTATGCGAGTCAAGATTGCCGAGTGGAGTGAAACAGCCCAAGTTGGAATCTTCAGACTCTGTTGGTAAAACTTTTGGGCTAGCAAGATCCTCTGAGCCACAATCTGCAATAGGATAGTAAGTGACGTCTGGAATGGGGAATCGGGTGACATCATGGAGGAGATGAGCTACAGTGAGACCAAAAATGTCAAGCCGATGCCACCGTAGGGTGGATGGTCCAGAGGTAGAAAGACAATCCCTTATCCCACTGCAAAGAGGAATACTGAGAATTGTAAGAGGAGGGTAACATCTGCATGACGAGATCAAATTTCCAGCGTCGTAGGCCATCAACCTTGCGCTGCCGTTCAAGCGCGCGCTCTCTGGTTGTACCTTTTTCGCCAACCGAGCCGTAATGCAGAAGCCACTGTTTGCCGAGAACTGCGAGTAGCGCTGCAAGGAGGGTCGAGAAGAGGCTGAGATACAAAAGGCTTTGTGCAGCCACAATGGCAGTTGCAGGTCTGCTCTGGGGAGCCATATGTATACCATTCTGGATCAGAGCCAGAAGAATATTTGTTTGGATTGTTGGGTTTGGGTCCGGCTGAAGTTGGGGCTGGATCCGGATGATGAATGCCGAACTGACCGCAGAGAGTAAACCTGCCTGTACATCGAAATCAGAAAGGAATACTTATGAGCGGAAGGGAACAATCTCACGAAAATGAGGGAGGTATCCAAGTTGTTTCCGTATTTCTTTTGTAATTTGTTATCGAATTCGTCTGCTAATTTTTGGTACACCGTCCAGAATTTCATCTTCTTGTCACTGGGCAGGGGTTGTTGTTTCAGAGTTTCAACTGCAGTAGTCAATCTGAATATCAATAAGTTAGTATCTGTATACCGCTCAAGGATCCCTTTGAAGCTTGAAAATGTCAACCATCTAGAAGGGAAACCATACAGGGCATGAAAACCTCACCTCTCGATGTCTTTCCTACTTGCTCATCTTTGTCTACATCATCGGGAATCTGTTTGACACTGGTTGGTGATGCGCCGCCCAAATCGTCAACAGGGACTTGGAAGTCAGTCATGGGAGTGCTCCGTGGCAGAGGGCAAGGATCGTGTTGCCAAGAACATATTTATCGAGTGCACTGGCGTACACAGCTCCCAGCTGACGTGCAATCGAGACGTGCATCAATCACGGGTCGATCCCTGTAGACCCGTTACAGTATATCCTTTTTTGGTGCGATTGACCAGCCAGAAAAAATTGAACAAATGAGGTGTCCCGGCGCGAATGAAACCATCATAGGTCTCTCTTTAGCCCAAAATTCAACCGTGGGAAATTTCAGTTTGGCTGATTGTCGTCGATGCGTCTACTTACAAATTTGGCGACGTGAAGGAAAATCGGAATCAACCAAAAAAAAAAAAAGATAACCGCTCCGAGAAAACTGTAATGGTTAACAAACTGAAACGAAGTACGCACGTGCGGAACTCGAATTTTGAACTCACTGTGAGCAACTTCATCGTGTACAGTTGCAAGAGGACCTGCATCTCAAGTTCTATCCCGCGTTCAAGTATCAACAGATCAAGTTTTATGATTCGCGCCAAACATAATGCTAATTCCAAGCCGGCCGGAAAATGAGTTGGTTTAAAAATCAATCCTATTCGGTAGCCAAAGTACAATACACATTTCTACCAAAGATCGCCCCGAGGCTACATACATATTTAGACCCGCCATCCACGATAAAAGAAACTTGTTGAGCTCGGGTGCATGGAACGTCACTGCCCACAGCGTCGACCTTGTGTTTGTCGGGTTTGACAATACTGTGCGTGAATGGTGTTTCCGAATATCGGCAACCCACTCGGATCTTTGGTGAACGCAACAAATAGGACAAGTTGCGAAATCTGCCACGAGAGTTGAGCAAAGCGAGCGCAAGATGACTGTTAGACTGTTGTATGCGGATGCAGTGACGATCACGTCCGTGACGTGGATCCAGCGAGTTCCCCAAGCGTTGAAAGGTCGTATAAGAAATCAGTGTCATTGCAAAAGTCAATTAGTCGCCGGGCGGTGCTAACAAATCACCCCTTTCTAATACACCCATCTCGAGCTGGAAAGTTGCTTGACGTCGAGGTTTCTGGTTACCTCCGCACCTTCGAATTTCATGATGAATCATGAAAACGTAAACCAAGCTCCACATAATCACAACCATGAACACCGCCAATTGGAGGATATTGAGGGTGATCATTGTAGGCTTTGAAGGTGTGGAATCGGTAACGGTGGCATTTGTGATCGATTGACTGATAGTATGATCGTTGCTCATACTTTGGAGGTCCAATATAAATAATTGAGCACCGAGAGAGAATATGAAGCACACAAGGCTGACGACTGCCCTGGAACAAAGGTTATAAGTTTCGAAGCGCGGGATGGTAGGTGATCCTCACCAGGCCATCCAAGTGAACGGTAGAGATATCATGATTATCAAATCCCATGATGATCGCCGTCGATATCGGCGTACGTTGGCCTGCTACAATTTAAATTTGTGATTAGATGCTGACATGGTTGAACAACATACACAAAATTCTCTCGCGAACTGACTCTCACGATCCCCGAGGTGGAAGGCGAGGAATATCGTATAGACAAATCCAAATAAGGAGAATATCCCGCTGAGTATGAGAAAACTTTGAGGAAAGGGGCTGCTTGCGATGCCCGGCACAGCTAGAAGTGCTGCAGAAAACCTGTCTTGCACAAATCAGAAAAGTGGGATTTAATAAATGAATAATCTACGCGAATAAGGCCGCGTTGGCACCCCACACCCAACTCTGGAGAGACTTCAGGCGGTTCTCCAATCGCTCACCATTCCATTCGGCTGCGTCGTGAACGAAAGGCGGAGCGATCATAAACATGTATGCAGCGAATAAATAGTCGCCCATGTTCCTTGCAAACTGCTTTGCTAGATCTGGAATATCTGGAATAGGCAACATTGGAGCCGGTTTTGGGGGGTGATCTTCACTGTCGAGCACGGGCTCAGACTCGGGTTCTTCTTGTGCGAACGGTTTACGACGGCGCACAACCGAGTTATTAGCTGAAGGGACGAAAGTTGTGAATGATGTCGATATGACCTCGTTTTTCACCGGTGAGATTGGGCTGGTAGATGACTCATTAACAGGGTCTTGAGTCTCCACCACGGAGGATGTTATCGAAGCGTCGTCAAGTACATCCAGAGGCGAAGGCTCTCCCATCGGATTGGAAGGTTCCTCCTCCTTCAGATATGAGGGCTCATCCTTCACGAATTGCATGCCGCATTCATCACTATTGGCGAGATTGCATAATTAACTTCCATTGGCAGCAAATTTTGAGATCAACTCACCAAAAACCGCTCTCGTTCTCAATTGGTTTAGCGCAGCAGGAACTCTGAATGATACACAACGCGACACAGGGTTGGATCTTGGCGTTGCTTAAAAAAGGTAATATCCACTGTTCCCACCTTTCTTCGAACAAGAGTTCTTTCGACTCTTCTTCCAGGCGAATTACGAACTGGTTGGCTTTGACATATGATAGGGCTTGAACCTTTTGTCTCATGAGGTGTTCGCAGAAGGTCTGTCCGATGGTTACAGTCAATCCAAAGTCGACTAAAATAATCCGATATTCTTACCTGCCATAACCGACAATCCTCTCTCGGCAGAGATATGGTAATATATTGATCGTTGGTATCCTTCAGAGTGAGCATTACCATTTCCTATATCTATAATCAGAACAGGCGATAATCAGATTAAAAATAGGTACTTGCCTGCGGCTCCTCGTCATTTGTCGCACTTTGGTTGGTGCCAGGTCCTGTATCACCGTGGCCATTGGGGAATGACGAGCTGTCCGGGAAAGCGGGGGCAGCAGTTGAGGCTGACGAAGGGGCCATCACCACAGGCTGATGAATAAATCCACTGGCAGTTGGAGGAATGAATCCACTCACTGGTGGTTGTGATTGCTGAATTATGATTTGAGGGGGGGAAGAGGACCTGCTGCCACTGCTACTGCTCCTCCCACTCCCACTCCTGCTCCGGCTTCTTCCACCCTCATGTCTGCGGCGGTCTCTCTCACGGCCCCTCTCGCGATATCTCTCACTGCCGCTGTCGCTACTGCCGCTCCCGCTGTCTTGAATAACTAGGGTTGGATCAAGACCCTGGATGGGAGATCGCTCCTCCGGGATGTAAGAAATAAAAGGCCCCTCCGGATCCTGCTGATACGGTTCGGGGTGCGGTATTGGTACGAAAGGCCCTTGCGGGCCGATTGGAATAACAGGCGGGCGTCCCGCTTGTGGCATCGGCCCAGGCAAGTCCGGAGGAATGGACGGGGCGGTGGGAGAGGGAGGAATGTTGCGGCGATCTCTCTCACGGCCCCTCTCGCGATCTCTCTCAGTGTCGCTGCCGCTGCCGCTGCTACCACCCCCGCTGTCTTGAATAACTAGGTTTGGATCAAGAGCCTGGATGGGAGATTGGCTTGGGATGAAAGGAATAAAAGGCGCTTCCGGCTGATACGATTGCGGTTGCGGCATTGGTACGAAAGGCACTTGCGGGCCGATTGGAATAACAGGCGGGCGTCCCGCTTGTGGCATCGGCCCAGGCAAGTCCGGAGGAATGGAGGGGGCGGTGGGAGAGGGAGGAATGTTGCGGTGATCTCTCTCACGGCCCCTCTCGCGATCTCTCTCACTGCCGCTGTCGCTGCTGCTGTCTTGAATAACTAGGGTTGGATCATCCCGGATGGGAGATCGCTCCTCCGGGATGAAAGGAATAAAAGGTGCTTCCGGCTGATACGATTCGGGGTGCGGCATTGGTACGAAAGGCCCTTGCGGGCCGATTGGAATAACAGGCGGGCGTCCTGCTTGGATAAACACTGGATCTGGCATTGGACCCGGCGAGTTCACAGGAATGAAGGGGACGGTGGGATGGAGAGGAATGTTGCGGCGAGAGTCACCGTTCTCGCGGCCGAAGGGTATCTCGTTGTCCTCCTCCTCGACGGTGCTCTTGTTGGGGACGCCGGTGGTGCTCTGCTGCTGGGCGGTGAGGTTGCTGGTGTCGCCCATGCTGCTGACGCTGGAGCCGTCACGAGGCGCACGGTACTCGGGCTCGCGGTCATCGGGCTCGCGGTCATCGGGCTCGCGGTCCTTGGAGCGTGATGGCTGGGATGCGTGTTAGTGGTGGATACGGACGGATGTGGTGGCAGACGCACGTCCTCCTTGAACTCTGGGTAGCGGCGCTGCAGCTGCCAGTGTACGTCGCCGCAGAGATCCTCGAAGCGGGTGATGGGGAGGGTTGCGAGCTTCTGGCGGGCCTCGTTGCGCTTTGGATGGAACCCGTCGCGGGCGGAGAGGAAGGGGACTGGGACGTAATGAGAAGCAGGACAAGATAAGGGAGAGCCTCTCTTGCCTTCCTTTTCATTCTTCCTGCGAATGAGCTCGTCGTAGACGTCGGTGGACAGTTCGTAGAACTGCTGAACCGTGAGCCGGGTCAGTTTCTGGCGGGCAGTCGACCGCCGGCCTGGCGGTGCTGTGGCGGGTCAGCAGAGGGTATACGAGGGAGCATAATGCGCACATCTTGCGAAATAGGCCTGGAGATAGCGGTCGAACTCGTTGAAGTGGACCTCGGAAACTGCACGGTAGTCGATTTGGGACATAGGAGGGACACTCTTGCGCAGAGGACGATAGGACTCCGCGCGGTGGTTGGATACGCCAGAAAACGTAGTGCCTGTCGACCTGGAAGAGTCTGTGCTGTAGTCAGATACACCAGAAAACGTAGTGCCCGTCGGCGAGGGTGCCCTTGAGCGCGAGGACTTCATGGCAGAGGACAGTAACAACTGAGCAGCGCAAAACTAGTGGTCTTGACCGAGTCTTGACGTGAGATGACACTAGACCTGAGGCTGTGCTCTGCAAGACAAGCTAAGACAAGTGTCCGAACGCAAGAGGTCGGCAGTGAAAAATCCAAAAGTACATGAATGAAGAAACGGCCGAGACTGCACGGGTTGTATGAACGAGTGTGGGTGAATGAGTGAATGGTGTGCGTCGAATAGAATGTGCGGGATCCCCCCCCCAAAAAAAAAACCCTCATGATCTTCGGCCGGGCGAATTCGTTTTCTTGGACATCCTTTGCTTGTTCGGTTGTGGACCAAGAGATATGTACATGCGTCGATCCTACGCGTATTGGGACCAAAAGTGACGTTATGCGTTATTGCGATCACGTGGTTGTTGACATTACTACCTTGTCCTTTTACCGCGATGAACGAGAATGCAGAACCAACAAAACAAATGCCCAAACTCGATTTTGCTCTGCTGGATCCTGCACGGATGCTGATCAGCCCGCCGCCCGAGGAAGAGCTGCAGCGCACACACGTCTTTGGCTTCCCCAGGGTCGGTGGCATTATATTGCACCTGCACAACTCTGACACACCCCGCAGACCAACACCAGCGCCCAGTCGAAACGCAAGCGCGGTGGCACGCCCAACAAGAGCCAGCAGCAGTCAGCAGAGCCAGTAGAGACCACGCCCAACCCCAAACCCCGCAAGACCCACCGCCGCCGCACCAGCACCCACGCAATCGACCACCACCAGCAGCAGCAGCAAGACTCGCCCACCCGCCCAAGCTTTGCCATGTCCCGCGCCCGCAACCCAAACGCAGACTGGATGCCGCCCCCCGCCGTGCCCACAGCCCTCTCGCGTCGCAGTGTCACCCCGTACGAGCCCCCCACGGACGTCTTCACCCCCCCGCGCGAGATCCTCCTCCACACCCCCGCCCAGAAGCCCCGCACCAAGCCCAAGCCCAAGGCAAAGTCCAACTCGCGCACGAGCACCCCCCAGCCCCATGCGCACGCGCGCGCACTCACCCCGCTGCGCGTCGTGGTGCACAGCGTCAAGAAGGAACTACCCCCCATCGACCTCTCGCGGCCCATGACGCCCCCCAGCCCCACCGACGACCCGCTCTTGCTCGTGGGGTCGTCCAGTCCCGTGAGACACCACGCGAGCGACTTGCCCTCGTCCGACGCTGCATACGCGCCCTTTGACTGGACTGTCGGCATGCCTGAGCATGGTGCGTTCTCTTCCATTAATACCTCTAATCCTAACGCTAATCTAATCTACACCCCAGACGACGCCACAAGCGACTCGATGGACCTCGACGCACCCGCGTCCTTCGACGGGCCGCATCCCCTCGCTCTTGGCCCTCCCCTTGCGCTTAGTCTCTCCAACGCCGGCGCCGGCGGGGGTTGGGACTCGGACGACGACGAAGAGGGCGCGCTGCCCGTGTCGACCTCTGCCCCTGCCCATGCCCCGCTCTCAGTACCCACCCTCACCTTCAACCGCGCCTCGACGACCCCGCCTCCCGCTTCCTCGTGTCCGCACTCTGTCTTCCACGCCAGTTATACCCCCTCCGTCTCCGCCTCTGCCGTCTTTCCCTCCACTACATCCACCACTCCTCCTCCTCCTACGACCACCCCCACCACGACAGCCACAGGCCCCTACACCTCCCTCGTCTTCCCCACCAAACCCGACCCGCCGACGCCGCGGACACAGGCGCGCGCGGAGGCGTGGGGCGTGTGGGGCAGTCCGTTTCCTGGACGCGGCCCGGGGGAGGAGGGAGGGAGTTTTAGGATGGATGGGAGGCACCGGAATGCGGGGCTTTCTCTGTTGGGAGGGGAGATACGGGAAGGGGAGGAAGGAGGGGAAGCGAGAGAGGAGGAGCAGCAAGGGGAAGAGGAGGAGGAGGAAGAGGAGGAAGAGGACGCGTCGATCGAAGAGGGTGTGAGTATTTTGAGGGCGTTGAGGGAGGAGGATGCGAGGATGAGGGAGGAGAGGGAGGGGCCTCCTCAGCAAGACGAGGAAGAGCAGGGAGAGCAAGACGGAGACGAAGACGAGGAAGAAGAAGAGGAAGTGCGCTCGATGAGCGTCGATCCGGAGCCTGAAGAGGAGGACGAGGAAGACGAGGAGCTGCATCAAGACGAGGACGAGGAGATGACCGTCCGTGTGCAAGAACCAGCAACACACGAGGAGCAAGAACAACCGCGTTTCGTCGTGCGGGGGGCGTTTGATTTCGGTACTGCTCCACCCGCCACCACGACTGCGACTATGACACCGCCAATGAGGCGCGCGCCGGTCGTGCCTGCGAGGGCGGAGTGGGGGTCGCCTTCGCCCGTGTCCGATGACAGAGGCATGAGCACGGACGTGCAGATGCCGATGCGGAGGGTGGATTTCTCTGCAATTCCGTCGACGCCGGCTGTATCGCACGCCGCGAAAGTTCAAGCTCAAGCTCAGACTCCCGCCGCTTCCGCTCGAGCTCCCACTCAAGCTCAAGACGTGCACGAACAAGGGGAAGAGGGAGAACGAGAGGGACAGAGGACGACCCCGCCCGTGCTCTTTGGACTCGGGACGCGGGTTCCCGGGTTGGGGTCGACACCTACGCGCGGTTCGGGAGCGGGGCGGAGGGAGAGCGTGTACGGGGCTGGGGCGAGTTTCGTGGAGGATGATCCCGCTGGTGCCGACGTAGGAGGAGACGAGGCGGATGAAGACGCAGAAGCAGGAGAAGCAGGGGACGATGCAGATTCAGACGCCGACGACGAGGCGCTGCTGGGGCTTGTCAAGATTACGAGCGCGGACCCGCGCGCGGCGGCGAGGGCTGCGGCGATTTTGAAACAGGTGAGTTGCCTTTCTCTTTTCGTCGGCTTTTATTTGGTTTCGCGGCTCCTTCCTTTTTATTTTTTCGTCGTGGAGAGAGAAAAGAATGCTGATGAGTAACTTTGCCTTTGAAGCACGACTATGACTGTTTCACGCGTCTGCGGCTCGACAAGAACAAGCAAGGCAAGCGCCGCCATTCGTACGCGGGTGTGAGCAAGGCGTCTTCGTTCGCCTCTCCTTCTCCGCGAAAGGCCCTGGGTGGTGCCGGGGTGCACGATATACAGGTGCTGCGGGCCAGCGCGGAAGACGAAGAGGAAGCGCTAGCAAGGAAGGAGCTGGAGGAGAAGAAGGAAAGGAGGGAAAGGAAGGAAAGGAGACAGTCGGCGAGGGTGGTGGGCGAGCGGGTGTATTTCCCGGGGAGCCCGAAGCCGGTGACGACGGCGGAGTTGTTGGCGGAGGCGGAGAGGGAGGTGTTGTCTACGTCGCCTGCTCGCGGTGGAGAATCTTCTATCTCGACGGCAAAGGGGAGGCGCGCCTCTGCGCGCGCGGTGCCGTTGCCCGAGTCGGATGACGAGGATGGGGACGATGGTGGGGCGAAGGAAAGGGAAAGGGAAGAGAAGGAGTGGACCAAGGCGGACTGGAAGGCGCTCGATGCGTGTTTTACGGACGAGCGGATTGCGGTTGCGGAGAAGTTGGGGATGGTGCTTAATCTTTCACCTGCGCCTCCGCCTGCGTCGCCGGCGGGGCCTAGCACGCCTGTGCGCCGGCCCATCCATTCTTCCTCCTACACCACCACAAACACGGGCGCGAATGCGGCGGTGATGATGGCCGCGGCGGACGCGGTGGATCTCGGTGCGGTGGTGGGTCGCTTTGTGAAGCAGATGGGCGGGGAGGGGGTGGTGAGTGGGTGGGGGGAGAAGTGGGATTTGTGAGTTCTCTCTTTCGCGTTTGTTTAGTGAGTGGTTCGGTTTGCTGATGAGGGGAACATAGGGAGAGTCTGACGCAGCGGGCGCGGGCGCTGCAGAATAAGCAGCGGGCGGGGCATGTGGCGCCGCCGACGCCGGGTGCTGCTCACTTCAACGGGGACGTCAACGACGACAGCGGTGGTGTGTTTGGGGGTGGACGCCGCCGCGCGGACATGGTTGTGCCTGACTTTACGCCGTTGGGGAAGCGCGCGATGCCGCCTCGTCTCGCCAACAGCAGCAACACGAACACGACTAGCGGCCGCGCGCGCCTTCCGCCCCCCATGGGGAGCGGGGCGCCGTTCAGCGCGCTGCCGCCGACGCCGGAGCCTGTGCGTCGGATCCGGAGGCGCGTGCCTGGGTCGTTGCTTGCACCGCGGTATTCGCATTTGTTAGATGAGGCGGTGGCGGTTAGTTTGGGGGCGCCTGCGCAGCAGACAGGGATGGAACAGGAGGAGCAGGAGGAACAAGAGGAGCAAGAGGAGGATGTGAGCTTTGAGGAGGCGCAGGAACAGGAGCAGGAGCAAGAACAGGACGAGAGCTTCACGTCTGAATCGGCGGACGGGGATGACGACGACGCGGAGATGGTGCCTGCGACGCCGCTGCGCGAGCACGAGGCGCGCCTCCAGCACCCCGACACCGCCGCGCCCGCTACAATCGGCAAGCGCGTCAAGGGATTCCTCTTCTCGTACCTCCCCACGCTCGCCAAGACCGCCCCGCCCCCGCGCACCGGGCACTCCACGCTTTCGCGCCCGCGCCTCCCCCTCCCGCCGCTCGAGCTCCTCGAGCGCCAGCGCGGACCCGTCACGACGCCCGCGCGCCCCCCGCTGCCCAAGACGCGCGCGCCGAAGGAGCTGGTGAACTTGCAGCCCGCGCCGGCGCCGGCGCCGAAGAGCTTGCTCCCGCGGCGGGCGCCGCCGAAGAGGCTTGTGGAGCTGAATCATGTGAGCCCGCCGAAGGTGGAGGTGCCGCCGACGAGGGTGGGACCGAGGCCGAGGACGAGCAGTGGGGGGAGCGTGAAGGATTTGGTCAAGGGGTTTGAGGCGCTGGATGGGGCGCGTGCGAGTACGAGTATGAGTTCGAATTCGAGAGTGGGGGGTGGGGAGGTGAAGCGGGTAAGGAGCGTTGGGGACTTTGGCGGGAATAATAAGAGGCCTGGGACGGGCGGGAGCGCTGCGCGCCCGATGTGGCGTCCGTGAATGGGTCTATGTGTTGTATGATTTATGCGTATGCCCTAGAGAATTATGTTGTACTTTCTACGTATGCCGAAGATGAGACTGGATACATAGTATCGAGAATCTTATATGGAAGTTGCGGTTGTTGCCAGAGCCAGAGTCGGGCCATCGCGCCACCGGTCAAAGCGGTGAATATGGCGCTAACCTAAAGGAGAAATCAGCGAAGTTCCTGCCAAGCGCGGCCAACTGTCGAAATTCGGTAAGATGCGGTCCTGATGCGGACTGGAAAGTTTACGGGACGATGATCAGGGCAAAACCTTGGCGGATCCGGGGAAGGTAAAGTAGCATTCTGCGAGTCGGTTCCACAGCAGGCCATGAATGTTTGGACTCGCAACGGTAGCCAAACGTTGTACAACACAACTCACTTTCTTCCAAACCGCGACGCTGCAAGCCTTCAAGACCATGGACAATTCAAGTGGATGATAGCAGTCCGAGCGATTACTTGCGCGCGACAATCCCTGCTTCCTATCGCATAACCGGTGCCACTCTCCTGTCGTCCCATCACCCTTGGGGAATAGTAAGGTTGCGGATATAAAACAGCCATTCCATCCGTCAAGAATCCGATCGCTTCATATGTATTCCTCAACTGAAAGTTCTAGCAAGGACTCCCGGCGGCGTTTTGTTCTGGATCTACACGCCTCGACTTGGGCTTCGAAAGAAGTTCTCAGTGTGCGCCACCATACTTACTTTTCATCCTCGGTAAACCTTGTATTCGACAAGCTTAACTTTGGATGGAAAGCAGTAATGGAAGAGAGGATCCGTTCCAAACTTCCAATGTCATTAGTATGCGTGGAGATAAGGTCACATCATAAAAGCCGTCGATGGATTCAGTAGCCCCTCAACGATGCTGGTCCTGTTTTCCCTCGCCTTGGCCGCTGTTGCCACTGCGCAAACGCTCTCTCCGTCTGTCCTGCATGCCAAACGCAGCGGTCTTCCTGCTGGATGGACTCGTGTGCGTCGCCATGCCCCCGATGCTATCCTACCGCTGCGCTTCGGCTTGACGCAGCCCAACGTCGACATGAATACGCTCGAAGATTTGCTCAACGACGTTTCGCACCCGGACTCACCCAACTATGGTAACCACTGGACTCCCGCGCGCGTCGCCGAGCACTTTGCTCCCAGTGATGAATCCGTCCATGCGGTCATGTCTTGGATCTCAGAAAACGGTGTCCCCCGGGAGCGCGTGCGCATCAGCAAGACCAAAGGATGGGTGATGCTCAATGCCAGCGTCGCAGAGACGGAGTCATTGTTGAACACCGAATACCATGTGTTTGTGCACGAATCTTCCGGCAAGGAACACATCGGTGTGTACTTCGACCTACCCTACTTGTACCCCTTTCCTAACCCCTCCAGCTTGTGACGCATATCATCTTCCTGCACACGTTGTTCCGCACATCGCCATTGTCACTCCTTCCATCGACTTCAATGCCGTCCTTTCGAAGCGCTCTGGTTCCACTTCGACACACATCCCGCTGGGTCAGCCCGGTGCGGGCACTGTCAACCCAAAGTTCGCCGGCAAAATATCCACCATTCTTCACGAGCTGGAGAACTGCGACACGCAGATCACTCCCGCCTGCCTCCGTGCGCTATATGGCTTCCTCTATACGCCGGTAGCCGCAAGTAAAAACTCGTACGGTATTGTCGAGTACACGCCCCAAGCGTACGTCCCCGCCGACCTCGACATGTTCGCAAAGAACTTCTCGTCGTCGTTGGTAGGTGCTCGGCCAGTCCTGGCGGCCGTTGATGGTGGTACGTGTCCGCTTCTTTTCCGTAGAGATCTGTAGTCGATTAATGAGAGTCTAGGTGTTGTTCAGGACATCGCAGTGGACTTCGAGTTCAACGGCGAATCGAACTTGGACCTCGAGTATGCTATGAATCTCGTTACCCACAAGCAGAACGTAACTTTATACCAAGTCGGAGACTTGCAAATGGGTTCGTACATCGCCTGATGCTCTTCATGTTCGTTCCAACTAGCCCCCTATTAGGCGCGTCATTCAATAACCTGCTCGACGCACTCGATGGATCCTTCTGTTCCTTCGAAGGTGGAGACGACCCTGACAACGATGGAATCTATCCCGACACCCTTCCCGGAGGTTATCAGAGTAAGTCGCGCCACCCCTCTGTATGCGGACGCTCACCTTTTTTTAGAGCAAGACTGTGGTACCATCACGCCCGCGCACGTTATCTCGACCTCGTACGGTTACAATGAGGCGGATCTCTCTCCTGCATATACCGCTAGACAGTGCGCAGAGTATGCCAAGGTGATTATTTTCCTGCATCTACTGCATCTCATCCTGACGCCGCGTTGCAGCTTGGGTTAATGGGTGTTACTGTTGTCTATTCGTCTGGAGACCACGGTGTCGCTGGTGCGTACCAGCATCTCTTTGGTGGAACAACATTTAACACAGTTCGTGCTCGTGCTAGGCAACGGCGGCTTCTGTCTCAATGACGATGGTTCCCAAACTACGGATGGCAAAATTTTTAACCCTTCATTCCCTCCGACATGTCCATTTGTCACAGCGGTTGGCGCTACGCAGGTTAACCCGGGAGCTAAAGTAACGGATCCCGAGAGCGCGTGCCAGCAAGTCATCTTCAGTGGCGGAGGATTCAGCAATTACTTCGCGGTGCCTGGTACATCCTGTCCCTTGTTCTTTCTTTTCTTTGACCTGATTCACTTTCCTTGCTCAGACTACCAGAAAGGCGCAGTCGCTGGATACATTAAAGCTAACCTTAACCCCGGGCCCTACGCGCCCACGCTCTACAATTCCACGGGAGCGGTGTGTCGCCACGCCCTTGTTACCCTCTGGACAGATCCTGATGAATATTTATGTCTAGAGCCGCGCGTTCCCCGATCTCTCTGCAAATGGGTGAGTCTTCTCTTCTAGTCTTATGTAGCGCTGACCCACATCATTCATTGTCCAGCGCAAACTATGCTGTTGCTGTTCGTGCCATTCCACCTGCAAATTTCTTCGAGACTGAGTGATTTTGATTCCTCTATTCAGAGCAATGATGCATTCTGGTTCGCATTCGGCACATCGGCATCGGCGCCTGTGGTCGGTGCCATGCTCGCCATGATCAATGACGCGCGGCTTGCGATTAACAAAAAACCGATAGGGTTCATCAACCCTATAGTGCGTCCTTCCATCTGGCAAATCACGAATCTCCTGACCCTCCGTCGTAGATCTACTCACCCGCTTTTAAAGGCGCATTCAACGACATCACTTCTGGAACGAACCCAGGCAAGCAGTCTCTCCAGACAGATGCTTCATGAGTTCTAACTCGTACCTCCAGGTTGTGGGACCGAAGGGTTCTCTGCAGTCGAGGGTTACGATCCTGTGACTGGGTTGGGCACGCCCAAGTTCCCGAAACTGCTGGAGCTTTGGCTTCGCGCCCCATAGGAAAACGGAAAACGGACCAGCACAAGAACACAGACATTACAGAAACTTAGTTGATATTGTTTGCCGTCGCACTACTGCTGACTTATCCACTCTTTTAATGATCATTCTCTTGGATACCCGGATCCGGTTGAACGCAGTGCTTGCCGCCAGGCCACTGTCCCACGGTTGAAATTTGAATGACGTACAATTATAACCACAGTACCCTCCTGCTATCACAGTTACCGACATATGGCAACAAAATAAAAACGAAGATCATCGTCATCTTTACAACTTCGAAGCTAGCATCGTATCTCCGACTTGATCCTGAAGTACACGACCCAATTTCTTGCCCCTCGGGTACTTTAGAGCATTTTCAATAAAAAATAGAGACATGGCACATGGATAGCACCCACCTTCGACCGCCTAATGTAGATTATTTCGTTCTTTTCGTTAATCATAACTTGGGCCCCGGTGTGAAACCATCTGGGGTCGAATGGTGAGATGCGAGTAGGAATTACATGTTTTAAATACAGACCCATCGCCAAAGGTTTCCTTTGTTCTGGTCGAAGAGTTCAGCGGGTGGAATGGTAACAGTTTTGCACACTCACGTATCACCGTTTAGGTATCCGAGGGCGATTGACGGTGTTTTTATGAGTAGCTCTCCCGCTTCGTTGTGCTTAGCCAGGGTACTGTCGGGCTTGACTACGCGGGCGATAGTTCCGGGAATGAGCTCTCCAGCATTATATCCGCGCTTCGAGCGTGTTGACCACATAGACACAATGCCCGTGGACTCGGCTGGCCCTGGGCCAGGTAAATCAAATGATCGTTGTGTGAAGCAGAAATGCACACCATAAGCTTGCCCGATGTGCGCATTCGGAAACATCGTGATCAGTCGTTCAGTTATGTCGGCTGGTTAGAATATATGAAACATGTCTTTCTCCACAAACAAGGAAAGTCTAACCTGTTAATGGCTCGGCCGCGGAGAGAATAGAATGAAGTCCAGAAAGATCGTAGTCTCGCACAATAGGTTCCTGGCTCTTCATTTCAGCGTACAAATCATCATAATTGGACACAACCTGCCTGGGAGAGGAGGACTGCCTGAGATGGGAGGAGCATCAAGTGGTTTATCTTGTGTCGTACAACACTCTTCAACATGTCTTCCAGGTCGAATTTCGGCGTTATGACCAGTGTCATCTATACAATAAACTCATCAGCATGTAATCTCTTGATCGTCAGGACCAAGGTACCCCGCTGAATAAAACAAAATGGATCTAAGGAAAACCTGAGCCGGGTCGATGAAAGATATTGAGTTACTTACTGCAACAGCAAGACTGTATGCATCTGGATGTAATGGTCAGTGGATGTGTGGATGGATATTCGGCAAACTGCTCACGGAAAAAAGGCAACGCTGCGAGGCATGCATCCCCTGGTCTGTATCTTCTTTCCTCCCAATGCGTGTATGCCTCCTTTACTCTGCAATGTGTCGCAATTTGCACGACATTCGCCACGACAGAGAAATGCGAAATTGCGAGTATCTGTGCATTTCCCGGTTATCTTATATTCGCTCATAATATCCGACTTGGAACGTGCCTTGGGTTCACGGGCTGTCCCAGTTGACGGGGCGAGAAATGCAACCTTGGTGCGCCCTTCACCCTCGCAAAGTCTTCTCCCTCTACCCAACGGCGCAGAACCAAGGCCCAGGCCGTACGCGGTAAGGCCCGTGACCGTGTTCAACTCATCTTCCTCGCTCCCGAGAAATACCACACGCGATGATGGGATTCCTACTTCGCGGGCACTTTTCAGGGTAACGTCTCGTACGCTGGGATGCGCGATCATCAGAGTCGCACGCGTTTGGAGCAGTTGGCGGGTGAGCTCAGCACTCGTGGATGTCGGGTCGCACGGACTGCGAGGTATATAAGTTTACTGTAATCCCGTTGTAACAAGGTAACGTACGACACGATGGCAAACAGACGGTGAACAGCCCAGATGCAGATCGGATAGTCTTTTTCGTACCGTAAATAATAAGCAAATAAATGGCTTGAGGTTACACACCGATATGATTTGGACTCATAATAAGCACTGGAAAATGTCAGTCTCCTCCCAGTGGAAAGTCGTAGTTTATCTTACCAACATCATCTTCTCCTGCGAACATATACATACTAATTAGTCGGATACGCAGATTCGCTCATCCAAAAGCACGCACGGATATCGAAGTGAGTGTATAGCCCGTTGGCCAAACCTGAAGTCCGTTTCTGGATCTGCAGCCCGGTAATGAAAAGCAGCGTTAAGGTATGGAATCAAATTCAAATACCTCTTCCAAGCGAATCTGCCGACCTGTCTCATCAGAAACTAGCCACGGTGCTGAATTTGGACGCCTGGGACGGGCTTCATGGCTGTAGCTCAATGTAAACTGTTCGACAGTAACGTCGTCCGGAATGTGCGGGAGCGTTTGAGCTGAGGAAAAATCAGGCATTAGGTGCAAAGGATGAGAGGTAAGACCGTGGAGGACGGGAAGGACGAGGAGGATATATAACCGCGGTGGTTCTCGTGGGGTTTATACAGCCACTACAAACTCCGAAGCCACGAAGAAAATAACCATTTATACTCGAGGAGTAGGTATTTTCCAGCTCAAGATTCCAGAGCAACTTGAAGCTCCAGCCGCAGTAATTTAACCCTCTTCGAGACTCCTTGGGCTGCCAGGAAAATGTCTTTGACTCCAGGTCAAACTTCGACGGGTCTATCCAGTTGAGGCTTGGTAATTTGAAAGTGGGTCTTTGGCCCCGTTTGAGGCCAAACTTACTCAGTAGTTTTCCGGAGAGAACGAATAGGCGCTTGATGAAGAGAATGCAACTTGTTACAAGGTTGAAGGATTTGAAGGAAGGATCACAGTCAGCGGCCGACGCCCGGGCCGAAGAAGACCGAAGGTCCAAGAGATTGAAACACCGCTCTAACACCGCCTCCTGATTTCAACCTGTACTGGTAGTTTCTCCGAGAACCTCACAACTATCACACGACTCATCCTACTAGTAGTACGGCCCGCTACCTCGAAGCGAGCGCGCTTCTGCGCGCTTCCATGTTTTTCGCTTCGCAGCCCCCCGATTCTTCCTCTGGTCTGATGACGCCCTCACGAGCTCGACGGGCCGCCCCATGTTCTCTTTATTAACGCATTTACTTGTCAAATGCGGCGTACATGAAGATGCTCTTCTCAGTGATCTTGCTTGCGCTCGCACCGGCCAGGGCCTTCGCAGCGACAACCGTCAGCGTTAGCGCGTCGGCCAGCCATGCCATTCAACCAACGACTTTATGTATCCCAATAGCTTTCGGACGCATTAGGTTCTAAAAAATCTCTCTAGATGGACAGATGTATGAGGATATCAGCGTAAGCATGGTGTCTAATTGCATTTACTTTTCGTCTGATGTAGAAATTTTTCGTGCAGCACGTAAATATTGTGTTTTTAAAAACCGCCTTCAACTCGATCTGAATGATAGTGAATAAGAGTGGAGACGGCGGGCTCTATGCTGAATGTAACCCAATTCTACACCTTCATCGCCGTGGTTGACAGTCAGGATGTCAGTGCTCCAGAATCGTGCCTTTCAACAAGTTACTCCAAGTAGGCCAACCTATAGTATCCACTCTCCGCGAGACCTAATGCCATCTTAGACACAACCGACGCACTCAACGCGTGGACACCGGTCGGCGCCAACGCGTCCATTTCGGTGATCGCAGACCCCTCTCCTCTTTCATCTGCGCTCCCCAATTCACTTTTGCTGACCGTTCCTCCCGGAACGGCTGGGGAAGTCGGATTTGCGAACGGTGGCTATTGGGGTAGATATCGTCCTATTTCTCAACTTCGGACCTCATCCATTTCCAAATAGGTATCAACTTTGTCGCGCACACAAAATACACTGCGTCCCTCTACTTCCGGCTCCCCGCCGCACTCCCCGCCCGCAGCCCGCCGCCAATCCTGACGCTGGCGCTCCAGGCAGCAGACGGAACGCGCCTCGCAGCACACTCCGCACCGCTCCTCCCCAACGCTACCGGTGGATGGACGCATATTAGTGCCGTGCTGACCCCAACCCGAACGCCGCCCTCCACTGCGAACAGCTTTACCGTCACAGTTGAATGTGGCACAAACTCCGCGCCGGCCGGCTTGGAGGTCCATTTCGCCCTCCTTTCGTTGTTTCCTCCGACCTTCAAGGGTCGCGCGAACGGCATGCGGGCAGACATTGCTGAGGTGCGTCTTCCACTCTTTTCTTGAGACTTAATGTTAATATTCCTTGCAGACACTGCTGGAGATGCGCCCTGCGTTCTTCCGTTTCCCTGGCGGTAACAACTTGGAGGTGAGCGCCAGTTTATTTCGAATACGTTCAAACCTAATTTGTGGGATAAATCCAGGGCCAAACAACTGCAACCCGTTGGCAGTGGAGAAACACTGTCGGCCCACTCACCGAGCGTCCAGGTAGGATATTTTGATCTTTGTTGAGATGAGCGCTCATGGAGCGCGCAGGTCGGGTTGGCGACTGGGGCTACGTCAATACCGAGTACGTGGATGTCAGCTTTCGTGTTCCCACATAAATGAACCTGTGAGCATTCTTGAACAGTGGGATCGGACTCCTTGAGTACCTTCTCTGGTGTGAGGACATGGAAATGGAACCATTCATGGCCGTCTGGGACGGTGTGTATCATGCAAATATCTCTACCGGCCGTCTGACAATTGTTATGCAGGGTATTCTCTAGGCGGGACAAGTGTTACCGGCGATGCCTTGCAACCCTTCATTGCGGAAGCCATCGAGCAGGTAGCCCTATGATGGATGCTACCTTGTGCCCCGCTGAATTATACCCAGATCAACTTCGTCATTGGCGACCCTGCGACAAGCGAAGCTGGTAAGCCCCTGCGCAGTCGTGTGGCACGCAAGTTGGTTTTATTCCTTCTATTCCGCCAGCTGCTTTGCGTGCCTCTCTAGGCCGTCCAGAGCCCTTCGCTTTAACGTATGTTGAAATCGGAAACGAGGTTCGTCTGGAAAATTTCACTTATCGTGCCCGCCACAACTCGGTTTCAGGACAATGTTGGACAAGCCCCTGGAACGTATGGTATGTCGTCCCTTGTTATGCGCTTCCTTTTGTTTATTTTCCCAGCCAGTCGGTGGAATTCCTTTGTCACGAACCTGACCGCAACCTTCCCACAATTGCGTAAGAAAATTCGACTAGGTTGCCGCGGCGTTTTTGTTAACATAGTGGATAGATTTTATGGCCACTTCCCGCACTACGACTCCGGTACTGACTCCGACACCACAACACTACGACGTTCATCTGTATCAAACACCAAGTATGTTTAGTCCTGGTCATCTTATTTTATAGTAAATTATTTAACCACATTCACAGAATTCTTCTCGACAGACTCGTTCTTCTATGACTCCTTCTCGGTATGTGCTGTGTCTTGATTGTCTCAAAACAACTTACATAGAACCTCATAGCGCAATGGGATGACCTTCTTCGAGGTCTGTGCCTATTCCGCATTGTACCAATCATACGTCCTCACGGTTCGTTCATAGGGAGAATACGCCGCCACTTCGACGAACTCCAGTAACCTGTTTGGTACGCCCGCGCAGGGCCGGTTGGTTTGGCCCACCGTTGCCGGATCAGTTGGCGAGGCCGCGTTCATGACAGGGCTCGAGCGTCGGTGTCCCATGATAATCGGAACAGATTAAATACTCATCCAAATGCAGGAAATGCGGACATTGTCTTTGCTGCATCTTATGCACCACTTCTTGGACACGTCAATGGATCTCAGTGGACACCTAACTTGGTGGGCTTTGACGCCGGCAATATCTACAGATCCACAAGTTTCTACGTGCAAAAGGTTTAGCGTCAAACTTGGGCTCTTTCATCCCGTGTTTAACTCCCGATTCAGCTTTTCAGCCTCAACAAAGGTGATGAATACCTACCGAGCACTCTCCCAGATTCTAGTACAAGTGCCACTCTTTTCTGGAGTGTCACACGCTGGAGCAGCACCGGCGAGCTCATAATCAAGGTGTGATTAATCACTTCAGCATGACTCCTTTCTGACTTTCTCAGATCTCCAACAGTGCCGCCGCTGCAGCCGACATGACATTCGTACTTCCATTTGATACGGTGTCAGATGTAGGGACAGCGCAGGTGATTTCCGGTCCCGGAACTGCAAGCAACACCCCTGAGGTGCCCAACCTCGTCTTGCCAGTGACGACCCAGATTCCGACCGGAGCGACATTCAACTACACAGCGCCTGGCATCAGCGTCACTGTTATCACTTTGAGTGCCCAATGAGGGAAGGTTCGATAGATTTACCTGGTATAACACGAAATTCTGAAGTTGAACTGTTTTTCAACCAACTGGCACGTGCCGCTTACCTGAGAAGAAGAGTCGCTTCGGTAAAACTTGGGCAAAATCCAACGTTAGCCGAAAACTCTCAGCCGAATTGTATCCTCGTCTGCAGCTGACCTTTTACGCACTTCGACGTCAGACGGCGAGGAATGACGTCCCAGGAATATTTTACACCCTACATCACAAGGTGCAAACCTTGTCCAGCTATTGGTTGAGTACATCTTCTTTTTCTTATTTTCACTCGCTCGGACCTTCTCGCGGTGGTAGCGGGCCGAAGTCAAATATAAGACGAAAGGCAACACTGGAGTCGACACATTCCAAAATGCTCCTTACCGCCTTACCGATATTGCTGGCGCTTGGGCCGGCCAGAGTTTTGGCAGCGACCACCGTCAGCGTTAGCGCAACTGCGAGCCATCCTATTCCAACCACCTTATGTTCGTGCCGGATTTGATCCACCCACCGTGAAATTAACGACATGTAGGGGGTCAAATGTTTGAGGACATTAGCGTGAGTGCTCTACCCTTTCATTTAGCAGAATAACGGCTGAATCAGTACGACAGCATGTACGATCGGTATTTTGAACCTTTCCTAACCTCTCTAAAATCAATGTGCCAGAGCGGGGATGGCGGTCTTTACGCCGAACGTTGGTCTATTGCTTTCTAAGGAAAGCCGGCCAAGCTCATCTTGCATTTTTCAGTGCTCCAAAATCGCGCATTCCAACAGGTCACTCCGAGCAAGTACTTTAATCTTCCTCGAACTAACGATAATTAACACTGCCGCAATAGACACGACGGCAGCTTTGAACGCTTGGCACTCCGTAAATGGAGCCGCCCTCAGTGTCGTGGCTGATACGGTCCCGGTGTCCTCCGCTCTCCCCAATTCTTTGCAGGTCACAATTCCGGCCGGGAAAACAGGTCCGGTGGGAGTTGGGAACGAGGGTTACTGGGGTAGATCTACTTTCTGCTCTTGAAAGTAACACTGAACCTGATGAACACAGGCATCAAGGTCACCGCCGGCTCAACTTATACGGCTTCATTCCATTACAGGTTCCCGACAGCCTCTAAATTCAAAGGTAGTTTTACAGTGGGCCTTCAAACAGTAGCCGGAAAATCGCTCGTGTCTACATCCGTGCCTATCACTGCCGCAAGCACGGGATGGACTCAAGTTAATGTTACTCTCCGGCCGACATCGTCGGCAGCTTCCACTGCAAACAATTTCACTGTAACCCTGGATGGCGCTGCTGCATCTGGCCAAACTGTGCACTTTGCACTCTTCTCTTTGTTCCCCCCAACTTTCAAAAACAGGGCGAACGGGATGCGTGTTGACATCGCAACGGTACAGAAGAACTCCTCATGTGTGATTTGTTTTTTGACCAAGAATTTACAGACGCTGGCCGAGATGGGTCCTTCATTCTTCCGTAAGTCAAACTGTGTTCAATACGTGTATTTTCTGAATGAAACATAGGGTTGCCTGGTGAGAGAGAATTCAAGAAGGTTTGAATTTGATCATGAACTGGGATGATTTGTAGGTGGAAATAATCTTGTGAGTGCCGCTTCATGTTGGAAATGGAACGGAGCGGGACCTAAATCATTTTTCTCAGGAGGTCGGTTCATCCCATCTCGGCTGCGATCATTTTTAATCTGAATTTAAAACGAACAGGGACAAACTGTCGCCCAGCGATGGCAGTGGAATGCAACCGTCCGCATTCGCCTTTTATTTTCGGATTATCTCTGACTTGCACCCACGTTACCAGGTTGGACCTCTCCTCAGTCGTCCAGGTATTGATTGAAAAAATCTCGCTATAACTTCGCGAAACTTACCCAATGCAAGGCCGTGTCGGTGATTGGGGTTATATCAACACTGAGTGGGTCACATTGACCACCAATTTTACATGTTTAATAAGTTACTGCAGTGGCTTGGGTCTGATGGACTATCTCAACTGGTGTGAGGATGTGGGGATGGAGGCTATCATGGCAGTTTGGTCTGGGTTCGCGCTCGGTGGGACAAGGTCCGCATTTCGCATTTATTTTTGGATGACTCTGACGTTTACACATCAGCGTAGCGGAAGCTGACCTTGGGCCGTATATTCAACAAGCCATTGACCAGGTGCGGCCGATATCGACTGATCTATCCAGCTCAAACTGCTTTCCAGATAAATTTTGTAATTGGGGATCCAGCTACGAGCTCTGCGGGTATATGCGTTTTCAACGGGATACGGATATGGTACTGATGGTGTCCGATGCAACAGCCGCCTTGCGGTCATCTCTAGGCCATCCCGCCCCATTCCCGCTCACATACGTTGAAGTCGGAAATGAGGTAGGTCCCTTTTTGTCAAAAATCAAATGAGGTTACATCTCCACTGTAGGATTTCTTCGAGCCATCGACATACACCTATCGTTGGCACGACATTGTTACTGCGCTTCAAGCGGAGCTCCCCAAGTTACATTTCATTGCAACGTCGGATACATTCAGCCCAATTCTATCCCCAAGTACATCTTTGCTCGATGCCCGGGTTTCGTACTAACCATATTGGATTTTTCAGATCCACTTCAATACGACGTCCATGTGTACCAAACACCTAGTATGTTTGTTTAATTCAACATGCGCATTTTATATTGAACTTTATTGTAGCCTGGTTCGCCCAGAACTCGTTTTTCTATGATGGATTTGAAGTGCGTAATCATGATGACCCATGGTTGCATTTTTTTCTGAATAAAGTTTAGCGCAATGCCACAACATACTTCGAGGTATTTCTCATTCAGGTGGCTCACCGGTAACTCTTAAACCCGAAGCTCTAGGGCGAATACGCCGCTATATCTACGAACTCCAGCGATATATTCGGCACACCTGCGACGGGAAGACTGACCTTCCCGACGATGCAGAGTGAGCTGGCTGAATCAGAAATGCGGAATATTTATTTATTCACATATTTACTCCAGGCTCTTCGGGCGAAGCCGCTTTCATGACCGGCTTGGAGAGGAACGCCGATATTGGTATGCATCATTTGATTGCTGGTTCGATTTGGGTTTCTGACCAGAACACAGTGTTCAGTGCCTCATATGCTCCGCTGTTGAATGTGAGATTCATCCTAAATGTCTTCACGATGTACCTAATTTTTTAATTTAGCATGTGGCCAATTCTCAATGGGTAGGGTGTACTTGACCATTCTTCCACTCAACCTCATGATTCTGCATAGACACCAAACCTCGTGAGCTTCGATGCAGGAGGAGTGTACCCTTCCACCAGTTACTACGTCCAAAAGGTATCGTTTTAGGGTTTGACTTGAATGAGCGTGTCGAACCCTATAACAATTTTGTAGCTTTTCAGCCTCAACAGAGGTGATGCATACATTCCAAGCACGCTCCCGAGTCCAACAGGTACACTCTTCTGGAGTGTCGTCCGCAAGACCTCGACGCAGCAAATCATAATCAAGGTACGCGTATCTCTTATTCTGCATCTCTTTCGTTGCTCACATCGCCGACAGGTTTCCAACACAGTAGGCACCGCTGCCCCAATAACCTTCGTTCTTCCGTTCGGGACTGTCGCAAGAACCGGGACTGCTCAGGTTTGTTTCGGCGATTTATAACTGTACTTCATCCTAAATTTTCAACAGGTCCTGAGCGGTACGGGCACTGCGAGCAATACGCCCACCACACCGAACATGATCGTCCCAAAAAATAGTACTATCACTACCGGCAAGACTTTCTCGTACACCGCCCCTGGGTTTAGCGTTAGCGTCCTGACCCTCGTTGCGCACTAAACGAAGCTGTCCGTTAGTGGTCAGACAACATCCAAAATATTCTGTGCATTTGTGTAGTTCAAAAAACTGAGTTACTTGGACATTCGTTCGGCTATTGCGGCCACTGCGCCGTCAAAGGCTTCGTCCACAACGCGGAGATAATCTTCAGAGTTTTGATCTTGCATATTTCCGGCAGGGACGTCCAGCAAGAAAGAAGGCGCGTATAATGGGAAATGCGCGTGGTCTGGGATCTCCGTCTCAAGGGAAAGCGGATGACCGAGCTAGCTCGGGTTCAGCTCAATGTATCGAAGTGGTAGTCAACAAATACTCACTGCGACAGAGGTGAGATATGCCCATGCACGGGCAGCGTTGGGCGAATCGTATCCACCTAAGCAATGCAGCCGTTCGATAAGATGATGATTCTACATGGAGCTCGAAAAACGAACCACCACCGAGCAGCACCTTCTTGCCGCGCCACTCGTTTATGACGCGTCCCACGCACCAGCCGAGGGAGCCCTCCCCCGGCCCGAGAGACCAGTTGAAGATTGCGCACGGATCGCCTGCTAGACCATCCACCCCGCACTGAACCACAATATAGTCCGGATCGAACGCGGCACGAACACGCTCAACGCACTGCCATACACGCGCGAAGGTGCGATTGGAGGCACCTGCCCGGAGCGGCAACGACAAGGTGAACGGGTCGCTGTCCGGGGAGGGCAAGGCCGCAAGGGGTGATGTGGGAAAAAACCCAGGCGCAGAGTGGTGAATGCTGAATGTCTACGCGTAGTATAAACACGAGCCGTAGGCATACCCGGCGTAATAAACTCTCAACTGACCAACAAGTGTGGAGAACCGGTGGCCGTCTGATGGAAGGCATGCGAGACGCCATCGGAGAAATGGAGGTCGAGATCGAGATACATCGTACGCATCTTTCTGGTGGGACCTGCATCGGGGCTGGGCTGCGTGAGGCGGCGAAGAGCCATGAGCGCGAGAGTGCAGTCCGCCACATAGCAGAAACCTGTATAGCAAGGTTATGAGTGAACAGTCATCGCTGGAGAGACTAACCGGCCGCGTGGGATTTTTGAGCATGATGTCGACCGCCGTCCCAGCAAATCGCGAGCTCACATCGCGGTTGGCGCAACATTTTTACGGCTGTGAGGGATGCGCCACCAACAAGGCGGACATAATCCGGCATGCCTTCAAATGGCGGGCAGTCCTGGTTATGCGCTCAAAATCAGGGTCGCGCAGATTGCACTTTTGCTTACATCCTCCAAACCAAACTCCGTCTTGGTTACATCGTCGCCGCTCGCCACATTCTTGGGGTCAAGAACAAAGTCAAGATATTCTTTTGTGTGATAGCTATTGAGTTCGGCGAATCCGGCGCTCTGCGGCGGAACAAGAGCGATGGCTCTTGCTGAAGAAAAGTCACGGGAAAAGAGACCAAGAGAACGAGCAAGGGTATGAACGAGAGCGGAGCGGCTTATGTTAGAAGGAAGAAGCGATGAAACCTAGAGGATATATAAGCTTAGATTAAGGGTCCTGGAGGTCGAATGACCTTCATTAGGTCGAGAGATGCGACATAAGCAACTACTGGGCGCGCGTCGGGTTCAGCGCTGGTGGAGGCCATGGTTCAGGCTTTGTGTGATGAGTGATATAACGAAATCCTGCAGCGGATACCCCCACAGAGCTACAGGGTTGGCAGAGATGGACAAAGACAACTTGCAGCGTGACTATTAGGCGCGTTGTCACGTATCACGTTCTGTGACCTCTGGCGCTATTTCGGAACTTCACCCCTATTTCTCTAGCTTGTTCAAAGCACCAAGTTCGGCTTATACACGAGGTGAATTAAAAGCCATGTAATAAGGCCCTTTCGCCCCATCGCTGGGGTAATTTTCTTCACGAAATCTTATGAACTGTACTGAAACATAGTGCGCTCAGTCAAATCGGGTTCAAGATTGGTTTGATTGGATTTTCGCGCAACTCCTACACCAAATGGCCCGTATGAATGGATGAAAACTCTTTTGCCAATAGACCCCTTGACCGCTAGTCCTTCCTCATAATGAATTTTGAGCCAGGACTCAGCTTTGGCGATCCTGCGCATGAGAACGACGACGGCTAGTTGATCGGGTGCTCTCTTCGCAGAAGGAAGTTGCTCCCCGTGGGCCTTCCCGTTGGGGAGCAGGATTGGTCTTTTTCACTCTCAGCTCTTCGCCAGCCGATCCAGACCACCGACAGCCATGAAGCGGTCCTGGCCAGGCCGTTAGAACCGAAAAAGGACCAAAAGTTTGAAAGCCAAACTCACCATGACAGCCTGCGGCAGCCAACCCGCAACAAAGCGAACAAGCCCGGCGCTCGACCCCCTCCAGACCGTCCCGCTCTTACCGGAGGCTAAAATGTCGGGAACTAGCTCCTCGGCGAGGCGCTCGGGCGGCATCATGCCCGCAAGTCCGCCCTTTTCACGGGCCCAGAGGAGAATAGCGTCGCCGATAGAAGTGTACCGCGAGCCCGGCGGCAACGGCCTCGGTGCTTCATTGGCGATGAAGACGGTCGCCACACCGCCCAGCATTACCGTCAGGACCGAGACCCCAAAGGGCGCGAGCTCGAGGCGGAGCGTCTCGGACAGGCGGTTCAGTCCGGCCTTGGACGCGCTATAGGCCCCTGTTTTCAATCCTGTCAGCAGCAAGCTTCTCTCGCCGAGGGAATAAGAGAAAGGGAAGGCTGACCATTCCAAGCCATATTCGTAACCGACCCAACACTGCTCACATTGACGACCTTTCCCCGCGCCGCGATGATGAGGTCTGCAAACGCCTGCACCGTCCGCAGCGCGCCCCACAGGTTGACGTCGTGCAGCCGCGCCGCCTCATCGACGTCCGTGTCGAGCAACGGCATCGTCAAGCCCGCGCCGGCGTTGTTGACGAGCACGTCGAGCCCAGCCGTGCCTGGCACCTCGGCCTCTAGTATGCGGGCGACTTCCTGCGCGCAGGCGCGCACTGAGGCGCTGGAGGCGACGTCGAGCGGGAGCACCGTGACATTGGGCAGGGCCGCCAGGGCGGCGGGGATCTTGGCCGTGGTGCGGGCCGTGGCAAAGACGTGGTGGCTGGGGTCGCGGCAGGCGAGGACCGTTGCGAGGGCGGCGCCGACGCCGCCAGCTGAGCAGCCTGTAATGAGCATCGTCTTGCGCTTGGGGCTGGGGTTGTCTGCTGGTGCCATTGTTTGAGGTGTTTCTTTTTGGATGCAGTGTGCGTCCCTTTTAAGGCCTTCCTAGTTCAAAGGCTAGTTGCTTGTTAGGCTAGTTAGATGAACTTGGAGAAGGTATATTATACTGACGCGGTCCCACAACTGAAACAGCCGTCGAGGTGGTCGTTGGTCATACTTATTATGCGGAGGCAGTAAAACATTGTTTCAACGGGCCCGTCGAGGTGCGTACCAAAATTGTCCAGGCAATCAAGTAATTTAGTTTGCCAACAAGCCGCACGGCCTGAGCCGAGACGGACAACTTACGGCTGCTGAGCCGCGGCAATGCTGCGTCAAATAGCACAGCCGTGTCAGTGCCGCGTCCTGCCGCGTCATTTTTACCATGTCATGAAGATCACGTTACGATTGCCTTTCTCCTTCTGCCTAAGCCTTGTCGTTGCCCAAGCCAGCGAGAGCCAATGTCTCTCTAGCCTCAAACAACTGTGATTAAATCTACACTTGGAAGCCATGTCGCTCATAAGTGATACTGAGTAGGCACCAGTTCTGACCATCCGTGATGTCTGACACTGAAATCTGCCCAGTTTTTTAATTCATAGCTTGCGCTTGTCGTATCTACGAGATGTAGAAGATCCGTACGGTGCTAGGCTCATTAACCTGGCCCCAGCATACAACTCCAACTCATATATCATCGCCGCGTCGTTGAACGATATCGACCGATGGCCCGAACTTGCCATGCCGTCCAGTCCTCAGCTCAGTGACGAAGAGCGGCCGTCCGGCTTCCCTGGAGCGCGCCTCAAATATACCAACACCATTATGGGAGGGCGCACAGGCGGTCTTGGTCTGCGTGTAAACGGGAAACGCGCATCTACGTCGAAACGCATGTCAATATCACGGCAAGAGAAAGACTTCTTGGTCCAGGGTGCCCCCAGCAGCACCATTTCCGCCTCGTTGGTGGACGAGAAGGCGGATAAGTGGGATAAAGTGGACGTTGATATCGCAGGCTCTGCGCCAGAGGTCAAAATACAGGAACCCACCGTCGCTGAGGAGGCGCCTGTCGCAAAGGCAGTGCAATTCATCCCGAAATTCAAGGGTGCTGCCGAGATGGAGGCGAGACGGCGGGTGCGCATGGCTGCTAGGCGCGGCCCCGGTGCTGCAGCACCTGCACCACAGCCCATTCTCGATTTTTCGTCCTCCGACGAGGAAGAAAACATCGCTGACGACTCGTCTGATTCGGACTTTGGGACGTCGACCGCTGCAGACGCCATGGATGATGGAGATGAATTCGACCCGTGAGTGATTGTACATTCTACTCGACTTAGAGTGCTAACATATACATCCCAGCGATTTTGCAGCCAGCCGTACCCCTGGACTCACCTCGGATAGTGTTTCGGATGTCGTATCAGTACTGTCTGCAACCACCAATTCCGCTGCCGCGTCGTCCGTCCCCATCTCCTCCGTAGGCGGGGCGAGCCTTACTCTGGCTCCCCGAACCCGCGCCCGACTCAGTCCCGTCTCAGAGGGCCCGACCCCCGATCGTTCCGGGCCCTACTTCGAGATGCTCACCCCAGGTCCTGGCAGCGCGCGACCTGATGACGCCTCGCCGCAGAACCCAACACGCAAGCCTGATATCCCACCACGCAACCCCTCGCGTACACATTCTGCTAGCCACGGCGTCTCGTCGTCCGTCTCTTCCGTGACGACGCCCGAAATGACCTTCGCGCGCAAGAAGGTCACACCGCTGCCCAGCCGGCCGCTACGCTCCGCGCTCACCGCAATGCTCGTCTCATCCGGTGAGAGCACGAATCCGTTCGCGGAGCTCTACGCGGCGGTGTCTGGGCGCGGGGAGGGCGCGTCGACCAACGTGCAGGTGTACTTCCCCTCCGCGCGCGCGCCGAAGGGGCAGGCGATGGATCTCAATGTGCGCAAGGACGCCACAGTGGAGGAGGTCATTGGCTTTGCGCTGTGGACGTATTGGGAAGAAGGCTGGCTGCCGAAGCTCGACGAGGGGATGGAGAACGCGGAGGAGGAGAAATTGGCAACGCGGCTTTCTGCGGTTGGGTGGGTCATGCGCATTGCAGAGGAGGATGGAGAGGTTGACGACGATTTCCCTCGTGCGTTTACTCCTTGATTCATGCGCCTCGCTGATGTTTTTTGCTATAGCGCCGGATCGGGTCGGGAAAGTAGCCAAGTTCAATGCTGAAGCGTACGCCGTGTTGGCGGCCACTCCCGCTCAAAGTTAGTTTCTCGCATTGTCCTCATGAGCACATCGTCTTATCCACGCCTCAGTCCAACAAAACCAGCTAATCGAAAGCAAGATCCAGCGGCATCCCTCCCGAGTTTCGGCGGCGAAGAAGCAGGAGAAATCTTCCGCCCTAGCCGTGGCTGTCGCTGGGAGCGCCCTTCCAGGCAGTGGAATATTTGGGTCCACGCTCGGTGGTTCTGTACCTTTCTCGACATCCCTTGGTCCCCTGTCCGGCCATGGGCCACAAATATTCTTGCGCATCAAGGTCGAGGATACCGCGGATACAGTCCACGTCGCGACCACGATCCCAGTGTAAGTTCTCCCTGTCTTCGTTATCATGCCATCCTCACCTTTTCTCAGGTCGGCGGGCATGTACATGCAAGAGGTGCTCGAGCGCGTCTGCCAGAAGACGAAGCTCGACCACCCGGAGTTCTACTCGCTCTTGCTTGTACTCGACAGCGACAACTCGCGTATCCTCATCCCGCTCGACCGCACCGTCGCGAGTCTGCAGGGCAAGCGCCAGCTGGTGCTCATCCGGCGCACCATGATCGACGACAATGTAGTCCGAGGGACGGGCAAGACCACGGACCCGAATGGTGCGCTCCTCTACTTTCTCCTCGCTAACACGACCTTACCTCCCTCGCAGCATCGATCCTGAAACGCATGTCGGACACGCCGGAGGTCAAGTACTCGTCCGCGATCGACTACAGCAACGTGTACAAGCAGTTCACGATCTACCGCAAGATGCCCATGCTCGTCGCGAAGCAGGAGCGCACGCTCGCGTTCGACGGGCTCTACATCCACGTTCGTATTCCCTCCCTCCCTCCTGTTTATTGCCACACACCTCCAGCTGACGCGTTTGACTTTACGCAGATCCTGCCGACGGCGAATAAGGCGACCAAAGCCGTGTTCGACAGCGGGAAGCACGTCTCGTATCACATCCGGAGCATAGCGGACTGCCAGCAGTCGACGAAGAGCTCCGCGATCTTCAAGCTTGTGATTGGGCGCGCCAGCGGGAAGAAGCGATACGACTACGAGGCGGAGAGCGCGAAGCATGCTGGTGGGTTCTTACCTCCCCTTCTTGCTTCCATTTGGTGTCGTTACCGTATCTCGGCGAAGTCTGCACGCTGCCGTTGTCTTTCTGTTATCCTCCGCGTTCTGTGAAATGATACTGATCGGGCTTGTAGGCGAGATCGTTGCGCAGATTTGGACGCTGAAGAACTCGGTGGACAGGTCGGGGACGATCAGGTCGTCGCGGCGGAGTCGGCAGGTTGGCTGAGCGCACCTACGGACATTTCTTTGTGGTTTATGGGGACGTGTACTGTATGATTGTGTATTTTATGAAGCGTGTATCCTTTATTATGCTATGCCTATGTGCTGCAGCAGTCTTCGGTGATCCAACGAAACTTATAGGGCGGTCGCTGGGTGAACACTCAGCAATGGGGAAAACAATAATACTGACAAGGGTTGCCAAAGTAACTAGCACCTTATCCGCTTCGTCCGCCGTGAAATGGGCACGACTATGTGGGGAAGAATGTTACCAGATAGACGACTCAACCATTTTCTCGAATCTCCAAACCAGGTGCATCCCTCCTGTCGCTGGACGTTGAAATAAAATAAACACGGATCTGGGACAAGGGTTGCCAAAGTAACTAGTGCCTTGTTCGCTTCATCCACCGTGAAATGACCATGTCTAGGTGGGGAAGAATGTTTCCTGGTGGAAAACTAAAAATAGACGACTCAACCATTTTCTCGGATCTCCAAACCAGGTGTCTCCCTCCTGTCTGTGGCGTCGACTTCGAGCGCTCATATCCCATCATATACCCGAAAGGGTACCGCGTATACCGGAAATCTCTCTGACGTTGACATTAATTAAAACTCAGTTTTGTGCAGGGCTGGGAAGTGGTTGGGAGGCATGCGTGTGGAAAGCGGCTTGGGACGGAGAAGATGGCCTCGAGGACCCGACAACGTCAGTGTTGCATTCCGTTGGTAGGTAGGTAGGTAAGTACGAACCCATGGATCTATGCACTTGACACATCCTCGAGTCGGACCGAAGGTGGGAATAACTGTCATTGGAATGATTCTGCATGATTTTGTGCGCGTATCTCCGCTAATAGAAAGGCGTTCTGGAAGTGTTCTGGACCTACCGCACGTCTCTTGATCAGCATTTGACAGAGAATGCCGAGTCCTCGTATCTTTAGCTGAATCAGAGCAGAGTTTCCAGGGATGTGATATTGATTCTGAATTCGAAACTGAGTCGATGACGTTCGAGGATGGAGAATTACCTCGTTGAATTTTTGAGGAACAAACGGAGCTGGACCTACATTTCGGCGTTGAGTCTACATTCGGAACATTCAGATTTCTGGAACTAGACCGCGTCCCTATGCGACCGGATTTCGATAGTTGGTACAAGGTTTGTCTCCCACCTTAGCTCCCAGTCGGCCGACACGGTAGTTTCCAAGAATTTCCAAGAGCCTTCCGAGGACTTTTTTTTTTCCCGCATGGAATGATAGAATCGAGACACTTGGACGAAATCGCAAATCTTCAGGGTGGTTCAAGTTGGTAGTTATGATGCTCGCTAAATGGATGACGACGATGATCAGCGTTAACGTTTGCTGTCTCTTTTATCGCCTATACCTCCTATACGTCTGGCGGTAACAATATCTCCATTTGTAGATCCAGGTCCCCAATCAGACGGCTGATCGATTTCTTGGCAGCAAAGGAGGCTGGAAATACGATGAGGTAGCAGCGGAGGCAGTTGGGCTTGAAAGAATAAGAATTACTTGGGTACGATTTTCGAGAGCTTTAAGCTCGGGCGTTGAGTAGATTGCCCGGGGAAAACCGGAATTTATGCGGAGAAGGCAAGAACCCCAGAAAGGCAACTCGGGTGCGTGGGCACCAACGAACATTCTGATCGATCTAATGGCTCGTGAGAATGTTCGGGGTCTTGAGAAAGTACAAAAGTCAACCTTCAATGGCCCAATTAGTCCAACGTCTCTTTTCTTCTCCCACTTCCTTCTCTGTTCCTTCTCCTCTGCTAGCAGAGCCCCTACGATCTTTAGTCCTACGATCTTTAGCCCACGGTCCTTCGTCGTCCTCTAGCCCCCCTTCACCATGTTGGTTTCTACCGTTTTCACCGTCCTTGCCGCTGGTCTTGCTACCGCTGCTCCCCTCAATCGTCGCGATGCTCAGGCGGCAACTGCCAACTGCGTCGCCTCCACGGTCACCAAGACTGTAACCGTCACCGTGACCGGCTCCGTCGCGAGCACGAACGTTGTCCTCCTCCAGTCGACCACCCCCGCGGCCACCACCACTGCTAATGCAGCCATCAAGACCGCCGCGACCGCGACCACCCCCATCAAAGTCTCTGGCGCAGGAGGTCCGATTTTTTTCTCTTTCTGCCTTGTTGTTTGTTCTCAACGTTCCGCAGGCACCCTCAACCCCACCGCTGTTGCCGAGGCTCAGGCCAAGGATCTTACTGCTACTCGTGCGGCCACTGGCGTAGAGATCAAGGCAAGCCTCTCGGAGCTAATCCTTACACTGCCGCTCATATCCTTCCCTCAGGACTCCGCCGGCCAGTGTCTCACCGTCGATGCCACCGCTGGTGACTTCCGGGAGAACCTGATCCCCATCGGCGTCAAGAATTGCGACGGCAGCGACGGCCAGAAGTTCGACTTCATCACCAAGGGCGTGCACAACGACCAGGCTGGCCAGTCCCTTATCGTCAGCAGCCTCACCAATGGATGCATCAACTTCGACGATCGCCGTGCTGCGGGTGACCAAGTCATCATGTTCTCTTGCGGAGGCCGCGGTGACGGATGTTCGTACCTTTGACCCTTTCAGTGAAATTCATACTGATTTGCTCTACGAAAATAGCCGGCAAAATCGCCACCTCGCAGCTATTCCCCACCCCCGCCGACTTCACCGCCCCGTACGTACTGACGCCGGAGAATGGCAAAGGTGTTTGCTTCGTCAACACCAACGGCCGCCTCGTCAACGTCGCGTGCGACCCCACGAAGCCCAGCGCTAATGAAGTACGAATTTTTCATTCTACTTTTCTCTTGCTAATGACGTGCCATGTAGCTCTTCACCATCGGATCTAGCTCCGGCTCTGCTGCTGGCGCGGCCAGCGTTCCCCCGGCCGTCGCCGCCACCACCACCGCTGCTGCCACCACCACCACCGCTGCCGTCGCTACCACCACCGCTGCCGCCGCTACCACCACCGCTAAGGCAGCCACCACGACTGCTGCGACTGCGACCACGCCCATCAAGGTTTCTGGCGCAGGAGGTACGTCTTTTTTCCTCCCAAAGAAGAGCCTTGAGCTGATCAAACGCCGCTTTGCAGTCACCCTTAACCCCACCGCTGTTGCCGAGTCTCAGGCCAAGGACCTTACTGCCACCCGTGCTGCGACTGGTGTCCAGATCAAAAATTCCGCCGGCAAATGTCTCTCCGTCGATGCTACTGGTGGCGACTTCCGGGAGAACCTGATCCCCGTCGGCGTCAAGGATTGCGACGGCAGCGAAGGCCAGAAGTTCGACTTCATCACCAAGGGCGTGCACAACAACCAGGCTGGCCAGACCCTCATCGTCAGCAGCCTCACCAACGGATGCATCACCTTCGACGACCGCCGTGCCGCGGGCGACCAAGTCAACATGTTCTCTTGCGGAGGCCGTGCCGACGGATGTTCGTACCTTTCACCCTTTTACAGAAATCATTCATACTAATTCTGTCTTCTAGCCGGCCAGGTCAACAACTCGCAGCTCTTCCCCACCCCCACCGATTTCACCGCCCCGTACGCACTGACCCCGGACAACGCCAAAGGTGTTTGCCTTGTCAACACCAACGGCCGTCTCGTCAACGTCGCGTGCGACCCCACGAAGCCCACCGCTGATGAAGTACGTTTCTCCCCGACTCATTCCTCCTGCGCTGCTTGCTGACGGCCTCCTGGCAGCTCTTCACGATTGTTGCTTGATTTTCATCAGGCTACTTGAATCACGATTTCTTTTATGTTTGTATCTAACATCGACAGGCTGCTGTGTCCTGAGGACTCGGAGCCACGTCCACTTTTTGTATTATATCTTGTGTTTGGACGGCGCATGCGCCGCTGGGAATCAATCAGTGATTGAAAAACGGAATTCTTGGGTCTGACTAAGAAAATTTTGATTGAGTACTGCTGAAGGAGCTAATTGCGAATGGTGAATTCGCCGCGAGTTTGGAATGACTAGTTTTGTTTCTCGAAAGCTGTCGAGGGTCCACTCGGCCTTCACTGAAATTTTCTCTCGCATGAGAGTGGAAGTTGTTGCTGTGTATCAACTGGCTCGATCTTTGACAGGAGGATACCCTTTCAACTCTCGTTGTGCTATCCGCACATGCTTGTTAAATGCACAGTATCTTACTTTCAAGCCCACAGTTGTACGACACTACTATTTAATGGCTCTTCGATCGCACAAAGTACATGTAAAAAAGAGCGAGGACTTTGCTCGCAAAAGCTGTGGCAAAACTGACCAAAACCCAAACAACGAGTTCAACGACAGTTACCGCCATGATGGAGGAATAAACAAGGGTGCCCGCGACATAATAGATGGCCCAGGTGAATGGAGCTATCCACGCCATACCCCGACCGTCTACCGGAGAGATGTCGTCGGTCTGAGATTGGGTTCCCTGTTTAGTCCGGAGCGTTATGCTGCCCGGCGGATAGTCAAGTTCCCCGCGAGGGAGTAAAACGCCGGCCCCAAGAGGTCTCGAAGATCTGGATCTGGCCCGTCAATATGTAAGGTGAAGTACTCGCTGGGCTTTGTGACTAGAGCCTGATGAGCCGTGTCCAAAGGTGAGTCTTGACGTGTATGCACGGTTCGTCACATTTTATCTTCGACGTTCCGTTTCCATTCCGTTTATCTGTTTACCTGTACTTATGAGACCCAGGTACCCAGGAGCCGCTAACAAATCACGGAGCAGCGATACAAAATCATGAAGGTTTGAGCTGAGTAACAAGAATCAAAAAATGATTTTCCCGAGGCGGCGGGCAATGGTCGTGATGCTGTATGTTCAAACTTCCCCGAAATGGCTTCTTGCACCGACCTGTTAAAGGCGGGGCTTTCAGGCTTAGCTTTGGCTTTGAGGAGTGACAGGCCCGGTCAAAACGTCCCAGGCCGAAATTTTGGCTCGGCTTTGGCACGGTACCAAAGCCGAAAAGCCTCGGCTTTTCGGCCTGAGGCCGAAGCCCGAACATCACTACTTCGCAAGTCCCAGCGACCTGTCCGCAAAGACGGGAAGGCACTCGGTCACGGTGACGGAACGTCTTTGAGAGTCAGCGAAATGAGCACGACGGACGAGAATTGCAGCTTGTGCCTCGTCGGCCTCTCCCACCCATGGCGCTGATGACCCAGGACCCAGCAGTCGCCAGTCTTGTCAGCCAATTCCAACACGGCCGTGAAGACCGGGACGAAAGGATTAGAAGTTGTTGGAAAGCGGCCTAAAACGCGGAAGATGGCCTCGACCCGACAACGTCAGCGTTGCATTCCGTCGGAATTCAACCGAACCCATGGGTCTATGCACTTGACACATTCTCGAGTCGGACCGACTCGGAAGGTGGGAATAACTGTTGCTGGAATGATTCTGCATGATTTCGTGCGCACGTATCTCTGCGTATCTAATAGAAAGGCGATCTGGACCTACTGCGCGTCTCTTGATCAGCATTTGTTGATGTACTTGTGACAGAGTAAGCCGAGTCCTGGTATCTTCAGCTGAATCAGAGCAGAGTTTCCAGGGATGTGATGTTGATTCTGAATTCGAAACCGAGCCGATGATGTTCGAGGATGGAGAATTAAGTACGTCGTTGAAATTTTGAGGAACAAACGGAGCTGGACCTACATTTCGGCGTTGGGTCTAGATTCGGAACATTCGGATTTCTGGAACTAGACCGCGTCCCTATGCGACCGGATTTCGATAGTTGTTTCAAGGTTTGTATCCCCACCTTAGCTCCCAGTAGGCCGACGCGGTAGTTTCCAGGAACTTCCAAGAGCGTTCCGAGGATGCATTTTTCCCGCATGGAATGATAGAATCAAGACACTTGGACGAAATCGCAAATCTTCAGGGCGGTTCAATTGGTTGGTAGTTATGATGCTCGCTAATGGATAACGACGATGATCAGCGTTTTCTGTCTCGTTTTGTCTCCTGCATCTCCTGTAAGATCGTCGAGCGGTAACAATATCTCCATTTGCAGATCCAGGTCGGCAAATCAGACCGTCAATCAATTTCTTGGCGGCCGAAAATACGAGGAGGTAGCAGCGGAGGCGGTTGGGCTTGGAAGAAGTATTGCTTGGGTTTGATTTTTGGGAGCTTTGAGCTCGGGCGTTGAGTAGATTGCCCGGGGAAAACCGAAATTTAGGCGGAGAAGGCAAGAACCCCAGAAAGGCAATTCCAGGCACGTGGGTTTCCAACGATATCATGATCAATCAAAAGCAATCGTGAGAATGTTCGGCTCTTAGAAAGTACAAAAGTCTACCTTCAATGGCTATATTCGTCCATCGTCTCTTCTCTTCTCCCACTTACTACTTCTCTCCTGGTGTCTCCCTTCTACTCTGCAAGCAGAGTCCCTACGATCTTTAGCCCACGGTCTTTCACCATTTTCCTGTCCCACTTTACCATGTTGGTTTCTACCGTTTTCACCGTCCTTGCCGCTGGTCTTGCTACCGCGGTTCCCCTCAATCGTCGTGACGTGAGCCTCGACGCTGCGGCAACTGCTGAGGCCCAGAAGTTCGATGCCACCGCTACTCGCGCATTCACTGCGACCACGATCACGGTATGCGGCTTGATTTTATCAAGTTTGTTTTCTAAAACGTTGGCAGACTTCCGATGGAAAATGTCTTTCAGTCGACCCCTTCTCGGGCGATTTCCGCGAGAATCTCACCCCCGTCAATGTTGTTACCTGCAATGGCAGCAAAAACCAGACCTGGGATGTTATCACCGCCGGTGTTCACAACAACGTCAAGGGCCAGGCTCTTATCGTCAGCAGCTTGGTACTGTGCCTTTTGATATCGTGAACGCATTTTAACGCAGTAATTTTAGACCAATGCTTGCCTCAACTTCGACGCCCGCAGGGCCCCTGGTAACCAAGTACGGGTCAGGATGTTCTCTTGCGAATGGCGATGCTAAATCCTATTCAGGTCCTGCTGTTCTCTTGCGGTGGACGTGCAGACGGTGGTGCGTAACTTGAATTTTTGTGGCTGAAGTCTTTCTGGCGGCTGACATGCTTGCTAATAGGCGGACAAGTCACCGACTCCCAACTCTTCGCTTTCACTGGTGGTGCCGGACCTCAGGCTTTTGTCCCTCAAGCCGGCAAGAACGCTGTCTGCTTGACCGTCAAAGGGAATGTCATTGACCAAACTGCATGCAATGGCGCTGCCTCTGCTTCTGGTGCTGAGGTTCGTTTCGGTCTCTACCTCTCCGCTCCCTGGTTGATTCTCTGTGCTTAGCTGTTCACTTTCGGCGGCAAAGGTGCAGCGGCCGCGGATCCTCCCGCCGCGGCTGCTACAACCGCTACGACCACCTCGGCAGCCGACTGCGTCGCCTCCACGGTCACCAAGACTGTAACCGTCACCGTGACCGGCTCCGTCGCGAGCACGAACGTTGCCATCGTCCAGTCGACCACCCCTGCGGCCACCACCACTGCCAATGCAGCCACTAAGACCGCTGCGACCGCGACCACCCCGATCAAAGTCTCTGGCGCAGGAGGTCCTTTTTTCTCTCCTGTCGTCTTAGTTTTCCTCTCAACGTACTGCAGGCACCCTCGACCCCACCGCTGTTGCCGAGGCTCAGGTCAAGGACCTTACTGCTACTCGTGCTGCCACTGGCGTTGAGATCAAGGCAAGCCTCTCGGAGCCAATCCTTATACTGCCGCTCATATCCTTCCCTGCAGGACTCCGCCGGCCTGTGTCTCTCCGTTGATGCCACCGCTGGTGACTTCCGGGAGAACCTGATCCCCATCGCCGTCAAGGATTGCGACGGCAGCGATGGCCAGAAGTTCGACTTCATTACCAAGGGCGTGCACAACGACCAAGCTGGCCAGTCCCTTATCGTCAGCAGCCTCACCAATGGATGCCTCAACTTTGACGACCGCCGTGCTGCGGGTGACCAAGTCATCATGTTCGCTTGCGGAGGCCGCGCCGATGGATGTTCGTACCTTTCACCCTTTTACAGAAATCATCCATACTGATTTTACTCTACGAAAATAGCCGGCCAAGTCACCAACTCGCAGCTCTTCCCCACCCCCGCCGACTTCACCGCCCCGTACGTACTGACCCCGGAGAATGGCAAAGGTGTTTGCTTCGTCAACACCAACGGCCGCCTCGTCAACGTCGCGTGCGACCCCACGAAGCCCAGCGCTAATGAAGTACGCATTGTTCATTCTACTTTTCTCTTGCTAATGAGGTGGTATGTAGCTGTTCACCATCGGATCTGGCTCTGGCTCTGCTGCTGGCGCGACCAGCGTTCCCCCGGCCGTCGGCGCCACCACCACCGTTGCCGCCGCGACCACCACCGCTGCCGCCGCTACCACCACCGCTAAGGCAGCCACCACGACTGCTGCGACTGCGACCACGCCCATCAAGGTTTCTGGTGCAGGAGGTACGTTTTTTCCTCCCCAAGAGGCGCCTTGAGCTGATCAAACTACGTTCTGCAGGCACCCTCAACCCCACCGCTGTTGCCGAGGCCCAGGTTAAGGATCTTACTGCCACCCGTGCTGCAACTGGTGTCCAGATCAAAAGCTCCACTGGCCAATGTCTCTCCGTCGATGCCACCGCTGGTGACTTCCGGGAGAACCTGATTCCCATCGCCGTCGAGGATTGCGACGGCAGTGAAGGCCAGAAGTTCGACTTCATCACCAAGGGCGTGCACAACGACCAGGCTGGCCAGACCCTCATCGTCAGCAGCCTCACCAACGGATGCATCAACTTCGACGACCGCCGCGCTGCGGGTGACCAAGTCATCATGTTCGCTTGCGGAGGCCGTGCCGACGGATGTTCGTACCTTTCACTCTTTTACAGAAATCATCCATACTGATTCTGTCTTCTAGCCGGCCAAGTCAACAACTCGCAGCTTTTCCCCACCCCCACCGATTTCACCGCCCCGTACGCACTGACCCCGGACAACGCAAAAGGTGTTTGCTTCGTCAACACCAACGGCCGTCTCGTCAACGTCGCGTGCGACACCGCGAACCCCACCGCTGATGAAGTGCGTTTCTCCCGACTCATTCCTCCTGCGCTGCTTACTGACGGCCTCCCGGCAGCTCTTCACGATTGTTGCTTGATTTTCATCGAGCTACTCGAATTTTTATATGTATCTAGCATCGGCAGGCTGCTGTGTCCTGAGGGCTCGGAGCCACGTCCACTTTGTATATTATATCTTGGGTTTGGACGGCGCATGCGCCGCTGGGAATCAATCAACGATTGAAAAATGGGATTCTTTGGCCTGAGTAAGAAACTTTTGAGTGAGCACTACGCTGAAGGAGATGGTGAATTCGCAGCGAATGGATGATTTGCTTCTCGAATCTCTCTACTCGGTCCTCACTCGCTACATCTTCGACAGGAGGACACCCAATTCTCATCTCGTCAAATGTACAGTATGTTATTTTCAAGCCCACAGTTATACGACACTGTGTACTACTTACTGGCTCTTTCATCGCACAAAGTACGTATAAAAAGAGCGAGGACTTTGCTCACAAAAGCCGTGGCAAAACTGACCAAATCCCAAACGAGTTCAATGAGAGTTACACGGTTCGGGATTGGCCGTGCGCCGATGCCCTTCAGGTTCCTCGTCTTCTCTATTGATCTCAAGCTGTTTTCGGTACAGCGTTGTGCAGGCTGCGAGAAGAGCAGCAATATGCCACGAGAGGATTGTAACCGGATATACACGTCCCAGTGCAGACCGCTTGGAGTACGCCTCCACCAGAGCCATGGCAGCATGGAGACAGTAATGCCAAGCCGCTCTCTACGATCCAGGCCCGCTTCGCCGCCAATGAGCGCGACGCAGCCTAGTCATACTCTCGGACGACGCGAACGCTGTTTTTGGGGTATCATGCTCCTTCGAAGGCACAGATCCCAGCGACCTGTCCGCAAAGACGGGAAGGTAGTCGCTCACGGTCACGAAATATCTTTGAGAGTCAGCGAAATGAGCACGACGGACGCGAATTGCAGCTTGTGCCTCGGCTTCTCCCACCCATGACGCAGATGACCCAGGACCAGTAGTCGCCAGTCTTGTCAGTCAATTCCAACGCCTCGGCCGTGAAGACCGAGACGAAGAGATTGGAAGCTGTTCCTTCAAGTTGTGAACGATTTCTTTCTTCCTGGATGCGATCAATAGTGAATTGGAGCGGGTGGGCGTTCATTGTTGCCTGCGACACAAAATTCTCTCCTGTATACACTCCTCAAGTTTGTAGTGGAGGAAATTTAAAGAGGGACCCTTGATTTTCGATACCAGACGGGGTCTCGGGCGAATAGAAACATTCTCAAGGAAGTCGTTCTCGACACGGCGAGTGGCCGAAAGATATACAACTGCCCGCAATCATCTTCTCGATAACAATATGCAATCCATGTTATTCGACGCGCAGCTTAAGCCTCCGAGGATCCGATGAGTCCCCATCGCATTGGCCGCAGGTGTCGGGCTCTTCTCACCAAGGATAACACGGCTCGGTGGTCACGATTTTCTCCCCATCTACATGAAAGTAAGTTCAAGAAATTTAGTGGTGCACGGAAGACATACTGCTTCACGCAAGCACTTTGCAAATTTAGCAAACTCGTCCTTGCACGCGTCCTTCGTTACATCGGTGTACGTTGCAAGGATACATTTTCCGTATGTCGCGGCCTGGACTGAGCAGGTGGCCGTTGAGTGGAAAGCCAGTCGGCGCAGGGGAGTCTTCGCCGCCGTCGCAGGCGGATTCATGGCCGTTTCAGGCAGGCGCGGAATTTGGCAAACGGATTGGACCCAAACATCGGGCCTGACGCATCATTGAACAGCACTCGACAGCACTCTTGTTGTCTTACACGTTGCTTGCACTCCTCTTTTTCTCCTTGGAACACACTTGGCTGCTATCCTTAACGACTTCTCTTCCTCGCTCTCCTGGTGCTGGTGCTCTCTAGGATGATAATCCCAGTGCTGGCGGCTCTCAGCGAGCTTCCTGTCTCTCTCCTTCTAACCTCCTTCGCGCTTGCGTCCGCTGCTCTGCCGGCACAGACAGCGTCGCTTCCGCCCCCACTCACACCGGACAATTTCCAGTCCACCATTGCCAAAGGAGTCTGGCTGGTCGAACACTTTTCTCCGTATTGTGGCCACTGCCGCGCGTTCGCTCCGACATGGGAACAGCTGGTTGAGTACAGCGAGGAAGAACCTGTGGGCGTGAGGTTGGCCCAGGTAGATTGTTCCGTTTATGGAGGTGCGCACCTTGGCTGTATCCCGAGCGATTATTAATTACGAGGACAGACCTGTGCAGCACCAATGGTGTCGGAGGGTACCCCCAGATGAATTTGTACCGCAACGGGGAGTTTGTTGAAAAGTACAAAGGCAACCGGGACTTCGATCTTCTCACCAATTATCTTGACAAGAACGCTCCGACACCTCCGCCGCCACCTCCACTGTCCGCACCTCCAGTCGTCTTAAACCCCTCCGGAGAGGTTACCGTCCTGAACCCTGACAATTTCCACAAGGTTGTCGAGCAGGGCCCTGCTTTCATCAAATTTTATGCACCATGGTGCGGTCACTGCAAGAAACTTGCGCCGATCTGGAAACAACTCGCAAAAATCATGCAGGGCAAAGTCACTATCGCGGAGGTGAATTGTGAGGCGCATGAAAAGTTCTGCAAGGGGCAGGGCGTCGGCGGATACCCTTCGTTAATGTACTATCCTCCGGGCGGTGACAAGTCGGAATATACGAGCGGCCGCAAGCTGGAGCAGCTGAAGGCATTCGCAGAGAAGGCCAGCGCATCGTACGTGGCCACAGTTTCTTTCTATTGTTTTTTAAAAAAAATTGGTACCCGCAGCGCCACGCAGCCAATACAGCCAGAAGAGGTGGATGCTTATGTGACCGAAAACCCGGTGATATACCTTCTTCTTCATCCCGAGGACGATACGCATCTCCTAGTATGTCTCAATTGTCTCTGAGCCTCGGTTGGTCCCTTATCATATCCAGAAAACTGTCGCCCGCCTCGCGGCCCCGCTACTCGGCTCACCTCTCATTTACACCTCTGCCTCTCCGGTCCTCTTCAAACGCTACGAAATCCCGAACCATGTCCCTTGGGCCATCATCGCGCTCAAAGACCATGACCCGCACAGCGTGGCCGCAATGTACATCGGCGGCCCCGCGCTCGACCCCACCGACTCCGACCTGTCCAAATGGCTGCTTGCGAACCGCCTCCCGACGTCGCTGGAGCTCATGCAAGATACGTTCCAGAGCGTCATGAACGCCCCACACAAGCCGCTTGTCGTCATTGCCGCGGTGGGGAAGGACACGCGGGACAAGGTCGCTGAGCGTTTCCGCGACATTGCGCTCAAGTGGCGCCTGCGCACCAGCGGAACGGGCATCGTTGCGGGACGGTCGGTCGTGTTCACGTGGATGGACGCGGACAAGTGGGAGAGTTGGATGAAGAGCATGTACGGGCTGCGCAAGGGCGGCAAGGGGGGTGAATTCGAGGACGTGGGGATTGTTATTGCCGACCACCAGGTACGGGTCTCGTTTCTTTACTGCCTGCGATGCAGCTGAAAGGATCGACTTCCAGGTACTGAAGTACTACGACGTGGACCAGTCGGGCGCGCCGATTAAGTTGACGTCGCCGAGCATCTTCTCCGCCCTTGAAGGCGCCGCGAACGGGTCGACAAAGCCGAAAGAATCGGAGAACTTCGTGGAGCGGATGGCGCGGGTATGTGCTTTCTTTGACACCTCTTTCACGTCGCTCATCGTCTCCCACAGTATCTCAACGCAAAAATGACCGCAACTGAGGAGTATGTGATAGAGCACCGGCTATTCTCGGTGTTCATACTCGGCCTGGTTCTCGTCCTTGTGTATCTGGGCGTGCGACGCTTTTTGTCGGACGATTCCGCGCACGATAGGGAGTTTGGATATGACAAATCTGGGAGGATGGATTGATCCCATATAGAAGTGGGTTGTAAGATAGCTTGTTAATTTATCATACATATGTAGGGTGCGATATAGCCAGGGACATAATCTACTTAGCCGCTTTCTTTGCTCTCCGAGTCCGTCGTTCCGGTCCGATCAACCGATCAATTTCGGTTGTGTGTGCGTGTGTTATACGCGGACCAGACCGGCAGAACCGGCCCGTCAATGCAACCACAGCTCAACTTGGTTGAATTCGAGTCAAACTTCCCTAAGTAGGCAAAGGTGAAGCAGCAAGTCAGAGTCTAATGGAATTCGAACACTCCATTCATTGTTTCTATTATTTACTTTTAGTACTGTGTCCAAGTCTATATTCTCCTCGAAAAAGAGCGTGCCTGGGAGCATTGAACAAGAGGCGGGGTGAATTGCAATTACACTGAGAGTTTGGAAGCGATAGCGGACAGCGAAGGCGAGAAGAAGTACTCTCCACCTCGCGACACGACAAAGTCTGGACGGCGGGGTTAGCTAAAATCTAAGTGAGGTGAGAGCGACTTGCCCGTGGTGAGTGTTGTGGTCTTGGTGGCATCGGTGGGGTCAAGGCCGCTGATGAGGCGCTGCGCACCTGCGAGGGCTCCAATAACTGGATCCACACCGACCCCGCTGTGGACGAAGCTGTTAATGTAGCTGTCAGAATACTTTTCGTGAATAACACAGAGCAAAAACTGACTTGGGACTATTAGCCCAGGTTTGCTGCAAGAACCGGAAGCCATTGCCAATGTTGGACTGGTATGAGACTGAATTTTGAAACGTTAGTTTGGTTGAATATGTTGGATTTTAGGATGGACAAACCGAAAGCGAGGCCGCGTTCGGTCGAGGTGGTGCTTGAGGCTGCCTCGTCATCTGAAACTATGAAACGTTGGCTGGCATTCGATGGAAATAGAATTGATGCAAACCTTCAGGACCATAGGGAATGCCGGCGCGCATTATATGGTGAAAAGTATCCTCTGGCGTCCCCAAGTCCGCGCGAGGGCGCGTCTTGCGGATGTGTGCAGAGAACGGGCATCTGGTTTCGATTTTGAGTTTCAACATCTCGAATAAACAATGATAGATAAAGTGCACCTGGTCTGGTTCGTGGCGAGGGTTGCGTCCGGGTGCGCGAACGTAAAGTTGTTGTTGCGGGTCGGGTCAGCGCCAAGTTCAGGGTCATCAAAAAGAGGAGCGAGGTCGATGGGTGCACCCTGAGCAAGTGAATCAATCAACAACACGTAAAATTAGCCGTGAGAGGTTGGACATACACTCTTCCACCGGCCAACCATGCGCGCGCCGAGGAGATCCGAACCTTGCTGGGCCGTGAGTCCATCCTCGACGATGGGGTTGTCAGTCAAGAATTTGTTGAACTCGGGGACGAGCTGCTGGAGCTGGCGGAACACGAGGAAGGAGCCGTCTTTGGCCCATGCAGGGCGGGTGACAGAGTCGCCCGTCTCGCCCACCAGAATAGTACCGCTAGAAACCACGGCCTGGCCCGGCATTGGCTTTGCGGTGAAGCCATTCACCGCAGGGTTTGAGATCCCATCCAGGTATCCAAAGTCTACGCAGAAGAAAATGGTTAAAAAACTGTCCCAACCAAATCAACGATGCGGTACTCACGTTCGTGGCCTGCTTCCGAGCCGGGACGAGCTGCAGCTTGCAGGGAATATACTTTTGTGATGCTGTCTCCCAGTTTCGATTCGAGGTTGGAGACCGCGGTGTTGATGTTCTCAACAGTGTCCGAAGCAAACAGGAGGACACCGTGAATACCAGTGCCAGCGAATTCGGGGACCCAGTTGGCAGACCCAGGGTCGCCCAGGTTCTTTAGGTCCTTGAATTGACCCCCAGCGAAGGCGGAATCGCCGAGGGAGTCGGTCACATTCAGAGCCTCAAGACCGCTCTGGGAAAACGCAATGTTGAGAGCCGTGATCGGTTGGGTTGAAACGTTCAGGAGCTGAGAGGTAGTGGTAATGAGGGGAAGGACATCGGAGGATAATTTGGACTTGAAGTCCGTCGCATCCGCTATGCTGAAGAAATAGAAAAGCTCTTGGTTCTTCTTCATTCCTATTCTGAATCGATAGTTTAATCACACGCGAACTTAAGAGAATTAATACTCACAGCACATCGCCCTGAATGTCGTCGAGGTTCAGGCTAGCGGCGCTTGCAGCGGCGGTGGCCGCATGCACAGTCGGCAGATCCGGTTGAGCATCGGGGTCTGAAAAGAAGATCAGTTCATATAGCATCGAGATTCGATGTCACGAAAAATCACTTATTAGCAAGGACGAAGTTCTTCTGGGTTGTACAGAACCCCGTCTATGCTTCAAAGTAGAATCGTGTCCAGAACCAAGTGCGAAGGCGGGACCAGTGAAGAAAAGGAGCGTAGGGATGATATTAATCGAAAGTTTCATAGCGGGCTACAAAACAGAAAGGAGACAGTGGAAGAAGGGAATAATGCAAGCTATACGTGTAGCTTTTATAGAGTGTCGCACCCCGGGGTTAGGGAAGCATATACCGCGGCAAACATTTTCGGCGTCGATCTCATGCTTCTATTGAACGTGTCGTACTCGCCAAGATGGTGGAAGTTTCCTTGTTCTTCATCCGTGCTTGCTTCATTTGGGCCGTCCGAATCAACAATTCGTCAAGGTCAACCTGAATTTAGTATAAGTAGCATTCACGGGCGATTGGGAAGAACGAAAAGAATTTGGCGGTGATGGCCCTGGACGATGAGATGCTGAAGAATTTTGTTGTTAAGATACGTATGTACGTTGGCCTCCACAACGGTGAACACGGGTAAATAGCCGTTGTATAGCTCCACTGCCTCGGATGTCAAGTGTGGAGTGACTGCACCACAAACTTCCAGGCCAGCTTTGATCCTTCATTTTGTTTGATCGACATGGCATTGAACATCTTCCAAAGGCGACAGACTCCGGGTCTCGGGTGGAATTTAGAGCGCACTGGCAACAGCTTCCAGTTTGCTTCCAGCTGCCAAATACTGCCGCGAGTTGCCAACTGAGTAAATAAGTATCGTGGGGTCTTCAGTCCATTCAAAAACTGTGTTTGGCGAAAGGACTACACGCGCTGTTAGATCAATGGATAGTGCTGGACGCGGTGGTTGCGTTCAAGTTTCCGTCTTTGTGGGAACGGGCATAAGCCGATCGAAGACCGGCGGCTTTGGTCGTGTTTGGCTTGCAGGTGGGGTCAGTTCCCGCCTCGCAAATGCTAAGGCTTCTTTCCACAACTCTGTTGCCACAATCCAAAACGACAGATCTCCATAAAATCGATCAGAGAATAAAATGACCGCGGGGAATTAATTATAATTACCAAATCCCAAAAGGTGTACCTCATTCTACGAAATATTTTATATTTTCTCGGGAGTTGTAACAGGGGTGTAGAATGAGGCACGGTCATATTGTTCATAGCCTGATTAAAAACGATTCACTCTGCGAAAACAATTTTTTTAAAGCAGAATCCAAGAAGCCTTAGGCTTTTTACGACGCATCTGCGAAATCCGTATTTATGGTCGAAGAGGATCTCCAAGCGCCGAGTTTACTTGGCGAAAATGAATTTATATGCTAAATTAATGCCTTTGAAGCCTTCACTCGCTTATAATACCCACAGAAAGTCGTGAACGAAGAAGGTGGGTCGGATGTGACGATTGGTCACGCCTTGTGACAACTCAATGCCTGAAGCCGTTCAGTGCAATTATGCAAGGAATCACATATATCTGGCCATAGAAATTGGTATGGTCTATCCTATGCATCCCTTGAATGATGTTTGTGTAGTCAGATTTAGTTGAATAGCTCCAGAAACCCTGCATTTTCATCCATTTGAATTGTGGTAAATATTCCAAAGATATCTATGAATATTAATAAAAGGGTACTGATAAAATGTGTAAAATAGCTGCGTGAGTCGATCCAGGGGCGCTAATGCAATTTTAGACAAAAAAAGCTGGATGTATGTCGGGATCTATGGCCGTTACACAAGAAATGAAGGATCTGGGCCCAAATTTTGGAAGAAATATGTTTGTATGCACGTAGGTATAGGTTCAAGTAGCATTTTTCTCTGCAGAAATTTTCGCACCAGGTGTATGTGGAAGGAGCTACAACAAGGAACATGCAATGGGAAGATGTGATTGAGAACAAACAATCGCAAACATGCCGGATCGATCATCGGCGGTGCCCGTTCCCAGTCTTTGCACGTGGTAAGTCAATTGCGATCGAAAGTGATTGGGGATCAACCACACCATCAAACCAATTCAAAGTTCTGTATCCAACCACTCGGATGTCTGGCAGCACTCTCGGTTCTATTGACTGAGTTTTGCTGGAACCCAGCATCTGAGGCCCGTCCTCACCCGTCACAGCATGTGCGTGTTGGAATCGACGGTCGCCTTGCCAAACTTCTTGTGATTATATTCAATTGCGATTTATTATTGCCCACTACAATGTGCTCAAGTCTTTCTACATTATACCCATTTCCTCATAAACTAGCACAACGACTTGTCTGCGCCCACTTCCACTCATTTTGCACACGCCATGGTTCAATCGCGTCAAGTTTACACGAGGGAAGTATCTCCCAACTTTTTACCCAAGCGCAATGATCTGGTCAGACTTGTCGCTTGTCTGGAAACTCTTGCTCATTTATCTCTCAGGAGAGCGTTCCATCATCTCCCTCGAGTGGACTGGCGGCACAAGTACGTCCCTAACCTCCGTAATCCGCCCTCTTTGTCTCACTCTCTTCGCAGTTCGCACTATCAGTCGACCCCACTCTTTGGGGGTCAAATATTTCTCCACATCACGCCGAAGCCGATGACAGTCTACACAATCCAGAATTTGAAAACGGGAAGGTTGTTGACCGGCCCAGTTCGTCTGAACTACCCCGCCGGGGAATGGCCAATATTGGTTGTCTTCAAGTTGTTTTCCTCGCAATTGCTATTGTTGGGGTTTGTATGATTATGATCATGTCCGTCGACATCCTACTCACTTGCTCTTAGTGTGGGGTACCCCGTTGCCAAGTTTGTATAACGTTTGGTATTGTCGTCCAATAAGGGCGGGGTGGGTGTTAATACCACTGTGCAAGTGCGAATTCAGGATTCTTTTTATTGTGCTGGACTAACTCGACCTCCATGCAAGGTGGCTGCTATCGGAAAATTTGGGCTCATCGATCTCGATACGCCACCTGAGGCATACATAATTAAATCTCTCTATTCTGGCCGGGATATGAAGCTCGTCTTTTCAGATGAATTCAACACCGATGGACGGTCATTTTACCCGGGAGACGATCCCTACTGGGAAGCTGTGGACCTTCACTATTGGGCCGTTAGTCTATTCTTTTCTCGATTTTTTTTCATGGACTCTTGTCGTGGCAAAGACGGACAATTCCGAATGGTGTGGTAGTAGGTTCAGGGGGGTGTTTGGTCGTGTTAGGGATCACGGTTGTAGATAGACACGGACACTAGTAGATACGTTCGGGACACAGAGTGCTCATCTCATCTCTCTTCGGCTTCCATCGGGCATCCTCCGGGCTTCCCACCACATAGTGGTGATTGGAGCGGCATTCGAACCAACGCATAGCAGCAGCAGAAGCGACAGCAGAGCAGAATAGAAGTAGAAACAGAAGACCGAAGAAGAGCAGAAAACGCGAGGAAAATCTGGCGACGCCGAGAAGTTCCCTATTGCGCCCGCGAGACACTAGAGGCAGATTTGCGTCACGATCCACTACGTCTACATAACTCACAGAGAAATTCCCCAACGGCAACCCCATCCGAGTCGTCGAGATCCAGCACTCTTAGCAGTCTCAGCAGCAGCCTCTTCGAAGAGCTTAGTAACCTCGAAACACCACCGTCTTCACCGTTCGCACCGGCAACGCAGCAGCTACCCATTATCCCCACGCACACAAAGCAGAAGCAGCAGAGAAACAAGATGGCAGGCGCAGAAATTGTCCCGATGTTCTCAGGCGAACCAGAAGCAAATGCAGATCCGAACGCAGTAACACCGAGTACGTTCATCAAGAAGTTTAGGGCGCATATGCGCGATCTCGCGGTAGTAGGCAACGATGAACGCATCGATGCGCTCCTCGACTACCTCGTGGAAGACTCGCCAGCGGAAAAATGGTACAAGGCCCTGCAGGCAGACGCGAACCCGCCGACAACGTGGGCAGCCTGGGAGCGCTCGTTTGCGACGCGTTTTCCGGGGCCGCAGAAGGCGGAGAGAACGACACAGGAGTGGGAGCGGGAGTTGGCCGGGATGCGAATCAAGATGGAGGAGCTCGGAACTACGGTACAAGTAGGCGGTGCGACCGTCTTCACGCACGTTAACTTCGCGAGCAAACTACTCGAGACCGCGAAACTGGCGAAGATAGAAAACACAACGAACGGCATCTGGCAGTCGCGCGATGGCTTGCCAGAGGTCCTACGTGAAAAGGTGTCGGCAGCGCAGGCTAGCTGGATCACATACACCGATGCACTCAAAGGTGTGGAACGCGAGCACATTCGTGAAGGAGTCGAAAAGGCCAAAAAAGCGCAGGAGATGGAGCGCATGGTGCGCGAGTTGGCAGCGCGCGACAAGGTGAGACAGGCGCCGTTAACGCCAGTCAGCAAGATGTCTGCACAGTTGGCGCAGGCAGCGCTAATGACGCCAAGAACCAATAGCGCACCACCGGGCACGAATACATTCGGGCCTGGCGGGGGCCGTGGCAACCTATTCGGTCAGTCGGCAACAGGAGGACCGGCAGAGTCGATGACACCGGAGAAGCTGGGGAAATTGAGGGAGGTGGTGGGTAGGCTGTCGCGTGCACTATTGCGGGATGACAGCGCGGGACGAGCAGAGTATGGGAGACGTATAGCGCTGTGGGAAAACACTTATGCGGGTACACGCCCGAGGCTCGAGGAAGTCGGATTCCCCCTGTCACCGGGGACAGTCGCGCCCGGCCCGGGCGAATGCTTCTCTTGCGGCAAGATCACCACGCCAACGCACCGAAGCCAGGAGTGCACAGCTGAGAAGATTCCGAGACGCGAGGTGACATTCTGTAGCATCATCAACAAGCACATTCGAACCCAGCCTATACAGATAAACGCAGTGGTGGACTGGATCGATTTTGAAGACGCCGATGAGGAGGATTTTGTCGAAGGGTCGCCCAGTTAAAAGCTCGACGGACGACCCGGGAACAAGGGCAGGTACTCCCTAGTTACCCATCCATACAGCATGTCATCGTGAAAAAACGAGAGATTATTGACTTGTATGCGGTGGGAACTGGAAGTGGAAGATGCGAACCTTTCATGCATTGGTTAATGGCACAAGGGCCGAAGGGGGAGAACGTGCGCATGAAGGGGCTGTGGGATGGCGGAGCAATGATCGCGGCAATGGACAAGCTGTATTGGGAGACGCACAAGCATAGGATGGGAGGGGGAAGGCCATCGAGCAAAACATTGAGGATGGCAAGCGGGCAGTTGGTGGATTCCGAAGCAACCTGGGAGGGAGTAATTGAGGTGGAAGGCATCCGAGTGGAGGGCAAGTTTGAGGTGTTCGACAGCGGCGGGGGTTGGACATTCTTATTTGGCAAACCGCTGCAAACGGCGTTTAGCGCCATTCACGACTATAAAAAGGACATTGTCACAATAGAAGCAAAAGGGAAGCGGGCCGTACTGGAGAGCCAACAAGGGGGACCATGGTGGACAAGATCCGAATGGGCAAACGAGGCTGGCGTGCACCCAGCCTTCACGGGGGTCAATTCATGTGTGAATGCCCCCGCAAGGCGAGTACATTCCCTTGAATATCTGGAATATAACGGCTTTAACAAACCACGAGACCTAGAAACAATCGCAGAAGACAGGGAAGGGGAGGCACGCGAAGAGTTAGCAGAAACCACAAAGATCGAGGAGGCGGACGCACGAGAAGAACAGCAGCTGGAAGACGACAAGTTCCATATGCGCGCATACTCAACGGGGGCCTGCGCAACCCCCGTGAGGGGAGCACTCGAATGCATCACGCCACCGTGTCGGGACGGAACTGACGACTTCGTTGCAGAAACGCTAAACAGCGTTATCGACATGGCCATGTGGTGGGCACAAGTGGGGAGAGAGGAGACAAAGCAGAATGAGAGCGAATACGCAACGGGGGGAGACACGGACGTAATAAAGGGAGTACAAGAGAATTTTAACGGGGATTGGATAACTTACACGGGCTGCAACCGCCACCGGGATTTAGCGGACGCGGAACGCAAAACCAGCATGCAGCCGGCGAAATCGGAAGCCGCGAGAAAGGGGAGAAGGAGGACGACAATTGAGGAGGAGGAGGACGAGGGAGATGCTCCATCTGAAGTACGGGTGGAGGTACATATGCAGCCAGCAGAGGCTTGGCTAACGCGCGCAAACTCAACGGGGGCCGGCGCAACCCCCGTGAGGGGAGTACACCATTGTATACCGAAGTCGCAAGGAGACATGACTGACCATCAAGTCACAGGCGTCGAAACAGGGGCTCCATTGGAGGATGGAGAACAAGCACGATCGGCGTGCCCGCGCGTAAACTCAGTGGGGGTAGGCGCAACCCCTACGAGCAAAGGTCCGAGTGAACGGGGAGAAATGGAGGACGAGGGGCGTGAAGGAGTTGGTGAAGCGCGGGTGGACAGTACCGTCCCGCAGACGTGCGCGATCTCTGTGGGGGCCGGCGCGACCCCCGCCAGGGGAGTACTCACAGAGCCAGTTCTTCTCACGGAAACTGCCGCTGACACCGCACACAACGCAGCCGAATACGAAGACTTGTACAATACAGATGCCTACGCAACGAACACCGAGGAATCAATATTCACCCAGGCGACGGAACCGTTTAACCCTAGACGTGTCGCCAAGATTTTGGAAGCAGTAACCATTGGGCCAGACCTCACAGACGAGCAGCGGGCAGAGGTGCGAGACATAGTGGTAGAATACGCAGATATATTTGCACTAGGGGTTAGCGAAGTCTTCCCGGTAGCAGGAGCGGTCTATGCGCCGAAAATACCGATGGAGAAAAAATTTGGCACGAAGGTGCACCAGAGACCATTAACCCGACCACAGGCGGAGTACCTGCATGAACAGGTCGAAGTTCTACAACGCGCGGGGATAATACGACCCATACACCCGCGGGATGTTAAATGTGTATCGCCAATTAAGCTGGCCGAGAAGGAACACGATGGCGGAGGATTGACTCACGACGAACTCAAGCACACATTGAACGACGAATGCGTACGCGCGGGACTTCCCGCTGTATACGACTTGCCGCCAAAACCGGCGGGCGTACCACAGCCGCCAGTAGCCAAGGCGCAGAAATGGCGCATTTGCCAGAACTTTTACGAACTAAACAAACTTCTGAAGGTGGTGCTGTTCCCACAGGGCGATATTCGAGACAAGCAACGCACACTGATACATTTCGATATTTGATTTTGCCTCGGGGTTCTTCGCCCTACGCATCGACGAGAACGTACAGCCATACATCGTGATATTCGTACCTGGAAAAGGGTATTATGCATACACGCGTATGCCGTTCGGTCTAACAGACGCACCTACCGAATTTGGCCACATGTGCGCGGTGCAGCTACACGACCTCCTAGTTAAGGAAATCATGGAGCTGTTTGTGGACGACAGGGGCACCGCAGCGAACGACTACGGTGAAATGATAAGGAAGCTCCGAATTATATTTGACAGGTTCCGCGAGGAGGGTATGTCGTTGTCGGCCACGAAGACGAAGCTCTTCATGACCGAGGCGGTATTTGCAGGCGCCACTGTTGGACCCAAAGGAGTGGCACCAGATGCAACGAAACTCACCGCGATCGTAAACTGGAAACAGCCGCCACACGCGTTAAACTTGCACGCGTTTCTGGGCTTAACGGCGTACTTCAGGGATCTAATAGAGAACTACGCCCGGCGGGAACGCCCACTGCGGGACCTGTTAAGGTTCGTGGAGGTGCCATCAGGGGCAAAGAGACCGATATGGAGAACGGCGATGAAAGCGTACCAACTGGAGCCGGTATGGGGCGAGGAGCACACAAAATGCTTCCTCGAATTAAAACAAACACTTCTGTCCGAGCTGGTACTCAGAGCGCCGAGGTATGATGAGGTAAACGAGCACCTGTTCGTCGTCACGACAGATGGGAGCAAGGATGTGTTTGCAGGCGTCTTGTCGCAAAAGATGCGCACCGTGCTGCCGGGCGGAAAAGCAGCAGTAAGGAGGCACCCAATTGCCTTCGCATCGAAACGCACATCGCCAGCGGAGGAACGGTATCAGCCACACTTGTTGGAATTTGCGGCGTTGAAATACTCACTGGATAAGTTCTCGAACATCATCTGGGGGCAGCCTATTCAGTTTGAAACGGATTGCCAGGCGTTACGGGACATAATGGTCAACGATAAACTCAACGTAACTCACACCAGATGGCGCGACGGCATAGCGGGATACCAAATCGTGGGTGCCGAGCATATCAAAGGCACCGCAAACACGGTAGCGGACGCGTTGAGCCGAGCAAACGAGGGAACACCAAAAGTAGATGGGGACGGAAGTGAGTGGACAGTATCGCCCGACTGGGAGGCCCAGGCGGGGATAGTAAACGACTTGTTCACGGTGGAGGAGGCATCGGGCGTATACTTAGTGGTGCCAGTGCCGGAGGGCACGATGGCACTACGCGAGCGGTTCAGGGGCGAGCCAATTTATTTGCAGGTGATTGATGCAATACTGGAGCTCGACCTCGGAACCAGCACACAAGACCGGAAACGCGCACGGCATAGAGCGAGCCAATACTTCATTGACGATGACAAACTGTGGAGGCTTGGTGGCAGAGTAGGGGTGAGAGCGCGAGCAAGGAGGGAGTGCCTCACAAAGCAGGAGGCTAGGGCGAAGGCGGTGGAAGTACACGAAACAGGCGGCCATTTCCACAGAGATAGCGTCAAACTTGCACTGATGGACAAGTTTCATAGCCCCAAACTGGACGAATCTATCGTTAGCGCAATCACGGACTGCGCGCGATGCAAAAGGTTTGGACCAGCTCACCTCCACTCTCTACTAGACCCGGTGGTACGGAGACACCCATTTGAATTAGTAGCGGGGGACTACCTGTCCATGCCGACGGGCGTAGACGGATTCAAAAATGTCGGACTTTACGTCGACACGTGTTCACAGCATCTGTGGGGCTTCAAATACACCGAACACGGGTCAGCGGACACAACGGAAGAGGCGCTGGAACACATATGCGACAGGTTTCTAGAAATGGAAACATTCATGGTGGATAACGGCCGGCACTTCAAAAACAAGGCAGTCGAAGCATTCTGCGATAGCAGAGGAATTAATTTTCACTGCGTAGCGGCGTATTCACCCTGGATTAATGGACTGGTGGAAGGTGCGAACAAGCTACTAATATACGTACTGGCGCGCCTATGTGCCCCGGATGTGGGCGAAGATGGCTGGAGGTCGACAACCAAGGACGACCTCCCTGCGAACTGGCCATTGTACTTCGACGAAGCGATACAAACGCTCAATAGTTGAATACTCCCAGCTGTAAAATTCCGGCCGAAGGAGTTGCTCTTCGGGAAAGTGGTGAACACGCCGCCAACGCCAATAGAAGTCGCAGTAGCGGAGTTCTCGGAATGGGATGCGTTGTTGCACATGGGGTATGTAGACCAGCAGCGCTTGGACGCGTTTGATGGACGGGTCGCATACGCGATGGGGAGGAAGGCCGCATTTGACCGTAAAGTGCTGGGATCACACGCAGGTGAGGTCATTTTCGAGCATGTCAGGGGAACCCCCGTCCCGACCCCCATTCAGAGCACTTCCAGCCCCTCCGGTCCTTCCGGTCGCTCTTCCGGTCACCGGCCTACCGGAACCGGTACCGGGAGCCGGCACGTGACCCGCCAGGGGGACCCCCGATGGCACCTCGCATGTGACCGAGCCCGGGACATCTGCCGATCACTCCGGTCACATGGTCTTAGCTAGTAGCTTACTTATACCCACGGCTGACGTGGGAATCCTCAGAGTTTCTTCTCTTTGGATCCCCCACGTCAGGTATGCTTCTCTGTACATTTAGCTACTGTCAATTAACCTTTGGATCCCCCACGTCAGTCCCTGAGTACCTCGGGCCTTCGTGGTTGCCCTTACAGCAGAAGAAACTCTCTAAGGGATTAACCGGTCAAGATTGCAGGCTTCGGTGTGAACGGCTCGGACTCCTCTGATAGCGTCCCAGCCTCCCCTACCCTGAATCTTGCCCCCTCCTCCTTGCCTGTAGAGCCCTCCATGGACGCTGCAAGCACCGCTGCCGCCGCTGCGCAAGCAGCCGCCGAGGCCGTCTCCGCCCGCATGGACAGGCTCGAAGTTATTCTCGAGAGCCTTGCACAAAAAATTGACCCCCCCCGCGCCGCTTCACCTGCCCCGTCCCTTGCCGGTCCGGCTCCGGACCCGGGTACAGGATTATTCCCCCCAGCCATTCCCGGCTCAAAATCGGCCCTCCGGCCGAACCCCCCGTTCGTCTTCGACGGTGACCGGAAACAAGGCCGGGCGTTCCTCCACGCCGTCCGGTCGTACATCCGGTTGCTGCCGGAAGCGTTCCTCGAGGACGGCGCCCCCTCCGAGGAGAAAGCGGTCCGGTTTGCCATGTCCTTCATGGCCAAGGACTCCGCGTCGAAATGGGCCGAGCGGTACGCCGCCAAAACCCCGTTCCCCTTCTTGACCTGGGACGCGTTCGTCACGGAGTTCCGGCTCCGGTTCGTCGAGGAGAACGAACAGGATCATGCGCTCCGCACCCTTGAGTCCCGGTCGTATCACATGGGCGCGCGGGACGTCTTCCGGTACACCGACGACTTCGAAGACCTGGTCGACCTCGCCGGCTTCGAAGACCCGATTATCAAGGTCACGAAGTACCGGACCGGTCTTAACCCGGCGATTAATCTCGCCATCACCGGGTCGAGCGACCCTCCGGACCTGCGAGACTACCCCGCCTGGCGCCTCCGGGCCTACCGGCAGTACGAGTCGCTGCTCCGCGCACGCGAAGCCTCCCGCGAGACGACCGGTTCCGGTCGCCACCAACCGGCCGTACACTCGGGGACCCTTCCGGTCGCGGTCGCTTCTGTTCCGGCACGTTTTACCGCGCCGCAACACAGAGCGGCCGCTGCCCCCGCACTTCCGCCCGTAGTCCCGATGGACGTCGACCGGACGCGCGCCCGTAGCACCCCGCGACGCGGTTGCTTCCGCTGCGGGGACCCGAACCACTTCGCCCGGGACTGTACCGCGCCGGTTGATGTCCGGTCAATCGACGTCTTGAACGAGGTGATCCGGCAACTCGGAAACGACTTGCTCGACAAGCTCGTCGCGCGTCTGGCATCGACGGAGGCCGCCGCGGAACATGCCGCCGCCGAGCCGGAGGATTTTCCCCCCCGCGCAGAGTGAGCGGTGCGCCCTCTGTCGCGTCCCCTAATTGTTTTGCTGTCCTATGTAACAAGTGTGACAATATATCTCTTGCATCCACCGAACCGATAGACGCACCCCCTAGACCGATCGAGACTCCAGTCGTTCCGGTCATTCCGGTCGTTCCGGTCCCTCCGGTCGGGCCGGAACCCCGGCCACCTCTCCCGCGGACGCCGCGCCCCCAAAAGAAAACCGCCTGGGAGCGCCGCCTCCCGAAACACTTTACCCTTGCCGCCACCTCGGAGAGCAGTAACTCCCTCCGGCTTCCTCTTGAGATCGAATCCACCACCGACGCTGTGAAGCTTTCGCTCAGCGGCTTGGTGGACTGCGGGGCTACTTCCAAATTTATCGACACGGAGTACGCTGCCGAGCACAAGATTCCGGTCCGCCGGCTCTCGCAGCCCATCCCGGTCTACAATGTGGACGGCTCTCCCAACGAGGCCGGCTTCATTCGGGATGTCGCGGATGTGGTCCTTCGCTACAAGGGCCATAGTGAGCGTGCTCAGTTCGCTGTCACCCGCCTCGGGAAAGAGAAGCTCATCCTAGGCTACTCCTGGCTCCGGAAGCACAACCCGGAAATCGATTGGGCCAACCGCGAGGTTAAAATGAGCCGCTGCCCTACTGGGTGCTGTGCTACCTGTGTCGCCGAGGCGCGCGCCGACCGGAAGCTTGCCAAGGTCTCTGCTCAGATCCTCCGGCAGCTCCGGTCTGGCCCGGTTCCCCGGATATGTGTCGTCGACACGGACGAACGCTCCAGCGAGGACGATGACGAAGAGTTCGACGAGGACCTACCGGAACTCGGACCGGACGACAGGGAAGATTCGGACGATGAGGATGACTCCGTTGAAGAAGGTGATCGGGTTTTCTACACCCGGTTCTCCCCTCCGGAGGACATCCGAGCGACCGGTACCGTCTCGCAACGGCTGGCCGAAGCGCATGCTAAGAACTCCGCGCCCGGTACGGAAGAAATTCCCGAGTGGGCCCGAGAATTCGAAGATGTCTTCAACCGGGAGTCATTCGACTCGCTTCCGGAGCGCCGGTCGTGGGACCATGCCATTGAACTCGTTCCGGATTCGAAACCGGCCAACTGCAAGGTCTACCCCATCTCCCCCCTCGAGCAACGCGAGCTCGACGCGTTTATTGAGGAGGGGTTGACGACCGGCCGGATCCGGCCTTCGAAATCCCCGATGGCATCCCCGGTCTTCTTTGTCAAGAAGAAGGACGGAGCGCTCCGGTTCGTACAGGACTACCGGGCGCTTAATGCGATGACCGTGAAGAACCGGTACCCCCTCCCTCTCATCAACGACCTTATTAATCGTTTGAAGGGAGCCCGGTACTTCACGAAACTCGACGTTCGGTGGGGCTTCAACAACGTCCACATCCGGGAAGGCGACGAGTGGAAGGCCGCGTTCCGGACGAACCGGGGACTCTTCGAGCCGCTGGTGATGTACTTCGGCCTGACCAACTCCCCTGCGACCTTCCAGACAATGATGAACGACATCTTCCAAGATCTCATCTTGTCCGGCGACGTCATGGTATACCTCGACGATATTCTCGTCGCACACTCGGACCTCGCCCGGCATCGAGAAATTGTCCGGGAGGTTCTCCGGCGGCTCCGGGAGCATAAGCTCTACTTGCGACCGGAGAAGTGCGAGTTCGAGAAATCGTCGATCGAGTACCTCGGGGTGATCATCTCACACGACCACGTCGAGATGGATCCGGTCAAGGTCGCCGGCGTCGCCGCCTGGCCGGTGCCGGAGAACAAGAAGGACGTGCAGCAGTTCCTCGGCTTCACGAACTTCTACCGCCGGTTCATCCGGGGGTTCTCCGACGTCGCCCGGCCGCTCTTCGACCTCACAAAGAAGGGCTTGGTGTGGCTCTGGACCGAGAAGGAGGCTGCCGCGTTCCAGAACCTCAAGGATGCGGTGACCACCGACCCGGTCCTGATCCTTCCGGACGAGTCGCAACCTTACCGGGTGGAAGCAGACAGCTCGGACTTCGCATCCGGTGCCGTTCTCTCCCAGCCGGGCGCGGACCGGAAGTGGCATCCGGTCGCCTTCTTCTCCAAGAGCTTGAGTTCGGTCCAGCGCAATTACGAGATCCACGACAAGGAGATGCTTGCAATCGTCCGAGCCCTCGAGGAGTGGCGACACTTCCTCGAAGGGTCGCAGCATCCGGTTGAGATCTGGACCGATCACAAGAACCTGGAGTACTTCCGGAAGTCGCAGAACTTGAACTGGCGGCAGGCGCGGTGGTTCCTGTACCTGTCCCGGTTCGACTTCACCCTGCATCACAAGCCCGGCCGCGCGATGGGTCGACCGGACGCGCTTTCCCGGCGACCGGACCACGGTTCCGGTCGGGATAACGAGGATGTCACGCTCCTACGCCCCGATCTGTTCCACGTCCGCGCCCTGGAAGGTGTCGTCGTCACCGGTCCGGAAATCCCGATCCTCCGGGACATCTGTGACGCGCTCTCGCACGAACCAGACCTCGAGGATCCCGTCGCCCTTGCAGCTCGCGAGCTCCTCAAGGTTCCGGGCCGCCGGTCCCGGTCTACCCGGTCGGACGAGTGGCACGTCGACACCGGCCTGCTCTACTTCCGCGGCAAGATTGTTGTCCCCCGGGACAAGGACCTTCGCCGCCGGATCTTGGAGCAGCACCATGACACCCGGGTCGCTGGTCACGCCGGCCGCTTCAAGACGTTGGAGCTTGTCTCCCGGAACTACTGGTGGCCCCAGCTGTCCCGTCACGTCGGCCGGTACGTTGCCACCTGCAATCTGTGCTGCCGGACCAAGGCACTCCAGAAGCTTCCGGTCGGGGAGCTGCACCCGACCGAGGTTCCCGAAGATCGCTGGAGCACGGTCTCGGTCGACTTCGTCGTCGAGCTCCCGGAGGCCCACGGGTACGACGCGATCATGGTCGTGGTCGATGTCCTTGGTAAGCGCGCCCACTTCATGGAGTGTCACACCCAGATCGACGCGATCGGCGCCGCCTGGTTGTACTACCGGAACGTCTGGAAACTCCATGGTGCGCCGGAAAAGTACATCTCTGACCGGGGTCCGCAATTTATTGCGGAGTTCACCACTGAGCTCTGGCGCCTTATCGGCGTCAAGCCCGCGACCTCCACGGCATACCACCCGCAGACTGACGGCCAGACCGAGCGCATCAATCAAGAGATGGAACAGTTTATCCGCATCTTCACCAACTACATGCAGGATGACTGGGACGACCTCTTGCCGGCCGCCGAATTCGCCTACAACAACCACATCCACTCTTCCACGCAGCAAGTCCCGTTCATGACCGACACCGGCCGGCTCCCCCGGATGGGGTTCGAGCCGAACGGGCTGCGTTCGAAACTTGAGTCGGTAAACGAATTCCGCGACTGGATCGCCTCCAGCGTCTCCGAAGCCCGATCCGCGCTGGTCAAGGCCAAAGAGGAGTACAAGCGGTACTACGACCGCCGGCGCACCCCCGCGCCGGAGATCAAGGTAGGCGACCGGGTCTGGCTCGACGCGTCGGACATCCAGACAACCCGGCCGTCCCCCGGTCTCTCGCACCGACGGCTTGGCCCCTTCAAGGTCATCAAAGTCGTCGGTCGTGGTGCGTACAAGCTGGAACTCCCGCCCCGGCTCTCCCGGCTCCACCCGGTCTTTCCGGTCGTGAAGTTGGAACTCGCGGAAGACGACCCTTTCGAGGGACGGCCCGGCTACGACGAGCCGGCCCCGGTCCTCCCGGATGCACCCGGTGATGCTCCGGAATGGGAAGTCGAAGAGATCCTTGATGCAAAGGTGCGCTGGAAGTCGCTCTACTTCATGGTGCGCTTCAAAGGGTACGACGACTTGCACAATCAATGGGTCAAGCACTCCGACCTCTTCGCCCCGGAAGCTGTCGCCGAGTTCTACCGGAAATACCCAGCCAAACCACGCACCATTGCCGTTGCCGCCTTCGACTCCCTGCCCTTCCGGGATCCCTCCCTTCGCATCCGGTCTATGCGTCGTGGCGCCGCATTCCAAGGGGGGGGTGATGTCAGGGGAACCCCCGTCCCGACCCCCATTCAGAGCACTTCCGGCCCCTCCGGTCCTTCCGGTCGCTCTTCCGGTCACCGGCCTACCGGAACCGGTACCGGGAGCCGGCACGTGACCCGCCAGGGGGACCCCCGATGGCACCTCGCATGTGACCGAGCCCGGGACATCTGCCGATCACTCCGGTCACATGGTCTTAGCTAGTAGCTTACTTATACCCACGGCTGACGTGGGAATCCTCAGAGTTTCTTCTCTTTGGATCCCCCACGTCAGGTATGCTTCTCTGTACATTTAGCTACTGTCAATTAACCTTTGGATCCCCCACGTCAGTCCCTGAGTACCTCGGGCCTTCGTGGTTGCCCTTACAGAGCAGGGCGAACTTGTACAGGTATTCCGGAACGACCTCGCGAAGACTATCAGCAACGCCAAGAAACTCACTTGCCGGTGGTCGGAGCCACACAGAATCCTACACAGAATGCTCAACTCATACGGGCTCGAAACGGTTGAAGGGTGGCAAATGGATGGTGGATTCAGCTCTAGAAGACTACGACACTACATCCCGAGGGAAGGCACACCCTTGGCAAAGGCACAGGCCGAGTTCATGGAAAAGGTGGCGGCACTGGGTGGGAAACGGGGAGAAGAGGAGGCGAGGGCTGTGGCGGAGTTGAGGAAGGCAGAAATAGCGGAGGCGGAACGGATGCGAGCGGAGGAGATTGGGAGCGGTATGGAGGAGACAATTGCATGGGTCGAGGTTGGATGGCCGAGCGGAACGCAGGCGACGCGGACGCCGCCATAGAGTGGTGGGCACATGTGGTAGTAGGTTCAGGGGGTGTTTGGTCGTGTTAGGGATCACGGTTGTAGATAGACACGGACACTAGTAGATACGTTCGGGACACAGAGTGCTCATCTCATCTCTCTTCGGCTTCCATCGGGCATCCTCCGGGCTTCCCACCACAATGGTATGACCCCGCAGCCGTTACGACCGCGAACGGATCTTTAAAGATCACATTGTCCGCTAAAGAAACACACAATCTGAGCTACCAGGGCGGTAAGTACATCCCATCGTTGAATTTCAGTCGTTTTACGTGGATTTAGGCCTCGTCAGTACTTGGTTGGTGTCTTCGCCGATCTTTCGCCATTCTTCTGCTCATATGAAACGGTTCACCTCAGGAACAAGGTACTTATTTTCATCTCCTGGACTCGTCGTAACCTCCGCTACATTACCCGGCAACAACAATATCCATGGCCTGTGGCCCGCGTTTTGGACCATGTTTGTCCGAGTCTTGGGTCAATCGATATTTAATAATTTCAATCGTGTAAGGGCAACCTCGGCCGCGCAGGACATGGTGCCACTCTCGACGGCATGTGGGTAAGTGTCCTTTGTGAACCCACCATATTTGATCATGAGCTTATACCGCCAGCCTTACACTTACGACGCATGCGACGTTGGCACCGCCCCGAATCAAACTTTCAATAATTTGCCTGAAATCGCACTTACCAGCGGCAGCCGTGATAAGCCGTATAACGGCGAGCTATCGTACCTCAGCGGACAACGGCTTTCGCGTTGCACTTGCCCGGGAGAGTCTCATCCAGGCCCAATCCATCAGGATGGAACCTATGTAGGTCGATCGGCGCCGGAAATCGATATTTACGGTGCGATGCAATACGTCTGGAATTCTCGCAAATCTCAATTCATCTGCGACCAGAGGCGCAAATTCAAGATGGAGAGGGCGCGGTCTCGCAATCTGGTCAATGGGCGGTGCGCGTTTCGTCTGGGAGCCTCGAGGGTCATGTTTGACGACAAATAAATAGCCTTTCAACGCGGGGTATGTATGGTACAACACGAGCGACAACCTTGTCATTCCCGATCCCTCGATATCTGCGCAAAACTTGTATACCGGCGGAGCATATCAGCAGGCAACCTCGGTGGTCACAAAAACTAACCAAAAGTGTTACGAATTGGTTGACAACTGCTTCTCTGTGTATGGGATAGAGGTACGTACTCATCGGTGCCTCGAATCATAACGTACTGCTCGTGCTGATACCGTGTCTCCTCAGTATAAGCCTGGTCTGTGTTTCCCTTCTTTCGCATGTCATCCACGCAAGTTGAAAGATTTCTCTCCAGGATTTGACGATGCTGCAAGTCAAACCTTTGCCATGCTGCATTTATTCTAACGATTCGCAACGCGTAGTATATTTCCTGGATATCGGACAATAAAATCGCGTGGACTATCCACGCTGCAGGCCTTGCGGCGGATCCCAAGACTGAGATCAAAGCCCGCCCTGTGCCGCAAGAGCCGATGGTGAGTATGCCCCGCAAGGTGATTATCCCCGCTCACCCCTTACACCGCCATTTGTCCGACACCTGGCGGACAGGTGTGATTGACATGTGCGGTGGATGGCGCGGGAGACTGGTAGCCAGCTGAAAACAAGCTGAACTGAGCTTAGATGACGTATGGCTCCATGATGGAGCCAGGTCGATCTGGCCGCCAGCTGCAAGATATACCTGGCGGAGGTCTGTAAGAGTAGATTGAAGAATTTGCTATTTTTATTTTTATTTCATTTTATTTCCAGTGTCGCCTCGGGTATTACAATGAAAAAAATGGATTGAGCTTCACGAGGCATCGTACATCAAGTACACAAGGACAAACGATTACAATGTGCCGGTAGTTTGCCCATGCGGCCACAGGAGGCGAAGTTAGTGAACGAACAATTTGTGCATGACACAAATCTTGAGGACTCCTGGAGCGCAATGGGGGAGAGGCGAGAACGAAATACACGACACAAATCTTGAAGGACCGAATTGAGAAATTGGGCAGACTAAGCGACAGAAACTTGAGGGATTGAGGTGCTTGAGCATAATAAAATTTGAAGCAGAAGTTTCATGTGACGAGAATTGAGGGCTTGAAAGCTTGCAGGGCGAGGACGAAAGAACTTGGACTTGGATCTTGAAAAGTTGGCGCTTTTCGAATACAAAGATGGTGGTTGCAGGGAAGACTTGATGACCGAGCCCCAAAGAGGAATGAGCCATCGAAGTTACGGATATCTTGGTGTTTGGAAAGTGTCCTAGCTGGAGGGCCGTGATAAAGGGGAGCCCGAGCTTTGCACTGCGAGTGCACTACGTCGTCAGTACCAACATCGTAAGCATGGTGACGGCGGTGTCGAGGCCGTAGCTCACGTCGTGGGAGTTGGTTCTGAACTCGTCCAGCCACCGGCTTTGCGGGGCGTCGAAGGACGAGAGGGCTTGCAGTTGACGAGCCTCTTTATACACCTTCCCACCTTTTCGTGGCTCCAGCTTTGGCACTTCCATCGAGTAGCAAACATACAGGACCGGCGCTTCATGTTGGGATTGGTGAAAGAAGGAGATATGGACAGAGGAAGTGGGAGGAAGGGAAAAAGCGCTCAATTCGCCACCAACCTGCACGTGACGAGTGACGCACTGCCAAACAAGCGGCACGGACGGTCCGACCTCCCTTTCGTCGACACTATCTTCCAGGGGAAATCAGAAGTACATACATAAAATTGAATGCACTTGGCAATGCATTTCCATCTTTCCGCAGCGTTCTTCTACAAGACTTCCGGAGCTAGGTTCAAAGCTCCGACGGGGTGCCGCCTGACGCGCTGATGGCAGTGAAGCAGCCTTCGCAGTGGTGGTTGGTTCACTGTGAGTTTAACTTAGTTATTCTGGTGCACGCTACGGATGGAGTGTTAGATAAACCATGAAAATTATTGCCCAGAACCATTGATATTCTGCAAATGTAAGGCCTGGAAGCGGGCTGGCCAAATAATGTTGAAACCATGTGGAATGTACCCGGCAGACAGCTAAAACTCTGGATGAAAATTTCAGGTGGTCTTATCCTGGCTGAGAGCTGGGACCAGGTGTCCAAAAATGTGGCTCCCACGTGAGTTTTCCAGGTCGTGGACATCTGTCTGCACTTTGGCGGTGTACATTAGTATATCCTTGCGAACTTGGGCATGTCCACGAAATTTGGGGCCGTCGATCTAGACCACCTTACATTCCCAACGACGATGAGCATGGACTACGTGCGGGTCTACCAGTACGAAGATTCCATCAACATCGGCTGCGACCCCCCAGACTTTCCGACCCAACAATATATCAACACGTAGGCTTTCTTTCTGTATAAGATGTCTCAATTGACTCAATTTTTTTAGTTACATTGAGGTACCATTATCTGTTCTTGCCCAGAAACACTGACTTATCCAGGCTCCATCCGCTTAGGCATACACAAGTGAGCACAATAATTAAATAGACAGCACTCGCGTTCAATTAGTTTCCAGATCCCAATCTGACCACGTGGGTTGACGGTGAGCTCTCACCTCGATGGCCTATGAGTATCGGCGTTGATGTTGATCCTTGTATCGCAGACTATGGTCAGACCGTTCCGAAGAATACATTTTTGGGACAATGCTGAAAGATCAACAACGATTAACAACGGTTAACACTGGCTATTTGATACCGAACAATCTCATTTCTGCTCGGCCGCAGCACCTTGTGGACGGGTGCCGAAGGGCGCCGATAATCTTGCTTTCGTTTTGACAATATACCGGTCGTGGCACTATACATACCACCGTAGTACCCCCGAGCACGGGACGTAGAGTAACAACTTAGAAATAACTTAGCAACAACTTTTCAAACCAGGACTCATCGTAAACAGTGCTCTGACCAAGGTCTGACTTGATTGCCTGAAATGAAGGACCTGTCGACACTTATCACCCTGACGTTGATCAACTGTAAGTCCGACGCGGAGGCACGAACCCTTCACGTATTCATTTGACCACTGGCTGGTAGACTTGCTTATCAAGGTCCCTCGACCCTCATAATGGCACCAGTTTCATAAGACCTAAAATTTACATGGCAAAATGGTTCAATTCTCTGTGACGCCCAGCAGGAAGACGATGAAAAATGGTTATATCTAACTTGACCTGTCTCAGTTGCTGCAAAACTCTGCAAGCAGGCGCTCGCAAAGCCCAAAAGAATTTGGACACATTCACCCAGGCAATGCATGCAAAAAATAATTTACGTCCACCCTCAGGCAAGCAAGGTCTTTTTGACGAAATCGGAGCTTCCTAATGAATTATGTGTTGACAACAACAACTGTCGGATCATATTAAAAGACTTTTGACTCGAGTTCCCACGGTTGGGTTTGTAAACCACGCATGAGCGAGCAATCATAAAAAAATGTGATTAACCGTCGCAAAGTGTGGTGTCATTGAAGGCAAGCTTAGGTCCAAAATTCTGGTACAAATTCAAGAACAACTACTGTCGAACGTCCCGAGCGAGTTACCATTCCATCGTCCCTGCGGCCCGGGAATGGACCTCAACTTTCTGCCCTGTTGCGTATCCAACGCCATCCAGCCATGGCCATGTCGCCGTCCTGCGTTGCTCAAAGGCGGTGATGGCCGCAACACTACGCATCGTCGCAGCGATATCATCGAACCCATTCAGCAGACAGTCTCGCCTGAACGGATCCGTTGTGAACCGAATCGGATCTTCCCCTTGAGCAGTGTCCGCGGCTCGCGTAATTTCCTGCCGCTCGAGATCCACCACGAGCTCGATCCCCGCCTCCGCGTCGCGGGCTAGCGCACGGCATTCTTCGACACCGAGCTCGATTGGAAGCATACAGTTTTGGAGACAGTTGTTCCGGAATATCTCCCCGAAACTAGGTGCGATGATACAGCGAATGCCGAAATCATCCCTTGAAACAACGAAAGAAGTTAGTTCCACCACATGAACCCGGAATATATATTTACAGGCTCCAAGCGGCATGCTCCCGCGAACTTCCGCAACCAAAGTTTTTCCCTGTGCTGACCAGGATGACGGCTTTGTCGTAAGGCGACCGGTCGAGAATAAAGTCGGCATGCTCCCTCCTGAGATTGTAGAACAGCCCGCTCGCCAGTCCCGTCCGTACAATCGTTTTGAGGAATTGTTTAGGTAGAATCATGTCGGTGTCCGTGTTCTCGATGTATATCGGCGCCGCGATACCTCTAAGAACGCGGAAGACTTTGCTAGGAGTGTCCGATGGGAGTGGCCGGCGGGGTGGTTCTTTTACGCTGGGGAAAGCTTCCGCAACTTCCCCGGCAGGCGCGGGATAGTCTACAACCGGCACCCGAGAAAGCGTATCGAGGTCAATCGTTGATTGCGGTGGTTCGTGGTGAAATTGCCTGACATCTGTTAGCGTCCCGCGTATGGCGGCCGCGGCAGCCATCGCAGGACTCATCAAGTGCGTACGCCCTCCGGCTCCCTGGCGACCTTCAAAATTGCGATTGCTAGTACTGGCGCATCGTTGCCCGGGATCCAATTGGTCGTCGTTCATCCCGATGCACATCGAGCACCCCGCCTCGCGCCACTCGAATCCCGCGCGACGGAACACACCGTCCAGCCCCTCCGCCTCTGCTCGAAGTTTAATGAGACTGGAGCCTGGGACCACTATTGCACGAACGCCTGGGGCAACAGACGCTTCGGCACCGGCCGCACGGACAATATTCGCTGCAGAACGGAGATCCTCGATGCGTCCGTTGGTGCACGAGCCGATGAAGACAATGTTGACTTTGATACTGTCCATCGGCGTCCCCGGAACGAGGCCCATGTATTCCAAGGATCGTTCGGCGGCTTTGCGTCTGTCAGGGTTTGAGAATGTAGCTGGGTCTGGCACTGTTCCCGTAATTGGCACGACGTCCTGCGGAGACGTACCCCAAGTTACGCATGGAATAATGTCCGAGGCCGATATGTCCACTTCGATGTCGAACTTGGCACCATCGTCAGATTTGAGGGTCCGCCAGTATGCTTCTGCACGATCCCATGTTTCACCTTGTGGAGCGAGTGGACGGTTCTTCAGATATGCGAAGGTGACTTCGTCCGGGGCAATCATCCCTGCACGAGATCCCGCCTCGATGCTCATGTTGCAAATGCTCATCCGCGCCTCCATGCTGAGGCTCCGGATGACGGACCCGCTGTATTCAATCACGCAACCATTCCCGCCAGAGGCGCTGATGACCCCGATGATGTGCAGAATCACATCTTTCGAATTCACGCCTGATAACGAAAAAGGAATGAGTTGAAACTCGTACAGCGTCTGCCTTGAAGGGACTAGCCTTCAAGCAGCTCGCCGTCCACGTTGATACGCATGTTCTTGCTTTTCTTCTGTAAAATGGTCTGCGTTGCCAGGACATGCTCCACCTCTGAGGTGCCGATTCCGAACGCTAGCGCACCGAAAGCGCCATGAGCTATAATTAGTGAGTTACGAGAGAGATATGAAGGTGAAGGAGAGTTACTGGAAGTATGGGAGTCTCCGCAGACACAAGTAATGCCCGGAAGCTGCGTACTAGATTCAGTTTAAACTTTTAAAGGAATCCATTCAACCTACAGTAAATCCCTGTTCGGGGCCAATGACATGTACAATTCCTGAACAAAGATCAGAGGTTTGTCTAACACAAAACCTAGTTCAATGCGGATACAAACCCTGCCGTTTGTCTTGAAGTCCAAAGTACGACAGCCCGAAATCTTTGACGTTTGCATCCAACGCCGCACATTGTGCGCGCGACTCTGGATCCGCCCCAAGACGGCGCACCCCTTTGCTTCTCGGTCCCGTCCTGGGAAAGGTAAAATTTAGGGCAGTCTTTTAAAGTTTCAATCGAGTTCGAATTACGCACGAAACATTATGATCCACCGTTGCTAGGGTACAATCTGGCCGCCGCACCACACGCCCCGCAGCGCGCCTACAATCCAAGGTTGCTATTTAAACAGAAAGACGCGCTGAAGTTACTTACAGCCCGTCGAACGCCTGCGGACTGGAGACTTCGTGGACAAGATGACTGATAACGTTCAAAAATGTGCAAATTGAGAATCGTCGAGGTACATACCGGTCAACGTAAATGAGGTCGAGTCCATTTTCCTGCGAGCTCACGATAGTGTGGTCTTTGCAGATTTTGTCGTAGAGGGTTTGGGGAGGATGGCTCATGGCGGGATCTGCAGAGATACTCGAGAATCACCATTGGTCACCGGCCTGGGAGGCAGAGGAGGGTCACAAGCGCAAAAGGTCGACATGATGGTTCGGGAAAGGCGGCCGATGGGATTCAAACTCCGCCGGCAACAGCCGACGCGTTCAAGTTCAACGAATCTAATGCACCAAAATATTTCCTGCAGCCCACAATTGACAATGGAGCCAGGATCAAAAGAACGTATGAAGCATCAAAACCATGCTCCCAGGTCGAAAACATTCCTTGTTTCATGCTTTTGGAGTCCGAGCCAAGCGCAAGTCCACGTCGTGGGCCTTCAAAAAAATCTCAAGCCCACCCTGAGACCGACTGGGACCGATCTCGGGTTTGTCGGATTCAAAAGCCCGGGGCGGGTCGGGCTCGGGCCTGTACCTGACTAGCCTCTAAGTAGATACATTAGTAATGGTGTTTTAAAACGCAACTGGGCTACTTTCATCATTTCAAGCCGCTTTCTTCAATGCAGTGTTCCTGCTCGGTGCTTTGCAAGGCCGGTCCGAAAGCAGTTGAATTTCTCGGATACATTTTGGCATTCACCTAGTGTCTGGCTGTCTCGGTTTGGACTCTGCCAACTCAATATTCTCCTACCACGATCACTGCATATGGATCTGACATCCGATGTCGGCGACGGCGACTCACGAGTGACAGTATCACATTTTTTCGAAGCATATATGTCAGGCCGAGACAATTTGCCAAGAAACCTTTTCCTTAGGATGAAGCCAAAATTTCCCGATACCTGCCTGTCCAGCGAGTTTGTGCCGTTAAATTTTCGCCTTCAGCACAGGGATTTCACTAATTTATTGTCCTTTCAAGTAACCTGCTCATTACCTGAAGGAATTACGTACCGGGGTTAAATGAATGGTTTCCAACCTTGTTCGGCAGACGATCTCGGTATATTTTTTTCGCTTTACTGTAAATTAGTGTATTTTCAGAATCGGCCCTACCCGCATTTGAGCTGATACATGAATTTCAGGGGTGGATTTATTCGCATTGCCGACCATATCGCAATTCTAGCGACCTCAGAAAAGGTAGTCACCAAGTGCGCGAATCCCCTAGGAATCCAGGATGTCTTGTTTCGAGATTTCTTGCAGCAGGAAAATTCCAGGAGTTCGGTGTCCGACGACGCCGGCGGGGTTCGGAAACATACGACACCAGCAGAGTACATGATACGGGATATAGTAGTGGTTCGGAGTCGTATGCAGCTGCCAGATAATGTAGCGCCATACCGTCATTCATCTGAACTCCGGAGGTACACTCTTCGAACACAGCGTCATGCTGCACGAGGTCTCAGGCTGTCAGAAGCATCTCCACGGACGTAGATAAAGTGTAACTAAACGACCATCGAGTCGGCGTTTGTGAGCACCCAGATCCCAGGAGGCTTCTGCAAGGAGGCCTGACGACGCCGGACGGAAAGAAGACTCGAAACTCGGAAACTCGGAGAAGACCATTCAACGGCGGGCTTGGCTGGCATATTACACGACGTGAACCGAGATAAGTATTTTGAGTGTGTTCATGTGGGTGCGACGATGATTAGGGCAAAACCATGGCAGATGCGGGGAAGGCTAGTATTCCGCGGAGTCGAGGGTCAAGTTGAATCCAACACTATGTTTGGACTCACAACATGTACAAATGTTGTACAACAAACTCGTTTTCTTCTAAACGAACTTTTAAGACCATGCCCATGGACAATACGACTAGTATCCGAGTGTTGCGACAATCCCTATCGTATAGCCGGTGCCACTCCTGTCGTCCCACCAATCGGTCGCGGATAAAACAATCCTTCCATCCGTCAAGACTCATCTGATCGTTTCATACTATGTATTCCTCATTGAAGTTCTAGTAGCATGGACTCCTGGCGGCGGTTTGTTCTGGATCTACACGCTTCGACTTGGCTTCGAAAGAAGATCTTGTGCGGCACCATACTTACTTTCCATCCTCGGCAAACCTTGTATTCGACAGGCTTAGCTCTAGATGGAAAGCAGTAATGGAAGAGCGGATCCGTTTCAATGTCGTTATAGGCAGATTGGGTAACATCGAAAACGCGTGGAAAGTCCCGTCAATGCCGCATCAACATGTGCACCCCTGTACCCTCCGATCCTTCATAAAGGCTGTCGATGGATTCAGTAGCCCCTCAACGATGCTGGCCCTGTTTTCCCTCGCCTTGGCCGCCGTCGCCACTGCGCAAACGCTCTCTCCGTCTGTCCTACATGCCAAACGCAGCGGTCTTCCTGCTGGATGGACTCGTGTGCGTCGCCATGCCCCCGATGCCATCCTACCTCTGCGCTTCGGCTTGACGCAGCCCAACGTCGACATGAATACGCTCGAGGAGTTGCTCAACGACGTTTCGCACCCGGACTCACCTAACTATGGTAACCACTGGACTCCCGCGCGCGTCGCCGAGCACTTTGCTCCCAGTGATGAAGCCGTCCATGCAGTCATGTCTTGGATCTCAGAAAGCGGTGTCGCCCGGGAGCGCGTGCGCATCGGCAAGACCAAAGGATGGGTAATGCTCAATGCTAGCGTCGCAGAGACGGAGTCGTTGCTGAACACCGAATACCACGTGTTTGTGCACGAATCTTCCGGCAAGGAACACATCGGTGTGTACTTCGACCCACCCTACTTGTACCCCTTTCCTAACCCCTCCAGCTTGTGACGCATATCATCTTCCTGCACACGTTGTTCCGCACATCGCCATTGTCACTCCTTCCATCGACTTCAATGCCGTCCTTTCGAAGCGCTCTGGTTCCACTTCGACACACATCCCGCTGGGTCAGCCCGGTGCGGGCACTGTCAACCCAAAGTTCGCCGGCAAAATATCCACCATTCTTCACGAGCTGCAGAACTGCGACACGCAGATCACTCCCGCCTGCCTTCGTGCGCTGTATGGCTTCCTCTATACGCCTGTCGCTACAGACAAGAACTCGTACGGTATTGTCGAGTACACGCCCCAGGCATACGTCCCTGCCGACCTCGATATGTTCGCAAAGAACTTCTCGTCGCCGTTATTGGTGGGTGCTCGGCCAGTCCTAAAGGCCGTTGATGGTGGTACGTGCCCGTTTCTTTTCATAGAGACCTGTAGTCGATCGATGAGAGTCTAGGTGTTGTTCAAGACATCGTAGCGAGCTTCGGATTCAACGGCGAATCGAACTTGGACCTCGAGTATGCCATGAATCTCGTTACCCACAGGCAGCCCGTAACTTTATACCAAGTCGGAGACTTGGAAATGGGTTCGTACATCGTCTGATACTCCTACCCTCCAACTAACCCCCCTATCAGGCGCGTCATTCAATAACCTGCTCGACGCACTCGATGGATCCTTCTGCACCTTCCAAGGTGGAGACGACCTTAATAATGATGGCACCTATCCCGACCCCCTCCAGGGAGGTTATCAGAGTAAGTCGTGTTATCCTTCTATACATCGACGCTCACCTCCTCTTCTAGGTCAGGACTGCGGTACCATCAAGCCTGCACACGTTATCTCGACATCGTACGGTTACAATGAGGCAGATCTCTCTCCTGCCTATACCGCTCGACAGTGCGCAGAGTATGCCAAGGTGATTATCTTCCGGCATCTACTGCATCGCGTCTTGACGCCGCGTTGCAGCTTGGGTTAATGGGTGTTACTATTGTCTATTCGTCTGGAGACCACGGCGTCGCTGGTGCGTACCAGCATCTCTTTGGTGGAACAACATTTAACACAGTTCGCGCTCGTGCTAGGCAACGGCGGCCTCTGTCTCAATGACGATGGTTCCCAAACTACGAATGGCAACATGTTTAACCCTTCATTCCCTTCGACATGTCCATTTGTCACAGCAGTTGGCGCTACGCAGGTTAACCCGGGCGCTAAAGTAACGGATCCCGAGAGCGCATGCCAGCAAGTCATCTTCAGTGGCGGAGGATTTAGCAATTACTTCGCGATGCCTGGTACATTCTGTCTCTTCTTCTTTCTTTTCCTTGACCTGATTCACTTTCTTTGCTCAGACTACCAGAAAGGCGCAGTCGCTGGATACATTGAAGCTAACCTTAACCCAGGGCCCTACGCGTCCACGCTCTACAACTCTACAGGAGCGGTGTGTCACCACGCCCTTGTTACCGTCTGGACAGATGCTGATGAATATTTATGTCTATGTAGAGCCGCGCGTACCCCGATCTCTCTGCAAATGGGCGAGTCTTCTTTTCTTCTAGCCCTGTGTCGCTGATCCACATCATTCATTGTCCAGCGCAAACTATATCGTTGCTGTTCGTACCATTCATTTTACCTGCAAATCTGTCGGGACTGACTGATTTTGATTCGTTTATTTAGGTCAACGGTGCATTCGGGCTCGTATTCGGCACGTCAGCATCGGCGCCTGTAGTCGGTGCCATGCTCGCCATGATCAACGACGCGCGGCTTGCGAAGGGGAAAAAACCGATAGGGTTCATCAACCCTATAGTACGTCCTTCGCTCTAGCAAATCACGAATCTTCTGACCCTTCGCCGTAGATCTACTCACCCGCTTTTAAAGGCGCATTTAACGACATCACTTCTGGAACGAACCCAGGCAAGCAGTCTCTCCGGACAGATGCTTCATCATTTCTGACTCGTACCTCCAGGTTGTGGGACCGATGGGTTCTCTGCAGTCAAGGGTTTCGATCCTGTGACTGGGTTGGGCACGCCCAGGTTCCCGGTACTGTTGGCGCTTTGGCTTCTCGCCCCATAGGAAAATGGAAAACGGAAACGGACCAGCACAAGACACAGACATTACAGACACTTTGTTGATATTGCTTTGCCATCGCACTGACTACTTACCAGTAGCTACCGGTCTTTTAATGATCATTCGCTTGGATACCCGATGTCGAACTTAGAGAGCTCGGATCTCCGCGCCACAGAAGCTGTCTGTCGGTACACCGTTCTTATTAGTTCGAGTGCAGGTGCTGTGATTGTGGAGTTTCTTCACCTTCAGCATGCCCAGCTAAATCGAGTGTTCGCATGCATTTGTCGGGCGCCGAAACAACAAAAGCATGTGGAAGCAATACATCTATGATACAAAGAAATAGCATACAGGACAAGTGTTATACTTCGGAAGATGCCTCCTCTACCTCCTCCGCTTCTTCTTCATCCTCCGAGTCATCCTCCTCCTCTTCCTCCTCGTCGAGATCCTCCATGCTGGCATCCAAATCTTGTGTGGAATTCTCTCCCACATCTTCCCCAACAGAAGGAGGCCCGTTGGAGGGACCAGAGTCAGAATCATCATCGTCTTCCTCGGCCTGAAAAGGATTAGTATCTTGCCAGCACATGTCTTGACGACATACATCGTTTTTCTCCTCCTGCTGTGTGAGATTTCGCCCAATGGGTATCAGGGTGCCAAATCCCCGATGGCGGATGACTATGTTCTAGAGCGCAATAAGCAATAGATTGGACACGGTATGCGCGGACTAGGCACCATTTCCTCGAGTTCGGTCTCTTCGTCGCTCAGATCATCCATCTCACGCTGCAGGTTCCGCGAGGCGCTGAGCCTCCCATAGGTCTTCCCCTGAGCCGGAAGAGGTGCAGGCGATGGGTTTGGCGCCTTTGGTAGCAATCTAGGGAAGAGGAGCGGTCGCGGAAGCACTGTGGGCGTCGCGACAGACATAGATTATAGTTGGGGTCAAGCGCGTCCGTCACGCTGGCACGTGCAATGGTTCCTCGGTCACATTTCATATTTGGCTGCGCGATCAATCTGGATCAATGATTTAGAGTTTTCTCGATTCCGTCTCCGTCCCATCTTCAAGTTTCTCTGAATCTCTCTGAATAAATCATGGATAATAATCGTCTTGGCCTTGACCGCGGCGTCGCTTGCGTGTTACCCGTGGGCGCTGATCCCTTCAAGTTGCTGTGCCTATGTAAGTAGAGAGTTACGACCGTCAACGGGGTACTACAAACTGAGTTATGCTCTCCCGAACACTGATTATCAATTTCGGCTCATATCATCGCCGTGACCTGCAACCAACCAAATATCGCCTAAAAATCAGGTACTTAAGTGGGAAAGTTAATCTAACGGGTTTTCCGACTTTTTCCGCCTCACAATGCGCCTCTTGATTTTTGGGGGCACAGGCTCCATGGGCGTCCTACTGGCCCGGGAATATCTCTGGGTCTACCGCCCCTGCACTCTCGTCTTGTATGTTCGCAACCCTTCAAAGGTTACCCCAAACTTGGCGGAGGACCCTTGTGTAACGGTCATCCAAGGCGAACTAGACGATATGGATGGCCTTCACAACGCGATGCGGGGTGTAGATGCGGTCATAACCGCGCTTGGGCCAACTGGCCGCAAAGGTTCGACTAGCCCGTTCCATTCTCATATGAAAACAAACGTGTTCATACGAACGCACAGGCCCGTTCTACCCCTCCGACACTCCGATCGCCGCCGCGTACATTCGAATAATGGTGGCGATGAAGGGAAACGGCGTGCGCCGACTCATCGCTCTCACCACACCCTCTGTGCGCGATCCGGAGGATCAGTTCAGCCTCTCCCTTGAGATCCTGCGGCGAACCTTTGCAACAATCTGCCGGAACGCCGTCAAGGACATTGTCGCCATCGGTCGAGTCGTCCGCGCCCAGCGTGCAGAGCTAGACTGGACAATATTCCGGTTGGCCCTCCATTCAAACGACACTGACCCGGAGAACTGCGAGACAGTCGCAGGGTACATGGGCGACGGCAAGACGAACGCAGTCTCCTCGCGCGTCGGCGCGGCCGCTTTTATCATCCAGGAGCTGGAAAAGCGGGAGTGGATTTGGCAGGCCCCGCTATTGAGCACGAAATAATTACTATTTCGGCATCACTCTACTGACGAGCTGCGTCCCCGCAGGTTAATCTTCTCATCTGTACTACGGCTCCCTGCCCTCGTCTGTATTTTATGGACCAAGAGATGGCTCTGCTGTATTATAGTTTCTATGGTCCATGGCTGGGATCATGACCATGGCGTTATCCAATACTACACTACCACAATCCTTTGTACCATCTATCTATTTAACCGCTCATTTTGCTTTGACACAGAAGCCTTTATACACGTAAAGAGATCCACATATCATCTTCTATCAAGTCGCCATATATAGGATTGACACTACATAATACTCGACTACTCTACAAACACACCGATCTTAGACATACACAGCACATTCTTTACTTATTTATTACCCCTGGGCACCGCGTCTTAGTAGTTAGGTTACTTGTTGCGGTATAGAAATGCGGATCGGAAGAAGAAGAAAAAAACTCGAGTCAAGTGCAATTATTTTTATTAAGAACAGAACAGAATCACAGGAACTCTAGACCCAGCCCGACTTGGAACCCACGCCGCGACCCGTCGCTCTTACTGGCCAAGAGCGGTACGCCAAAATTGACCTCTATCCGTGCGGGATCAAAATTATAAATTAATCCTACCCCAACCGACACGGAGGGCTTTGACAGGGAAGCTCCAATGTTGTCCATGAGAGAACGAGCTGGATCCACGTTTTACTTAGATACCCGAACAGAACAAAAGAATGGAACACGCACATCTATCGATATCATCCAGTCTCCCCGCGTTGACCCACGCATGAGTTTTGATGGGCCAATCTTCCTTTTTCGGGACGTGGGAGATGACGCTGAGCCCAGCGGACCAGTACAGCTCCCCGCCTAACGAATCCGCTGCAGTAAAATTAACGTGGGGTCAAGATAGGGATAGAGACGAGTCGCTTACAACCGTCTCGCGGTCCCATGCCATTCGGCCTGAAAGAGCGAATAGACATAGGACCACCCAATTGGAATCTATCTGAGAACAGTGTAGGCCCATTCAGACCCCACAGAAGACCAGATCTAGCAGCGAGCGATATAGACTGAATGCAGCATCAGCTTGAATCGGTAAGCGAATGCCTAGAGACGTACCACGCCTGGAAAGATGGGTCGGGATACTTGGCCGTGCGTTTCCGACTTCACGAAGGATGTATCTCCTCCGAGCCCCGCGATTTCGTGCACAGTTTTGAGATAAACGCCTTCGGTGGGCGAGAGTCGGTCGTTCCGACTGTCTAGCACAAACGTGTGCGAAAGTGCCGACTTCACAGACTGCCCCGCGGCCTCTCGCATACTGCATCATGCTTCAGCGGTGTTGGTAAATGCAAAAGATGGACGGAAAGCACCTTAACGATGCTTCGGGCTTCAGACTCCCGATGTGCCGGAGTACAGCTTCATACGCGAATTCGTGCATCCCGCTGGGTATCCGCCCGCTCTGATCGTCACAAGTTAAATAAGGTGTCTATATCGCGATAAAGGTGCTAACCTAGCTCACCCTGACAAGAGCCTTCGCGCCCCGGAGTGCCTCAGTACAGCTCGCGAAGCTGGACTGATCTCTTTCGAGCCCATATACGTGCATTTCGCCGTAGGTATTGAGGTTAGACGTCATGGGGGCCGTGAATGTAGCGTTGAAGGCTCTCCGCGTCGTGGTTCCAAAAGAGACATTGGCCTCGAACGTTTCTGCTCCTCCAAATACGTTACGCAGTCGCGCTATGATACTCTGACCGACAGCCGTGAATTTTCGCCCACAGAGAAAGGTTCAGAGACGTACAGCGCTCCCCTCGTTATTCCCTACTTCCGTCGAGCTCTTAGCATAGAACCGGCCCTTTTCTCTCGTCTTGAAAACGAGGTCCACGTCGTGCTTCGAAGCCAAGGGTGCCGTGGCACGTTCTAATTTGACATCTACCGCGTGGAATATATCTGTTCGCTGGAGGACGTCCGCAATGTGCCGCGCAGCATGCAGCACCGTCTGCAGGTCGTTTTCTGCGCTTGGTGGTGGGATTAACGGATCAATGAGGAATCGCAAGAACGACGGGCGCGTATGGTGTGCACCCTCGACGCGCACGGACGATATTTGCGACGGGGTAGTAAGATTGCTGTTAATCTACGGATTTGGGGTCACCGGTGGAAACAAAGAGAGCACAGAGTGCTCACGATTTCCGAAAGGTGCATCACCGCCGATTCGTATTCGCCCCGCAGCTTTTTCGCGATCCGTTCCTCCTGCCATTTGCGAATCTTCTCGATATCTCGTTCGTCTGGTTCAAAGTCTCGAGGAGAGGACGAGTTTTGCAAGGGTGGCCGCAAACCAGGCGGCTTTTCTTCCATAGAGAGAGTTGTTTGGTTTCAAAGCAAACGCCAATCTACGCCAAGCGACCAAATGGGCAATACACTCCCACGAACCTGACTTCAACCCAACTTGTACAGGATTTCTCGCCAAGCCTTTACGCATTCCGCAATGATACTTCAACAACCTCCCGCCTTCAACTTGAAACCCTCTCAACGACTTCCTCGGCTTTACAGTGATTTAACTCAAGTCTTTATGATGGCGGCACCTTAGTTTTGGCAAAGGTATTCAGTTATGCCATGTGGTGGCGTTTCTCGGTCCGGGTTCGGAACATTGCTCTTACAGCAGCGGAAGGCTGTGGACTGGACTGGACTCTGAATCTGCCGGTATGGCAGATAGCCAGCTGTACAGTCGTCTCCTCCTCTCCAAAGGGGCTGGCTATCCTCTCTGGCTACCAGAGCCATATGACGATCTACCAACGGAATACAAAGAAACAGGGTGCTCTATCGGAGACGTTGGAGTAATAACTAGCGAGGTAAGGCCCTTGTTGCCGCCTTTCTATGGAGGATAAATAGCCTGTAGGGCGCTTTCGATTTTATCTTCAACATCTGTGTGCCAGGAGATCACCCTATCAATAGAGTAGGCGTCCCTGAAGACTTTGAAGTCGTTGCTCTGGGACAGGGCGATATCCGCCGGGCACCGCGGCATTACTCCCCAGGCTCCGATATTTCAAGCGCGAAGCTCAAAAAGCGGAATCTGGCCATTGATGCAAACTCGGGAGACAATCCGTAAATAATTCCCCGTTTGTCTTAATACTCACCGTTCAATGAGTATAGAATGATTCCCGCCGGCGGAGGTGCAGGATTTTCCATTTCAACGTCCTCCCGAGAAGCCGCAGTTCTCCTCCTCCCCGATGGTGGCGCGAGCATTGATCTCCGCCGAAAACAAGTATTTCGAGACTATGCACTGAAGCATGCCGATAACTGGTATCGTTTTGTAAATATCCAACTCGGCCGGATGATCGACAACGGCGCAATTTATTTGGTCACTGGAGCCGACAAAACTACTTCTTGGGGAGTAGCCTGTTTCTCACAAGACACTTCCGAGGGCGAGATCTCATTAGAGCTCAAAGCGTCTCTGGTTGCAACAGGTCATGTTTCTTACTCGTGGCAGTCTACCAACGTCACCCCAGTCGCGTCTCGCGCTGGCCCAGAAGAGCCCGGGAATTTGAACCAGGCAGTATTCCTCCGTGGCTACAAAGTAATGCTGAGAGAGAGATTCGCGACCCTGAGAGGACCTGTGAAGGTTTTCCCGGTGGAAGGTGCCAAACCCCGGGATTTATTGGCGCGGAAATCCTTTGTGCCCTACTCTGAAATCAAGCAGTCATCAAGAGCGGACATATCTGGATCTGGATCATCGGGACCCGCGGACGGCGAGGTTTTCATCGATTTTTTTCCTGAACCTCTTCACGTAGGTGTGGTGAGAATGCGTATAACACGCCCTGAAACCTTCCAGGTTTACCACCCTTCCGACCTGATAAACGCATTGCTTTTGGAGAATGTGGGTTAATTTATTGTCTGCTCTTCGTTGCGCTGAGGCCGCATATAGACGCAAACCACCTCTGTTGCGGTGACACATGATACAGAATGGAGTTCAGTCTTACAGGTGACATGTTCACTTTCAAAATTCAAGTGTTGCAACTCTGAATGTCGTTCCGCTTCTAGGATGAACCAAATATACCAGATGGTTCTGAACTATATCGCAGGTTGTGCGACAAATATACTCTAGGCTTGAGCGAGGATGGTAGCTATATAGTCATAGGACAGACACCTCTGCTCATTAAATTAACAGGCGGAGTTTTCTTCGATTCGTCTGAGGATATTCCAGAGTCTCCAACGACAGAATTTGGTCAATCATCCATTGAAAACAGCAACCTTAAGGCGGATAACCGCTCATCGGAGCAAAATGTCCCGAGAAACACAAGTGTTATCGAAGAGGCTATTGCGTCTGCGAGGCTTTCTCAAAACAGCGAGCGGGCTGTGCGACTTTTGCTGCTCGGACAGAGCGAATCAGGTACTTGATCCCTCTCCTTCTCTTTCCCTGAAGGAGTTGTCTGACGTCCATCCAGCACCCAAACCTCGAAATTTACGCAGCTTTTTTACTTCGATAACCGTAAGGAATCCATTTTCATCTTCGATCATTCTCACCCTCGCATCTACAAGGAATCTTCGACCAGCGTCAACATAATTAGCAGCGGTAAGACCCCATTTCTCGCCCATGATACAAACTCAAAAGTGGTGAATCCAGTTCGGGATATGGTGACCATACAAAATCTGGCCACAACTGACCTTTTGTGATCCTTGGTTTATTGTGGTAATCTGGTCCATTTGTGTTGTCTCGATTAATAGGTGCTCGGATTCCGAGTTAAGTAGTTTCCAGACGCGTGTGAACATCAATGTATCACGACACCGCGGTGTGTGCATCAAACGCGTGTTTCGTCGCTCCGAAGATCCGATACGCATGACCTCTTATCTAATTCTATAAATTAAAATGTCAATGAGATTTTCGTCGGTCTTCCCGTCTTGTCCGGCCCCACCAGTCCGAAGGACTTTTCTTCCTCTCTTCAAATGGCTTCCTACGTTCACTCAATGACCTCTGGATCTCTGCCGTCCGACTACGCTGCCGTCTCTCGATATGCTGCAGCTCACCCCACGGAAACAGAGCAAAATGCAGATTCTGCCCACGCTGAATCAAGTCACACGAGCAACTCCCATATTGCCAGGCGGCCCTCTCGTCCATCCATGGCTGCTCCAACCATTGCGCACAATCTGCATTTGACGCTTCCCCCAACTGAGACCACTCCCCTGCTCAATTCTGACCCTCCGGTGCCCCGGATTCAAGAGGAATACCCCTCTGACAACGATCTATCTACGACTGAAGTATATCTTTCCGAACTGTGGATTCTCACAAAATATTCGTCAGTGTTTCGAATCCATACAATCTCCAACATATCATTCTAAACGCGATTCGAATTTTTCTAAGACTTCCCGTATTTGGAACACACTTGCTCGAGTACAGCTTGATCATGGCCCCAGTCTTGAGCATCGGTCACTTGTCAACGGGGACGACCGCCCTTGCTGGAATTACCCTCGTGCGTCCCCATTTTTTTTGACTCACGTTCGAATGGCCCATGCTGTGCAGGGCTCCATGACCGCCAGTGTTTCTGGGTTCTCTATTCTCCAAGGCTTCGTCAGTGCCTTAGATACGGTCCTACCCTCAGCATGGACTTCACCACAGCCGAATCTGGTGGGACTCTGGTCTCAGCGCATGGGTTGTTTTTTCCACTCTAACCATTTTAGCTGAACCGCTGATTTATCGATTAGCCGTCCTAATGGGGGCCGGACTAATCGTGAGTATTCTCCATTCTCTGCGTACTCGGAGGACTTGGCGTGATGAATGGCTTGTACAGCCAATGTATTTCATTTGGTTCAACGCGGAAGCAATTCTTCTCGGTCTTAAGCAGGATCCGGAAGTTGCGCGGCTGGCTGCTCTATATTTGAAGTGGGTTTCGTTGGGCCTCCCCGGTAAGCCAATCCTATTGCTGTTTCCGAAAGGGCTATTTCAAGCAAGTTTTTCCAGCCTATGCTTTCAATTTGATCAGCCGGTATGATTCCCGTCCACACTAAATAATGTTTTAACCTTTGAGTACCTCAGCCGGTACTTCCAATCACAAGGTATTTATCGGCTTTACGATTCAATCTACAAGTAGCCCATGTTTTTTATTCTAGGTTTGTTCGCGGTCCCCACTCGAATTATCTGCATTGTGGCCCCAATTAATGCTCTACTCAACTACATTCTGGGTACGCAGAGCTTTTTTTTTTTTTCAAACCAGTCCCTTACCAACGTTTTAGTGTGGGGTCCGGAGCCAGTTCGGCTCGGATTCATCGGGGCACCTATTGCTACTGCTTGCGCGTTTAACCTTGTCTGCCTCATGAACATTTTCTACGGGGTATTCATTGCTCCCCGCACGGCATGGCAGCCCATCTCGCGCCGCAGCTTTACCAGTCTCGGCGTCTTGCTGCACCTCGGGCTTTCCGGTGTTGGTATGTGAACCGATAAACCTCCATTATTTTTGAACCTAAAGCTTTCGGGACGTAGGGCAAACGGCCTCAGAGTGGTGGGCTTGGGAATTGGTTGCATTGGCTGCATCCTTGTGAGTGCCTGCACCGTCCACTGGTCACGACAGGTTTAACCATGCTCAATAGGCTCGGCCCTGTTTCACTGGCGACGCAATCCATTCTTCTCTCCTCGGCATCGACGACGTACCAAGCGCCATTTGCTCTCGGCGTCGCAACATCAGTCCGGTCAGTCGGTCTACTTCTATTATACTGTCCCGCGCTCATCGCGCATTTAGCATCGGGAACCTTCTTGGCGAATTCAACTCAACACGCGCAAAAGTGGCTGCCAACACATCCATTTTGATGGCGCTTGCGCTCAGTTTGGTGTTCAGGTATTCTTCTTCGGAAATCTAGCCACCAATGCGCTTCTCATATGGTTCAAATCAGTGCCATGTTTACGGGGTTCAGAAATTCATGGGCGTATCTCTTCAACGATGATCCAGGTATGTTGAAAGACGTATTCAGGTTGACTTGGCAATTAACCCAATTCAGTCGTGGTGGAACTCGTTGCGTCTATTTTACCCCTCGTGGCACTGTTCCAAGTGTTCGATGGAACTAGTGCGGTGGCCGGCGGAATTTTGCGCGCGAAAGGAAAACAAGTGAGCAGCACTGCGACGAGAACGCAGCCTGACTCATCTGACTAACGACTTCCTTGTCTCTAGATGACGGGTGCACTGTTAAATCTCAGGTAAGATGCTTGCAAAACGTGGAACCCGGAGCTGACTTCGTCGCAGTGCTTACTATATCATTGGTATGCATCGGGTCTTCTCTGAGTCCGCGAGTATGCTGAGCCCCCTCCCCCAGGAATCCCATTCGGAGCTTGGCTGGCGTTCGACCGGGACCTTGGGTTGCACGGTCTCTGGATTGGGCTCACCGTTTCTCTCGTTTATTGCGCGGTGTTCGGAACGCTGCTTTGTGTGAGAACCGATTGGGATCGCGAGGTGAGAAAAGTCGTTGCTCGAATTACCGCAGAGAGCAAGGCCAGAGGTGGCCAGGACGACGTTTGAACTTGATGAACTTGACGACTGGATATAAACGATTTACTTACGCGTATTTACGGATTCCTACGATGAACAAAAACAACGGTACCGGGATATGGAGCAGCATATGTTTCTTGATTATAGCAATACGACGCGCCTCTTTGCTTCCCATCGGAAAAGGTCCATATGCTATTCCTTTTTTTATTTTATATTTTTTTTAAATAACACATCAACACACATCGCTACTTCGGCGAGACATATATCGAGCGAATGGAAAATCCCTGTGGATCTCGTCGGAACGGGGACCGGCGAAATTTGAACCAAGAGCTCCTTCAAGTTACACGTGTTGCCGAGGATAGTCAGTTCTCTCAAATCGAATAGTGAAAATAATTCGTTCATCACAAATTCCTCGTTACATGACGTTGACGTAAGTTGATTCAAAACCGAGACAATCCATCGTAAATCATAATCAGTGCAGGGAGAAGTTTTTCTGGAGAAGGTTAGGGAGGTCACAGGCGCAGTATTTATGTAGATTCAACATACCCGGAGCGTACGACCTTGCAGTTGCAGGGTAGGAACGACAATCAAAAAGAGTCCAGTGACGATTCTGGAAAAAAAGAGTTGAAAACCGTCTCTCTCGGTGTAGAGATCAACTTACGCGGCTTCAACACCGAATACTTGGAAGGCTCCGTGTTCCATGGCCCATGGGACTTGGAAGAATGCAACACCGAATCCTGCGGACATTCATTACACAGAACCATAAATTAAGAAGGCGATATACCTCCAAGGGTTCGACATAAATTGATTAAAGCACTGACTTCTCCCTAGGAATATAGATTCAACCACGGATTCAAGTCGGGAAATTGGGCCACTTACTTGGTGCTTGGGGAAAGCATCGTTACAGTATGCGTAAACGGCGACGGTGTTGATCATCACGGCAAGCTCGGCCAATCCCCAGCCCATTATAATCGCGCCGGGGCTGAGGTGATTCTGGAAAGAGGCCCCAAGCACGCAAAAGCCGCAAATGTAGATTGGAATGGCGACGTAGCAAGCCCTGTCAAGTGCAACATTGAACAAATTTGCACACGCGATGTGTAAAATATTTACCAAAGACGACTCTCCGCTTCGAAGACACCCTTGTTGCGCCTGATGCTGAAGTTCATGATCCAGTCGTTCATATACCGACCGATCAATTCTCCCACGAAGACTGAGACCTGTGGAGCGTCAAGTGAGAAGTTTGGACCGAAATATCTGTGTTAATTTTACAATCGGGGTTCCGTATCCTCCAGCTATTGCAAATTCCGACCACGCGAACCTGAGAATAGATTGTCAGGCACAGAAGACGGAAGACTGGAATCCCGAACCCAAGTGGAGGGGGACTTCCAAGGAAAACGGCATTTGTGACCTGAGAATATCATGTAAAAATTTTCAGAGAAAAGTGTCAGAAAAATTGCTTGCATTTATACCAATGCTGAATCCGAAGAGGAAGGCCTAATAAATGTCTAGGTTGAGTATTATGAGGTCCAGATCAGCATCAAGCTTACCTCAAATACCAACAGACCAAAGATATGAGGTCGCCAGAATACTGATTTGCAATCCAGTTGAGCCTGTGTCGCGAGAAAATAGAAAGACGTACCGTTCAAGGGTGAAATAATTGCCTCAGTCCACGACACACGATACTTGGCCATTTTCAGGCCAGTTAAGCCCACAAGTGACTCGATGCGGTAACGAAGTCCAGTGGTCGGACGAGGAGGGATCGGCTTGACTGTTCGATCGTACATACTGAACCAAACAATTAGAATTCTCGCATGTGGTATCAGTTGTTGCGCACGTTTCTTCCATGAAGAAGATAATCAAAATCACCACGATTGCGCCGTACATGGAGCCTATTCCGTATGCCCACCGCCACGACGTGCGAGCAACTAAGAAACCAAAGGCAAACGGAGAAAGGAATGGGGACACGATGAAACCCATGGTCCAGAAATTCAACTACAATTGTTAATGGTAAGCGAGTCGGCGACTTGAAAACATATGTAGGAGCTTGGACGAACCATGCGAGCTTGCAAATGGAACGGATACAAGTCTGTGACCACGTAGAGTCCCTAAGCGCCGACTGGTTAAAAAAAGTGGCAGCATGAGAGTGTCGGTGCTTACAGTGACTTGTGGCGCAGTCCTGGGATTGATCCAGTGTGAGTGACAAAGAAGAAGAAGACATGAATCAAGCGCACCCGAAGAATGCAGTCAGACAACGCATGGCTGGAGTCCATCTCAGCTAGGATAATTGGGTATCGAAGAGAGCACTCACCGGTGAACGTCTTGAGATTAGGGGCGAACGTCGCGCCTACCAGGAACCCGAGAGCTAACAGCTGTACGTATAATTAGCAGTTTTGTGAAAAGATTGCGGCATTCCGACCTGTGACCAGAATAGAACCGGCAGGCGGCCAATACGCCGTATCACCATGCTGCCAGTGGTTCAATACAAATTTTAGAAAAACTTCTATACGCGCACTCACACAGCCGTTATTCCTCCCCAGCCTAGGTCAAAGAAATTAGAGGCCGAAAAACAAGGGGGCCATCGTTCCACCGACCGAGTAAGAAAATACTCCAACTGTATTTGACATGTCAGTCCAGTCTCAAACTTCCCAATAGAATGTTGGCGCACTTTGACGTGAGATTGTTGATTACACCTGGGTTCGTATCGTACTGCGCGGCAAGTTTGAATATCGCAGCAATGCCTAGACATACGTCAGCTTCAACAAAAATTGAATGGATAGTTCAACACACCGATGCCCGAGTCAAAATCAGGAACGATTGCCGCCTTTCTGTGCGTAAGCCCGGTATTGACGGGGTCGTCTTTGTGGGCGCACCAAAGTAATGATAACCAACAGCAGCGACTTGCGTCTGTCGCTCCAGTTCTGAGGATCGTCGGGAGAGTCTGTGGGCTTTCCGCGGCTATCAGCGGTAGAATCTGGAAGATCAACAGTTACTCACCTGCGGCCAAAGCACCTTGGTCCCATCACGGGAAAGCTTGAGGCGCGACGCGACGCTCTCGCCGAATTCGACCTTGGCCTCCCTGATGCGTCGCCATGTCAGCGGCTATGTACTGTAAGACTGGACCTGAGCGCACTCTGGATCGATGACCAAACGTCCCGCCGCCTGCTCATGGAACGAATAAAGGTCGATCTCCGAGTGCTCGCTGATACTGTGCTCGGCGTCGTTCTTCTCGTTTTCGGTCTTGCCTTCGGTGGACATGGTGGGCGAAGAGAGAGGGAGTACAACGGCATTCAAATCACCTGAGAACTTATAGTGGTCTCACACGAGTTCATCCACAAATGGATATTGTCTCCCATCTCACCTAATTCTCAATTCGCATGTTGGACGGCGTGTTAGATTCGGCTCGGTATCATCTTCCTCCGTAAACTCACGATTCTGGGTTGGCTTTGCTGGTAACTGGCAAGACAATAGAGCGACCAAGGCTGATAAAAAACACATCCGCTTGAAACGGGGGGCACATGAATATCTGTGCGCGCCAATGAAAACAAAAACGAGCACAGAATACTCGACGAAAGCGGCGTGCCGTGTGCGGAAACAAGACTGCCTGCTAAATTTGAAAAGGCACGCAGCAGAATGCTTCCTCGAACTCTGTTTTTATTTTTAAACCAAAAGAACAGAATAGGTTTAAGCTGCAAACGCGACCGAAGCACTTCCGGATGCGTGCAATGGCAATGGCATCTATATCGCGGCGTTCAGCGATAGCAGAAACAACCGAATAAATTAAAAAACTTACAGAAAGAAGATTACTGAGCCCGACATATTACTTCGCCAGACAGCTTCAGCTGTACCGCCTCCCGAGCCTCCAGCCACTCATTCTCCTTGTCGTTCGTTCTTATAACGATAATCTCCCCCAGGCCGAGAGGCTTCACATTCTGTGCTCGCCTGCCCGTGCACAGTCGCCGAATCTCGGTGAGATCCATGAAGACGTGTTTGCTGGGTTTGCTGATGATCTCCATGTGGTGCAGCACAGGCAAATCGTTGCGGTACTTGAGGTCCGCCCATATCCGCTTCTGCGCGTCGTTTACGGTGAGAAATGCAGCAGGGGACGGCTCAGCGATGGTTCCGCGCGTCAAGTTGGAGACGAAACCACTGCGCAGGAGGATGGACATTATGCCGAGATTCTGGGTGCTGTGGTTGACGGCGATTTTCTGGTGCCGTGCACGGAAGGCATTCTGGACGCGAGCACAGAGGTCGTGCGGAAGGGGCATTGAAAAAATGAGCCACGTCTGCGTGTGTTTGGAATCAAGGCTCCTGCCAATCGTGCATATACTGTAGACGCATTTCCGCTGTCTCCATATGGAGAACTCGCTTCCTTTCCCGACGACATACTTCTTGGCATTCCCAGCATTGTGCCCAGCACTTCCCATCTGCGCGCCAACCCTGCGACCCCAATCGGATATTTTTCTTAGGCCAGACCGTCTACAAAATGCAACTTTATCAATGATCTTGTTGATGTAGAAGTCTGGATTCAGACTGGCGTTATCGGCCATTTTGGTTCAACTGTAAACTGCTCCCGCCTCAGCAGAGAATGTGTCTTCCACGCCTTGTGCCTTTGACCTTTCGGCAATTTAGATTTACCATCCATGTGGCCTCGTCGGAACTTGTCTGCATTCTTGCACACTGAGGGCTGGCATCTTCCCATTCAACAGCTTCTTTTCTCCTCGGCAGAGTGGATGAGATGTTTTTCCGTCTCTGGCGTGGAAAGTGCGTGGAAGCTGACGAAGCTGGCGACAAATATGACCGTCCGTATGCCATTGCCAAGCGCGGGTGCACTGCTGCCGTAAAAATCGGTTCTTGAAGTCGTTTCGGACGCTTTCGGACGTCCTCGGTCCTTGGTCGGCCATTCAGAATTTGACCGATGTCACGGCTCCCGCGACCTGGTTGACTCATCATTTTGTTGATCGTCTCCATTTGTGGATGAACTCGTGAGCAAATCCACTAAAAGTTTCTCACCTGATTGATGTCACAAGCGTTGCCCAACGTCCCTCTCTCTTCGCCCACCATGTCAACCGAAGGCAAGACCGACAACGAGAAGAACGGCGCCGAGCACAGTATCAGCGAGCACTCGGAGGTCGACCTTTATTCATTCCATGAGCAGGCGGCGGGACGTTTGGTCATTGATCCCGAGTGCGCCCTGGTCCAATTCCACTTTGCATTCAGTCGTTGACATTGCGACGCACCAGAGAGGCCAAAGCCGAGTTCGGCGAGAGCGTCGCGTCGCGCCTCAAGCTTTCCCGTGATGGGACCAAGGTGCTTTGGCCGCAGGTGAGTCGTTGTTGATCCTCAAGATTCCACCGCTGATATCCATGGAAAGCCCACAGACTCCCCCGACGATCCTCAGAACTGGAGCGACAGACGCAAATCGCTGCTGTTGATTATCATCACTTTGGTGCGCCCACAAAGACGCGCCCGTCAATACCGGGCTTACGCACAGAAAGGCGGCAATCGTTCCTGATTTTGACTCGGGCATCGGTGCGTTGAACTATCCATTCAATGTTTGTTGAAGCTGACGTATGTCTAGGCATTGCTGCGATATTCAAACTTGCCGCACAGTACGATACGAACCCAGGTGTAATCAACAATCTGACTTCAAAGTGCGCCAACATTCTATTGGGAAGTTTGAGACTGGACTGACATGCCAAATACAGCTGGAGTATTTTCTTACTCGGTCAGTGGAACGATGGTCCCTTTGTTTTTCGGCCTCTAATTTCTTTGACCTAGGCTGGGGAGGAATAGCAGCTGTGTGAGTGCGTTTGCAAACGTTTTTTCATTGATTGAACCAAGGCTAGCATGGTGATACGGCGTATTGGCCGCTTGCCGGTTCTATTTTGGTCACAGGTTGGAATGCGGCAATCTCCTCACAAAACTGCTAATTATACATACAGCTGTTAGCTCTCGGGTTCCTGATAGGCGCGACGTTTGCCCCCAACCTCAAAACGTTCGCTGGTGAGTGCTCTCTTCGATACCCGATCATCCTAGCTTAGGTAGGCTCGAGCCATGCGTTGTCTGACTGCATTCTTTGGGTGCGCTTGATTCTTGTCATCTTCCTCTTCGTCGTTAACACTAAATAATTGCCAGGACTGCGCCACAAGTCACTGTAAGCACTCACACTCTCGTCCTACCACTTTTTTCAACCAGTCGGCATTTAGGGACTCTACGTGGTCACGGACTTGTATCCATTCCATTTGCAAGCTCGCATGGTTCGTCCAAGCTCCTACATATCTTTTCAGGTCGCCGACTCGCTTACCATTAACAATTGTAGTTGAATTTCTGGACCATGGGTTTCATCATATCCCCATTCCTTTCTCCGTTCGCCTTTGGTTTCTTAGTTGCTCGCACGTCGTGGCGGTGGGCATACGGAATAGGTTCCATGTACGGCGCAATCGTGGTGATTTTGATTGTCTTCTTCATGGAAGAAACGTGCGCAACAACTGATACCACATGCGAAAATTCTAATTGTTTGGTTCAGTATGTATGATCGAACAGTCAAGCCGATCCCTCCTCGTCCGAGCACTGGTGTCCGTTACCGCATCGAAACACTTGTGGGTATAACTGGCCTGAAAATGGCCAAGTATCGTGTGTCGTGGACTGAAGCAATTATTTCACCCTTGAATGGTACGCCCTTTTCGTTGGTTTTTCGTTACAAATGCTCAACTGGAAATTAGTGTTCTGGCGCCCACATATCTTTGGTCTGTTGGTATTTGAGGCATGTCTAATGACAATTTGACTGCCATAAGCTTTTAACACATACATTCAGGCCTTCCTCTTCGGATTTGGCATTGGCATAAATGTACGTCAAAAAAAATTGACACTTTTCTTAAATTTACATTATCAGGTCACAAATGCCGTCTTCCTTGGAAGTCCCCCTCCACTCGGGTTCGAGATCTCATTCTTTCGTCTTCTGTTCCTGAAGGCCGACGATCTATTCTCAGGTTCGCGTGGTCGGAATTTGCCATAGCTGGAGCATACGGAACCCCTATTGTAAGATTATCACAGATATTTCGGTCCAAACACCTCACTTGGCACTTCATAGGTCTCAGTCATCTTGGGAGAATTGATCGGTCGATATATGAACGACTGGATTATGAACATCAGCATCAGACGCAACAAGGGTGTCTTTGAAGCGGAAAGTCGTCTCTGGTGAATATTTTAAGCATCGCGTGCGCAATTTCGTTCAACGTGAACTCGACAGGGCCTGCTATGTCGCCATTCCAATCTACATTTGCGGTTTCTGCGTGCTTGGGGCCTCTTTCCAGAATCACCTCAGCCCCGGCGCGATTGTAATGGGATGGGGATTGGCTGAGCTTGCCATCATGATCAACACCGTCGCAGTTTACGCATACTGTAACGATGCTTTCCCCAAGCACCAAGTAAGCGGGCCGATTCCCTGACTCTCATCCTTGGCTGAGGCTGAGTTCCTCCCAGGGAGAAGTCAGTGCTTTGATCAATTTATGTCGGGTCCTTGGAGGTATGCTGCCCTCTTAAGCAAGGCCTGGTTCCGTGAACTGAATGTCCGTAGGATTCGGTGTTGCATTCTTCCAAGTCCCATGGGCAGACAAGCATGGAGCCTTCCAAGTATTCGGTGTTGAAGCCGCGTAAGTCAATGTTTCCACAGAGACGGTTTTTACCAAGTCTTTTCGACAGAATCGTCACTGGACTCTTTTTGATCGTCGTTCCTCCGTTGCAACTGAAAGGTCGTGCACTTCGGGTATGTTGAATCTACAACTAACTGCACCCGTGACCTACCTAACATCCTCCAGAAACACTTCTCCCTGCACTAATTTACGATTTCGAACCACGTCTACGTTGTATGTAGCGAGGAATTTTGTGATGAACTACGAATTATTTTCACTACTGGACTTCTTTGGTGCTCAGAGAAGTGATCAATGGGGTTAAAGAAAAAGCTCTCGGTTGCAATTTGGGTTGTCTACCACCTCTGGGTCGCTTAAGTTGGCATAAGTACATGTAAGTCTTCGTAGCATCCAAATAGCACAATAATTCCTGTTACGTACGTTCAAATCAGCGATTTGACCTGGCCTAAGCGACTGTATGTTGAGTATCTTCAACCAAGGCCCTGACTGTCTTTGAACTCGGCTATTGAGAAGAATCGTAATGTCCCTTCGGCCACGGCGCCTTTCATGCATCAGTTGCACAAAAAGTTGAACTGTCGAGGAGCGCGGTGTGTTCGATCCTTCACTTTTTCTCACTGGCGCAGACTGAGTTGGGTTGTAGATCTGTTTGTCACAAGGTGGCAAAAAAAAGTTGCCGAGTTAGTTTCGACGCATTATGACAAGCTTGGGTGCAAAATTTCATGCAGAGTTCTCAGCTCGGCAGACGCCCTGTCGAGTTGATCTTCCCGGCCAAAACGTGATCTCGGGTTAGTTCTGTTAGACAATTTGGAGCTTGCCGAGCTTTTCTAGTCTCTCGTAGACGATACAACAAAACGGTGCATGTTGTAAGTAGAACTTTGCTCTGACATAAAATTCAAATAACCGGAACCATTGTTGAAACCAGCCTCAAAGTTTGGAAGGATGAGGAAGCAGACTCTGGGGGTCACCTCTCAGAGAATTCTACCACTATATGAGCAGGCCAGAACTTACTAGACAATTTGGAGTGCAAGCACTGGAGGAGCAGGGCCATCATTTTAATTCCAGATAAAAGTTGAGTGAGCAAGACTCTCCTCCCCTGTCTTTTTGATTTGAGCCCAGAACGGCTGAGAAGAGAAGATTTTCAGACGTGCGCGCAAGCCCATGCTGGTCGAATGTACGGCAGACCGGAGTTGTGCCGTCCCGGCAACTTCAGCATGAGATCGGATCAGTTCCGCGTTGCGCCGTCTTGGCCTTCCTTGGCCTTCTACCTTGTGCCACGACGCTCCGCAACTCTGTTGTATCCCAGTTTCCTGGTGCGAGAGCGACTTCACCAAACGCCGGCTTTACTTTCCCCGCTGACCTACATTTTGGCCTGTTCTACTATTTGGTTTTCAATGATTTTACGGTTGGACTGGCATTCGAGCCTCGCAGTCTCTTTCGATACGATGCACGGATTGACACGAGTTTTCGTACGCATTTACTGGACCCACAGCGTACGACCAACCTCTCTTTCATCGAAATTCCGGTCGCCAATTATCTTCTTCTATGCCCAGCGTGCTCTCGTCATTCCTTATGGGCCTGTTATGCGTCCCTGGGCGGCGGAGTTTCCCTGCCCTGTCGGCTACTGTGGTGCGAGAAGCTCCGTCGTCTGGGCCCCTCTTTTCCCATGAACCTCGGCCCCGTCCGAACGGTATGGAATCGGTCTCTTCTTCCACAGAGTGTGCGGCCGCGGTATGCTTGGATAACAGAACTAGGTAAGGATCATTTCAGCTATGTTCGATCGGCTTTCTACTGCACTATGTACAAAGTTATCGGCACTGAAAACTCAGATGCCGGTGGTTGCCGCAGGATCTCAATTCAAACCGACATTCCGGTATCTCGAACTATAATCTCCACATCAAGCCTTATCTACCGCCCCGTATTGTTCCCGGCCTTATCATCTTGAGAACGCTGTCAACCCATGGTTTTCGCTGCCGTGGGATGCTTGCTGAAGGATAAGACTCAGGTAGCAGCATATAAGATGGTTCCAGATATGTAATATCACTGCTGTCCTACAATAACCACCAGACGGCCCTCCCAGGATGGCGGTTATATTCTTTGCTGGTTGATCACAGTGGTGCCAGTGACTCCCGTCTGGCTTCCCCGCAGAAGGTCTCTCGTAACGCAGCCCTCTTCGAAGAGATACAGAATACCCCACGGGGCGCCTATAAGCACCACCCATGGAGTTCAAGACCTTTGCACACCAATGTCTCTCTACCGCCAGCTCACCAGAATATTTCTTGTAACCGTTTTCACATTCTGCGTCCGTGCGCAATCGGCATTGCCAATTATCGACCTGGGCTACGCACAGTATCAAGGAACGGTCACTCCATCCAACATAACACAGTTCTTGGGAATCCGATACGCGACAGCACCTTTAGGTTTGTGTATTACGTGTATCTATATCTGGCGAATTTAAATCACCGTAGGGGATCTACGCTTCCGCGGCCCTCAGCCACCCGAAAAAGTCGCGGGTGTGCAGCAGGCAACCATCCCGCCCAATGAGTGTTTCCAGACCTCGAAAGGACTGTCTGCGACCAATCCTCTGGAAACGCGCGACATTATTGAGACCGAAGACTGTTTATTCCTTAAGTTTGTGCTTAAATCTGGAGTCTAAACTCGGCAACTGCTAATTTACTATCGCATGGCAGCGTGTACTACCCGAGTGATGCGGTAGGCGCTCCTGCTAAAGGCCTTCCGGTGATTGTTTTTATCCACGGCGGCGGGTGCGTGGGCACGTACACTCAGTGTTCCGGATTCGATGGAATCTCTATTCCAGCTATCTCGCTGGGCATGCCAGCGCCACCGATGGTGCAGACTTAATCAACCAAAGCAACAGAGGACTCGTCGTCGTAATCATTCAGTACCGTCTCGGTGTTTTCGGTGCATCAAAAATACTCCCTAACGATCGCCAGTTGAAGACTTATCCTGTCTCTAGGTTTCCTCGCTGGTGAGAAAGTGAAGAAAGATGGCGCCTTGAATGCCGGGCTGCGTACGTATCGGGTTTTCCGCGTGGACATCATCCTGACGACCTATGCCGCTGCAGTTGACCAAGATGTGGCGCTGCGATGGACCAATAAATATGTATGTCTTGTACGGTTTATCCTGCATCGTGCCGCTTTAATCCTGCTTACATAGGTTTCTTTATTCGGTGGTGATCCCGCCAAGGTGACCATCTGGGGTCAATCTGTATGCTATTATCAGCTTCGGAGCGCCCGAAACAATTTTTAATTTGGCATTTAGGCAGGCGCGGGATCCGTACTTCAGCACATCGTAGCCAATGGGGGGAGGACCGAGCCGCAGCTGTTCAGAGCCGCGATGACCAGCTCAACTTTCTTGCCTTCACAGTACCACTACAACGACCGCGTACCCGAAGTGTGCCCTCTTTGTTTCCGGGAGCGTAAGATCTGAATCGATATTCACAGCTCACATTCAGTAAAGTTGTGGAGGAAACAAAGTAGGCGATCTCCTGAACCTTTAGGGTGCTGTTTGATTGACGTTTGATATTAGCTGCACCTCTGCGGCCGATACGATGGCCTGTTTGAGGTCCGCCGACGCCGACTTGCTACAAACCATTAACATCCAAATCAATAACGGCGGTTTCTTCGGCACATACACGACTGTTGTGTGTGTTGATGAGACGTATATTACACAACGGCCCACGCTGTCTTTGCTCCAGGGAAAAGTTAACGGAGTACGTGATTCTCTGAATTGTTGAATTTGGACTGACTGATTTAGGGCGCACTCCTCTCGGTGACGAACACGTTCGAAGGCGTCAAGTTTGTTGATCAGACCCTGGGCGACATTCCAAACGCAACGGAGTACGTGCTCGAAGTATTCCCTAATTTCGAATTACCGCAGGCCAGCAAGGTGGGGGCCCTTTACGCGGGCTTGGGAACAAAGTTGTTCCAGAAGAACGCACTTATGGGAGAATGTTAGTGGAGCATGCTGATTCGAACTTGACTAAAATCCTTCCAGCGATATTCATCTGCCCGACATACCTCCTCCTCCGTGCGTTTGGCTCGCGGGCTTTCAAAGTATGTTCATTTTCAAGGCTCGTGAATCAAGGACTGATCTACGTATACACGTAGGGCGAATTTGCGATCCCCCCGGGCCAACACGCGAACGACTTGCCGTATTACTTCCCGTCAAGTGTGGCGCCGACTCCACCGCCGTTCAATAACCAAGCCTTCATCGACGCGTTCGCTCAGACCTTCACCTCTTTCGCAATGGCGCTGGATCCCAACGAGAAGGTGGACCCCACGACCATCACGCCGCCATGGAAGAGGTGGGATATAGACCATACCGAGATGCTCTTCAATGTGACCGACGACGGCCTGCTGCCCGTCGTGAGGCCGTTTAAGACCGATGATGGCCTTCTCGCGCGGTGCCGGTGAGTTCATTATGGCTCAATAGTTTCATTTTTGATTGATGGCGGCTGCGACAGATTCTGGGCGAGTGAAGGTGGTCTCACCGCCCAGTAGTACAAAGTTTAAATTCGGAAGATTGTGTTTTTAAATTGAAAATGCATGCAAGTGTCTATACGAGGTAGCTTATCCTCTTACTCGGTGAGCGAAAACGGTTGAGAATCAGGAGGTTCAACTTGGATTCAACTCTCGGAACTATCCGAATATTCGCGATCACACGCTTTGACCGGCTGCCGAAGTCGGCATGCCATTCTTCGATCAATGATGGCTGAACTGTTCTTGGACTGTTTCCTCTCGCCCTTACCTCCCTTCACCGCGCCCTTGCAAACAGAACACGTTGAATCGGGATGTCAACAACATAACCACGTTCTCCGTGTTCCCCCAGCCTATACTTGGCCATCGATGGGTACCACGCATGTCCATCACGATCAATGACGCAGTTGTGCAACCGTATTTATAGTGGGCTAGGGCGAGAACCCGGCCAGACACAACCTCTCTCCCGCACATCGACCTTGAACCATAATGTCTCTTTCACGCCACAGTGAGCTCTTATGTCTCCTCTTTTCGCTCGTGCTCACCCTTTGGCGTAGTCAACGCAGAAGAAGTCATCGCAAATTGCAAAGACCATCCGCATCGCAAGCATACAGGGCAAGAGGGTCGCCAGACGCTGCACCAGTCGTGGTCCCGCGACGAGGATGCAGCTCGCGCCCCCAAGTATACCATGCCTGAGGTTGGCATCCCCTCGAAAGCAGCATACCAAGTACGTCGGTTTCGCAAGCGTTTAGATCCTCGATTAAGGCGCGTTTAGTTGCTCCACGACGAAACGGCTCTGGACGGCAATCCCTTGCTCAATCTCGCCTCGTGAGTATATGCATGCGCTACCACCAATTTACGAGTTAAATCCGCTCCAGATTCGTCCACACATGGATGCCCGAAGAGGCTAACAAGTTGATCATGGAGGTAGGTCGTTAGAATTACATAGCACGGTCTCGCTTACGAGCGCCGGGCAGAATATCAATAAAAACCAGGTCGATCTTGACGAGTATCCCGCGGCCACCATCATCCACAATCGCTGCATCTCGATGTGTATGTGAATTTTCATCTGGTCCATTTGTTTCTGACGCGATTGATACAGTGGCCGACTTGTGGAAGGCCCCAAAGGAAAGCAAGGCCATTGGCACATCCACCGCAGGATCGTCCGAGGCGATCATGCTGGGTGGCCTTGCATTCAAAAAGCGCTGGCAGGAGGCAAGAAAAGCCGCCGGAAAAGACCATTATCACCCGAATATTGTGTTCGGCTCCAATGCACAAGTCGCGCTCGAGAAATTTGCGAGGTCTGTAAGACGCGACTTCCTATTTCTTCGCTCACCCAAGAATCAGGTACTGGGATGTCGAGGCGCGTTTGGTTCCGGTGAACGCGTCAACCAACTACGTCATGAATCCTCATGATGCGATCCCCTTCATTGACGAGAATACCATTGGTGTAAGTACTGGTTTATTAATACTTGGAACGCTCACCGACATTATCACCAGGTGATGGTCATTCTAGGAAGCACTTATACCGGCCACTTCGAAGTGAGTAAATCCCAAGATATTGTAGTGCGACTCTGACAAGGCTGCAGGATGTTCAACTCATGTCTGATCTCTGTACGTTCTCTTTCCGTAATCCATTGATAATTCTTTTGACGCTTCGCAGTGGACGACTTGCAGAAACGCACGGGCCTCGACATCCCCATTCACGTTGACGGTGCCTCTGGCGCCTTCATCGCGCCCTTCGCGTACCCGACGTACAAGTGGGGCTTCGACGTTCCCCGTGTCCACTCCATCAACACCTCCGGCCACAAATTCGGTATGACCTCAATGGCATCCTATGTCATGAACCTAAACGTCATTCCTAGGTCTCGTCTACGCTGGACTCGGCTGGATTTTGTGGAAGGACGAATCTATGCTACACAAGGACCTGATTTTCGAGCTTCGTGAGTTTCCTTGCTTGAAAATCCTTGTCGCTCGCCTTTTATTAATTGCCCATAGATTACCTCGGCAGCGTCGAATACTCCTTTACCCTGTACGCCTTCTTGCTTCTTGCTCCCCGTCGATTCTGAGCTCGACTCAATGTCTCGACAGCAATTTCTCGAAGCCTGCCGCTCCTATCATCGCACAGGTATTGTACCTCCAATACCAATTTCGCTTACATCAGCTCATATTACCCTAGATGTACAATTTCCTCAATTTAGGTTCGTGGCTTGCACGATCTTCATCACTTTGTTCTCACCCAATTCGCCCAGGCTTTGACGGTTATCGCCGTATCGCGATCAAGGACCTGCGCAATTCCCGCATGCTCTCGCGCGCTCGAGGCCACGTACTTTACGGTCCTTAGCAACATACACAAGCCCTCCGAGAAAGGTCGTGCGGAGTTAGAAAGCACCAACGACACGGACGATCCAGAACTCTACGAGCGCGGTCTCCCCGTCGTGTCCTTCAAGCTCTCTGACAAGTTTACCGCCGAGTACCCGCATGTGCAGCAGGCGTGGATCCAATCGATGCTCCGCACCAAGGGGTGGATCGTGCCCAACTACAATGCGCCTGAGGGCGAGGCGGAAACGCAGATCCTGCGCGTTGTTGGTGCGTAGAGCCGTGTTTCCAATGTTTTCCCATGCTCATACTAACATTACCTTTGTGCGCAGTCCGCGAGACTCTCAGCGAGGACTTGTGTGAACGGCTCATCGTGGATATTTTGGAGACTACGGAGCTCCTCATGGGTACGTCTGCGTATTCGCGGTCTACGTTCGCCGATCCCTCGTCTGCGACGCATGCCGGTGGCGCAGCTGCAGCCGTGGCGTTGCCCCACTCTTCCACGTTCTCCCCCGTTCCTTCCCATTCTTCCTATTCTCGTGCAGATGGCGGAGCCGTCGATGCAACTTTATCCCAAACCTCCACGTTCATACCCGCTCCTTTTAATTTCTCCTATCCGCGCCTAGGCGGAGCCGTCGCGGCTTTGCCTTCTTTTACGTTCCCACCCGCTCCTTCTCACACTTCCTCCTCGCGTTCAGAGTCGTCTACATCTTCTCCCGTTGCTTCCACCATCCCTTTGCCTGCCTCCACAGGGGCATCATACCCTCCATCCCTTCCCGTAGCCGCGTTGGAGATACACAAGCAGTCCTTCCCCGCGCGGCTCGTGCACGCCCTCCTCCTCCCCTTTACCTTCATCTTCCACATGCTTTCCGCGTTCCTCTTCCTCACCTCCTTCCGCTCCCCGTTCCACTTTTCATTCTTCCCTTCTTCTTCTCATCTTCCTTCTTCACGTAACTTAATTGCTTTCTTTATTCCTCGCGCACCATTCCCTCGCTGACTCATCTTTTGTCTTCTATAGAATCGAGCAGCTCACAGATGCTCCCCACGGGAGTCAACGTCCACCAACCCGACAAGGAGCACGGCCGGCCGGAGAAGGATAACTTTGGAGATGCGACTGGTGAAGCTGCAAAGGGGCAGGCCGGGTTTGCGCGCCAGTGCTAAAGAGCCGACGGAATTGAGAGTGTTCTAAGGTCTTTGTAAATATATGCGCCTATGTAACATGTACTGCTGTTTGAATTGATGTTCTCGATCCTGCTTCAAATCACATTGCGTATTTAATATTTATTTCCTTTTTAGGACGTAAGCGTTGTTTGCGCTTGTTGTCCAGGCGCGTCATTCGCCTCGACTTTGACCCCGTGGGCCACTCACCGCTCAAGCTCTCGTCGCGTCGCAATGATGGCCAAGAACCGCAAAGCAACATACAAAGCTCCTCCTGCCGCGACGAACGTGTTGGAATCGCAGGAGTTGCGGCGAAGAAAGGTTTTGTACTTTTCGCAGCGCATTGCACAATCTACGAACTTACAATGAGGAACCTAGGCTCTCGATGAACAAAAGCGGGTGCGTTACACTTGTGCTCTTCCCTGATCTCGTCCTGACTCCCCTTCGTCAGAGACGCGCGCAACGCGTGGATTCCTCGCGGCAGCTCGACCTGTTTGCGGACCTCAATCTCGGGCAATCGGATGAAGACGAAGACGCGGAAGACCCTGGTATCGTGCGGATGGGGGTCGCGTCATACGCGCCGCTGCTTCCTCCTTCTGGTTCGGAAGCTCCTCCCGGCTCCGACGCCCGTATGGACTCGAATCCCGCGCCCACGGCAGAGCGTAAGAAGAAAAAACGGAAGCAAAAGCAAAAGCCGAAGAAAGCCGGTTCCGCTAATACCAAATGGGCGGACCAATGTATGTATGCTGAGCTCTTGGAAATGAGCGAAGACAATGCTTGGGGCACCTCGGATTCGAGTGAAGATGGACTTCCGGAGGACCTTGAGACCGGCTGGGTAGCAGGTTTGTATTTCTGTATCTACGAGCTCCCACTGACACATTTTTTGCAGTCGCACCGGTCCCTGTTGGAAAACGATGTCTCGCAGTTACTGATCAATCGCTCGGTGTCCCGGGCCTCGGTCAGCTCTCGATTACATTTTATCTTGATTTTTTCTCAACCACACTCAGTTCCGAACACCTCCTTGCGAAGCAGGAAGCTGGGGAAACTTCTCATGCCTCGTTTCCCGTCTGTACTACCGCCACTGACAATTCTGTATGATTTCCTCCTCATCCCATCATCTTACGCTCATATTTTTCCACACCCTTAGGGACTGTATTTTGGATAATAACTGGCGAGATAACGGTATCCTCCATATCCTTGATGTTTTGAAATGGAAGGGTCAGGATATCGGTGACTGCGAAACTCCGTTTAGGTCGGTTGAAAATAGTTGTTTGTGATTTCGATATCGCTAAACGTTCTGCTCTATTTAGATTCTGGTGGAGGGATACTCGACTGGGAGAGCTTTCACCTTCCCCGCCCCCTTCAAGTTCGCATAACGACCAGCCGTTCGATCCTACTCCCTCACAAACGTACTGCTTTCCCTATCCTACAAAGTTTCTGTCTGTTCCATATCATGCGGACACCTCTCTGCAGGCTCTGGCTTCCCAAATCGTCCCCCTTGCTCGGGCGCCTCGGTTCGTCGAAGTAGATGTTCCTGTCGGATATAACACTGCAGAACTCCCAGAGTCTATGGCCGTTGATCAGCTACAGATCTCTCAGGCGACAGCTGGGCTTACAACCAAAACCACAGAAGTTTGTGCTGATGGACTGTTGCTTTACGTCGCAGAGGCGAGTTACGAGGCTGGCACGAGTCCTTTGAGTAGTTGGATTCCTATTGCAAATTACGAAGAAGAGCAAACATCGAATGGTATGGATGATACTACTGCGTCGACAGATGGTCCTTTGGCTGTCTTCCACAGGTCAGTCACCAGTTGTTTTCTTACTTTCTCGCCTTGACTCAAAACGTTGTCGCATCAGACTGGTGCAAAAGCGAATTGCGCGGAACTCGAGTGGTGGATACAATTCGTCGTCCGTTACAGATTCCTCGTTAAATATGGATATGGCAATATAATTCGCAGACGGTTGGATTTTGCTTAGCTCACGGTTGAACCACACGACGCGAACAAAACTTGCACCATAAAGATTACTTCGAACCCTACATTTCCTTGCTTTCCATCCGGAAGGCAACTAACGTTCATTTGAACTCGATCATGAAGCAGACGAGGAAAAAAACATCTATTCCCTGTATTGTTTGATCACAACATTATATTACCAAGAAATTAGTACTATGTCCCAAAAGAATTATCACGAGATTACAACAAATGAATCTCTAGTAGCGAGTGTGGGCGCGGAGAAAGAGGGTGGCAGTCTGAATAGCGTGGAAGGGAAAGGGTGGATCAAACAGAGAGCGTGCTGGCGATCGCAGACAACGAAGGCGAGAAGAAGTACTCTCCGCCTCGGGAAACAACGAAGTCTGGAGAGCGGGGTCAATTTGGAATCCAAGTAAGATAGCGGCGACTTGCCAGTGGTGAGTGTGGTAGTCTTGGCGGAATTGGTGGGGTCGAGACCGCCAATGACACGCTGCGCACCGGCGAGCGCACCGATCACTGGGTCAACACCGACGCCGCTGTGGACAAAGCTGGGGATTCAGGCGTGAGTTTACTGCTCCAGACTAAATACAGGGAAATAAACTAACCCGGCGTTATTGGCCCAAGTCTGCTGCAAGAACCGGAAGCCGTTGTTGATGTTGGACTGGTAAGCGACTGAATTATGACACGTTAGCTGGGTGGTTCAAATGTTGAATTTTAGAATAAACGAACCGAATGCGAGGCCGCGTTCAGTCGAGGTGGTGCTTGAGGTAGCCTCATCATCGGAGACTAAGGATGGTTAGCTGAGATTGGATAGAGGTAAAATCGTTGCCAACCTTCAGGACCGTAAGGAATGCCGGCGCGCATTATGTGGTGCGCGGTTTCCTCAGGCGTCCCCAAGTCAGCACGGGGACGGGTCTTGCGAATGTGTGCAGAGAATGGGCATCTGGGTTTGATTTTGAGTTTCAACATCTCGAATAAATAATGATAGGTAAAGCGCACCTGGTCTGGTTCGTGGCGAGGGTTGCGTCCGGGTGCACGAACGTAAAGTTGTTGTTGCGGGTCGGATCAGCGCCAAGTGCAGGGTCATCAACAAGAGGAGCGAGGTCGATGGGTGCACCCTGCGCAAGCGAACCAGTCAACAATGCGTAAAGAATAGCGGTGAGAGGTTGAACATACACTCTTCCATCGGCCAACCATGCGCGCGCCGAGGAGATCCGAACCTTGCTGGGCCGTGAGTCCATCCTCGACGATGGGGTTGTCAGTCAAGAATTTGTTGAACTCGGGGACGAGCTGCTGAAGCTGGCGGAACACGAGGAAGGAGCCGTCTTTGGCCCAGGCAGGGCGGGTGACAGAGTCACCGGTCTCGCCGACCAGAATAGCGCCAGCGGAAAGGACAGACTGGCCGAGCATCGGGTTGGCAGTGAAGCCAGTAACGGCAGGGTTCGAGATCCCGTCCAAGAATCCAAAGTCTATTCCAAAAACATATTAGAAACTGGGATAGTCAAGTTCAACCGGGTAGATACTTACGTTCATGGCCCGCTTCCGCACCGGGACGAGCAGCAGCTTGGAGGGAGTAAACCTTCGTGATGCTCTCTCCGAGATCGGATTCGAGGCTGGAGACGGCGGTGTTGATGTTGTCGATAGTGTCCGAAGCAAACAGGATGACACCGTGAATACCCGTGCCGGCGAATTCGGGGACCCAGTTGGTTGACCCGGGGTCCCCCAGATTCTTGAGATCAGCAAATTGGCCACCGGCAAAGGCGGAGTCACCGAGCGCGTCGGTTACGTTCAGAGCCTTGAGACCGCTCTGGGAAAACGCAATGTTGAGAGCCGTGATGGGTTGGGTTGAAACGTCCAGGAGCTGGGTGGTGGTAGTAATGAGAGGAAGGATATCAGACGCCAATTTAGATTTGAAGTCTGCCACGTCGGCGATGGTGAAAAAGTAGAACAGTTCTTGGCTCTTCTTCATTCCGATCCTGAACCGACAATTATTTAATCTAAACGCGAACTCAAGAGAATGGATACTCACAACACATCGCCCTGAATGTCATCGAGATTCAGACCTGCGGCATCTGCAGCGGCAGTGGCTGCTTGAATCGTGGGCAGATCGGGTAGAGCATCAGGATCTAAAAGAACATTAGCATCTTGGAATTCAAGGCTGATAAACCACTACTTATTAGCAGGGAAGAAACTCTTCTCGGCTTGACAGCGCCCCGTCTGTGCTTGAAAGGCGAGGCAGAATCGTGACGAGAGTCAAGTGCTGATGCGAGCGCAGCAAAAAGAACGACCGTAGGAACGAAATTAATAGAGAACTTCATGGCGGGAAAGACAGAAAAGGCCCGGGAAATGGGTTAGAAAAATATGAGGATCAACGTGAGTTTTTATAGAGTTCCTGGCCGGTGGTTTCGTACCGGGACGGCGCCAAAATCCGGTTTAAGCGAGGTTCAAAACGGAGATAATCGACTCAAGAAAGGATAAGGTGTGAAAAAGATTTGAACGCCAACCCCTTTGCTCGAGCATCATTGCATTCACATTGCTCTTCTGCCGAGAGTATTGTGCGGGGATCGGAAGCCGAAGTCGCAGCCTGTAACATTGTTGAGAAGCGAGTTGAAGAGCAGATGGATTTCTTTCTCCGCAAATTCGGGAAGGTTCACTCACACACTAAGCTGAAAGCCAGATAATTGGTTGCCGTCAAAATTTAACCTTAAGATATCCTCTCCCGCTCTTCGGGCGACTGGATTTCTCTCTTTGTGGATTGCCTCAAATCATCATAAGAAAGGATCCGGACGCGTTTCGTGCGGATCCGGACGCGTTTCGTGATGGCGGATACAAACGGGTTTTCTTCTTCTTTGATTCTTTCCCCAACGGATCAGACGTCAATTTCAAATTCTGAACAGTAATCGCTAATTTGGGGAGTCGATAGACAGGATCAGGATGGTGCCCTATGGTGCCCGACCAAAAAATATTCAGGCGATAACCGATTTAGTCCGATTGACTAAGGGTTGCATCGACCCCAGAGCAAGCTGATTTTTAGACGGCAAGACGGCGTGGAATGCATTATGCATGGTCGTAGTAATATTCCAGGCTCCGGAGGCCCGTTTGCTGAAGTGAGGGTGCCGTTCCACGCAGGCACTCAGCAATCAATCTCGGCTAGGAAGGCTGATCCCTTTTTGTTTGATCTTCGAGATCAAAGCTTTTTTCGCTGTCGTGGGTTCAGTCTGGACACAAAGCACATGAGTGCTTGATGAGGCTGATGCCGCAATTGTTGAGCACCTTGAAGAATAGCCTGAAAGGAGCCTTTCGGAATTGAGTCGGGAAGATTGGAGGAAAGAGCCAAATTCTCCGGGCAGGGTCTCCGTGGTTCAACGAGATAAAGGCAGCGCGAAAGTGACCAAGCGTAGCCAAGTGGTGACGGAGCCATCGGACTCTTTCCATTTGTGCCTTGTTTATCTTCTGATTCTTCAAGTTCGCGTGCCAAGTCTGTCAGCGCCTGTCAGCGCAGTCGCGCCAAGCCAATCCATCATGATGCCATTTAGAAATCCGACTTCTCTGATTCGCTCTCCTTAGCTCAGGTAGGTATACTTATCGGGGAATACGCGAGTTACCGAATACAAGGATTCTGGCAATGAGCAATGGTCTAAGTGGGTCGGCTCAGAAAGCCATCCAACATATTCAGCACCACCTCAAATGTTCTCACTCCTTTTACACGAGGATCTTGTATTGTATATCACGAATTGAACCAACTTCGAAAGCGACTTCATATTGCGTACTAGTAACTCGTGTTTATGACGGGATTCGGCGTAGTCGGTCAACTCGACCCATCATTTTTGAAGGAGGCGTCGCCAATCTTGCCCCTGAGATAAAGGGCCAGGCCGGAGTAGGCCAGAGTCAAGTACTGGTCGTAATTAGTCTCTTCTACTACAACAGATCTCACCCGTACCTCGTGTGTTGTAGGTCGTAATCACATCTCTGCCCGTGCTGTCGCAAACTTGACGCATCTAATGGTCCGCTCCCGTACGCGTCACGGTCAACGCCGGCGTCAGCGTTGAGCCCAGCCGAGCTAGGCGACGGATCGAAAGCTCTTGACGACTCATCCAGTATCCAGTACGTCGCCCGTTCCGGTCGCCATTGTCTCACTGTCTTTAAAATTTGCATTACTTAGGCTCCCTAGCGCCGATAATTTAAACGTAAGTACCTCTGCAAATTAAAACCCTCGCGCCTCACAGGCCTCACGAAGACCCACGACTTGTGCTATCGACTATCGGAATGATTTCATTTATGTATTGAGTTACTCTCTTTACTTAGATCTTATCTTCTCGCCTTCCTCCCATTCGTTTCAAATCGTGTAGCTGGAATGGATCCTCTGTCATATTTAGAGCGGTATGAGCTGTTAATCGTCTTCAAAGATCTCTTGTGTAAATTCTTTTGACAAGTGAAGTACGAGCTTATTGTTGGAGCATCTGTGTACGAGAGACTCATTTCATCTGAAGATCACCCAAATGTCGCACACGTCTGTGTCTGTATCCGGGCCTGCTTGTAAACATGGATCCATATTTACTTACACACAGCCAGATTACGTACTTATCTTTTTCTTTCTTCTTACCACCATGATTGTACTCGACCTCTGCAATACACACAAAGTTCTAACTCACTCTTGTGTGTCTTCTCTCTTAGAGTTTTATACCTGGGCCTCCCTCCGGAATTCCAGGTGTGTTTCCACTGCTGCAGACTGTGGGTTCACTGCCATAGCTGAGCATGTTATGAGGCCTTATGTAGCACTATGTGTCACTGCATAGGGCCCCATAGTGCATCATAGGTACAGTGTGGCATGCAGGAACCTGTGGCTGTGAATGTAGGCATTTTGGTTTTTCTGATGTGCCCGAGATGTTGTTGGTCTTCCTTCCAAGATACACAGCAGATCTATGTCTCTCCCGCATATCGTGCCTCCCCTCTCCCGTCTCCTTAAATCCGTTGTGATACAGCAACATCTTGTGACCGCTCCCCCGAATATGAATGGCAAGTTGAACATGCCGAAGTTGCCGAAAGTGATCGCCGATCATTCACAAGTAAAGCAACCGTGAGAAAATATTTGTTGTCTATCGTTCACCCACTCGGTCACTTGTTCTACCTTCTCTTTATTTTCATTCCGAAACGCTGGTGAGTTACTCTGCCAATCACAAGTTCGGCTGGAACTTAAACTGCTTCACAAAGGCTTTTGGTATCCTCTTCAACTTGAACTAGAGATCCAGCAGTTATGCGCCGTTTGGGGAGACCCAGAAATATTTGAGACCAAATCAAAGGAGATATTGAAGCTTCAAGAGGTTTAATCCGGCTTCAGAAAGGATGCATCCAAGATTGGGTGCTTTAGCATCGAGGCCTGGAGCAAAAGCAAAGCATCGGCTACGGGTCGAGGAGAAAGGATGTGTGGAAGGGGGCTTCAAGGCGACAGTTTATATGCGTATCGTAAACCTTGTCTTTGGAGCCCGATTTCATTTTCGGAAAAACCTGTACCATCTGGCCAATAATTCTCAAATCTTTAACATATTCCAGGAATTAGCCAATCTGGTAATCAGTCGCAGACATTGTTTCTGCGTGAACGACTAGGCGCGGGTGTCGCTCGCTATTATGCGCAATCGGTGATAGGTTTATGGAACCCAATGCGGACAGACGAATGCGCAATGGCATCATCGCCCTTCCACTGCTTCTTTTCGCATGTCTTAAAACAACCCACCCAGTACTTGCACGATTTGTCCCCGACTACCGTTGTAAACAGGCGGAGGCCCTTGTCTCCATAAGATTGCATCCCATTTGGTCCCGAGAGAACCGTCATCTTACTTCTGTGCCATCCCGCCTAAAATATAAACACATTAAATATTCAGGCTGTAACACTACAGGAACAAGTATGCTATCAGAGATCGCTATATATATGACGAACGAAATATCTAGATGTAGATTTATGTTACCAAAAGGAAGGTGTGTTGGTAATAGCCGGCAACAATAGCAGGAAAAACTTCGCCCCGCAATGACGAAATCTACGTATCCTTTGAGAGGGTGTTGGCAATGGCTGACAGCGATGGCGAGAAAAAGTATTCTCCGCCTCTCGATACGACGAAATCTATATCCGGTGAGTTTTAAAAACGAACTTAGAAGAATTAGGCTTACCAGTGGCAAGTGTAATGGCACGCGTAGGATCCGTGGGATCGAGGCCAGTCACAACGCGCTGAGCACCTTGGTTTGCTCCTAAAAGGATCTGCCGTGAGCTTTAAATTGCTGCCATGAATCACTACCACTTGCCGATAATAGGGTCAAAGCCGACACCTGGGTGAATGTTGGGCATAAGATTGAGACCATTGATAGAAGGAAGAGAATTGCTCACCAGCGTGAATGAACCTATTGGGCATAAGATTGAGACCATGATAGAAGGAAGAGAACTGCTCACCTGATGTTATCTGCCCACAAATGTTGCAGGAACTGGAATCCATTAGGGATGCTGGACTGGTAGCAGACTAGAAAGCAGTATGTATGAGCATCTCGATTAAAACATAAATCGAATTGTACGAACCAAAAGCAAGACCGCGTTCGATTTGTGTCGTGTTGGATGAAGCCTCGGTGGTAGTGACTATTTGAAGGAAAGTTAGCTCTACTATCCTCCTTTTTCGCTGAAAAGAGGAGAAACTGACCCTCAGGTCCGTACGGAATACCCCCTCGAACTATGTGATGGATGCTGGAGGAGTTTTCCGGCAACCCTAGATCAGCACGCGGCCGTGTCTTCCGAATGTGGGCGGAGAATGGGCATCTTCACGAAAATAAGAATAAATGTCATGATAAAATTGCTAGGTCAACCAATTGCCATTAGGACTTACTTCGACTGGTCTGTCGTACTCGCTTGCCCAGTGACCTGTCCAGGCGCTCCATACGTGAAGTTGTTGTTCCGGGTTGGATCCGCTCCGAGAACTGGGTCGTCAACCAAAGGTGCCAAGAAGACCGGTGCGCCCTTTCGGAAGAATCAAATGAACATCAGCGAAGTCTGTAACGGTCATATTGTTCGGAACTGACACTTTTCCAGCGGCCGACCATGCGGGCCCCAAGCAGGTCTGAGCCCTGCTTCGGAGTGAGTGCCGGGATATGGATCGGATTGTCCGTCAAAAACTTGTTGAACTCGGGAACTAGTTGCTTAAGCTGGCGGAACACGAGGAACGACCCGTCTTTGGCCCACGCCGGGCGACTGACCGCATCTCCGGTCTCCCCAACAAGAATCTCTCCTGTGGGAACAACAGCTTGGCCCGGGAGGGGAGCCTGGAACCCTTCCACGGCGGGGTTCGAAATACCGTCCAAGTAGCCAAAATCTGCAAGCTTATTAGCCCAACATTCGAGTTCCAAAGCTAAAATACTCGCGTTCATGGCCTTCCTCCTCGTCCGGACGAGACGCTCCTTGAAGTGAGTAAATTTCCGTGATGCTGTTCCCCAGCTTGGACTTCAGACTGGCCAGCGTGGTATCGATATTATCGACGGTGTCGGAGGCAAGAAGGATGACGCCATGGATGCTCGTCCCTACGAATTGTGGGACCCAGTTCACTGTACCTGGGTCGCCGAGGTTGGAAATGTCTCCAAGCTGACCGCCCTGAAATGGGGCATCGTTCAACGTGTCGTTGATATTTAAAGCAAGAAGTCCGGTTTGGGAGAAGGCGATGTTGAGCGCGGTCGTGGGTTGAGCCGTGACATTGAGTAGCTGCGTAGTGGTGGTTACAAGTGGCAAGATGACGGACTTGAGCTTCTCCTTGAATTTACCGCTGTTCGAGATGCTGAAGAAGAAGAACAGCTCCTTCTTTTTCTTCATCCCAATCCTGCATCGTAAATTTTAGTCGAATTCAGGAAATGCATTGTTGGGAGGTAGGCTCACAATATGTCGCCCTGGATGTCGTTCAGGTTCAAACCGACCGCACTTGCCGCTGCATTGGCCGCCTTGATAGTCGGAAGGTCTGGTTGCGCATCGGGGTCTAATTAATGGTAAGTCTCTGTGCTGTTTAGAGCAACAGCGAAAAAGAATTACTGATCAACATGTTCGTTTTCCTTCTTGGTTCCAAAGAACGAGCGGGGACGAGGTCGGCACAAAGCCCGACGGCGAGGAATGTGAGAAAGGAGTGGAGTCTCATTGTATGTATGAGGGGTTCTATATTTTCATATCTGCATTTCCATGTCCGCTTTTATAGCCCCTTGGCTCCGTCCTGGTACGAAACAGCGCCAAAGGATGAAACAACGGCAAATGTGGCCGCGGAATTGACAAACGTCAGATAGTTCAAAACGGTCAGGACTCCGTTGCCTGTTGATCCAGATTGGGAAAATGAACGTCAGGTCGTGGGCAGCCCACCACGAAGAACAGGTTCTCAGTGGCGTATCCCCAAACAAAAGAGTTGAACTCGCGACACGGATCGGTACAGCTAGGAAAACACCGATAGATTGATACCTTTATCGTACGCTAAACTGAGGAATGGAGATGCTGGAATGTTGAGAATGGGGCGGAGAGCTTGACAGAAGTTGACACGCAGTGTAGGACTTGACGTTGAGAGACGGGAGATGAAGCTGGGAATTCCAGGAACATCCCATGCTTTCGGAGTGAAGATGAATTGATTTAGCGGATACAGTAGATGCCGAGTATTATCTTCACAGCAATTGCCTGCCATATTTCTTTCGCGAAACCGGATCATCACGGTGTCCTCCGACAAGGATCACCACAGCAAGCAAGTCAGATTCGGCCCAGAGTCATTCGCCCATGGGATGGAGGGAAGTCGATATTTTAGATTTCGGAAGCGAATGCAAGACAGGTTCAATGAAGGTCTAGGAATAAGCGAGGTGACGTATGTTGCCAACCGTTGAAACTCGAATAAACTTCAAGATCAATGCGAATGAATATGGCCGTGGCACCTGCGGTGAAAACTCATCGGTGGTAATGAAACAGGTACCTTTATGTCAAGTCATTTGAGGGTCGTGACTCTGTAACTCCTACTGGCAGGAATTAACAGGGTCGAGAATGGGAGAACCATGACGGTCGAGGTCAACCCAATCAACGTGACGTAGTGTCACATTGCATGTCACACTAACAGAAAACGTTCATCGCTGCTCAGCCCTCATCGTATGTCGTGGCCGCGACCGCGGTCTGCAGGAGGGAATTCTACTGCTTATCTGGACCGTCCGCAGCTCCTCTTGTTCCTTGACGGGATCGCGCCGGAATCTTCCTACCTACCCGCCGATGGACAGGTATCCAAGCTATTCCAAGCAAACGGAGACCCAACAACATCTACGTTTTCGACATTGGCTTTGCCATCCTGTTCCTCCTTTATTGTTATCAACACGACCGACAGGTTTTGATGTTGGTGCAACACATTAATGTTGCCACATTACAAAAGCGCGCAGTTTCGGGGTAGCCGTCATGTCCACAGTTTCGGAAGCTTTTTTTTTTCATGAATTCTATCTAATTCGAGTTCAATTTTTAAAACAGTGATTACAAGTACGAGACCATAATTTGTTTGGTTTCAACGTCGACTGAACCAACCTCCTTCAGATAGACACGCTTCATAGCATGGCGTCGTAGATGTCATGATTACTTTTTTTGCCTTGACACCACACAAAACTATGTACAAATAGCCGCATTTATCGCACCGTCGGTCCTCTGTTAATTCAGGTACGCTGCGACCGAGCGGAACCCACCTGGCACTCACAGGGTTGTGGACGACGATCCTCGACCGGTCATCACAGTAGCGCTTACCAGCCCCAAGAAGATGCGGTGATGTTTCCCAACATGGGTACGCCGCGTCCTTCCATGTCAAACTCAGTGCTGAAGCAGATGTCAGTTACAGCAGCCTCAGATAATCATGATTGCGTATAATTCATTAAAGAAACACAGTCATATGTATGGCCGAACGGCCGTTCGGATGCCGAAGGTTCTTGATTCTTCCTTGACATGTAAATATAGCGAAGAGAGGTATAATTTCTCTGGCAACGAAACTCATTCTTTGACGTCTGTCGTCAGTACCTGGATGCTGGCTACAGTGGTCATCGACATCTGCGGCACGCGCGGATCTAGTTCAGTCGGGTCAGCATACACCCGGCTTGCCTCCGACCCACACGCATCTCCGCTGCATCGCAAATCTTGTATTGCAATACGCAGCACGACCGTTACTCTCAGATGTCTACTACTTTCATAGGTAGAATGAAGGAGTCACTCGCTGCCAAGTCGCAGCGCCCCACTGTCCTCCCTCTCTTCGAAATCATCCTGACTCCCAAGTTTTTTGGCAACAGCGGGGGTTCCGCCCGCCTTCAACGCGTCCTTTTTCGATTCCTCAATGAATCTGTGCTCGTCAGTGAATAGTTCCCGCAGGTACGCTTGAAGGCCACTAGTTCGATACTCTCCTCCCAATATGGCGCCATCTTCCGACCTCGTGAGTATGGGATCCCTTGCCCCTAATTCAGCGAAATCCCAACTGTCGACCATCTTAGCCCGCCATGTAGTCGACTAACGACCCCTGCCATCTTCAACCGTGTCCCTTTAGCGCATCTTCCCACTAGTCTCTCTTGACAGACTTCCCACTCGCAACCTCGTTCTGAATTGGTTAGAACCCACGCCAATCAAGCACAAATGATGCTCACCGCGTACGGCGGGCACATACCGACACCTCACCCGGATCCTGTCAAGTCGCCCCTGGCCGATTCGCTTTTTCCCAGACCAAACGGCGTCACTGCTCGCCGAACAATCCTCCATCCGATTCCGAGCATAGCGCTCGCTAACATCGGTCTCCTGCCACATCAGGCTGTTCCTGGTCGTTTCTAAAATCGTCATGGTTCCCCCTCGCTGAGCACGGGTCATCCTCTGAGCCTTGTTGGACAGAAAGAAGCGAAGAAGGTCAGTACGGTGTTAAAAACTCGTAGGCGTGACCGAAACCAAGTTGCTTATGTAAATATCTGATTTCTCTTCCAAACTTGCACTCTTCCTGCCTTCTTGACGCTGGATTTCGGAACCCAAATGGCTGTTAGGCCCCCGCACTTGAGCCTCCTGCGACGCGACTTCAGCCCAACTGACAGGGGGCAGCCTCATAATCTACCGCGGCTAGTCGGTGCTTAGCAGACAAGAGGCCTCTGTGTGTCTTGGGAGCTCCGTGCTTCCATATCTTTCGCTCATACTTTGTGTCAAGCTAGCGCCGAACGATTCCTGACCGGTTTCCGACGCATGGATGTCGCCGAAGGTAGACTAATGCCACGAGATTCGTATAAGTACAGGTTGCCACTGGACTGTACTCCAGCCCCGCCACCTACAGCAATGTCCCAAGCCTCGCACATGTCCACTGCTCGCCTGAGAGAAGGTTCTGAATCCGCACCTCAGAGTGCTCTGCATCGTTACCGGTATTTTCTCTTCCACGTGCACGCATCGCGTCAATAACAAGTGCACAGTGAGATGTTGCGGGAGCCGTTTGCCGAATTCTTGGGCGTTGCGATTCTCGTCATCTTTGGTGCTGGCGTTAACTGCCAGGTCCTGCTCTCCTCGGTCTCTGGTGTTTCCTCTTCCCCCAAAGGCGTGAGTGTTGAATGCACGTTGGGATTATACTATATATCTAATGCGTTTATCAGGACTACCTCGCTGTCAGCTTTGGATGGGCCGTAAGCGCTTAATTGAGTGACTCTAGCCATTCTGCTCACCGTCGCCCTTAGGTCGGTCTCTGTCTGGGCGTTTGGATCTCAAGTGGCATAAGCCCCGCCCACATTAACCCTGCCGTGCGTGGCTTCTAAACGTAATCTTGAGCGGTAGGAGAGCTGCATTTGACTCTACCTTTCATACAAGGTCACTCTCGCTATGGCTACTTGGCGCAAATTTCCGTGGAAAAAAGTTCCAGTAAGGCACACTTTTCATTTCTCGCTCAGGAATTCACAGATTTCCTTTTAGGGCTTCATCTTTGCGCAGACACTCGGGGGTTTCATTGGCGCGGCGCTCGTGTTGGTTCCCTTTCGTCCAATCCTACTGGTCGCCAACTGACATGCAAATAGCTACGCGAACTATCACACCGCGATCGACATTTTCGAAGGCGGCGTAGGCATCCGCACCATGAAGACCGCTGGCGTCTTCGGCGCATATGCTGTAAGTTGCCCGTCCCACTTCGCACCAAATCGCGTCCTCATCCATACTCCGCAGATTCCCTACTTGACCGATGTGTCTGCGTTCTTCTCCGAATTTCTCGGGACGGCCATCTTGGTGCTCGCAATCGTCGCGATGACTGACAAGAAGAGCACCGCCCCGCCGCCGGGCCTCTTCCCCCTCGTCATCTTCATCGTCCTCCTCGGGATCAGTTCCTCCCTCGGAATGCAGACCGGCACGTGTTCCCTCCTATCTCATTTCGATTCCACGTCTAACTGCGCTCGTTGTTAAGGTTTCGCCCTGAACCCCGCGCGCGATTTCGGCCCCAGAGCTCTGTCCGCCGCGGTAGGGTATCCCGGCACCTTCAGCTTCCGCCACCAGTACTGGCTCTGGACAGGGATCCTGGCCCCGGTCGCCGGCGCTCAGCTGGCAATTGCCCTTTATGACACCTTTTTGTACAAGGAAGACGACAGCATTCTCCACAAGCTGTAAGTAAGTTCGTTGGTGTTGAGGGGATATTGCTCAGATAACCTGTAGGACTTCTGAAGCTAACGCTGAATCTCATGACGATGCCGTCTAATCTCCCCACGGATTTCGAATCACTCAGACTCTTCAACGAATTTTACGAGTTCTCTTCGTCTATAGATGGACTTGATTGATGATGTACATGTCTAATGAATCTAAATGATTTTTCGCAATTTTTCGTGACTTTTGAAGAGTGAGCATGAGCGTTAGACGCTTAAAGTCTGCTTCCGCAATTTCAGCAAGGCTTAAAGACACGAAACGACGGGAATTAAATGGTATTAAGCAGCTCGAAGCTTTTTGGATGGTGCCGAGGCTCCCCGCTTGGCTCCTAACTTCTGGTCGGCCCCAGCCTGCTGCTTTGTCAACGTTTTGGCCAGACCTGGGTTTTGTTCCATCCACAGTTTCTTCCTTCGCTCCTTCTCCGCCCAGCCAGCTTTCTCCGCGGCTTCGTGACGCGCCCTGCTCTCCGCCCGTTTCTCTGCTAAGATCGGCATCTCTGCCTTGCGCCGTGCCTCCGCCCTCAGTTTCTCGCGCCGGGCCCTCAGCACCGCGCGTTTTGCAGCCAACTCCAAGCGCTCCTTGTGCGCCTTGCGCTTGCTCGCTTTCATGTGCGAGCAGTCGTACAAGACGGGCGGAGGGGCCGGCGTATGCTTCTGGACGTGCAGCGGAGGCTTCGACGCCTGCCACACCCAGACAGTAGCTTCCAGAGGCGTCGCGGGCGTGTCCATAGCGGCCTGCTGCTTCTGCCCTCGTACGTGACGCGACTTCATGTCCGTTTTGGACTGGACCACTAGGCGCTTTTCGCGAACATGCCGCACGTATCGCTCGCCTTCGATAATCGGTAGTATATGGTGCTTTAGAAATCTAGATCATGATGAGCGACTATTTGTGCGCATAATATCGTATAACACACGATAGAGAGCGAACTGGATGACGGGGATGAGGAGGGGCGGGCGGAGGGATGCGTCTTCGTCCAGTTTTCCCGTACTTGATTTCGGGGGCGAAATCATCGTCCTGAGACAGGATCGTCAAGGCAAATGTTGGGGGCGGAGGCTCTCTGATAGCGAGCTTGTACAGATCTGTCGTGCTGAGGCCGGTTTTAACCGCGTCGCGTGCGATGACCTTGCGAACGATTTTTAGTCCTTCGCTAACAGCCGCCTTGTTATGAGCTGTCTGAGCCAGCCATGGGTAGGACATTAACGCGAGGGGACCGAGAAGCGAGAGGCCTGCGATAAACACATTCGAGGACTGGCGTGCAGAAAAGACGAGGAAACCTACCAACTTGGAGTTGACTTGCAGCGCGAAGAAGTGGATGTTTGGATTGTGGATCGTTGCCAAACATCCACTTGAAGGTAAATTCTTAAATCTTAATCAATGCGTAGCACAAACAAAAAAAGAATGGTAGTATAGAGAGTGTGGGGAGTATTGCAAGTGCTACATGTAAGTAATAGTGGTTTCACAGAACAACGGTGGTGGTTGATACACTAGACTGATCCTGAGATGCGTTGAAATAAAAGAACGTGGAGCTCGTATAAGAGGATGTGTCCTGAATAGGAGTTCCCTTGGAATAAAAAAGAACCAATTAGTCCGCTCGAGCCAGGTAGTCCTGCCAGAGAGCATCCACGAACGCCTTGTCGGTCTGAATCTGGAATCAGTTTCTGTTCCAAAATACAGACGATCGCTACGCTACTCACATGAATGAGGGTCAGCAACTCCCTCACAAACTCGTTCCTTTCCATAGGTGGAAGACTCCGGGCATTCCCAGTTACGGTCGAAATTACAGAAACCCTGGCCCTCACGGAATCAAGGCCAGCTGCAGGGACGTTCGCTCTCGTCCCGACGGAGGAATTAATGCCATTGATACCCGACTGCATCTTCGACGGCCGAGCAGTCGTGGGCGTCTCCATCTCGGTAAACGGCGGCGGCGCAACGCCAGGAGGGCGGAAGGGTGAATTCCCTGGGGACGGGCTGGCCGAAGCGGACCTCGAGGACGAGGAGGATGCTAATCCCAAACGACTGGAGGAATCGATCATCTGGAACAACCTGGCGGCCTCAAGCGAACGCTGATGCTCAATCTCTGCTGCGCGCTCCGCTGCACGCTCCCGTTTCCCCTTCTTCCGCCCTTTCCCGCGGTCCCGTCTTTCCCGCCCACCAGTGGCGCTCCCGGTGTCAGGGCCATTCACGGACGAGTCCGCATCAGGATTCCGCCGCACGCGCTGCTGCTGAACCTGGCGGAAAGCGTCGGGATCGCTCAGAGCGCTGGTGTCCTCGAAATCAAGCTCCACGATCTCCCCCTCCTCAAGTGGATCAACCTCCGAGTCGTCCACTGGTGCGCGTGAGCCCGGCCACAGCTCGGAACTAGCCACGAACGGCGCGGACGAATGCCGACCTGGTGCCTGGGAATATGGCCGGATCGTCGACGTAGAGCCCGAAGGCTCACTCAATGGCGGTGGAACAGGCACTCGGGATGGCGCGGCCGACCTATGGCCATTGACACCCAATAATGCCTGGGGTGGCGCACGCGGCGTCACATCTCCATGCACCCGTCCCATCCCGTTCACCCGGGCCCCGCCTGCACCATTTACAGGAAGATTGCGGGTGTCCGCACGGGGCGCAGGAACACTCAGGAGTGGCCGCCCAGCGCTCGCTCCCGCAGCCTGCAGCTCTTCGTCAAGTTCCGCATCCGGATCGAGCACGGTACTCGACTCCGAGAAGCCATCCGATCCCGCGTGCCTGTTGCTCCCGGGTGACTCCTCATATTCGTTGTCTCCCTCTTGCGAGCTTGTATGTGACAGAGCATCGCTGTTATACGATGTGGAGGACGCCGATGCGGATCTAGAGGGCGGGAGCCCTAACAGTGTCGTTATCACTTCGTGATTCAGGATCTGGGGAAGAAGAACGGATGTCGACGGGGTAGGCGAATGTATTGGTATGGGCTCCGCGGGCGTGGGGTTGGAGGGCCCTGCATTCGCTGTCGCCGAGGCGAATATGGAATCCAATAACGGAATGCCGCTCCGAGAGGTCGGAGAGGTGGGAGGCGCGGTCTCGACTGGGTCTGCGCCGTTTAGGGCCGCAAACAAAGACGCGACAGTCATTGTAGACGTCGACCTAGCGGAGGCGGCGGGTGACGAAGAGAGCTTAGGGGGTGGCAAGGGCGAGGGAGCGGTCCTCATTTTTGCGAAGAGCTTGTCCAACTCAGAGGCGCTTCCGCTCGGGAAGGAGCGATCGAGACCATGGTCGCCCGATGCTGCCGCGTCTGCGCGCGAAGTTAACGAACAGAAACGGATGCGTATCGCGACTAGTCTCACGTGGCTCAGGTGGAGGCGAAGGAGAAGTGGTGCGTAGGTGGGGATTTGGAGGGGGCGGCCTGTTAGGACCGTACCTGAATTGTTCTGGGTACGGAACATTTTGCTTCACATAAGAGTGCAGCCTGCCCATAGTAAGTAGATGCTTGTAGAAATGAGGGAAGCGCGTTACCGCATCATAACATCGATCATAGGCTCTCTGGCATCGGTAGGAAACATCCATAGACCAACGGTGTGAGCGCGGCCCTTGTCGCCATCGAGGAGTTTATCCAAGTTAGGAACGGACCAGGCGTCGGAGAATTTTCCTGGTGCCTCGTCGTTCAAGCTAAGGACATGGGATATGCGGCGGGTGGTAAAGTCCGGGTAAGATCGTAGCATAAGATAGGTGCCGTGAATTCCAGTAACATCTTCTGGATAGAGGCGTTGGATATAATCATCCATACCCATACGGTTTAGAATATAGAAACCGTATGGAGGATAAGAATCACTATTCGCCAGACGGTTAAATAGGTGGCATACAAACGCGATTCAGCTCACCTTTCGTACAAAAACATGCTTCCCTCGAAGCCGTTTTTCTCCCATGTCTGTCCATTGTGGTGATACACACATACATGGCTGAACTGGTCAAAAATTGAAATAATAGACGGGTCCCTTCGCCGAAGGACCTTGAGATTATGGTTATATCTAGCCTCTGGCGACATGCCGAGATTTGGTTGTTCCACAGATGGCTGTGGCCGATGTCGCTGGGCTCTTGAGAGTTTTGGAGATTCGTTGTGCATATTGGAGTGGCTCAAGTTGGGGTTTGAGGGCGGACGACGCCGAGCCATTGTGCTATGCGGGGAAGGGAGACGGTGTTTGGCATTTGCTTGATTTCATTGTCCTTGGCTTTGAATACAAACAGACCACAATCTACAACTTCAATGGTCTCAAACCAGTATCGACCTTTTGGGTATCGGCTAATATACATTTTAATTGACTGCCCGCAACTTCAATTCATACCGCGCCGCGCAAAGGTGTTTGCGAGTTTATTGACGCCATACTGCCAGTGCTGCTCCGACGATCACCAAACTCCGACTCTTTTTCCAAGACTGGCGGCGGCAGTCTAGGTTCTTCGACGGGTCCGTTGAGCGAAAAGGGTGTGATCCCATACTGAATCACAGCGGGATCAACCGTCTTTCTCCGCGCGAACTTTGGAAGGGATTCTGGCTCCGGGAAGACGCGGTGCATTGCAAAGAACAACACGACATCGACAAGACCTGGAGGGTTGGAATCATTAATCGGGTCGGGGACCCAACTAGCTGAAACGCGCGCTCACCAGCGAGATTGAAGATGAATGCGGCAAGGGCCGTCACCACGAATGGCGGATCCATTCCAGCGAACGAGGTCAGACGCACAGCGGCAATGGGCAGCAGAAGAAGTCCGTATGCGACCTGCAGTTGTCTCAGTTTCGGTCCTTTCACAGAACGGAAGCCCATACCGGATACCTGGAGGCGAACGCGAGGTCGTCAAAAACGGAATGGTTACTGAGTTGCTTCAAACTCACCAAATCATGTGCTGAATCAGACGTAGTGACGCCGAGTCAGTGAAATCCCTTCCAAACTCGAGCTTCCACGACTCCCCGGCAGGCAGGAAGCGCAGCTTCCAGCAGCCGTCGACCTTCAGGAGGTTCCCGCGTGCGCGCAGTAAAGTTGCGGTGTACAGAAAAGCGCTAAAAATGATGGAAAGAAGTTCCTGAAGTCCAGAATTGTAAATCGTAAATCGTTCGCAAATTGAGCGACGCACAAAGAGATATTGCATCAGAATCTGCTCCAGGTGGTATTGGTGTGTTATCCAACACCTGTCCAACGTTGGCATTTTTCAAGGTCCTAGATCAAAGCACGCACCAGGCTCCGGATATTCCAAAGAAAGGGCCGCGCTCCTTCTTTTCTATTGCTACGGGTCCGAGGAAAACCGTCGTGAAGACGAAGCTCCAGCCCAAGGCCACCACCGTCCACGACATCAGTTTCCCAGTCTCGTAACGGCGGAAGAGAAGGTTGAACAAGTGCAACGAAATTGAGAAGGTCCTGTTCGTATGAGCTTCGCAAGTGAAATTCAGAACGCGATAGTAACGCGTACCAGAAAGCCGCGGCGATACTCCCTCCTTGTTTTAGCCCTCCTAGATGCTCGTAAACACCAATGGTAACGGCCGATCTCAAGCACTAACCTTGCGCGGCACAGAACGGCCCGTCCTGAACCCCACCGAGCTGAACCCAGCGTAGGCTCATGATGGAGCCGAAGGCCTGCATGCCATCGGCGAGCAAGAGGCAGTAAAAATAGAGGAGAAAGTGGGTATTCGAGTATTTCTTGGAGTACGTGATGATCTGGACGGGTATTCAGATACCCTCGAGAAATAGACAAAATCAACGTACCGTGAGCAATAGATAAACAATAGCGATGAGGGATATCAGGCTGCTTATGCCCAGAATCTGGAGTGACCCCTGTTGACCTTCCAGACGACTGCTAAATTGCAAGAGCACATACAATAACGCCATTGCGCTCGAATGAGCTGTAAACTGTCTCGAACAGTATTGGTCCGGCCATGGCGCACTCTAGGTGGCGAAGAAGAAGAAGAAAGAAAAATCGAGTGGACTGAGAGCGGAGGTCACTGCATGGGAAGTGTCGAGGTCAAGACTATATACCGGCGCTTCAGACATCTCAACAACGATTCGTGTCAAAACATTACTACACTTAAGTAGTCGTCATCATCGCAAGTGTCCAGTTTCATCCAGACGAGATCGGGACGCGAAGGGTGTAACTAAATCCAACTGGTTCACAGCTCGACATAGACTTGGAGGTCCGAGGAGCTGAGTATTTCGACCATGACCATTGAGAATTTTGCAAAAAATGGTTTGAGAATGGTTCGGCCAACATGGACTTTTATGGGCCCTGAGAGCCGTCGTCAACTTAATATCTTTCGCCAATCATGAATCATTTTTCATATCCACATAAGCGGGTACGCGAATCTGGGATCCGAACTGTCCTTGAAGCCATCGGCACCGACCCCGCCCGCAGCGTGAGTGCGCAGCTATGCAAGCTCACCGCGACTGAACCCACAGCAGTTCTGCGGAAGAAATCAGTGAGGGGATGAGCTCAACTTTTTTTGAGTGAAAATAAGTAGTGGATGAAAATACATACGAGCTTTGATGAAGGCCTGAAAGACCGTTGTTGTCGTAGATTTGGCGACCTCACGACGCACGTCCAATATCACGTGCCAAATTTGATGGCCCAAAGGCGACGAACGTTCGTCTGGCCTCTTCAACAGTTTCAACACTCAACTTATGCTCGCCATGTCTCCAGCGCTCATTTTATACGATCCCGCTCACTATGCTTCTGCGCAACCTGAGTTTAGGGTTAGCAACTAGCAGTGCCCGGACCCATCAACCCTCCGGTTTCATACATTGATACAATTTACCGGCTATCGAGGCCTACCTTGTGTTCCCCTTCTTGTTTCTTATACCATAGAAGTCCCTTCAAATCTCTCTACGCCGACAATGCTTCGAAGTTTGGGTGCAGTCTGGGCAGCGTTGTCCTCTGTACTTACTTTGGCGCCGTTGCCACTTTTGTCACCGGCACACGACACCTTTGAATTGCAGAAATCATGGGGAGTCTACTCGCCTTTCCACGCCGTTGAGGAGTACACACCTCCCCCACCCGGCTGCGAAATCTCCCAGGTGAATCCTGCTCCATACGCTCAGATCGTGGGGGTGCTGACTTGCTGGACCAGGTTAACATTGTCAGTCCTTTCAGCGAAGGTACAACTTCTGGTACTCAATCACCATGCTATAGCTACACCGACATGGGGCTCGCCTCCCCACTGTCAGCCAGTCCGAAGACATCATCTCCGGCGTCAAGAAACTGCAGAGTGCCGATTACTACACGGACTCTCGTTTGGATTTCCTGGATACGTTCGTATACTCCTTAGGGGAAAACCTCCTTGTGCCTCTAGGAGCTATTCAGTATGCGTCCCCCTTTCAGCGCCATCGCCCAAACTTGAATACTCTGACAGATCTTTTGACTCGGGCCATACTGCCTTCCAACGGTACTCTTCCCTGGTCACTAAAGATGATATTCCCTTTGTCCGTGCTTCTGGCATGAGCAGGGTCGTAGAGACGGCCAAAAATTGGACCGCTGGTACGCATGTGTCCACCCGTTCTCCCCAAACTTATCTCTTCGGTTAGGGTTTGCCGCTTCCAGCAACCGCGTATATACTCCTCGACTGTCAGTTATTCTCAACGAAGAAGTGCTTTATCTTGCCTCGGTCTTTGATGTTGATCATCTGATCGCTTCGACTAGGGAAACGACACACTTCAGGACAACAACTGCCCGAACGCGGGTGGCTCAAAACGAGAAATGGAGCAGTGGCTCGATGTCTTCGGCCCGCCAATCACTTCCCGCCTGAATAGCTGGGCTCCTGGTGCAAATCTCACCAACGACGACATTCATGGCCTCATGATGCTCTGCGCGTTCCACACTGTCGCATCAGTCCCTTATGGCTACCGCTCAGACAGCCCATTGCCCTTCAGCCCCTTCTGCTCCGTGTTTACGCAAGATGAATTCGAGGCGTTCGAATACTCTAGCGATCTCGACAAGTATTATTCGACCGGGTGAGGCTACTCCCCCTTTTTCTTCATTCCCCTTATTAATTCTCTGACTGTAGATACGGTGGTCATCTCGGGCGTGTCCAGGGCGTGGGCTACACTAACGAGCTGCTCGCGCGCCTCACGCGATCTCCTGTCGTGGATCACACCTCGACAAATAGCACGCTCGACTCGGACCCTGCGACGTTTCCGCTTAACCGCACGATCTACGCGGACTTCACGCACGACAGTGTTTTAATCGCCGTCTTCAACGCCCTCGGCCTTTTCCCCACCAAAAAGCTGAGCACTAAGCACCCAAAGGCAAACCGAATCTGGCGTGCAAGTGAGATGATGACCTTCAGCACGAGGATGGTGGTCGAAAAGCTCGTCTGCGACCGTTCGGTGCGGGGACACGACACGTCCGATGCCTACATCCGCATCATCGTAAATGTTCTCTCTCTCGAGACGCTCTAACGATTCTAATCCTTTTCTCGCTCACGTAGGTGAATGAGATTGTACAACCGCTCGAATTCTGTGGGGCTCGGGAATCAGGACCATGGAAGGGACTCTGCAAGTTCGACGCGTTCCTGAAAAGTCAGTCTTACGCGCGGCATAATGGGAAGGGTGATTGGGAGAAATGCTTTCTGGAGTAAAGTGTTCGTTACGTGATGTCGTGAAGACGACGGAATCAAGTTATGTCAAGGGCCGAGGTAAATATATCTCTATCTCCTTCCACACGCGTGTGCTATGTTGTTTGGCTTTTTTTTAAAGCTGGTTTATTATAGGGATTTTATATTTGTACCGTCGATCTTATTTTTTAGGGACCCCTCCATCGTGGGCGTCCCTCAAGGCTGCGTTCATTTTTCGTGCTAGCGGTGCCAGCACTCTTGACGTCCGCCACTTTACAGCAATGGTGTTCACCCTGACTTGCAAATGAAAAAGTACACTGGTTCTGTCAACGACACCCCTCTTAGCGACCCCCTCAAAAGGCACGTTCAACTTTGACATGCGTCACCGCTGTGAATTTTCGCAGTCTTGTCTATTAACGTCCAAGAAACCTCCTGATTTTTATCATTTTGTTAGTGCCTGCAGTGGATTGATCCTTTTCTTCCAACATTTTGGAGCTTCTCGAGGCTCACAGCGCTCCATAAATCAGTTTCGCAATTCCATTATCTCCTTAAAATTCGCCTCCTCTTAATATCTCCTGTGCTGCAGCGTGCACAGCGCGCCCAGCGTCAAGATCAAGGTATAATTTACCGGAACCGTGGACACTGCTTTTTCTTGGCATGAGATTTGATGTGACTGTCTGATCGAAAAGGCAGGCAGCGCCGATCAAAGCCGACACCGCGCGCTGCTTTAAAAGATGCGGACGCTCAAGGGAACCGACCCACTTTCCCCTTTGTTTTCACGATGCGACGCGCTGCTTTTTGCCTGGCTTCGTTGCTTCTTTTTTCTTATGAATCCTCGGCGGTCAAACTTTCCATTTCGCGTCCACCAAAGGCGCCTGCACAGCATCTGAGGGGCCCGAAGGCAGCGACGGATCCTAATAATAATCTCATCAACAAGGCCAATGAACGGGTCAGTTGTTTCTACATTTACGCGCGCTATACTGTAGCTGATGTGAATTTCTCAGTACACTGCAAACATCACGATAAGCGGACGAGGCAAGCACACTTGGAAACGCGTTGACCGCTCAGCACTTATATGCCTCTTATTCAGTGGTGAACGTGGCCTTGGATACGGGTAGCACCGATTTATGGTGCGTACTCGTTGTCTGTGATTTATTCTTGAGAGATTAAACACCTCTTAGGGTTAAGCCGCCAGAAGGGCTGCCTTCATTTAACGACACGCAACTCAATGCGACAGTAACATACGGGGACGGCAGCGACTTCGTCGAAGGCGACATCGGCATCGGCAAGTTTGAGCTCGACACGTACTCGATACCCTTCCAAGGTGTGTCTTCCATTGCAAAAAGGCTTCGGCTAATGTCGCCTCTTAGCCTTCCTCAATGTCGTGGAGGTACGATTTTATTTATTGAGCTCCCGATCGCTTTGCTCAGTTTTGTTTTGAAGGCTGCGGATGCTGAGCAGCCCGACTTCGACAGTGGTATCTTTGGGTTGTGGGGTCTTGGATTCAACACACCTGGGTCATCGCGTATCAACGACGCAGTGCAGCTGGTCTACGGGGAGAGCGCCACTTGGGGTCAATCAGTGTTGGCCAACATCTTCGCTGAAAATCCAGCGGGTGCGGACTACATCGGGATGTCGTTATCTCGCGACGGCGACACGGGAGGCACCGCCGATGCATCCCTCACGATATCCGAATACGACACCAACTACCAAGCCGTCCAGAACTCTCCGAAGATCCCGCAGACCCCATTAAACTCCGGTGCCTGGACTGTCACCCTTGACGGCTTGTCCGTCGGCGGCAAGAAAATCAAGTGGCCTTCGACTATGGAGGAAGCACCCGCCGGGAAGAACATTGTTCATCTTGATACCGGGTACATTTTACTCTTCTTTTCGAGTTACAATCATTCTGACGGCTCTCCGGAACAGAACTACCAACATCATGATGCCAGCTGAGCAAGTCGCAGTGCGTGTATCCTCTATTCTTTTGTCCAAAGACGACACTGATCATGACACATTCAAGGCCATTTACTCTTCGATTCCCGGCGCCGTCTTCTCGCCCGATTCGAATATTCCTCTGACGAAATTCAGCACGACTAACGATGCCTGGGTTGTGCCCTGTAACGCTTCAGTAAATGTTGTGGCAACGTTTGGGTATGATCCCCACCGCATCCGAAACCTACCATTCCAACCATTTCGCAGAGGACAGGACTTCCCGATCCACCCCCTGGATGTTACAGACATGCAAGTCGTGACCTCCCCCGACGGACGCCGCAACTACACCATGTGTATTGGCACCTTCACGGATGTGGGCGGGATCGTTTCCGGTGAAAGCGACGCTCTGTTCGGTGATTCCTTCCTCCGAAACGCTTACACTGTGTAGGTTTCTTGTTTTCTCCTTAAGCAAGTGCCTAAAACCTAACTCTTCTCCAGATTCGATTTCGGCACCGGCGGAAACACGAAAGGCAACCCTTTCGTTCAGCTGCTGTCACAAACCGACGCAACCAAGGCGGCTGCCGACCTCATCACCGTCCGCTCGGCCCTCATGGCCAACATGGCCCCCGAGATCTCCCCCATTGATCTTGTCAAAATCTTCAATGGGTCAGAGCTGTCTGGCAACACAGGCGCGCCGTCGACTGGCGGCAAAGGCAGCACCGGTGGCAGTGGTTCCAACGCGGTCCCGTCCATGGCATTGGCTGGCGCGATGTCGCTACTTGCTATCATTTCTTTCTTATAAGGTGCTCCGGGCTCGTTCTTTTGGAGAATATTTATATCAGGCGCTATAATGTAGAATTACATTGCTGTATAATCCTGACATTTGTCAAAAATAACCACGGTCGCTTTCGCCCTAGCTTGTTGTGTAATTTTTGAGCCTTTGTGCTATTTATGATAGCGTTCGAAACAAGCACACACAATCAACGCCAGACTCCTAATCAGGAAGGAGTGGAAACGAGCTAGGTTTTGACCGCTCACTACCTGACGGGTAAGAAGGCATCGGGACCATTAGATCTCAAACTTAGATATGAAGGACTGCGTGCTTTAAACTGACTGAATGAATGAATGCTAACAGAGTACAAGATTATTACTTAGATCACCAAACTCTCAAGAAACCACTACTTCGACAACTGGAGATGGAGGATTTGAGCGGAACGCGCATATTCTATAGACGATACTTACTGAGAACACCAATCAACGATAAGCTATGAGTGGCGACTACTTGAAAAGAGCGACAAGTAGTTGGTACGCGCTGAGGTCGCCGGTGGATTCGACGAGCTGAGCTCGATGAGGCTTGAGAGAGAAACTACCGCCGTGCGACGCGTTTCCGTTCCCGGCCGCCATCCTCTTCAATGTCCATCATCCCGTCAGTTGCTTGGGCGTGATTGTGCGGGAAAAGTCCACGCGTGCTACGTGTGCGTCGTCTCTGCGCAGGAAGCGGCGAGCTAGATGACGACGGCGTAGACTGCGGGGATGAGTTGGGCGGAGGCATCATCATTACGGCGTGTCGGCGCTTTGAGCCGGTCACTGGCGGAGGGACGTTCTCGAGGAAGGGAAAAGAGACGCCTGTGGGGACATGGAAGTCGGTCGGTGGGACCGGCGGGGCGAGGAAGGCGGATGGGTTGGGCTTGATCTGCTGGGGAGCACGCGTCGGCTTGAGAGGGATCGAAGATCGAGGTGGAGAGGAGGGTCCTGCGGTCACGCGAGATGGCGGTGGTGGGGATGGCGACGGCTAGATGACGAACAGTCAGGATTCTGATCCACGCAGGACACATAGGGAGTCTATGTGTTAGAGTCGAGACTTACTTTGTGTGCGGGGGCGCTAGGGCGGTGCGAGCCAGAGCCACTTGCGTTAGGTGCCGAAGAATGGCTTCCCCGTTCCCGCTCGTCCTCCTCATCCTCCTCTTCTTCTCTGCACCGTACAGCGTCCAGCCTGGCCTCAACCCAGTCCATGACCCTCCCAATCGTCATCCCCGCCTCTTGATTCCTGTCTGCCACGAGCGTGTGAGAGTCAGATACACCGAGCTGAAGCATTTCCATCAAATCTCGACAGGCTGCGGCGTAACCCGCATTGTACGCGCGCTTCGAAGCATGTCGTGAGGAGCGATAGAGAGTTGTAATGCTCAGGGCGGCCGCTACATACATTGAATAGAAAGAAGAAAAAAGTAACGAGTCAGCAAAATGTCATGCCACATAGAAAAAATAGGCACCTTTGAAGTTGTCAAGCAGCTCCTTCTCGGCGGTGGCATTAAGGGAGTGGGGAGGGAGAGAGGTGGCAAGGGAGGTAAGGTTGAGCGATTCCGTGGTCATGGTCAAAGGCGAGGAGCAAACGGGCAGCTTTGATCGGACCGGGATGAACCGACCCTTTCCCTTTTCGTCCATCCACGTCTTTCAGCCCGTTGTTTTCTGTGCTGCATCTAGTTCCTTTTTCACTGACGGTTTCATGGTTTTTTCGTGCTTTATTGAATTTTCGGCTCTTGAACCGGGCCAAACCTGCCGTGGTCGCATTTTCTACGGCTCCTAAAGACCTTCAAGCGCCAAGCACAGCAGTATATCGGCAACATTGAACGGGCTAGCATGCAGTACTTCTGATCCCTGCCCAACATGTGTGGGGCATTTCAGAAGGTGAGAAAATGTCAGTAAATTTTAACTCTGGTCTCAGTACTGATAATCGAGTCAGTTGCCAAAGCAAAGGATGAGAATCAGATCATCATGAGATTTCCTCCCGGCTGTGGGCTGTGATCCAATCCGTTGTTTCTATCCCGCAGCTGTATGCAATGCACTGTCGAATCAGCCCAGCCAAGCAACTATCTGACAAGAATGCATCGTCGCGGCCATTTTTGGATCGAATGTTTGATGCGGATCTCCCACATATAAGTACGTGGGGTCGCGTCTCTATGGCTCGTAAGGCCCTCCATGCCTACCCATACTCAGATAATCGACCCTACCAGCCCTTTTATCCAGTATACAGAGTGGAACATAAGCCAGAGCCAGTATGTGCTTTTTTTGTTCTGCATTGAAACAACTCACCACTCGGAAGGCATCATCAACATACAGTTGTCTCCTGCGTGGGCAATTGTTCAGCGACTCTCCAGTTCTCTAGGATGAACGTACTCGTTCAAGCACAATGTAACGGGAATTTTTCAGACTACAACAGGTGCAATTACACGTAGGTAACTACTCCGATCCTTCGCCCCAGGCTCAAGTACGGTGCATAGGACTAAATTTGGCGATCATGCTCAGCAACCAATGGTTCTACATAATAATACTATGCAACGGGTAGTCAGCGCCACGCAAGAGCCTTATACCTTGGATATCTCAATTGGAAAGACAATGAATCCCCATAATGTATGTGATTGCGCAAGTCCGCATTCATAATCGTATTCCAATCATGGATTGTAGTTCACCTGGAGTAATGCCGCCAACTCAACGAACGACACCCGTATCGAATCTGTTCCGCCTGCTTTTGTGTACGATCCCCGAGCCTCGTGGCACACAGCCAAGCTTCAGGGCTTCGACGGACAGTAAGTACTTCATATGGTTGAAGGCACATATTTACAATCGTATGCAGCGTAACAAATCAAAGCGAGGCCAATGTGACTTTTACTTTCTCGGTAAGTAGTTGTGTTATTTTTCAACGAGCGCATTTAAAACTCATACAGGGTGATCGGGTGGCTCTGTATGGCGCGATTGCCGCCGGCGGCCGTTATACTGCCCAACTTAACGACAGCGAGCGTGTTATGAACTTCATCCAACTTAACTTCACCCAAATTCACTCTCAGCCTCAGTTAATATTCTATGCAGACAGCCTCCCTGCAGGAAATCACACCGTCAGACTCGTTTCCGAATCTGATAATGCATCGTTCACCGTGAGTCATGCTGTCATCGGAGACGCTATAAACAAAGAATTGGCATCCACATCCACATCTTCTTCCTCCTCCTCCTCGCCCCTTTCAACGGGAGATTCGGCTAACACGAATTCCTCTCCACAATCAAACATGTGCGCTTTATTTGGCTTTCTACCTTGACAATATATTCTAATCGCTGTTCTTCAGAAATTTTGGACACGGGAGGTTAGTTGATGCCAGTTGCGGCATGAATTTCTTCTGATACATCCGCAACAGACTCTCCGACGCACAATTTATCGGAATAATGGTCGGCGTTGCCCTTCTCGTAACGTTATTGCTAGTCGCTCTCGGCTACATTCTGTATTTGCGACGCAAAAGACGGAACTCAGCCCCGAGCTCTCCCCACGAGTTTAATCCAGCACAACTCGTGATACAACCTTTGGCAATAGGAGGCAGCGCAGATACATTATCGAAACCCCGTGAAAATGTGCAAACGCGCTTTTTTGAGCCGGGCACGAACTGGACCAACTCCTTTTATTCGCAGTCATCTATAACCCTCGATGAGGGATATCAGCCTGACAGTGACAAGCGTGAAGTTCACTCGTTCGCTTATTCTGCTCCGGATTCTCTCTACTCGGAGGGTGAAAATAGGTAAGATGAGATCCTTCACTTTGAATGACGAGCTAATTCCTTTGGCTATTATAGACCTAGAAGCCAGTCCGTCGATTGCAACTCAATAGACGCACACGCAGCCTATGCAATGTAACTAATGTGGGATCTGTCGTTTACACCGAGTCCTAAAATCTAAAATCGCGCGTGTGGCCGTGTAATTTATGTAAACCACAATTGTAAGAATACAGAGTACAGAGTCGTAGTCGATGCGTGCATCTCTGTAACTAGCTCAATATCGGATTTGCAACTCCGCGTTGTTGACGCGATGTTTGGCTTTATCTCACGTGATCCTTTTCGCTTTTTGCCAGTCCATGCAGCGAATATGCCTGCTGAACGCGTCAAGACCAGGCTTAGGCTTCTTCCATAAGTCTCTCTCCCGGCATTCCACCGCGTTTACCTCCCCGTACAGACATGTCGAGGCCCTTTCTCCTCCTCAGCTCATGAAGCTGTACGCCCAACTTTCCAAATCGCGTCTCAGCCTCCTTGTGGTTTTGACCGCAATGTCCGGTGTTGCCCTTTCGCCTTTGCATGCCACAGTTCCAACCCTTCTATCCACCGCAGTCGGTACTGCGCTCTGCTCCGCCTCTGCGAACACTCTAAATCAGCTCCAAGAAATCCCTCTTGACGCGCAGATGGCTCGCACGCGGATGCGCCCACTCGTGCGGAGAGCAATAACACCTCTTCATGCAGCTGTATTCGCGGCTGCTACTGGAATATCCGGGCCCCTCATCCTTTGGACGATGGTAAACCCTACCACAGCCTTGCTCGGCGCGTCGAACATTGTGCTATACGCCGGTGTATACACCTGGATGAAAAGGAAAACCATCTATAATACCTGGGTTGGTTCAATAGTTGGCGCACTCCCTCCGCTCATGGGATGGACTGCATGTGGAGGCCAATTATTCCTATCGCCATCATATCCCATACACCTTTTCCTCCCTCCTTTCCTATCAACCGCTCCTGTCGACCTCGCCCTTATCAACAATGCCCTGGCACCCTTCGCATTTTTTATGCTGTTGTTCAGTTGGCAATTCCCACATTTCAACGGGCTGTCGCATCTCGTGCGATCATCATACGCTCAAGCAGGTTATAGGATGCTGGCTGTCTTATCACCTCGCAAAAATTCCCTTGTTGCTCTAAGACACGCCGTTCTCCTCGTCCCCATTTGCTCCATCCTAATTCCACTGTCCGGCCTCACAACCTGGACATTTGCGTTGACTTCGTTGGTCCCGAACGCCATATGTACGCATGCGGCATGGCAGTTCTGGCAGATCGGCGGAGAGAAGGAGGCCCGTCTCGTGTTCCGGCATAGTCTTTGGTACTTGCCAGTCATAATGGCTCTTATGATGCTCCACAAGCAGGGTGTGGACTGGGCACAATGGCTCGGTATACGCGACGAAAAGAGCACGGACCGCGAGGCTGAACTCATTGCGTGTGCGTTCACCTCATAACGATCATTGTCGTCCTACTCACGAACTCACAGAAGAATTGGAACGTTGCAGACACGTTGTTGGTTCCCTGTTCCATTTGAAACGCCCGACGAAAATTAATAAGTTTCCCGTAACGACCTTTTGCGCTTCTTCCGAGGAAGGAGCGTGCAGCGCGACTTCAAACTAGGACTCAAGGGAAAGAAGCTACATACTGAAGTTCAAAAGATGAAATTACGCGGAACTAACTGCAAGCCGAGTGGCTGCGTAGCCGTCTCTTAGAATCTCAACCATACTGGTGTGGGCTCCTACTACTACTCTTCGCATGTTGCCAATGGCTTCCAACTCAACCATGACGCTGCCGGCTGGGTTCGATTCAGGGAAACTAGTGGAACTGGGCATTTTTCTGTCATTCTTGGGACGTTCGAGCTGACTAAAAAAAACTAATTCTGTTAACACTGCCCACAATCTTCCGTTGAACTTCCCATGGATAGCTGAAAGCCTTGATTTATTTATAAAGTCTCTGGGAAACTCCTCGGTAAACTTCGCTGTCGCGTACCAGATATCGCCTATGTGCTTCATGTGTACGCAGGCCCTTTATGACTAAAAGGTTTCACAGTCGGCATCCGGACCCGCCGTCCAACTCCGCCACCATCCTCAGCACTGCTGCGTTTCGACGTCTGGAGCATCCCCCCATAAGTCTGCGTTGTATGTACCATATATTCGCGACGTTTTCTTGCACGAAAGTAAGGTCTTTCACGCGCCTTCCTCGCGTTCAACCTTTTTGTCTACAGCCCTCATACAAAAAATTTCCCCGTATTTACCCCAAATTTACCCAGACAAAACACGATCTTGAGATGATGGATCTGGCCAAGGGCAGTCAGGGGCAGCCGAAGAGAAACATGGGGAAATGAAAAATGCGTAAGCTTGCCGTGATACCACACTTGCTTTGAAGACAAGTTGGGTGGTTGGCGAATTGAGAGCTTGAACAGACAAGTTGGTTGCGTTTGAAGTTGTAGCGGTTTCCACATGGCTTGACTAAAGGAGACAGTTTGACAGAAAGCGGGATCAACAGCGCGAACCTGACAGTCTTCGACACGGCTATCTGCATCAATATTGACTGCCGATTACTTGGTGCGTTGAATCGCATCATCACAGGATTCTCGGCCTCGGAAGTCCAGGATGGGACAGGCTGGGACATGCGCACAGGAAACGCAGCCGAGTCCATTTTTTTCGACCCACAGACACCTGTTGTAAGCTTCATGAAATTAAACTCTCTGGAGGGCTATCTCATATTTTGTATCTACTCTTCTTCTGCACTCACGACCTTTACACACATATTGTTAGTCAAACGGAAGCAATAGTGCCATCAATCGTATCTTCTCAGATCATAAGGCAATGAAACACCGTTCAAGATTTGCGGTCCTGCGGGGTGCGATTGCCGCGAAACTCGACATAACGTAGAACCAGGTAAAACCGCAGCACCTCTGGTGCTCGAGATTTCACCTTCTTGATTATTCCGGTTTGAATCTAGAGTATAAAATCTCACCTTCATGTTCGCTTCCTTCATCCCACTTCAGGGCTGTTCATATTTCTTTCCCGCATGAAGTTCTCCACTAATTTCGTTCCTGCCGTCGTTCTTTTTGCTGGCCTCGCGTCTGCGCTTGACTCTCGTCATGGCTCCGCCCCGGCCTTGAAGCACAGACGAGGCGCTGTCAAGCCGAGAAGAGTTTCGTCCCTGCTAATAAGTAATTGTTTTTTTAACCTTGAATTCCAAGATGCTAATGTTCATTCAGATCCTGATGCTATACCGGATCTACCGACAGCTCAAGCAGCGACCACCGCTGCAGATGCCGCCGGCCTGAATCTCGATGACATTCAGGGCGATGTGTTGTGAGTACCCATTCTCTTGAGTTCGCGTTTAGATTAAATAATTGTCGGTTCAGGATCGGAATGAAGAAGAGCCAAGAACTGTTCTACTTTTTCACCATCGCAGACGTGGCGGATTTTAAATCTAAATTGGCGTCTGATATCCTTCCTCTCATTACCACCACCACCCAGCTCCTGGACGTTTCAACCCAACCCATCACGGCTCTCAACATTGCGTTTTCCCAGAGCGGTCTTAAGGCTCTGAACGTAACCGACGCGCTCGGTGATTCCGCCTTTGCTGGTGGCCAATTTGCTGATCTCAAGAATCTGGGCGACCCCGGGTCAACCAACTGGGTCCCCGAATTCGCCGGCACGGGTATTCACGGTGTCATCCTGTTTGCTTCGGACACTGTGGACAACATCAACACCGCCGTCTCCAGCCTCGAATCCGATCTCGGAGAGAGCATCACGAAGGTTTACTCCCTCCAAGCTGCTGCTCGTCCCGGTGCGGAAGCGGGCCATGAACGTAAGTGCCTACCCGGTTGAACTTGGACTATCCCAGTTTCTAATATTTTTTTGGAATAGACTTTGGATTCTTGGACGGGATCTCGAACCCTGCCGTTACTGGCTTCACTGCCAACCCGATGCCCGGCCAGTCTGTCCTTTCCGCTGGCGCTATTCTGGTCGGCGAGACCGGTGACTCTGTCACCCGCCCTGCCTGGGCCAAAGATGGCTCCTTCCTCGTCTTCCGCCAGCTTCAGCAGCTCGTCCCCGAGTTCAACAAATTTTTGACTGACAACCCCATCGTCGAGGATGGACTCACGGCCCAGCAAGGTTCGGATCTCCTCGGCGCACGCATGGTTGGCCGGTGGAAGAGTGTATGTTCAACCTCTCACCGCTATTCTTTACGCATTGTTGACTGATTTGCTTGCGCAGGGTGCACCCATCGACCTCGCTCCTCTTGTTGATGAACCTGCACTTGGCGCTGACCCGACCCGCAACAACAACTTTACGTTCGCGCACCCGGACGCAACCCTCGCCACGAACCAGACCAGGTGAGCTTTACCTATCATTTTTTATTCGAGATGTTGAAACTCAAAATCGAACCCAGATGCCCGTTCTCTGCACACATCCGCAAGACCCGTCCCCGTGCTGATTTGGGGACGCCTGAGGAAACCGCGCACCACATAATGCGCGCCGGCATTCCTTATGGTCCTGAAGGTTGGCAACGATTTTACCTCCATCCAATCTCAGCTAACCATCTTTAGTCTCCGATGATGAGGCTACCTCAAGCACCACCTCGACTGAACGCGGCCTCGCATTCGGTTCGTTTATTCTAAAATTCGACATTTGAACCACCCAGCTAACGTGTCGCAATTCAGTCGCTTACCAGTCCAACATCAACAACGGCTTCCGGTTCTTGCAGCAGACTTGGGCCAACAACGCCGGGTCAGTTCATTTCCCTGTATTAGTCTGGAGCAGTAAGCTCACGCCTAAATCCACAGCTTTGTTCACAGCGGCGTCGGCGTGGACCCAATAATCGGGGCGCTCGCCGGTGCGCAGCGTGCCATTGGCGGTCTCGACCCCACCAATTCCGCCAAGACCACCACACTCACCACTGGCAAGTCGCCATTACCTTACTTGGATTCTAAGCTGACCCCGCTGTCCAGACTTCGTTGTTTCGCGTGGTGGAGAGTACTTCTTCTCGCCTTCGTTGTCTGCGATCGCCAGCACGCTCTCGGTTTAATACAACCCACTCCCACGCTCTTTCCTCGTCGACTCTCGCTCACTAACGCATGGACCATAATTTATTCTGTTTATTATTGTAATTATCTGGTAATTTTTGGGATTCTGTAGATGTCAAGTGAAGAATAGAAACAAAGTATGCAACCTCCTGGCATGCGTTGGATTTTTGGTGCACTCTTCGTTCGAGTTTCGTTCAAGTTGCAGGCGATGATCGATCCCTGTTCAGTAAGAGTCCTGCAGTCTCCCGGGCTATAGAGTTGTAAAGTATTAGATGCTGGATGAATGCGTGGCGAGTTACCCAAGTTCAACCCTCCGGAACTATCCGGTTCTCCCGGTTTGGAATTAACCTTCGTATAAAACTCCGGGCCTAAGTCTCTGCTTCCCCAGTCACCTATTTAAACGGTGAACAATCCCCAGCCCACTTAATTTGTGCCGTTTTCCCGCGTATCATCCACTGGACTCCTCACCGTGGCTCATTTTTGCGGAACTTGTCCTGTCTCAGCAGCGCTGCACTGATGAGTTAAGCCTACGTGATGAATTAAGCGTCCATGATTCAGATAGTATCCTTCAAATTCCATTTCCGAGCCCATAGTGAAGATCAGACAACCACAGTGCGATGCTAAATGAATTGATTGAGTGCAATGCAAGGGTGATAATTATAATACAAAAGTGTGTAATCTAGGCGCTACAGTGTGTGATCCAAGGTTCGTTCATTCTTCATTAATTTGCAAATCACCATATCTAATGGTCGGAGAAGGGGAACGGGTTTGCGGCCGCGGCGGGGGAGCTCGCAGCCGGAGCGGGGGCGGGGGCAGGGGAGCTGGCGGCAGGGGCGGGAAGGAGGGTGAGCACGGGCTTCGCGTCGGCGGGAGCGGCGCCGTTGTTGGCGGCGGAGGGCGTGGGCGCGGGGCTGTTGAGGTCGATGATGGAGGGTGTAATGCTTGGGGATGAGGATGCGCTGGACGCGGACGCGGGCGCGCTGACACTCGCGCCGGCGTTGTCACCGTCGATAATGGTGGGCGTAGCGCTGGGGCCGTTGACGATGGTGGTCACGGGGGTGGCGCCCTCGGCGGCCAGACTCGAGAGGATGGATGCGGCTTCATCGCCGCTGACGATGGTGGTCTCCGGCTCGAGGGTGATCGTGCCGGAGATGGAGAACGGCGAAGCGGTAACGAAGACGGTGGTGGATGCGGAGGGGGCCACGGTGACGGTCACCGTCGCTTCGCCGCCCTTCGTTACAGTGGTAGTGGCGCCGCCGGAGGCGGGTGTCGACGTAGATGCTGCGGCGGCAGAGGAGGAAGAGCTCTCCTCGCTCTCGCAGGTGTCGTCGCCATCGTCGCCGTCATTCCCATCTTCGGTTTCGCAGGTGTCGTCACCCGAGCCGTTGTCGCCACTGCCCTGGTTGTCGCCGCTGCCCTGGGTGTCGGAACCATCGGCGTTGGCCACAGCGATGTCATTCGAGGCGCCGGTCGCGTGGATCGTGGACAGGGCATTCTTCTGGCTAGTGCAAGTGACGCTCTGGGAGGAGAGTCAGACATGTACCACCAAAAGAAGATGGACAACGTACTACACCCGTCTGGTTGACGAACGGGATGGCGAAGCAGGACAGCCCGTTCAGGCAGCCCTGAGTCTGCCACTTGTCGTTGACGCAAGTCGCCTGGTCACCTTTAATGCAGGCAAGCTGTCCAGCTGGATCATTTCAGCCCATGCGACAATGAAGCAAAGAAAAGGCTCACTCTTGCACGCATCAGTGGCGGTCAGATTCTGAAACTGGGCGTTGAGGCTTTGTGCGGTGTGACCGTTCTTGAGGAGGGTGGCAGCATCGAGGCTGGCTCTGGGAACAGGTGCGGCAGAGACCAGAGTGGAGGCGAGAAGGAAATAAAAGGACGTGAGGCCGAACATGATGATAGGTTCGTTGAAAACAAAAAGTAAAGGATGGTAGATGAGCGTAAGGTTTTTGCGTAAGGAGCTCCGGGCTCAAGCGTAGCCAGCCAAAGACAAGGGTCGTGAAGGGGGATTTGAGCAGCTGACAGGCATTGGGCCCAGTTTTATAGCCACCCCATAGTACAATGGAACCCCGATTTGACCTTCATTGTGGCCGAAAGAAGAAACAATGGCGTTACGTGAATTTGCGAAAGTACTTCATTTAGCATACAATGACCCGAACCAAAGGTTGGGGCATCTCCAAATCAGCGAGGAAGCTCTGGATATCACCCAGGAAATGAAGAAATAACAATCTGGCCCTGTTCAGTAACCTAGAGTTCGTGACCTCAAGTGGCAGGTAAATTGCGCAGAATTGCGACTGCAAGAAGCGGAGTATGATTAAGTGAGGCTGAGAGGAAAAGAGGGTTGAAAGAGTGAAGAAAGACGACTGGCGGCGACGACGAGGATTTGCGAAAAGTTCGTTGTCCCGATTTGGCAGGTCAATGCCAAAGCCAAAGCCACCGAGTACAAATAAAGGCCAAACAGTCCTCCGTCCACCACCAAAAAATGGTCAGTCCCAGTCCCAGTGCTTTCCAGGATTCGAGGGCCCTCGGTCGCCGTCGAGATGCCACCGAATACTCATATCCTCGCCCCCCTAGACTAAAAAGAGAAGGAATGGCGGCCGCAACAAGAAGGGACGTGGCCATGTCACCTTCATGCGCTGCTCCAACTGCTCGCGCTGCGTCGGAAAGGACAAGGCCATCAAGAGGTTCACAGTGAGGAACATGGTCGAGAGTGCCGCTGTCCGTGACATCAGCGAGGCCAGTGTCTACCAAGGTCCGTTTTCTTGTATTCTGTCGTCCTACCAACTAACCCGCCTTGTTTCGCAGAATACACTATCCCCAAGCTCTACAACAAAATCGCATACTGCGTTTCATGTGCTATTCATGCCCATAGTGCGTCTTCTGCCCGTTGTGTCCCTGCAACGAAATTGACTTCGAATTTTCCGCACAGTCGTCCGTGTACGCTCGCGTGAGGGACGGAGGAACCGTGCGCCGCCGCCGCGCATCCGGTGGAAGGACGGGAAGAAGGTCAACCCTGCCGTGGCCGCTGCGGAGGACGCCAAGTTCGCTGCTGCCGCCGCGAACAAGGCATAGACGTGCGAGCGAGATCGATATAATACTTTCTTGTCCACTGAATCCAATGCAATTCGATCCGTTCTCGCACTCGTTCGTATTCGTGAAAAAATTCAAAGTTCGCTGTTGTCGCCGCGAACAAGGCAGACGTGCGAGCGAGATCGATACTTGCTTGTCCACGGAATCCAATGTAATTCGATCCTGTCTTGCACTCGTTCGTATTCGTGAAAAACATTTCCATTGAAACTGGGCAACCAATCCATTGCAGTACACAACTGAATAACAAGGTAATAAAATATGTGGCTTGCGCTACTATCTAGAAATCCATCATCGACTCCGAGACGAGGTCATAGTGTTGCTAGCGAAAGCGAAGCCTGGAATGTGCTCTCCGACGGTAGTAGATAGGAAGACCCGTCTTCGCTCAAAGTTGGCGGATAGAAGGGGGGCAAAACGTCGTGAAGAAAATATTTCGCGTCGCGCGAGCCTTTTATAGCTGTACAGTTTCGGAGTTTGAATTTCTGTGCCGGCTCGGCAATTGTTTGAAGCGGGTCATTGCGGATGTCCGGTCCAGGAAAGTTTCGGAAGCGCTTAACTTGGAGTACTACAATTGTAAGGTTTCTACGAGACGAATGTAAATTACATATCTGCCCATGTCAACTGATTCAATGTAATTAGCATTGGACAAATTGTGGCTGTAATAAATCGCACTGCTTGCTCTTAAGTACTACTGTATCAGACTGACTCCAGAACTCAGTGGTCAACTCACCGATGAACGTTGATGTTAGTAAGCTACAATTGCAATTAGACCGGTAACCGATCTGTCTACGGGAAACTGTCGGTAGACAGACCGGTCGATCTGGGTTCAAATTCAGATGACGCGCGGCGGCACCGCCACAGCACTGCCAGTGGTATTCACAAGTCATTTAAAAGTCACGTTTGATGCCCCATCAGTGGCCAAACACTAGCTGTTTCGCACTGAGAAAGTGTTGTTTATGCACTGATGGGGCATCAAACGTGACCCAAGGCGGTGCCGCCGCGCGTCATCTGAATTTAAACCCAGATCGACCGGTCTGTCTACCGACAGTTTCCCGTAGACAGATCGGTTACCGGTCTAAATTGCAATGCGATGTAGGTTATCTGGGAAAGTGTTACAGCCCCAAGAAAAGCACGAACCGCACTGCATTCCGTGCCCCTGTCGGCAAACCCTGCTGACGTGGGTGGACATCGGTCGACGTGGGCCGACCAAACTGCCGAGGGTCTGCCGACTGGGGTCGGCCGAAGTCGACCGATGTCAGCCCACGTCAACATGGGGGGGACGGGGTTTGCCGACGGTGCCACGGAATGCAGTGCCGGACGCCCTGCAGATTGAACCGCGATTTCTCATTCCAATTGAAAAGATTACCGGGAGATGACAGTTAAATGTTGGTTAAATGAATTAATGCGCCAAATCGGCAGAAGTGTGTTCTATTGTGCTGTGCGCCGCAATACCAAGTAGTTCGCAGCCATTTCGCCGGGAAGGTAATATTTAACAAGAACCAGACTCTGGTAGAACTTGAAGGGCATCAAACAAGACTCCCGGACTACGTATAGGTTTGCAAGTCGACGATTAAATGCAGACTGCCGTCAATAAAGCCAATGGCTCAAAATCTCCCGGGAGCCTGCAATTTTATGCGTACTATGAGCGCGAAACTGCTAGGTGAATGCCGAATTACGATCCCGTTCCCGGTAGGGGCGTATACAGGCTATGGTGACCAGCAGAGTGAGGGGAATAGATTACTAACGGCGAGGAAGTCCCCGAAGCACTGAAGCAGCCATTTTGCATGGTGGATGAGAGAAGTAAAAATAGGTGCTGTACACTGAGTTAGCCTGAGGAATCATCGATCATTTGTGGTTCGCGGCACTCTCACTTCTCTTCTTTCCCATTGACCTCATCCCCGCCATGAACCCACTCAGCATACAGGAACTTGTCGACCACTCTATTGGGTTCCTATACAACTCTGTCTCTGATCTACGGGCGTGCGCCCTCGTATCTCGTGCCTGGGTGGATGCCGCTCAGTCCAGTATTTTCAGAAGAATATCCATCATGCATTTCGGAAACGTTCCACACCCCTCCGTATGGACGAGACTTAAAGAGACACTAAACACATCCCCGCACCTTATCCGCCATATCCAACAACTTACTGTCATTCCAGACGAAATCTCGCTCGATGATTTTTCGGCGCTGTGCAACCTCCCGTTTACCCACCTGAACCGTGTTTTTGTCTTCAATTACCCTCATCTTTCAGCCTCCATTGCGGAATCCATTCAACAACTTCTCAGTCTGCCGACTATCCGCCGAGTTGGCATCCTGTGCACTTTTGACGATCCGACGACGTTTCTGCAGATCTGGGATCGATGTTCTCCCAGTATCAGGCATCTGGAAATATACATTACCGAGCAGTCTATCCCCACCGTACAACCTGCAGCTCACCATTGTTCTGCCCCCATCGTGCTCGAGTCACTGCGGATTACATCCGTGGAGGGTCTCAACGGTTGGCTGGCACATGAGCTCTGTCCTTTTGATTTTTCCATCCTCAAGGTGCTCTCGGTTGACATCAACACAGACCTCCTTCGTTGGCCCCTTTTCCGCTCTGCCTTTTCCACCATTGAAGCCCTTGATTTCAAGGCTTATGATGTACGCATCTCGACGTTATTTCGGTACTAGGGAACATCTACTTATCCTTCGCCTTCCAAGGAAAGGACCCCGCGTATCGATCTCTCTTCCTTTACAAATCTAGCGACTCTACGCATGTCGATGGGCGGAAATGCTGCACTAGCCGTGGTCCTTGACACCCTTTCAACGGTCACACCTGTGAATTCCATCCAGACTATAATCATTAACGCCAGCATGTTGGATGCCGCGATTTGTGGGCAGCTCGAGTCCAAGATCATCAGTCTCCCCCTCCACCGTTCCGTCCTCGAGGTCGAGATGGACCTTATCATCGGGAATGTTCACGGGAACGACAACCTAGCAAAATACTTCCCCACACTGAGCGCTGTAAATAAGGCGCGTCTTCACTTCATCGAATTTGGATCCTCAAGGCTAAACTCGCGGTAGCTTCGTCAGATCAATCGGGATGGTTGGACTGACAATTGGTTCGACGTATGTTTCACATTTCATGGTGGAATCGTTATTCTGGCTGATCATTGGTGAATTCAGACCGTCTCCGGGGATGAAGGGTCAATACGTTGTACGCTGTTTTATTAAGGGAAGGCCGGCGGAGTCCCGATTCCACTCCCAATTCGTTCTGCGTGAACGACAAAAGCTATGGCAGGAGATTTCGGAAAGGTAGCGTGTAATGATAGGCTTACAAACAGAAATGATGTCGTCACGGATATGTGTCCTCTGAATGCTTTGTACATTACGGGAAGACATTTACGAAGGAATCAATCCCAATCGCCGCAGGCACTCTATGAACAAGACGTCAACGCGACGCTGAAACGGATCGCGGGGAGAATCTAAATCACGGATAAAGACGTGGCACACCGAATATTCTGGATACTTGGTTATCGACGGGACGGTATTGAAATCAGCGGTTCAAACCAGAAAATACCCAAAACTTCAATGGTACATGGTGCCCGATGAAAAGATTGCCTGTCGGGGAATACATTGATGCGTGTATGAGTACGAAAAAAAGTACGCATTATATCAAGAAGGAAAAAACATCGCAGAGACATATGCAAACTGGCGCTCTCTGGCGCAAACCGCCATATCCGAGTGCGTCAAGACCCCCAGTCATCCCCTTCGCAAGTGCGCTGAGTACGCGAGAAATCGTGACAGGCGCGGCCCTTGCGCACTCTCCTCGTCGAGTCGTCCGTGTCGGGCGAAGGCCGACCCGGATACCACGGTGTGCAACCTGTGCCCGCCGGTATCACCGCCCACCACCCCCTCCCCGGTCCTCTCCTTCGCCGCTTGCCTTGGAGACACCTCACGGCGTGGAATGCGGCGCGCAGTGTTCGCTCGCACCAGCGGTCGTACGCGCAGCCGCCTATCCCCTCCCCTCTCCGCCATGGCGGATGGATAGTCGGTATAGAGAATCGCAACCGGATGTACATTGCAGCCTGGACTCACTTCTGCGCCGCGCCATCGGTCCCGACGAGACGCCTACCATCGGCGCGTCTTGCATTCCCGGACCCCCTGCGAGCGGAGCGTCAGCACAGGACACCTGATCGCGGAAGGATGACGCGTGGATGTCGCCGTCGCTGCGAAGAGGCGATCGCATCCGTCATCCCAAGACGCCGTGTCAGAGTCGGAAATGGGGTGGATGCACAGGTGACAGGACCGTACATTCGCGCGCGGGAGGATGAGGCGGTTGAGATTACTGTAGGTCATAGAGAGCGCCGCAGTCGGAAGAAATGGCCGTGAGATCGGCGGGAGACTTCGAGCCGTCGAGCAGCGAGGGAATGCGGACGTGGAGAGGAACCGCAAGCGTAGGAGACCCGCGGGCGCGAGGATGAGGTGGGGATCCAATTGTCGCACGTTGCGCTTAGCCTGTTTTTTTGGCTGTTTGTCTTTGGATCTCCACAATGCGGCAAAGCTCGCAGTACCTTCAATTGATGAGTCTTGGTAGCTGGGGTGCGGAGGCCAGATGGAATGCCAGATGGTGGTACGGTCGAATGACTCGAGCCCAAGTGTTTCCATGAAGTATGTCCAGTTCTGCCATTTCTTGAGAAAATGCAACGCTAGAGGTCTGGGTTTCCAGTTCTTGCTTTTAGACAGTTCCAGGCCAGATCTAGTGTTGGTGCTGCAGAGTTGGACGAGCCTGGCCGCGGCCAAGGTGTCACTGTCACAGATGTGACACTGCGGCGAGTTGTATCTGCTCATTTTGCCCCGTCATCTCAGAATGCCCCCCTCAGCAGGCTCACAAGCTGTTGGTCAGGGAATCCAATATTCTGATTCGCCTTCTCATTTTTTTCCCGTATAGATTTCAGTCTGTTTGGCGGCGCAGAGTCCCTAAACGAGGGCAAAAAACCAGAACGAGCACCGCGCCGCACGGTCCCCTCTTGTCCCACTAAACAAGACGATGGCGTTGCACATATAGCGCCTCCACAGGACCCTGCCGACTTCCTCTGGCTTATGACTGAGGAGCCACATCGCAGCCGCCGCATGGAAATTTTGAAGTCTCATCCGGAGGTAAGGAGGCGTTTTGTTCTATATACAATCTGCCGCACAACTAACTTGGGTTCAGGTGACGAAATTAATGGGGCACGAGCCGCTAACCAAATACGTCGTACTTGGCGTAGTTGCGCTGCAATTATATTGCGCCTCTGCGTTCCGCCACACGCACCCATTGTCGCCGCTGTTCCTGCTTTGTGCATATGTAATTGGAGGAACCGCGAACCACAACCTCTTCCTTGCCATCCATGAGATCACTCACAACCTGGCGTTCAAGGGCATCGTGCCCAACAAGCTGCTCGCTATGTTTGCGAATCTCCCGATTGGGATTCCATATTCTGTTACGTTCAAGGGATACCATTTGGAACACCACAAGTTCATGGGCCAAGATGGTATAGACGTTGACCTCCCTACACGTTTGGAGCTCATCCTGCTCAACAACGTTCTCGGGAAGGTATTTTTCGCGTTAGTGTAGCTCATCCCTCCCAGACAATCTTCTCAATTCTTCTCAGCATTTTCCAAATCCTCTTCTACGCGCTGCGGCCCGGCCTTGTACGCGCGCAGCGATTCGGACGATGGCACGCCCTGAACATCATCGTCCAACTGATCTTCGATTACGTCCTCTTTTCGACCCTCGGCTGGCGATCCTTCGTCTACCTCCTCGCAAGTAGCTTCTTCGCGGGGAGTCTCCACCCATGCGCGGGCCACTTCATCGCGGAGCACTATCTCTGGGACGGGCTCGAGCAGGAGACGTACAGCTACTACGGCCCGCTCAACGTCCTCGCGTACAACGTCGGGTACCACAACGAGCACCACGACTTCCCATCCATCCCTTGGACCCGCCTGCCCGCCCTGCGCGCGCTTGCGCCGGAAGCGTACGATACGCTGCCGGCGCATCCCTCGTGGACCATGGTTATTGTCAATTTTATCCGCGATAAAGAAGTGGGAATCTATGCGCGAGCCAAACGCCTCTCAAAGGCTGCAAGTGCGGCAGCTGCAGCCAGCGCGAAGCACGAGGATTCCGGATTAGAGTCGGACAAGAGTGAATAGATATATGTATTTTATTTACGGGATGCCCCAGGGAAATCCAACATAAAGATAGAGACGCCGAATCCTCTGCAGAGTCCTCGCTTTGCGGAAGTGGTATGCCGAGGCAAAATCAAAGACCGTGGGGTATTCCGACGAGCTGGCGGCGAGTGAGCATTCGCCCGGTTTTTCAATGGGCGAGGAGCGGGGGACGCAGGGTGAGGGTGAGAAGCGACTCGCAGGCGCGGGGACGGAGGACGAGGTGCGCGGGGGTAAGAAGCACGAGCACGAGCACAAGGCGGGGAGGGAGGAGAACAAGAATACAAAGCCGCGCAAGCGCGCGTCCCTGTCGTTATCGGCAAGGGGGAAGCAGGCGCAGTGGGAGCCACAAACATGAAGAATCGGCCCTCATTCAACGCCATTCATTGATCGACCGAGTCTAACGGCCTCAATAAGACAGGGCCACCAACATTCAACGCGTATTCTAGATTACAATTTCAATATCTTCACAACAAATGGAACGACAGCAGGACGATGAGCGTGGAGGTTACCGGTCAGCTTCCTCGCTAATGGCCCTTTTTAATACATCTTGCCAATCCTGAGCAAGCTTGGTCAAAGTTTTACTGCGAGCTAACGTGAAGAGCTTGTAAGCAAACAAAAGATAATATAGGGATGGAATAGCTCCTTACCGAAGGCAGACAGCACGTCCTTGAGTAAGTCGCGTTTCCCAAGGCCAGCAACGGTCGGAGACCAAGTCTCTACTGATCGCCTATATATATTCCGGTCGTTAAGAAGTGTCCGGGTGAGACAGGAAGACACACACGAATACATGGGCCCGAGGAGATCCCTAATTAGCTCCTCCGCTTTCGCCTTGTATCCTTCCTCAGCAAGTTTTTTCGTGTACTGCGCTAGTGCCTGCTTGTATTCCGTCGGGCTATCTAGCAATTTCGCGGAGTGCATCCTCGTCTCCAGATGGGCCAGCGTCATCGCCATGTTCCACCATTGTGGGCGCTTCTTGTCTGCACCGCTGCTCGGGAGACCGCCCGCGATGCTGCCCTCGGTGATGCTCAGAACGCCGCGGTTCGCCGTGGGGTTCGTCGCGGAACGCTGCCGCGCTTGCCACACATCTGAGCCCTCGGACCACCAGCGCTCCGTGAGCTTGACGAAAGACTGGAGAGCCGTGTCGTAGGAATAGACGATGCCGCTCGAGCAAGTGAGGACGGCTGCACCACCGGGCTGTATCTTCGCGGACGTGATGGTGTAATTAGGAGAGGAAAGTATTGGGGAAAGAGAAACGGGCGGAAACAGAGCCGATTGCTTTTTGACATCCCTGAACGAAACTGGTCAAAACAGAAATCTAGTAGAATTTAGAACCGACGCACCATGAATATAGCTGCCCAGTCGATGTTACTATAAGCAACATACTGCCACGTCCGTCAATGAAAGAACACGGTGATCCCAAACTCAGGGTCGGCATTAACCTGCAACACTTTTAGGAGGGCTATTGGAGGGAAGAACCTAACCTACCGTCGACCCGTATGAGAATATATAATCACCGATCCGTCGCGCAAGCCAACCGCACAGAAACGCGAGGACGCGCATACGACTAATGCTGGACAAGGCAGATAATCGAGCCACTGCGTGTGCTTCCCGCTCATATACGAGACCTCCGGAACCTCTGCGCAAGATTTATTAGAAGAGAATGAGGCAATAAAGAGAGCAAGAGCACCTTCACCCTCCTCTGGATTTACGGCTTCAAATAAGTCGTCACTCCCTTCCACTTGCGTCGCGATGCGCGTCATGAGTGCCGGCACGGGTAAGTTGATCCCACCGCTGAAGGGGGCCATGCGCACAACGCCACCGCTTCCCGCAACAATTTCTTTCACTGGCAAAACGACTCGCTTACGCTCACCCCCAAGCGTCCGCGGGCGCTTCGGCTCCTCGCCATCCACGCTCGCCACGGCTTTGCGCTTCCGCCCGCCCTCCTCCACCGCATCGATCCGCACATCGGTCGAAGAGCCCCACGTGTCGGCATCCACGTCAAACACACTCGGTGCACGCTCTTGCTGCTGGCTGAGCTGGGCGCGCTTCGAGATGGACACGCCGGAGAGCGCCGGACCCGCAAACATGTTCGTGGCGGGTCCCGACGACACTGACTGCTGCATGGGCAGCTGCTGCGTGGCCATGGGCATCGACACGTTCGTCAGCCCCACACGCTTCTTCCCGCCGCGCTTCGCCACCAGGACATTCACGCGCTCCCCGCCTGCCGCATCATTCCCGAACCCAGTCTGGTCCATGGGCTGTGACTGAGACTTGGGTGACGGTGGGGGCGTGAGCTGCCGTGCAGAGGCGTGGGAGAAGCCCTCGGGGATCGGCGGAGGGGTGAAGCCGAACTTCTTAAGATATGACCCCTGGACAGAGTGCGGACAGAGACCTTCCAGCTCTTCCGGCTCGAAGTTAAACACCGCAAGGGTGCCGTCCGAGGAGACTGCATAAAGCGTCAGGCCGTCCCACGACCTACATCAGCGTTAATACTGATGGTCGTAAGGAAATAGGTCGCGCGCGCACCAGTTAAGGTCCATGATCTGTCGCTCGAACACCTCCTTTGCAACGATCAGCGGGCGGGCAGATTTTGTTTGCCAGATGGAGACTGAGCGGTCGTCCGCGCCCAAAGCCACGACAGAACAGATGTTGGACGTCAGCACCGGGAGTTGTGGATTACGCAAAAATATGTGCGGGTTGTATGACTGGTCCCATTCCTCAGCACGAGAGATGTTCGGCGGAGATAGACTACTCACCGCGACTTCGACGGTATTTTCGTGTCCGACGAGGCTGATCTCCGACGTCCACGTATTGCGTGTTATCACCGAAGCGATGAACACAAAGCCCTTGTTGTTTGTAGCATTGGATGCCGTGATGTGCGCACCGTCCGGCGACCAACTAAGATTCATAAACAAAGGCATCACCGAATACAAAGACTTCACGGAACTCACCTTAGTCGCCGAAAGAAAGTGCTCCCTGGCGAGTCTTCGAAAGGCTTGGTAACAGTGGCCTCGAGCGACCAGTCGGTTGTATTCCAAATCTTGACGGACCTGTCGTCCGACTGAGTTGCAAGATACTCGCCGACCGGGTCCCAGCAGACGCCCTTGACAAAGCCCTGGTGCTGGTCTAACTTCCGCAACCTCTCTAGGTACTAATTCAGTTGTACGAAACTTGGTTGGACAGAAGAACGCGTACCATGTGTATACCCGCACCAGATAATTACTTTCGAATCGAGGCCTACGGAAGCTAGATAGCGGTCTCCCGGTGACCACGCCACGTCTGTAACATCTGAAAGAAAAACGAGTCAGTATTTATAAGTCGATACAAAGAGTTCGTGCAAAAGAAAGTCCGTTAGAATTTCAAAAGCCACAAAAGTCGTATTATGCTTCTTAACGAGCCAAGAAACTGTCATTCTCACCGCTTTCATGCCCAGGTAATCGCTTCAATGGTCTCCATCCCTCAACGTTCACCTCGTCCGAGCCCCAAATCTTCCCTTTCGCTGACCTGGCACGCAATCGAATCACAGCGAACCCGAGAACCGGCCACTCACTCACGGGTCAAAATCCCAAATCATTACAATTTCATCGTCACTCCCACTAGCCAGCCACTTCCCCGAATTGGCCCACCGTACCGTTAAAACTGGTCCCGTGTGCATGGTGAGTGTAGACAGTGCCTTCGGCGGTTTGTTTGACAGCTCTGAAGCAGGGTTCAGGATGGGCTTCGTGCTCCATATTCGGATTTTAGCGTCCAGTCCACCAGTAGCAATCCGAGAACCATCCGGATGGACGTGAACGGAGAATATGCAAAGATGTTTCGACGCGTCGCTTTTGGCTGCAGAGTCTTTGTGTGCAACCCAGGCGGGTTTTGTGAAGCGCATTGTAGAGTAGTAGGGTATATATATAGATGGCGGACGGCGCAAAAGGCCCTAAAGGCAAGGAAAGCTGGACGTCGTTGGTGAACCAAAACGGAAAGATGAAGGTTTGTTGATACTTGTTAGTCAACAGCTTCCTCCTTCAAGTTCATCGCCGAGTCGCTTGTGTGCCAAGTTAGTGGCCAGGAAGGACACATATCGTGCTGCAGGCACGAATACCGTTGGCGCATTTCTTGCGAGGTAGTGCAATTTTTGTCTGGCCTGGTTCAAATCCGGGGCCTCCATCTCGCGGGCGAAGGGTGAGTGTCGCAAGAGTGTCGTCGGTCCGGAAATCCCGGCAGCCTTAACTTCCCTGCGGACCTGTTGAGGGGGACGGAGTGAGAGCGGTAGAGTATTCAACGCTCCACCTAAGAAGAAGAAGAAAAGAAAATCAAAAGCACTGCCGTCGTTAACTCAACGGAAGCAAATTCATCCCATTTAACCTGTGTGGCTCGACTCACTTGGGCCTTTGGCTTCCGATTGGCAATGGCTGCGGACCGGAACCGGTCTTGGCACATTTCTGTGCCTTATCCCTCTGTCGAACATTTAGCAGCAAACTACGCCATCTCGAACCGCAATTGCGACTGAACATCCACTCTGCTTTCGGATCCTGCTGCCTATTCTCGCGCTGGACAAGATAGTCTATTGGAGCTTGACTGTAGCCATCCCCAATTACTGCTTTTCAGATCCTGCTACCTATCCTCAACTACCGGCAAAAGTTACTTGTCATTTTACGGAGGGAGACAGCACACACGTTTTTGGCTCAGTTTGTCGAACATGCCATCTCACGCCATGTTTAAAAGATCAGTCACCATGCCCAAGATACTGTTCCCCCGCCAGAGGGTCGCGAAATCTCTTCCGGATGGCGTGCTCTGCTCCGTATGTACATAAATTGGCTGATCATGAGAAGTTCAAGCCCGGTCCTTCTCAACGTGCTCGGTTAAGTACACGATGTCGGGCCCAGCGCGGGTTCCTTCCCAGTCTTCCATCTCCTCACTTGCGAAGAACATGGCTGCCGACGACTTGGACACGAAATCTGTGAGCACCGGAAGCGACGACCTTGTCGACAAGGAGCCTCTGCCATGGCGGTGGAGTAGTTGGCTCTTCCGCCGGAATGAGCTACGACCGCTGGATCCGGACGCCGTCGCCACCCGCCGTTCCGTGTACGATGACCCAGATCTGGCCGCACAATACTGGCCCAAGAAGGACTACGAGAACTTGCATCGATTCGATCCTACGGCGCGTTGGACATACAGAGAGGAGCAAGTTAGTGTCAGACAACCTTTAACTTGACTGGATCTAATTGTCTGCAGGCTCTACTCCGCAAAATCGACTGGAAAGTTATGCTTTGGGCGGCCATCAGCTTCTCCGCGCTCAACTTGGATCGAGGTCAGTCTCTCTTGGCAGGCGCTTTGTATCAGTCTCAATTCGTACCTCGTTTGATACAAAAGGCAACATCAGCCAGGCCAACTCCGACAACTTCTTGGCCGACTTGAAGTTGACCACCGACGGTAAGATTTTATTACACTTCTGTTCAATTCTTCGCTGAACGAAACGTAGACTTCAACTTGGGCAATAGGTATATATACCTGGCTAGGGATCTTGCGAAGATTAATTTATTCCAGCGTCTTTCGTCTCGCATTCTTGTGTGCGGAGCTCCCTTCTCAGCTCGTTTCAAAGCGTGTAAGTCTCACGTTGTTGATTTCTTATATAGTTAACCGAGAGGTGACCTAGGTTGGACCTGACCGTTGGATCCCAACGCAAATGGTTCTCTGGTCCTTGGTAACCCTGTCCCAATTTTGGCTTTCTGGTCGGACATCTTTCCTCGTGTGTCGCGCTCTTCTGGGGTACGTGATCCCATACTAGACAAGATTATAATTGACTCCGCCCTGAGATTCCTTCAAGGCGGGTGAGTTCAGAAGTCAAGTCATATTCCAACGAAATGTGAATTGATTATGATCCTAGATTCATTCCCGATTTGATTTTATATCTTTCCTGTTTGTTGCCGTGATCCTTGCATCTTTCTCGTCTAAATCTCGACGGGCAGACTTTTACACCAAACACGAACTGCCATTCCGTCTTGCGTTATTTTGGATGTCCTCTAATCTCTGTAGCATAGTCGCATCCTTCATTGCCTTCGGCGTCCTCCATATGCGCGGTGTTTTGGACCGTGCGGGTTGGAGGTGAGCAGTTGATCATAACGGTCTCCTACTAATGTTCAACTAAACATAGATGGCTATTTCTCTTTGAGTGCGTCACCTCCTGTGAACATTTATTAATCCATCTCAACATTTACAGAGGCCTGGTAACCCTCCTCATCGGGCTGGCGACCTACTTCAGAATGCCCCCGTAGGTCTTCTGCATTCAAAATACGCATAAAAATCTCAAGTGATTCAGATCTCCTACTCAAACCAAGGCCTGGTTCCGTCCTAAGGGCTGGTTCACGGAACGAGAAGAGGTAATAGCAGTGTCCCGAATACTTCGCGATGATCCCACCAAGGTTCGGACAGCATCTATGTAATTTCTTTCGGGTTCAGTCTAAAAACCACGTAGGGCGACATGCACAACCGTGAGGGCCTGACCATCAAGCGACTCTGGACAGCAGTTTGTGACTACGATCTCTGGCCACTTTACATAATCGGCCTGTTGTTTGGGATCCCCTCGTCCCCGCCAGGAACCTACCTTACATTGAGCTTGAAAAACCTCGGGTGCGTTTTTGCGTCTACCAGTTTCCGATTAGTATACTAAATAATTCTCTCAGATTTAAGACCTTCCAGGTCAACCTGCTGACGATCCCGAGCACAGTTCTAGGGATGATAACGATGTTCGGAATTACTCTGATATCAGAGTCCGTCGATGAGAGGTCCATTGTGGCTATGGCGCAAGATTTCTGGACGCTGCCGTTCTTAGTCGCACTGTATCTGCTCCCAGAACACCCAAATCAATGGGTATACTTTGTAAGAGTCCCCTTTTGTGACTATTCTTCGACGCTAAAAAAATCTAGGGCCTGGCGTCCGGTCTCCTCTCATACCCGTGAGTGTTTCTATCCATCGATTGATTTCGTTGTAATTTATTATTATTTTAGATATACGCATCCTATCCAGGTACAACGTCTGCTGCGTCTTTTCAACTATAATTAATCACGACCCAGGTTGGATGGTGCTCGCGCAACTCAGGCGCTGTAGCAAGCAGGACGGTCAACGCATCCTTGTACAACATGCACGTAACCCCATTTCAACCCGACATCGGACACTAACCGCCGGTGTAGGTTCGTCCAAGCCTCAGCCATCGTCGCTGCCCAGATCTATCGCGCAGACGACGCCCCTCGATGTACGCACTGTACCATCTCTCTCTCTCGCATCGCTTATCCTCCTCAGACCGCCGCGGAAATCGCACGCTCATCATCATAAACTGCGTGAACATCATCTTTATGTACCCTGCAACGAAGGCGTATTATATCTGGCGCAATCGCCAGAAAGAAAAGATCTGGGACGCGATGAGCATAGAGGTTTGTTTCTCCGTCAACGACTCGATGCCCGTTCTGAACATGCTTAGGAACGACAGAACTATTTAAAGACGACGAAGGATGTTGGGAACAGGCGCCTTGACTTCAGATTTGCACACTAGGGTTGAATAGTTGAAGTCAACTTTCTTACTAACTGTTCGCCGACATTTCCGTCAAGTTGTAACAGATTAAATTCATGCGAGCGAGTTAAACATTAGAATGATCGTGCATGTTCTGAGAGCCCTTTCAGGAAGGCTGGGTTATCAACTCAACTCACAAGTCGGATTTCACAGGCGTCGCGGAGGATAATATTCCTGTTCTTCGAGTGCGAAGACGCCATAGGATTTAACAACACCTTCGCTGAATATCTGCCGGAAAGAAAAATCGACACTGCCAAATATTTACGTTTGAACCGTAGCCGCTGCCACTTCCAACATCCCGATAACGCCCGTCAGAGCAAACAATGACATCCTCGAGGTCTACATTGGCTACACATTGCTCGACATCTTTGCAAAAGAAAGCACTGAGGTTCAATTGAACTATCATAATCTAACTAGTACTATAAGGTAATACTGAAGGTAATGCCTCCAGGGAAGTTAATTTAGTAACGTATCAGGAATGCACTAAACCAGCCGGCTCTCGTGAACAAACTTGAACCTTCTGACATGGAGAGTCAAGTTCATGGTGAACCTGAGGTCCAATTTCGCCTCGGGGTCGAGTTCTTCAGTTTCTTCGGTGCGATCTTCGGTTGCTGCGTCTTCCAATTGGTGCGAGCTTACTGGAGTCTCCGCCGTTGCCTCCTCAACCTCCGTCTCCAACACCTCTTCCTGCTGGGCGGTGTCCTCCACCGTTCCTTCGACCTCGGGCTCCATGAGCTGTGCGCTTTGCTCATCAACCAAGGCCTCATTTTCCTCCGGTCCTCCATGGGAGATGGAGTCCTGCGCATTTTCTTCTTCCTCGTGTTCCGATTCGTCATCTGAGGAGTTCGAGTAATCATAATATTCCTCATCAGAATAATTGTCTTCCTCCTCCTCGTCGGAGTCATAACCCTGGCCCGGAGACATCCGCGAAGAGCCCAGCCACGTAGATTTCACTGGCTCTTTCCCATCGTGAACCAAAAAACCGTCGTTCGCCGTAGGAAATTTCCACTCGAGCGCAACCCGTACGCGTTCCTCCAGCTGCTCCCTCTTCCCGTCGATGGTCTCGAACTCGAGCTCGACTTCCTGCAACCCCGGCATACTCCCGACCCAAGCACCCCACTCCGAGCCGGGCTCGTTGATGCGGAGGTCATCGCCGTCCTCCCAATACCACCAGTCTGAGTGGCGTATGGTGATAACCAGCTTGGATAGATTAAGACCTGCAGCCCACTCCTGCACCCTCCGACCTTCAAGCCAGAAGAGCTGGGTGATCAACCGTACCTGCCGCACCGCGCCTCGCTGCTGGGGCGTCATCTTCGCGAAATATTCTTCAAAATGTTCGTCGTCGTCGGTAAACCTAGGCGGCCCACGATACATCCAGAAGACATGCTCGTTCAAGGAAATGGGGGCGAGGTGTGTTTCAAGGTATATAACGCGACAGGTGAGGAGCAGGCTCGTGTCGATCTTGCCTGTGAACTCGAAGCCAGGTCGGTGGTAGAAGGCGTGTTTGCTGTATGGTCTCGAATGGTCGTCATACTCGGTCAGAGCGTGCGTGAAAACCATGTTTCGCAACTCGGGGTATAATGTCGCGAAAAGCGGTGACTGGAGTTGGCTCTCGGGCTTCGAAGCAGCGATTCTGGCCGATAAGGGTTCAGCTGGGTACGCATCGCTCGGTACGTAGACAGGATTGTAGGACATAGACATGATGTTGGAGGCGGTAAAAAGAAAGAAACGGGAAGGAAACCCTTGAGAGGAAACCACAGTCTTATCCTCAACCAGGATATCGCAACGGTACGTAAGGTGCAGCGTTTCCGAAACGGGACCCGATCGGCTCTGGCGGCCTCACCGGCTGTGACCTGTGACTGGCAGATTCGAACCTGGGTTTTCGTAAATCCACTGGGCCGGCTGTGACACCAATTTTTTTTTCGTAAATTCCGCGAAAACTAGTGGGGCACCTCTTAGACATTCCTAGAAGTAGTTTCAACTGTAAAATAAGCAGAATGACGGTGCAGATTGATATGCAAAGAATCCACCACCTAAAGCTTTTTTTGTGTCAATCTTGAGCCAGAGATAAGGAGGAAATGAGCCGAAGCGGCGGTGGGAGGCGCAATCAAAGGTATGTTTAGCCCAATCACGTCAAACTCGGTGTCCTGAAGCAAAACTCGCAGTGCGCGTAAAAATGGGATTTTGGGGGGCATTTTTGCCGATTTCGTGACATTTTTGGCACATTCGAAGATCCCCTCAGTGACCCGTGACAGGTTCGAATATTTTCTTAAATTTGGGGCCCTGTGACGCGTGACATACGAATTGAGCGAAACTGTACAGTACTCGAGCATGCACGCGCCATTTTTATAAATGGAAGAACGCGACTCAGGGAGATCTCTGCACACCTCTAGTAATGAAGTACACTTTGAATGGCTTACGGTAGTACATTCGTGGAGGTAAGTGAACTCGGCTTGAACTCGGCATTGACTGATCAGATACGTCGGCAAACATCGGCTATGAATCATGGTCCGTGCGCAGAGCTGTCGTATAAAACGATCTTCTCAGCTTCCGAGCAACTCATACTTACCTTGATGGCATAGGCCCCTTCACCTCCCTGGGTCTGTGGGCCGTGGGATCACTCCATAGCACGGCGACCCTGTCCATACAGAGTGCGCCTGCGGCTTGTATGTGCTTAGGTGCATGCACCGTCTCAATATTTTCCAGTTCCGCCACGGCCACTCGGCTGGGCGGACCATTTTTTTCGATTCTCTGCGGTCCTAACCCTAACCCTAAGCACATTGAAATATATCTCGCTTTGACCGCCCCGATTGAGTAATTGGATCGAATATGAGAGCAACATGCAATTTGGTTCAAAAACTTGTCAACGTCTTCCCTCCTACAATGATATTTCCCGTAATGTACGAACATCTAGGCTGCGCTAGTCCAATTCAAATTGTGTCATCCGAATCATTCTACCCTAAACAGACGTGACGTGGCGGAGGGCTAGGATATCACGAAGAAAGTCTTTGCACTGTGGCTGACGGTCTATGAAGCAAAGATTACCTTCAAAGATGTTCAATTCTGGGCCTTTCGCGAAGAAAATAGCCCCAAATGACAGTCTTTTCTGAGCCGCTTTGACTGATACCGAAATCATGGCGAAAGGCAAGCGAAAGGGGACCTAAAATTGAAGTCCAAATTAAGGGGTCCATAAGCATGGCATCTTAATTCGATCGTAGGGGAATTACCAGACAAACTTGAATGCATCTGCCGCAGGTGTTACGAGGCTGTGAGTTGTCCCTCGCTCTCGCAGATGGAGGTATGCGGCAGTGTAGCCATCGGAAGCCAGCTGCAGCGAATACTCCGCAATCCATAGCGCACCAGCAACAAATTTGAACGTTTCGCTCAATCCGGGGATCCCCCTGCAAGATGCCGAGTTGAATTCACTGAGCACCAAACGTGGAGTGGCATTCACCGAGTCATTTTTGGTGATTATTTTGTACGCAAGACTCTGCCGAGCGGAGCTTGACAACTGAGCGGAGGAATGGTGGGGGGAAAATACGTCGAACCGTTAAAGTGTTGCTTATAATACGGGAGTTTGAGTTATGGTTTCCCTGACCCAGCCAGGGGCAAAATTTTGGGGGATAAGACTTGTGAAAAGAGCTTAGATTAATGCCTGGCGATAACTGTGAGGCGAAGTTCGACAAATATCCGGCCTGCAACAAGGTTTCTAGATCCTGTAGAGCGCCGATCAACAGTGGCCGGTATACAGACGAATACCTCACCCATACGCAACATATCGTAGGTCCGGCAAAATTATCAAAGGTATTCTGTGGGATGTCTGCGGTGTATGAAATTTCTTGGAGGATGACATGGGTTCTTGCCGCCAAAATGGACAGAAAAACTCGACGCACAGTCTGGTATACTTCAATGGTATACTTTGGGAAATTGGGTCGCTTCGAATGCACCTAGTAGAGATCAGGTTCCTGCAAACAACGCCAATGAGTTAAAAACTTGCGAGGCTGAGGATAATCGAATTGTGTTTCCGAGCAGAACAGCATCTAGACCGTCACCTTCGCATCACCAACTAATTGCGCGGGTCGATTATTTGGATCAAGTAGAGGGACACCTGTAAGAAATCTTAAACTGTTGTATTTAATAACGAACGGAGCTACGTGCCAATTAGATGGTCGACCCCGCCAACCACCTGCTCCATTTTCGTGAGAGTCGACCAGAATTCACGGACTGATCGTCTGGCTTCGCATGAGGGTTGTTGAGTCATTGGCCATGATTGAGATTCCACGCATGTTGAACTGTCTGCCGAATTGCCTCCGACTCTCACGCGGACGCTTGGCACCTGTGCGGGCACGAATCCCAGCCAAGTAGTTGATCATAGGCTGGGGAATCGTAGACGTGCCTTTCCCAAGATAATCCGACATGAAGCTGAGTTCAAAGCTAATTCCGAGGAAGTTGGAGAGACTGCGTGCGTGGAGGGTGGGCTCACCGGAATTTGCACGGCAGAAACAAATGCAACCACATATGGAGAATGAGAGCCAACACCATTGAGGGTCGTGTTAGCATATGCATAGAGGGAAGGACCAACGTGTAAAATGCCAGCGGTTTTTTGTTGCCTCATTATAATGAGCGGAACCGGTCTCGAGAAGGTGCGAGTTCAAGTGCCCGGTGGCAATAAGAGTGAGAACCGTCAGCAGGCGAGAAAAACCTTGCGAGTGTTAAGTCTCAAGACGTCTTTTTTAGGGGAATATTCGGGCCGAAATATAAGAGTTTTGAGGATAAGCAATGCAGTTTGGCCTGCCTCGGCGCCGACCATAGTTCCCGAACATTCCCAAAGCTATCCGACGGGAACACTTCGTCATATTGAAGGAAGCGCAAAGCGGCCGGACGCTCAGGTCCCGGCTTGAATGTTGGTCCACCAACTGTACAACGGGTGGGAACGAAGAAGTCTATCGGAACTAAGAGCGCCTACTAGACTAAATGCCCGTGTACTTGTTCTAAGCTTTTTTTGTTGGTGGTTGCGCACTCACCGGTCGTGAACACAGTGGTCGTGCGCGCTAATGCCAACCATAGTGCCGACGACTGGCCCTGAAGTATTAGTAACGGACTCGGAGGAACGGTGTTGTGGTTCTGTTCAAGTTGCATCATACGTATAATACCCACGGTCCGAATTTACGCGAGTCGGATCAGCGGGCAAGGCACAAACTAAGTCCGTTATCAACCCTTCTTAAACTCGTTGCAGTAAAACTCTTCTCATCTCGCTCTGACTCTCACCACTCGCCTGCTTCCTGGAATGGGGAACGATCTCCCTGTATTCGTTGTGGGAGCTGGTAACATCATCTCTTCAACGAGCTAGAACTCCAGCTCATCGCAGCTAATAGGGGTGGTTGGATTGTCGACTGCAATCCGCGCCTTGGAGGCAGGATTCGGGAACGTCACAATCTTTGCGGAAACCTTTCCTGGGGACCCCAAAAGCATAAAGTACACTTCTTGCTGGGCGGCGGCCAATCATATCAGCGTTGCAACGACCAACGCGCTCTTGCATCGTGAGTCATTGTGTTAAGAACAAATATTTTCGCTCTTTGAATGCTTCCCAAAGAACTGGAACGAGAGACGCTCCCAGTTTTTCTGGATCTAATCAAGCAAGACTCGCTTGTCCCTGTTATGATTCGTCCTCACAAGGAACACGCACAAAAAGTAGGTGTTGTGATTGCTGTCCAGTTTTCTCGAAGTAAACTTACTTTGTTCAGTTCACCCCCGAAGGCCAGAAGCAACTTGATCATCTTTCCCAATGTTATTCCGATTTTCGCATTCTACAGCCGAACGAACTGCCAGAAGGAGTTGTGCTCGGCGGTGTGTACTCGACGGTGAAGATTTTGCACGTGTAACTGGACATTTAAAACTGAATCTACATCGCAGATCTGCATTGATGTGCCCAGATATCTGCAATACCTCATGAACCGATTTCTAGCTTTGGGGGGACACGCATTCAGAGTGACACTTCCTTCTCTGTCGGCGCTCCTTTCGGAGAAGGACCGTCCATCGTTAACACCGTTCCCACCCACTTCAACAAATGCGTCTCCCTCCTTCGACCCTGCTGCGGTGATAAACTGCACTGGCATTGGAGCATTTTCGATTGGGGATGTTCTTGGTAATGAACACTTCACAATATTGACAGATGATATTCCAACTGTTCACAGATACCGACGTTTATCCCACTCGGGGTGAGGTTCTTATAATACGTGCACCTTGGATTCATCATGGGTTGTCGTACTATTACGAAGACGGCCACATAACCTATGCAATTCCTCGACCGAGTGGAAATGTGATTCTGGGAGGAACCTTCCAAGTTGATGACTGGTTCGCCTTCAAATATACATTTAAATCTCAAGCAATTAACCATTCACTGGTAGGCACTCCACTTCGCGGCCGGAAACGGTCAAATTAATCAAGGAGCGGGGCATTGAGGCGTACCCGGAACTTCTGCCTCCGAACAAGCGTGAAACTCGAAACATCGCAGATCTTGACGTTGTTGAGGAATGCGTCGGCCTTCGTCCCACCAGGAAAGGTGGTGTTCGACTGGAAACCACGTCGTTAAGTAAGTTTTGCATAATTTCAAGGCGATAGTTTACTTAAACATCTCCCTATTCATAAGACGTCGGTGACAAGAGTATTCCCGTTGTACACAATTACGGGTCAGTCTAGGATTGTTTCTGGATTCATCGTGCCTCACAATTGCACAGACATGGTGGTGCCGGTTACCAGTCCTCATGGGGCTCCGCGAAATTCGCAGTGGAACTTTTGAAATCTGCTGTAAACAAATGACACCTACCAGTCTACTTTCTTTGGAGACTCATCTAACTCGAAAAAAAAAACTTGGAATTACCCTCGTCACTTTGAAGATAGAGTGAATCCATAGCTGTACAAGGTGTAATCCCAGTTTTCAACAGTTCCCTGGATTCGGGAGCGGTGAATCATCAGATCAATCAGATCAATTAGAACAATCGGGTATGAGGACTGAGTTCTTCTTGTCTAAGACTGTCTTCCACCGTCATGCCTTCTCTCATCTGGGGGATGTTTGTGGGCCTGTTGTTCTCAGGTACTGTTCTGCAGGCTGGTGCGTCCTTTCTGGACCCAAATTGAAACTGGCCATTTAAATCTGTGTCAAGTCCACGCCCAGACACTCTATCGCATCTCAGAGATGGGCAAACCTACGACTGAAGTTTTAGCTCAATCGGTTTCCATATCTGCCGTCGGTGTAGGAGCAGATGGAGCGACCACCTACGTCGAGGAGCTAGTCGAGAGCTATGTTGCCATCGAATATTCCGACACAACCGTGACAGTTTTGTCCACGCCAGCCCCCGAGGTTACTGGTTTGTCATTTTAACCTATAAGTAGAACTTGGAGCTGCTCAGATAAATTGCCTATCCCCCAGTCACTTTCGTAGAAGACGCGTCTAATTTCCACGAAAGTGTCCCATTCCAAACTGGAGACTTTCTCGAGACATGCGCGTTCGGCCAAGACGGGCATGGGACCTGTATCGATAAATTTCCATACCCGTCGAGCACACTCACGCGAACGGTTTCTGGCACCGTGGTACCATACTATATTTTTGCCGCAGCCGCCTCCCCCTCAACGACAAACCACGCACCGTCGTCCGTTGCTCTTTTACCTTTGCATATCACACTTTCTGCTCTTGTGCTTGTGCTTTTCGTCGATTTCTTGTAGGCCACACGCACGCGGCAGTTCCGCATGATGTCTGGACCGAAGTAACGTGTATAGCTGTGCTTGTTCATATTGAAACCCTTATTTAAAGGACTGAAGCAAAACCTGCCCATGCGTTTACCGAGCTGGAATCCATTGTGGAAATAAGACTTGCTGATCTTTCCATGATAACATTCTTGTAGGACACGAAATTACAGACTTCAACACAACGTCACTTATTCCAGATAAGATTTGTACGCTTCTCTCCAGACCAATTTTCCATCCGTCTCGATGACATCCCCATGACACGGGATGATACGGGAAAAATCCCAGTCTGCGACGGTTTTAGCATCGCGCTTCATTGCACTAATAGATTCAGCGGTCAGGTCGACTGGATTTTCAAAATAAATGAACAACGAACATCGGGTCCTCAACCTGAGCGGCGGCAAACTTGCTTTGAATCCAGCCATACGGTTTTCCCAAAGGGCCATAGAACGGGAACCGCCCGGCAGCCTCAGACTTGGAGTACTGAGAAAAAATATAATTGTGACATGTTGCGACATGCAGTCGATCGGCGTACCTGCTCGGTGCCGGGCAAGTTGACTATAAGGTCTGCCTCTATCTGTCAAAAAAATAAACAATTTCCATGGACGGCGGTTTACTGGGCCTACCAAGGTTGAAGACGCAGGATGGAAGAAGGCGACATCCTTGTTCTTGTGTCCAGGGAAGTAGCTACGGATGGTAAGCGAGAACCTTGTTACCGAATTACTTCCTACCAGGCTTGAATCTAAAACTAGTATCAGCGTCATTCATCGATGATGTGGATTTTGCTCACATCGTCCTCGAACCCATATTTTGTTTCTGGTGGGTCGCGGCCCCAGACACCGTCAAAAGAAAGAGTTTTGTCGGAAACCCTTGCAAGCGCTGCAGCGGGAGCAATTAATTTCGCGTCGGGGTACGCTTTCTTGAATTCCCCTGAAAACACAGTGAGCCATCTCATCTTGAAGATATTGAACAGCGTACCGAGGTATAAATTATGAACCGAGTTGACCCCAATTATATACCTGGCTGGTTGGTGCGTATTCAGAGTAGATATAACAAAACGTACTGGACGGGACCAAGCTCATCCAACTTCGCCTTGGTTTCCGGGCTCAGAGGCGTTGATGCTATTACCCAAACTCCTCCGTTGGACAATTTTATGGCGGTGGAGCGGCCACCAACGTGGATCCATCCAAAGAGAGCAAAAGGGCTGGTGAAAGAGTTTTAAAGAATCACCGGAGAGTCAGATTATCGAAAGCACTAACCGGGAGAAAATCCAGACACTTTTTGCGACCTAAGAGAGTCAGGGGAAAGAAGGGAAGAAGTTCGAACAGGAAGCACCTCGCGAATAACGATGTCGGACATGGTGAGGAATACGAAATTCAAGCGAAAGCCAAAATGGGCTTGGGTACTGGGAGAGAGTTCTGTTAAAACTTAAGAGCAATGTTTTGTAGTTTGGGATCAAAGTCGATCGTATTACGATCACGACAGGTGCAGACTCCGATCAAGTGTTGATGGCAACGGTGAGTGGGTTTCACCCATGGTGTTCACTTGGCATCTTTGGCAAGCTGCTTCGAGCGTCGAAAAAAGGTTTAAAACATATAATTTACCTCAGCGTTGGACAGTGGACCCAAATAATCACAGCAGTCCAAGAAAGAACGATGTCGCGAAAGCTGACATTCAGTGAGGCACGAGCTTGCTTCCCGTGGTCGGGTCTGGTTTAAACAGCACTGGACTCTGAAACGCTTCTGCGACTCCGTATGCGCAGAATGATTTTAAAACACTAATAGTATCTCTCATTCATCCCGCATCCTCATTGGACAGAGAGGGATGAAAACTCACCTTCATTGACAAGTATCAGGCCGTGAATGGATGGAGGACATTAGAAACGGAAAGAAATCATTCGCAACAAAAGATCAGCCATAACTGACTTGTTTGACAACCAGAATCAAGGAAATCACTTTTTCTGTTGGTTTCCTGGCGTGCTCTTCTACAAAAAGTTAATACCGTGAACAACTCGGGGAGTAATATCCCAGACGATAGCAGACACGGATAAGATCCCCGTAAAAGGCCCGACAGACCCCTGTCCCTGAAATGAGTCGGAATCGGAACTTCACTCGTTCGAGAAGATAGCTGTGAACTCTGTTCGATTTGGGTCAAATGTGGAAGGCGTGAAAAACTGGCATGGCTTATTCCCACAAAGTTCAAACAAGTGACTTAATGGTCTTATTCATTGGCAGCGAGTAGGAATACGGGATGTTGGATGGCCCGAAGTTGAAGTTGAGCCGGAGTCGACCTAATTTCATGCCTTAGGATGACGCAAATGATGGGCAAAAGTGAGAATCGCGCTGTTCACGGCTCGAGAACGCAATGGTTTATTACGCACCCGGACCGGAGACATACTTGCTTACTTATTAATTGAATTCAGAACTCTTGGTAAGTTGGTTGAACTGACTGAAACGATCCCGTGACTGCTTCGGTCAAAATCTCCCAGCCTGCACCGCTTTCGCTGAAGCGATCATATTGACGGAAACGTACAATGTGAGACCTCCGTCCACGTTGGGTCCACACCAGCCAGGGATTTTGTAGCTTCGACGAATGCGATGTCTTTGGAAATCCTATCGACATCGGTCAGCCACTAAATTTCGCCAGCTTGAAGTTGTGTAACGATTGCCGATCGACGAGCGCCGCGGCTAGTCTCTTGACAGACTGCGCACTCGTAACCTCATTATACACTACACAGCGGAAAGTCACGTCTATCGTATCGTCAGCGTGCGTGTATATTCAGCAGAACACATGCACACTCAGCTTAGCGCGTGCACAAAACGAGCCCCGCGGAGTCCCTAAAAGCAGTCTCGGGCTCGCCGTTACTCTCCGCCATCAATACCCACCTCCCCTTGCTTCTCCAGTCTTCAAAGTCTCGTTCCTTCTATTTCGCACCCCAATCCAATGGCGACCGAAAATCTCCCTGAGCTAGTTATCCGCGAAGTAGGCTTCTATTCTACAGATTGATTCTCATCTCTCATCTCTGTTAGGTGACGCCCGAAATCACGACATTTTCCAAGCAAGTCTTTGCTGCTTCTATTTCATGGAAAATACTGAAGGGGGGTTTGTGCACTCTAGGCCCTTTGCGCAGTTTCGTATCCTGCCCTTCGGGGGGCGCTCCACTGCGGTCCGGCTCTCGACCGGCGACGTGTGGGTCCTAGCCTCGACGCCACTAACGCCGGACACCAAAACCTCAATCGACAAGCTGGGTCCGGTCAAGTGCGTTTTTCCATTCCCTTATTCCTTTGATATCCGTTAAGAAGGTTTTTGATAGGTGGATCATGGGGGCCGATGCAATGCACCACATGTTTTTGGGTATGCTTCACGGGAGAAGCCTAGCACAATGGAGACGCTGACCATTTTTTTCTCGTGTGTTTTTTTTCTTCTTTTTCCACTAGGCCAATTCAAGAAAGAGTATCCCGAGGCAAAGGTGATTGGCGTGGAAGCGCTTGTCGCTAAGAAGAAGGCGGAGGGCCTTGCATTGGACGGCGGTAAGTCTGGTCCCTTTTTTTATTTATTTATCAGACCTGTTTACTCATGGACAACAGCATATGGAGCAGATGCTCCCGATACCAAGTATGGCTTTGAAGATGAGGTGTGGACATTCTCGCTTTCCCGGTCATCGCACTTCCTTAAACCCTGGGATTCAGATCTACGCCTGGTGCGCCCCGCGTCCCGATACGGCTCCTCAAATATACTGACGGCCTACTCGTCCAGCTACTTCTCCGGCTTCGCGAACAAGGACGTCGCCTGGTTCCACGTGTCTTCCAAGACACTGATCGTAGCGGATCTTCTGTTCAACCTCCCCGGAAATGAACAGGTGCGGATTGTCCGACTGGAACGCTAGTAACATGTTCCAATTCCACCGCATAGTATTCGAAATCGAAGACCAAAGCAAAGGTCCCGATCTTTGGAAAACTCGATCCGTGGGGCTCCGTACACAAACACTTCGTATGGGGTCAGGGCAAAGATAAGGAGTACGCATACAATTTTCTCTCCGCCGAGGTTGACTATAAACTCGTGTTTAGGGCGATGACGCGCGACGCGAAGACCGTGCTCGGGTGGGCGCCGGAGCGCATCATTATGTGCCATGGAGTGAGTAGAATCTTGTTATTTTTCTATGCTGCGTCTGAATTCCTATTAGGACGTTATTGAGACGGACGGCACTCAGGCGTGGGCTTCTGCGTATAGCAAGTACCTCTCATGAGCGTTGTTCAACATGAGCCATTTTGTTTCGTTTTCCTTGGATGTTTCTTGTTGTTTTTTCTGGTCGGTAGATTTCTGTAGTTTTACATAATATGTTTCTTTCGCCGTAATCATAGGTTCTTTTGTGTTGCCGAAAGTTTGAGACGCGTCGACGCGTCAACGCGTCATGTCGCGTCTCGTGACTCAAACGCTAAATGGCAAGACTGGCACTTTCAACTTCAACCCCTCTGCATTCCGGCAAGGGCGTCTTATACTCCTTTCCCTTTTGCCTTCCTGCCCTCTTGAATAACTCACTCCGTACTATATTGTGGCTCGCTACCCCCTTCTCGTTTTTCTGCTGCAATTCCCGGCGGCCGGAATTTGCCAAAAGCCTGGTTTTTTCGATACGAGCTCTGTAGAAAAATACCAGCGTCGACAGCCTCAAACTTGCCACCGCGACAGCGAACTCTGCGACGTACCGCCCCGCGCTATCTGCCACTAGCTTACTGTCGCGGAATAAGGCCATCAGCAAACCCCGATTTTTCATGTAGTACTCCAGAGCCCTACATAGCACTACATAGCAAAGACCTTCACTACAGCCACTACAGCCACTACAGCCACTACAGCCACTACAGTCCACTATGGGCCACTCTGTAGCACTACATAGTGGTCCATAGTGCAGAAAAATCAGGGTTTGCTGATGAGGAGACCGTTGGTTCTTGTGTGCTCAGACTATGTATCCTTACTCGAAAGATAACAACCATTTTTCCCCCCTGTATCGCCAGCAACACAACGTAGAAGACAAGTTACAAATTCTCATAACAAACCGAAGTACGAGGTACAAATTGTTATAGCATCTGTTTATACCAGACTACAGATTCAGCAGAGAGATAATTCAGTTATATGATACCGGCATACAGACTAGCCATACCATGCAAAAAGATATGCACTCAAATTGGCATCAACCAGGTCAATGTTCAGCCATTGCGTTCATGAGTCCGGATAGTGAATCAACTTTCTACAATTAAATTGAGTCGATAAAAATCGGATGAGAATATACGCTGGAAATTGAACAACGTTACATGTATATCTAAGTATTTGTGCCCTGCCGCTCGCCAGCCTCTTACAATCATTAGTTAAACTCTTGGTTGAACTGACTGAAACGATCCCGTGACTGCCTCGGCCAAGATCGCCGAGGCACCGCTTTCCGCTCAAGCGACCATGACGATCAACGATCCCTCGGCGATCATATTGAATTGAGCATGCAGAAGGCCGCACGGAAACATACAAGCTCCGTCCACGCTGAGCCCACGCCAGCCACGGATTCTGTATCTTTGACGCTTCACTGAATGCGATGTCTTTGGAAATCCTATCGGGCATCGGCCAGCTACTAAATTTCGCCAGCTTGAAGTTGTGTAACGTTTCACGGTGACGATTGCCGATCGACGCCGCTGCACAGCGGAATGTCGCTCTATCAGCGTGCATGTACATTCAGCAGAACACATGCACACTCAGCTCAACGCGTGCACGAAACGAGCCCGACGGAGTCCATAAAAGCAGTCTCAGGCTCGCCGTTTACTCTCCGTCATCAATACCCACCTCTCCTCCAGCCTTCAAAATCTTGTTCCTTCTGTTTCGCACCCCAATCCAATGGCGACCGAAAATCTTCCTGAGCTAGTTATCCGCGAAGTAGGCTGCCTTCCAGGCTTCTATTCTACAGATTGATTCTCATCTCTGTTAGGTGACGCCCGAAATCACGACATTTTCCAAGTGGGTCTTTGCAGCTTCTTTTCATGGAAGATGCTGAAAACGGCTTTTGCACTCCAGGCCCTTTGCGCGGTTTGGTATCCTGCCCTTCGGAGGGCGCTCCACTGCGGTCCGGCTTTCGACCGGCGACGTGTGGGTCCTCGCCTCGACGCCATTGACGCCAGACACCAAAACCGCAATCGACAAGCTGGGTCCGGTCAAGTGCGTCTTTCCATTCTCTTCTTCTTTTGATATCTGTTGACGAGTTTTAATAGGTGGATCATGGGGGCCGATGCAGTGCACCATATGTTCTTGGGTATGCTTCACGGGAGAAGCCTCACAATGGAGATGCTGATCATTTTCTTCTCGTGTTTTTTTCCCACTAGGCCAATTCAAGAAAGAGTATCCCGAGGCAAAGGTGATTGGCGTGGAAGCGCTTGTCGCTAAGAAGAAGGCGGAGGGCCTTGCATTGGACGGCGGTAAGTCTGGTCCAGCTTTTTTTTCATATCAGACCCGTTTACTCATGGACAACAGCATATGGAGCAGATGCTCCCGATACCAAGTATGGCTTCGAAGATGAGGTGCGGACCTTCTCGGTTTCCCGGTCATCGCACTTCCTTACACCCTGAGATTCAGATCTATGCCTGGTGCGCCCCGCATCCCGATACGGCTCTTCAAATATACTGACTCTACCCGTGCAGCTACTTTTCCGGCTTCGCGAACAAGGACGTCGCCTGGTTCCATGTGTCTTCCAAGACACTGATCGTAGCGGATCTTCTGTTCAACCTCCCTGGAAATGAACAGGTGCGCGCCGTCGGACTAGGACGCGAGTAAGATGTCCTAATTCCATTGCATAGTATTCGAAATCGAAGACCAAAGCAAAGGTCCCGATCTTTGGGAAACTCGATCCGTGGGGCTCCGTACACAAACACTTTGTTTGGGGTCAGGGCAAAGATAAGGCGTGAGTATCCAATTTTCTCTCCGCCGAGGTTGATTATAAACTCTTGTACAGGGCGATGACGCGCGACGCGAAAAGTGTGCTCGGGTGGGCGCCGGAGCGCATCATTATGTGCCATGGAGTGAGTAGAATCTTGTTGTTTTTCTATGCTGCGTCTGAATTTGTATTAGGACGTCATTGAGACGGACGGCACTCAGGCGTGGGCTTCTGCGTATAGCAAGTACCTCTCCTGAGCGATGTTCAACATGAGCCATTTTGTTTCGTTTTCCTTGGATGTTTCTTGTTGTTTTTTCTGGTCGGTAGATTTCTGTAGTTTTACATAATATGTTTCTTTCGCCGTAATCATAGGTTCTTTTGTGTGGCCGAAAGTTTGAAGACGCGTCGACGCGTCAACGCGTCATGTCACGGCTCGTGACTCGAACGCCACGGAAAGTGGCAAAACTACTTTCAACTCAAGCTCTCTGCATTCCAGCAAGGACGTTCTATACTCATTTCCCTTTCGCCTTCCTGCTCTCTGCAATAGCCTGCTCTCGATTATATTGTGGCTCGCTACCACATTCTAATCTTTCTGCTGCAATTCCCGGCGGCTGGAATTTGCCAAAAGTCTGGTTTTTCGACACGAGCTCTGTAGAAAAACACCAGGATTGACGGCCTCAAGCTGCACTGCGACAGCGAACTCTGCGACGTACCGCCCGGCGCTATCTGCCACTAGCTTACTGTCGCGGAATAAGGAGACCCAGACATCCCGCATCTTACCCACACCCACGCTCAGCACGATCTTATCAGGCCGCACTCTTATGCACCCTCACCACTACCCCTAGCACCACCCTTAAAAGGCTCAGAGAGTCATAGGCAGGCCCTACGCAAGCTGAACTCCTAGCGACTTGGGTGATTGCCACTAGCAGGTCCAACGAGATTGAAATGCGTCTCCATTGGAATGTACATGTGCTACAGTGCATAAAATCGAAAGCAGTCATCGCAGCTCGTAAGTCTCGATATGTATTTCATTCCATATTTTCATCGGCGTCACAGGTTCTCTTTCTCGCCTAATTCCGCTTCAGCAGCCCAAAGAACCTCCCGCGTTTCTCCTTGGCCGCAAGCGCCGCGCGCACCTCGTGTTCCTGCTCCTCCTCCGTGATTGCTCCGCCGAGTGCGTACCACACTACCGTCAGCATGCCTACACGATCATCAGTCTTTGGCGCCAAGACCCGGGAATAACGATCAAACGCACCAAGCACGGCGGTGAGAACGCATCCCGCCATTGCGCCAATACCCTTCGAGTGCCAGCCGTTGTTCTGCGGGTACGGACCGAGCGGCAGGCCGGAGAGGTCCGACGCGTCTGCGTGCCCCGCCGCGTTTCCGCTTACGGGGTGGCCCAGCGCCTTGCAGTTGTCCTGGATGTAGCTGGGGATGTTCCCCACCTGCTGCTGCGCGAGGAGCGGCGCCTCGATGAGCTGGATCGCAAGGCCGACCTCCAGATGCCACTCGATGTGGCAGTGGAAAAACCATACGCCGGGGTTGTCCATGACCACCCTGCGGTACGGCGTCAACGTCCAATGCGAAAGTACCCCCGGGAATGAATAGTCGGCTCACCGCAGTGTCGCGGAGCCCATACTCTCGATTTGAATCGTGTCGCGGCGGAGCGGGTTAGTCTGGTTCGCCATGGTTATGACGGACGGGTCATCCGAGGTGTAGTCCGACGAACGCGCCACGACCTGGTATTTGTGGCCGTGGATGTGGCTGCAGAGAGCTCAGCGCCGTGCGAGGAAGACAGCCGCAAGAAACAGCGCTTACAAAGGATGCTTCCCAGCGTCCCCGTTTTTAACAATAATGTCGAGCACGTCCATGTGGTCCAACACGAAGCTCTGCGGGCCGTAGGCGGACGCCGTCGTGGCGTTCCCGCCGAGCGTCATGGTGCTGAGGATGGCGGGCACAAGCGGGCTGTTGTAGGTGATGAGGTTGAACATGGCGTGGTTGGTGCCGTCGTCCATTGTGTCGAAGGAGACCTGCGTGCCAAGGGTTGGCGTCATCAAGCGAGAATCGCAAAAAAAAAAAGACCCCTACCTCCAGCTCAATTGTGCGGGTGGGCGAGAGCGCAGGGACGGCGACGAGCGGCGCGAGGCTGATATCGTCCACGTCCGAGTACGCGTCGATCGTTCCCGAGTCGGTGACCGGCAGGGACGCGTCGTACGTTATCGAGGCGGTCGAGTCTACGTCCAGGTGTAAGTATTTGCGTTTTTAAATGCAGGAAAATTAAAAGTTGAACTAACTAGGGTTGAGCGAATCGGGGACGGTATCGAACATGTCCGTGTCCATGTTTGCGTGCACGGCCCAGTTGGCGGTGCTGTCGTTGCGCGCCGTGACGAGGATAGAATAGCGCTGGGCGACGGTAAGCGTGACGAGGTCAATGGGGTATTCCTCCACGTCGGTGCCGTCAACCTGGATGAATGGCCCAGGTCAGTCAATGAAATTCCTTTGCACGAAAAATACAATAAAAAACAGACCTCAATCACGCGCATGTCGTGACCGTCGATCCAGAAGAAGAACATGGCAAAGGCGGAGGTGTTGACGATGCGCAGACGGTAGGTCTTGCCCGGCGCGAAAGGGAGTGTAGCGTTTTCGTTGAAGCCGACGGCCGTGCCCGACGAGGGGGACGTGCCAGACTTGGGCCCAAGGTAGGTGCCGTTTTGGGCAAAGTAGATGAGGCCGGCGTCTGCAGAGTGGGCGGGTAGGTAAGGTAAGCGAACAGATGAAGGGAAAGAAAGCGACGCGTCTAACCGGGGACAGGTTCAGCACCGCCGGGGTTGGAGATGCTGACGAACTGCTTGATGAGGACGTCGTGCTCGTCGTGGTACCAGTCGCCAAGAACGACGGTGAACTCTTCGTCGTAGGTGTAGGGCTCCTTTGTCGCGTGGATGACGAGGGGGGCGCGCAGACCGTCGACGTACTGGCCCGAGGCGTGCGCGTGTACCCAGTACGTCCCTGTTTGGCCCGATCCGCTAATATCGATGCTGTAGGTCGACGACCCGCCCGGAGGAATACCACTGAGATAGAAGAACATGATTATTCGGCACGGGAGGAAAATTGTCGGATACTGACCACTCTGTTACGCCAACAGCGCCGTCGTTCCACGAGGAGGAGTTGAAGAACATGCCGTGGTGGTGCAGTGACGAGACGGTTTCGAGGGAGTTGGTAGCGTACACGACGAGGGTGTCGGCTGCCTGGACGTCGATCGGCGGAGGGGGCCAGGTGCCATTAACGCCGATGACCCTGCGAGGGGACAGACCGTCGGGGTTGATGTCCTGGACATAGGTGAGGTTCCACCAGACTTCGTGAAGGGCAGCGAGGGCATGGGGGGCTGCGAGGAGCGACGGGAGCAGGTAGGCCGGCCACATGGTGGGTGGTTTGACTCTCGAGCGTTTTTTGCGGGTTTTTATTAAAGCAGAAGGAACCTAGACCACAATCAGATATGATAATGGTTCGATCTGGCGCGTGTTGTCCGGCTTCCATCTCGCCGCATAATCAGATAACTCCGAGGTCCGCTATTGGTCCACGCGTTTGTGCACATGCCCTGCCGTGAGTCCGAAACGCACAAGTTCTCACGAAAAAAAATATAACAGGACGGATCGTCGCACAGGAAGCGCTCAATTTGTTATCTTATCCCTATCGTTCCCATAATCTCCTCATCGATCGTAATCTATCTAATCAGATTCATGCGCAACACCGGACCTTTACGTGTGCCATATAAACATATAAACTCAACCCCCTAGACCGGAGCCCCGTGTGCTGCATTCTCTCCACCATGGGCAAGAATCTCTTTTCCGTCCCCATCTTCTTCATCGTTTTCCGCGAGACCCTCGAGGCCGCCATCATCGTCTCCGTCCTCCTCGGCCTCGCAGAGCAGATCGTATACGAGGACCCTGCTCGCTTCGGCCAACGACACCACATCGCGGGCAGCAATGGCTCGACCGACAGCAAGGACGAGATTGCGAGCGATCCCGAGGACGACACAGCCCACCGCCGCCAGCTCATCCGCAAATTGCGCATTCAGGTTCGCGTTGTTCAACGTTTGCCTCGTTCGCTCGCGCTTATTGTATCTGTGCACAGATTTTCGCCGGTGCCGGCCTCGGACTCTTCCTCGCTCTTGCTATCGGTGCCGCGTAAGTCTATTCTTTAATTCAATAACACAATGCACCGATTTAGTTGAATGACAGGTTTATCGCGGTATGGTTCACACAGGCATCCAACCTCTGGGCCAAGTCGGAAGAACTTTGGGAAGGTCCATATATTTTTCCTGCCTGCAAAGTAACTCCGCTCACCGCGCACCCATGGCCAGGCATCTTCGAACTCATTGCCGCGATCATGATTTTTATCATGGGCGTTACTATGCTCAAGATGGACCGGGGTGAGCCGAACGGGACAAACTTGAACAAGATCTAATTATGTTTGGTTTGCAGCGAAGGCAAAATGGCGCATCAAGCTGGAGAAGGCATTCTCTGGCGCACGAACCGATGGCCAAACCACTGCCGGTCGATGGGTGCTCTTCATTCTGCCCCTCATCACCGTCCTGCGTGAAGGTCTGTCCCTCACTTCATTGAACATTTCCAGTTGTTCACGCTTTCGCAGGGATGGAGGCCGTCATCTTCGTCGGCGGCGTCTCCCTCGGGCAACCCGCGACCTCGATCCCCATCGCCACCATCGTCGGCCTCATCTGTGGCCTCATCGTCGGCTTCATCATCTACAGCTTCGCCTCCCGCACGACACTCACCGTCTTCCTCGTCCTCATGACGAACCTCCTCCTCCTCATCGGCGCGGGCCTCTTCTCGCGCTCCGTCTGGGCGTTCGAGGAGCACGCGTTCAACAAACTGCTCGGAGGGGACGTGGACGACAGCGGAGGAGATGGACCCGGTAGCTTCCGTGTGCAGGGCAGCGTGTGGCATTTGGACTGCTGCAACCCCGAGGACAACCTCGACGGCCAGGGGTGGAGCGTGTTCAATGCGATCTTTGGTTGGACGAACAGCGCGACGTGTAGGATTCCCTCCTTCATTCGCAAACTCGATCTGTGCGCTGACATACGTATGTTTAGTGGGCTCGGTCCTCTCATACGTCTTCTACTGGATCGCAGTCATCGTCACGCTCATTGTCATGAAGTATCGCGAGGGCCGTTCGAAGCTATTCGGGCGCGAGTCCGCTGCTGGGACCCGTCGCCGGACGGCGCGCGAGGCCAGGGAGCAGGAGCAGCCGGTCGAGGAGGTGAAGTAGGAGATATACGAGCGTTTTAAAAAATACTTACGGGCATGCACGACTGAATGACGGAGTGAACAACGGCATGGAATGCATTATGATGTTTTTCTTCCTCTTCCTCGGCGTTCGATTCCTTTTTCTTGGCTTCAGATGTATTTGTTGCTTTGCTTTCCTGGAATTCACATTCAATCCGGTAGTGGCTGAGGGGAAATACGAGAAGTCGAGTCGTAGGTGGGTCCCACATGCACCGCCGTCGTCGAGACTCGAGAAGCCGACGCGCCATGCGCATCCGCGTCGAGTAAACCTCGCCTAAATTTTCGGCACATGTGAATTCAACCGAGTGTCCGAAGTTTCATCTGATAAGATCGAGAGTGCTTTTTTGGAAGGCCTCCTTGATCGTCGGTTATTGTTTCCGAGGATTCGACTTTTTCTAGTACCAAGTCGCGCGGAAATTTCCCCGGGCTCCGGCAGAGGCGACGATACTTAAGCTTTCCAAAATGCTTGCCTTGCATGTTACTGTAACTCTTGTTTCTCAAGTCTAAGGTGGTCAGGCTCTCATTGCACAATAGCATTTATTTAACTTATTATATTCCGAGTTCGACGGGTGCAAGCAAAAGAATCGTGCCGAACTTTTGATGTCCGGCGAGGCGTCTCTTTAAATCGTAACTTGGTATATCAATGGCAGAAGCCCCGCGGAATATCTGCCATTCGTTCTGAATCTATATTAGCTGCACCATTTCTTTAGCTAGGGTATAGTAGGAAGAAGAAGTTGGACTCATAACACTTGGGCCAACTCGGCAGTACTAGTGTTCGGCAATTTTCGGCGAGCTTGCCGAACGCGTTGAGGAAATCAAGTAGTCGAGCGTTTGATTTTCTCGGGCGTCAAGGCAAGGACCATCCAGACTTAGTTGTTCAATTAATTTCTTCAGGATCCGAGACGCTGACGTTCATAACTTTTTTTTTTCAGTTTCGTGAGTAAATACTCGTACAAAAGCGGTCTAGCAGATAGTAAGTAAGCAAGCAATTTGGCAAGAGCGATTGTGATAGCGATAGCGATAGACTAGGCAACGAGATATCTGGATACGTGGTACAGCAGATAGAAATGCGAGACTAAGACGAGACAAGAGGCCAGGAGAAACGGTGAGTTGAACTAGCGGATAAGCCGGCAGCCAGCTACTTATTTTATTATTTAGATTTAAATCTCGGTGCGGCTTCGATCAGTCGAGGTGTAGGCTGAAGAGACAATACAGCAAGGTTGCCTTTGAGCATTTGGGGCATTTTTGGGCCTGAATAACACTCTTTGTGATGCACCTTTGGGGGCGTGGTTAGTATGCCGGTCTGCGGTATACAGAGAGGAAACCAAAGTGGGACGTGGAAAGAGGCACGACGACAGGTGAATGGGATGGAGGGAAGGGGAACACAGGGCAAGAAGAAAATAAATATTGGAGGGGGGAAAAGGTAACGCACTCCTCGCAGAAAACGTGCCCGCACATGGTCGCCGTCGGGGCGATGCACGCGCCGCTGCACACCATGCAACGCAGACGCGTTGTGGGGCGGACAATCGGACCATGCGATGTGTCCGCCACCCGACCTGCAAGTTGAACCAACACAACCGTCAAACAACGAAACAGCGCACGGTGCGGGGACGTACCAGAGGAGCCCTCCGAGAGCTCTACAAAAGAGCTAGAGTGGAAGGACGACGTCGACGACTGTGGTGAGATCGTTTTGATGCTGCTGCCTTCGTAGGAGTGGACTGGCGTGGGAGCGCCCGCCGACGGTTCAACCAAGCTCCTTTTCGACAGACTGGTGAAATAAACATTCATGAGAGGGAATGCGGTGGGGAGAAGCAAGGTGGGATACCTCATCCAAGACTCTTGTTCGACTTTGTGCACTTGGATGGGCCTTTCGCCTGACGTGATCTGGGTCGGCGCTCAGTAAAAATGCTGGGTTGGTTTGAAAGTTCAATTTGAACAAACTCACCTGCCGGCGGGAAGTAGGATCGTGCTTCACTGCCGCCGTCGCATTCTGGAACAGACGGGCGTTGGAGTGCAGCGCCTACATTTTATGAGCGATGTTCATCTTCAACCATCCAACTCTACATACCTCGCCGGGACCAGAGTCAAGACCCCAGGCTTTGGAGCGAATCCCCGCCGATGACTGCACCAGATTTATCTTATTAGCCACGGAATATTTGGGTTGAGAGCGGGAATCGACGCTGACCCCCGCATGTACGAGGGCGGTGGATGTCGTGGATACGGACTCGAACGGGGCCTGGGGAAGGACTTGGTTCTGAGCGGAGATGAGCGACTGGATTGCATCGAGTGGGATGAATAGCTACCTGGGTAGATCTCCACAATTCGTTGACCTCCTTGCCGGGGCGAGGGAGGAGGGCCGGGGCGGGACGGGGGTCGTTGGGAACGTCCTCGATAGCGAGGAGATCCTGACCACTTGTCAGAGACGATGAAGAACAGGGGGTTCAATTGGTTATACCTTGTGCGGCGCCGGTGGGGCGTGCGCGAGCTGGATCTGCTTCGGCAAAGCGTGCTCCGTCATGAAATGCTTTATGAATCGTGAGCCACGAGGTTCGTCTCGGACGAGAAATTGAAGCACCAACCTCGTTGAGAGCAACGTCATGGATAAAGCCTAGCTTGCATTTAGGACACTTGGGGTGCGCGACCGACACATTGAAGTGTTCCTTGAGTTCCTCCTTGTTGGTGAACTGGCGTTCACACACGGTACAACGGCGGTCGGGGTGCTCAGTGGCGCCATGCTGTAGATTACGCCGAGTGAGAACCAAGATCCAGGCCGCCGGGAAGTCGCCGCTCACCGCATTATACGCATCGTCGTCCTTAAAGCCCACGATACACAACATGCACTTCGGATGCTGCGGCGACTCCACGTAATGGTGCGCGAATTCTTCCTGGTAGAAAGAGCAGCCGCAGGAGCATTTTATGAGCGGGTGGGCGGCCTTGAAGTGCTGCGAGGAAGATTAATTTCTATCGCACAGTAGGAGAGTGCCCGGACTCGCCTCAGCCGCGGCCTGCTGGTTGAAAAATCCCTTGTGGCAGCGCGGGCAGTTGGGGTGGGTGGCCTTCCCGCGGAAGTGGTCGTCGAGGGACGACTGTGTGTAGAAGGCGACCTTGCAAAGCGTGCACTCAAATTCCGGGTGATCAGTAGCTTTGTGCTAAGGCCTGGTCAGTTACAAGGACGGAGGATCGGATAAGGATCAGATAAGTTAGAGAGACGAACATTCTGAAACTGTTCCTGATCGTTAAAGTACTTATCACATTTGAGACAGAAGGGGTGCCCAGTAGACTGCCGGTAGTGTTGAAATAGGGCGGTACGAGAATTAAACTCGCGCTGGGGACACTGGCGGCACTTGAAAGTCATGAAAATCAGGGCGATGGAAATTTTCCAAAAGAGCCGCTGTACTTATGTGTCCGTCCTGAGACTGCGCCGGCGGAAAATCTAATCGTTGCGTTATTGCGATATATTGTCGCGCCGAGGAGAAGGAGAAGGGATCAATTATATCAGTTTAATTTTGACGGAGTACCTCGCGGCACTTTGACTCATGTGATGGATGAAGTTTCTGGAGATAAGTGGTCAAAGCGGATGAGAAGATATTTTTTGCTGAGCTTTGACTCGGGAAAAATCCAGACCGCCTGCTAGTCGTGTTGGAGTGTATGCCGCCTTACGAGGCTCACCAACCAGTACTGCAAGGCCTTTGGAATTTTGAGATTGTCTTGAGATTGTGACACCAAAGACGACCGAACAGTTGTGGGAACGTCGGAGCTCCGACGCTAGAGACGAGCACGACAGGTCCCAAAGCGGGTCGATACATTTCGTCGAGCATCAGCAAAGAATTTCTGGTGGGAAAAAACGGCTGCTCCACGAAGGATCGACAGTCGCAGCAGATTTACTCGTTGGCGTGAAAATCTGCTGGGAAAATCCAATTGAAACGGCGGGGCGCAAGGGCGGCACCAAGATCTAGAAGACCGGAGATTGTGACCGAAGCCCATAGAAGCCGTTACCATTTTCAGTCAGCGGTGCTAGGGCCGCACCTCGTCCAAATAGAGAATAGGGATGGGCAAGGGATGGGCGTCATGCTCCTCTGGGACGACGTCTGGTTCAGGTTCACTTTGGTGGCAGTGTTTCCCAAATTCAACTTGGTAACCACGTGCTTCATGCCGACATTGATAACAAAATTTCCGGAAATGATGGCACAGCTCCTGACAAAGTCCTTCATGCTCGTTCGGCCTCGGCTTTTGCAGAACAGCACTTCCAATGTGTGAGATGTTTTGTGTGAAGCACGGCAATATTTCAAAGAAAACCGAGACCATAGAGATGTTGCCGAGTCGACCATGGACGTTCACAAGGTTCAGAATATTTACTTCCAGAGCGTTTTACAGGCCTGGTGATATCCCTGGCCATACTCCTCTCCTCTTTTTTTTTTTACAAGCAACTGGGCGGAGTTGAACCTTGCAGCCGATTCACGAACGCACAGTTTCGCATATGACGTATGTGGGAAAGTGATTGACTTTTGACTCTCTCTTCCTTCTCCATTGTCTCCATTTCAAACTTCAGAATGGGCGATAAGTTCACCGTAATTCGCGAGGCAAGTATCTCCTTTACACTATTCTTCTTACAAAAACTGACCCTGCAGCTGATGACAAGGTTACAACAGGCGTATGGACCTTTTCCCGGTGGGTATCACAAACAGGACGACGTTCCATATGCTGATAGTCGTTAGGCCCTTCTCTCGATTCGGAATACTTCCAGTTGGAGGAAGGTCGACCGCTGTCAAGCTGACAAACGGGGGCGTGTGGGTCCTCGCGTCCACAGAGCTGAACCCGGAGACCAAGGCCAAGCTCGACGAGCTTGGGCCAGTGCAGTACGTGGCCCTCATCTTCATTTTCTCCGTACGGTCAAGGCTGAGTGTATCCCAAGGTATATCATCAGCCCCGACGCTGTACACCACTTGTTCCTCGGTGCGAACTATTGAACGCGTCGCGCGACGGGGAATTTTAATTAACACCTTGTATGAGTGCAGGGGAATTTAAGAAGGCCTACCCGACGGCTAAGTTGATTGCGCCTGCCGCCGCCGTCGCACGGGCCGACAAAACGCTGACCTTCGACGGCGTCTGGGGTCGAGACGCGCCGGACACGAAATACGGATTCGAGGAAGATGTACGCAAATTTGGTGATGCGTAAAATTAGTGTTCACCCGTAATTTTGTTTATAGGTTCAAGCATGGTCAGTACCGTAGCCAGGGCGATTTATGCAGCTCATCTGACGCCTCCCAAGCTACTTCTCAGGATTCAAGAACAAGGATGTCGCTTTCTTTCACCCGGCTTCAAAGACGATGGTGCTTTTCAGTTATAACATTGAATCCGCATCACGGAACTCAAAATGCCTACTTGCAGATCAACGCAGACCTGATATTCAACCTGCCGTGTACCGAACAGGTTTGCCCAGTTAACTAATTCAAGAGTATTGTTGCGAACCTTCTTTTTTTTTTTTTTTCAGTATTCCAAGACCAAGTCCTCCGGCTCGGTCCCGTTTATCGGCGGCTTTGGACCCTCCTCGTGGCTGCACCAAAAGTTTGCCGCGTCTATGGGCGAAGACAAGGCGTAAGCGACTCTTACTGCTACCATCTGTTGATTGGATATCTTCCCTCATCATATATTTTTTCATCCAGTGCTATGAAGCGCGACGTGAAGACCGTCGCGGACTGGGATTTTACCCGCATCATTCCCTGCCACGGCGATGTCATCGAGACCGGCGGGAAGCAGGCGTGGCTTGATGCGTATAAGATCTACTTGGATCCTACGCAGTAGGCTTCTCGCTAGTGGTATGAACGCGTTTCATCAGATTTTCATATGAACAAGTTTCGTGTAGCAGAACTGTAGTGTTGCCTAATATTTTGTAGGTTCAATGAGCCTGATTTACCATTGCCAACCACTGATCCTTAAGGGAGTTTGAGCGGATATAAGCCAAACGATGGACTCCGTTCGCGACTCCGATAGAAAGCGCTAACGCTGATGTTGACCGACTCTTTCTTTCCTGTGCATTCAGCTTCCCAATAGTACACCGTCGTTGAACTGAGATTCGCCGGTTCAACGTTCAACCTCGATAAATTGAATAAATCGTCGTTTCGGACTTTGTGTCCGAAAACGGACTTACGTACTTATAAGGATGGTGCGAGTATTTGTTCCGATGTTTTTTTTGCAAGGCAGGGGATGCTTCGTGCACTGACTCGACCTCTTCGTGTTTCTGTTTCCTCCTTCCCCACCTCGACCCCCCTTTTATCCTCCCATTTACGCCTCAGTCTCCGAGCCATGGCTACAGCATCCACCCCCGATTTCGTTCGTTTTGACTTTACTCTCCTTGTTTCTGTCTTTGCTCAATTTTTTTCCGCGTTTTCTGCCGTTTTTTCTCCCAGAACAAACCCCTCTACACGCCGCTGGCAGAGTTGGATCCTGAGGTCAAGAACATCATCGATAAGGAGACATGGAGGCAGTTCACTGGCCTCGAGCTTATCGCGTCCGAGGTTTGGCACTTTTGCACATCGATCGATGCGTTGTCCTGAGCAGCAGCCAGAATCTGACGAGCTTGGCGGCAATGGAGGCGAACGGTTCCATTCTGACCAACAAGTACTCTGAGGGTCTCCCCAACGCTCGTTACTACGGTGGAAACGAGTACATCGACGAACTCGAGATTCTGTGCCGCAAGCGTGCCCTGCAGGCCTTCAATCTCGACCCAGCAAAGTGGGGCGTCAACGTCCAGCCATATTCTGGCAGCGTGAGCTCTCTTCTTTGCCTCGAGGTGGCTTAGCTCTGACATTCATTTCACTAGACGGCCAAGTAAGGAATTTCGCGATTGTACGCGATTGGCGAACTAATGAATCTCCAGCTTCGCGGCACTTACCGCCCTGCTTCAGCCGCAGGACCGTCTCATGGGTCTGGGTCTTCCCGACGGCGGACATCTCACTCATGGGTACTACGTCCGTCCAGCGGCCCTTTGTCCCGAGCAGCTCGTCTGACCTTCATTGCTAGACGGCCAAGAAGAAGATGACGGCATCCTCGATCTATTTCCAGTCCCTGCCGTACAGTCTCGCGCCGGAGACCCAGTTGATTGACTACGCCAACCTCGCAGCGCAGGCCAAAATCTTCAAGCCGCGTCTGATCATCTGCGGTGCCTCCGCATACCCGCGCGACTGGGACTACGCCACCCTCAAGAAGACGGCGGAGAAGGAAAATGCGTTCCTCATGGCAGACATCGCGCACACCAGCGGCCTCGTCGCAGCGCAGACGCTCAACAGCCCCTTCGAATACTGCGACGTCGTGACCACCACCACGCACAAGACGCTCCGCGGCCCGCGCGCCGGGCTCATCTTCTTCCGCAAGGACCACAAGGACGCGACAGACCTCGAGAAACGCGTGAACGACGCGGTGTTCCCCGCGTGTCAGGGCGGCCCGCACAACAACACCATCGCCGCGATCGCGACGGCATTGCTGCAAGCCGCGCAGCCGTCCTTCCGCGAGTACGCGAAGCAGGTCATCCTCAACGCACAGGCGCTTGCGCAAACGCTTGTCGGGCACGGCTACAAGCTGCAGACCGACGGCACCGACAACCATCTCGTGCTCTGGGACCTGCGGCCCATTGGGCTCACCGGCAGCAAGGTCGAGAAGGTCTGTGACCTTATGGGAATCACCATCAACAGTACGGCGTTTTCCATCTTGGTCTAAGAATGTGTGTGCTGACCGGAATTCTCCGTTTCCAGAAAACGCTGTCTCGGGCGACGCGTCCGCACAGGTGCCCGGCGGCATCCGGCTTGGGACGTCTGCGATCACGTCGCGCAACATGCTCGAAGCGGACGTTAAAGTCGTCGGCGACTTCCTGCACCGCGCTGTGCAGCTCTCGCTGTTGCTGCAGAAGGAGGCGGGCACCAAGATGCTCAAGGACTTTGTGCGTGTCGCAACCGTGCAGGAAGAGGGCAAGACGGGCTTCGCCAAGGTGCGCGAGCTGCGTGACGAGGTCCGCGTCTTCGCGATGAAGTGGCCGCTCCCTGGCGTGGATGTGTCCGGCCTCCAGAAGCCCGCTGGTATCGAGGATTGAAGGCGCGGACAGGCGAGGGAAAAGTGAAAAAAAGAAGATTCAACATTCATCGGTCATTGGGTTGGTTAGACATAACGGACATTCAACATAGTCCGGACCGTATTGTACTATATTGCCGTTCATAGCTGGGAACAATGCATTGTTACCGGACAACTTGTGTGAACACCCTGCAATGGAGTTGCCTGATTGGGATGGCGAAACTCCGCTTGGACCGTTAGTCGTCGCGGAGACATAAACACAGAAAAATCCAAAATTCTTTCATAATGTACAACCGCAGAAGATATCGAGAATAAAAGTACACTATCAGGAAGAGAGAAATCGAGGGTATATGTAGAAAAGAAGGTTCGGTTCGGTGCAGACAACACAAGGTGTGGAGCTGCGGGTATAACCTGCGACTCGGCGGTCGGAAGTGGGCGGGACATGGCGATTTCGACGACCCAAGCGAGACCAGCACTGCATCCAAACGCGTCAGAACGAAAGGAATAAACGTAAGAACAAGAAGATGACGCACACGCCGACAAAACAGACACGCAGGGTGCGTGGCGAAGGTAACAAGTGGCTGGTAGCGAGCTTGAAGAGGGTTAGGCGTCCCCGACGATCATCAGGCTGCACCGGCCGCCTTGCGTTTGTCCTTGAAGAGAGTTAGGCGTCCCCGACGGTCTTCATGGTCCTGCGCGTGTCCCTCCGTCCATCGTGCGGGTATCTGTTGCCGGCGTGGGTCGTCCGCTTCTACTGGCCGTCGCGCCGTCGTCGTCCGTCGCACCGCGAACCGATTCTCAACCGAGTCCGGCAGGTGAAAGAAGGAGAAAGAAGGGGTATCTGCAGAATAATGATTAGAACAAGGAGGGAGGACGAGCAGAGTAAAGACTTGCCATCGACGGCGCCGGGCGCTGCGATAAGCTGGAAAGGCTCAACAAAGAGGGTATATGAGGGTATCTGCAGCAAAAGCGGTCAGAGCGAGGAAGGGTGGAGGGCAGAGAGTGGACTTGCCATGGACGACGCTAACTACGGATCCCAACCTCGAGCTTCATGGGGCGAACCACGAGTATCTGTCGACGGGGCATGAGCTCGTGGTCGCATATAATACAACGCAGGGAGGACTCACAAAGTAGAGGTAGCAGTAGAAGATGGCTGTCCGCGCTATGCTAAGCTCAACAAAGAGGGATATATGAGGGGTATCTGCAGCAAAAGCGATTAGAACGAGGACGAGGGACGGGCAGAGCAGAGACTTGCCATCGGAGGCGCCAGTTCCGGATGCGGACCTTCAACTGCTTCATGTGGCCAGCCACGGGTATCTGTTAATACAGGATGAGGCTCGGAGTTGCATATCGCACAGCGCAGGGACGGCTCACAAGTTAAAAGTAGCTGCAGACGATGACTGCGGGCGCTACGATAAGCCGGAAAGGCGTAATCAACGAAGAGGAGTATAGGAGGGGTATCTGCAGCAAAAGCGGTCAGAACGAGGACGGGGGTCCGGCAGACGCGACTTACCATTGACGGCGCCAGTTTCGGATGTGAACCTTAAGCTCCTTCATGCGGCGAGTCGAGGGTAGCTGTCGACGTGGGATGAGCTCGGGGTCGCATATGGCACAACGCGCGGACAGCAACTCACGATGTAGAGGATGTAGGGGTAGCTATAGAAGATGATTGCAGGCGCTACGATAAGCTGGAAGAAAGGCATAATAAACATCGAGGGCACGAGGTATTGAAGAATACACGACTCACGAATTGCTGGATCAAGGGCAGGGTGCACCATGTCTCCCAAGAGGCCTTTAGCGTCGCTAGGAGCGTATTGGAAAATCCAGAGGTGAGCTCGTGAAGGTCTTGGATCTGAGTGGATTTCCAGGCCCGGTGTTCCTGAACTAAACGCCAGAACGTGACCCTCACTGTGTCCCTAGACTGTTTGCAGGAGAACGAGCGCCACTGCTTCCAACGGGGACCTAGCTCGAAGTAGTGCAGTACTGCGGGATGCCCCAACCAAACGCAGAAAACTGGTATCTCGATAATGAAGTCCCCGAAGAGGACGAATGGCGGATGAACTGATATCTCCCGGAATACAGCTCTGGCAATTGAAGGGAAGCCGGCGGCGATGATCTGGAGACACGCCGCGAAAGTGTGAACGACTATGACGCCGATGATCGTCTGGAAACCAGCGCAGTGTAAGTCAGCGAGACATATACCAGCGAGAGAGGGACTGACCGAAAGTTCGGGAAAATAGGATGCTGCCACAGACGACAAATACGAAGAGAAGCGAAGCATGTGCCAATTGACCTCCTGGACAGTGAAGCAACCCCAATAATACCAGAGAATCCATCTGAGAGGCGGAGAGGCAACCGCAGCCATGCATAGAAGGAAAAAGGAGATGAACAAGTGTAGAAGGGGAGCTAATATCATGCGACAGACGCAGCGAAGGGTGGTGAAGATGAGGATATACGCTGAATGACTTGCAAGGGTAAGGAGGATGATCTTGGATAATTGCCAACCATTTTCGATAATCCTGGAAGCCAAAACCAATGACTTAGCTGCAGCCCACCCATGCTGGATAAATCGCTCCGCCGCCGAGACCGTCTGAGTGCCGAGGAATGCAATTATATGCAACGAAGCGGCTGTGCGCGAATCTGGGTAGGTGAAGTAAATGTAACCCCCAAGGCCTACAAGCGCGAGCGCAACGAAAATCAGCAAGAGCCACATCCATCGATTACGGCGCGGGGCCTTGTCTGAGACGCATCTTGACCCTGGGTCGAACGGAGGTGATGGTGGTTGGCCGCCCATGCCAAAGTGATTGCGCGCGGGTGACACAGCGCGGCGGGATAGCGGTGATCCATCAGAGACAGGGTAACCAGGGCTCGGAGAGCGTCCATCGGGGAGAACTTGGCCATGACTAAAGCCCTTTGCACGAAGGATAAAGAAGAGACCGGCGAATACGACAGTAGCGTAGCCCATGGCGGCGACGTAGGGGAAGGAGATGGTGCCGCTCGAAAGGCCACATTTGGTGGGCAAAAGGAAGATTTCGGTGGTTCGAGTCGCAAAGCTGAGGCTGTTCTTGGGAACTTCGGACAGGCCAGAAAGGACGATGTTGAGCGCAAGTTGAGCGCCAATACAGAAACCACCGAAGAGACCAACGAAGCCCTTGGACGAGAAGGAAACGAGGGTGAAGACGGACGAGGGGATCTGAAGCATGTTGTGGTACGGAATCAAGAAAGGAATTCTTGTCAGCCGCTCGATAGTTGCACAAGTTTGCAACCAAACATCTAGACAAACAAACAAGTGAGCGTACAAGAACGCGTCCGTCAAATCACATGATCGCGTCTCTCTTTCTTTTTCTCCACTATTGCAGCGGTGTGTGCCCGCCTAGTTCAGTTCTTGTATACTCGCTTAATTGTTTCTAATAGAACCTACCCCGCCCCGGCGAAATAACGATATCCTTTTACATCACCCAGTATGTGCCCGCCTAGTTCAATTCTCCTCTATATCTTGCTCAGTTCCCTCAGTCATGTTATCTTTGATCTTTGTGCTGCTTATCCCGCCCACCACCGTCATTCATCTGATCTCGAATCCGGCACAAAATCAGACGGCATGAGTCGAATGGCGGGAGCGTCATGTCGACCCACATGTCCTCCCCAAGCTCCGCGCCTCGAGGACTCTCGTCACCGCTGCAGCTTCAGACGTCAGCGCCGCCGCCCTTAATGCTTATTATAACATCCAGTCGAAAATTTGTAGGCTGATTTTCAAACGCTCGCCATTCGCGGACTAATTATTCCTGTAGTTTCGCCTTTCACTCCGGCCCACGGAAATCCCCCACCGAATTCTTCCTGTGGGTTCTTCTTTCAAGGACACGTCTTTCTCGTACCCTGACCACCCCTACAAGATCCCAATTCCCCGATTAGTGCCCCGTTTGGTCCGAACTTCCTGCCTCCTGCCTACATCAACTGGACCTCTTCGTTAGAGTCCTATGAAAACACTACGAGCTTTCCATTTATTCCTGGCATTTTATTCTCCTCCTCGACTCTCACTCCCTTGCTCCAAAATGCCGTACATTCTACTGCTACCTCGACCTCGACCTCTCCAGCACCAACTTTCTCAGTAGTGCTCTCGTCTGTTTTCATCCTCCCCCCGCTTGAAGCCTCCCCGCCCCTACCTCGTATCCATCCCGAGACACTGTTCAGGTCAGATAACCAAACAGTGGCCGTGGTCATCGATGCCTCTTCGGGACAAGGCTCCTGGCTTGGGTCCCTGAAAGCAATCTGTTCAGTGGGATTGGGCATTCTGGGAGTCGCATTATACTGCTGCTTTTATAAGCGAAGGGAGGTGCCCGAAGGTCTTGTGCCTATGACCAATTTCGCACTTCAACCACTTGCTGAAGAGGCGCCTGATCTCCCTGGACCTGGCATGGCTCCGCTTATTATCTTCCCGAACGAGCTTGATGCTCCGCATGCACGCCCCCTACCCGTCTTGACCGCACCCTCTCCACCTCCGCCCACTCCATCCTCACGAGCGCGTCTCGCATCGCCACCGCCCCCTGGCCTGTCCTCCCAATCTCGCCACTCCCCTCGTGCGACTCCCTTGAACACGGATACCTCGCTGATATCGGTGTCGGAGCTCGGCCCCCTCGCCAAGCAGGTCGACGACGACGCGCCAACAGCTGCCGGCACAGACGACACTCTCACCCTCCAGCGTCTCGAAGACGACGCCGTCGCGGGCAATTCGAGCATCGGGCGTCGCAACGAAACCCGAAACACAGAGGAGAAGGCGTCGGTGTGTTCCGACCAGGAGAACGTGCCGCCGGTGCCAGGCCAGCTGCCGTTGCGGGCGGGCTCGTCCAGCCAGGACGGCGAACATCAGGCGCAGACGGGCGACGAGGTTGAGACGGGCGTCCTTCGATCCATCCCGGGGACGAAGGCGCTGTGGGCAAGCGTGGCCTCCGAGGGACCGCTCCGGAAACAGGAACGGGCTGCCCTGGGGGAAGCTGTTAAGCAAGTCTGCGCGCACCCGGGGGGACCACGCGCCGCGGAGCGTCGCGAAATTGTGAGGCACTACCGAAGCCGCATCCCTCTTGCGGTTTCGAGGGCCACCGCAGCGAATGGAGGTTCGGGGTAGGAGCCAGGGGAAGGAGCGCGAGTCGAGGGTCGAGGCTGCCACACATTATCACCATTTCTCATGTACATTAGACACATCCTGTAACACACACATCCTGTAACACACACATCCCTGTATCACATCATTATCCTTGTAGCACATACTATTTGTATCCAGACTATACTTTTAGAATCTAAAATACTCCATGGCTGTTTCCAGTAAGCAGTGGTTCACGCAACAGAATTTAGCGAGCGAACGAACAATACAATTTTGATATTGGAATCGGAATGAATGTGTGAGGATACAAGATAGAGCCGGTTGCCCTGCACAAATTATTCTGCGAGACTCGAAGCAGAAAGACAGCGGCTGTAAGCAAGAAATGGCCGCGCGTGGCTCAAGGCGACAAGAAAAGTTGTTCCCGTTGTGCGCCTTGAAAACTTCGAAGATTGGAATGTGTGCACCAGCCTTGAGGAGATTCGGAGACTTACAAGCACGGTCAGAAGGTATGATATCAGATACTTCCGCTAGTTAATTACAATGTCGAAAGCCGTGAAAGATCCATTAGCCCAACATTTGCCGCGATGGCGTCGAGCAACACCGATCTACAACGGCAGACTGCGGTGCGCCGCCCCGTGCTCAGAGACCAAAAAGTCGTCGGCCCAGGTCGCGATCCGTGGCTTGCTCTCCTTCACCACGGCACCGGCGTCCACGCGGTACTCCGCTCCCAGCTGCTCTATAATCGGTGCGCCATGCTGGGAGAGATGGGGTGGGGAGCAGCTCGAACAGCGCGGTGACACAGGTCGCCCGTGGTCATGGCGATGTGGTGAGGCGGCGGACGCAGCGGAGGAGGAACTCGCAGAGGGTAAAGACGGGCTGCGGGCCGGACGGGAAGAAGAACACGTAGTCGAGCGTTGGCACGACGTTTGGCGGCAGGAGGGCGAGGGAGCGCTGGTAACCGCCGACCGCGGGGCCAACCTTGCGCCGGGGAAAGATTGCGTCGGCGAGAGACGCGGTAGTGTCGACGGCCTGGGGGCGGATGGGGTCGGGCGCGAGTTCGGCCAATCTGAGACTTGACACGGCCTAAAAAAATTATTCACAAGGATTCAAGTGAGTTTGAAGGACCCAATAATAAATCTTTCGCAGTACTTTCTCCTTGCAAATTTTGCAGACCGAGAAGCGCTCTTCGGCCCTTTCGTGGTGCTTGCACGTCTCGCAAGAATTGCCTATACGATAGACTGGAACGGATAGTGTCGTTTTATTGACTGTTTTCGAGCGGCTGGGCCGCTTGTGGCTCGCATTCCACTCCCCTGTCCTTTATCGTAATCTCGAGCGGTCCCGGGGTCCCGAACACGGACAGGATGGTGTAGAAAAGGAAACAAACTGCGGAGATAGATAAACCTCGTTAGACGAAAAATAATAAGCCACTGCGAAAATTGTCTCGCGGAAAAATAAACAGATCCATGACTACCCCCCTCGTCTCGAAGGCGCTGTAGGTGCACAGGATCCCAGCTCGGACGCAAGTGCGGCGTATAGGCTTCCATGCTCGCACCCGGGCGATGTTGTTAAGAACCGGCGGCAATATGGCCACCAAATAGTCTAAGTTGCCTATAGATGAATTGAGACGAGAAAATTGGCCTTCATAAGCCTCGTTCTACTTTGAGATGTCTACCCGAAAGGAGGGTGTCTTTGGTATGCGCTGGTGCATCGCGATGTTAAGGCAGACAAGCGCAAAGGAAACCACCACGACCTCCGCTTCTTTTACGCGGAGATGTATCAGTCGCGACGAAGTGAACGAGGATTTCAGCCAGGCTAGAAGAACTAAAGCGAGGATATCCCGGAAGTCGACTTGTTGCGTTCAGCCACTGAGGGTTCAGCCTGGAGATTCTAGGATTGCCAGGCCCACGCGTAGGGCAGCCAAGGTATAATTCATTGACCAGCGAACGGTTCTAGATGACTCCGACTCGTTCCGGAGTCAAGCTTTCTGCGAGAAATTTTCTTCAACGACTCCCCGACAGTGGAGCATCCCATGTCACAAGTCACGGTGACACTGCACCGCCACTCCCTGAATTCAACGCTCTTGCAACGCTCACTGTCTACAATCTTCAAACCGTTGTGCCTTGCGTCAAGACTCTCGACACCGAATCGTCAATCTATTTCTGTGTGAAACGCTAATAATAGTTCCTGGAGCTCACTATTATTGTTCTATTTGTGTTCGAGAACAATGGTCCACATTGTCAATTGTCCTTGCCGCGGACGTTATATATGGGAAGGTGGCCTCGTCTGCAGTTTCTCAATCTTCTCCCCTGTCCACGTCTTGTTTCCCCCGCAAACTTCTTGGAGCCTGGTTGCTCAACGACCTTACGATCCTTGCTCGACGACTATTTTCTTTCACTCTGCTTTAGATGTTCTCTCCCTCTTCTACATCGATGCTGCTTATTTTCCTCGCGCTTTTGGCTCCCATCCGAGGCAATGCTGCCCCGCTGTCTTTCCTCAACTCAACTGCGCCTTCACAATACCTTGAAAACGCCATCACCGCTCGTTTCATGAACCAGCAGTTTGCGGGTATAACCGAGACGGACTCCTGCACCGGTGCGTTGCGTTTAGAGCTCTTTCGTTCTCCCACTTATCGTTCATAGGCAACGCAACCGCCTGCGTCGCCGGTTCTTTCGCAATGTGCGTTGCGGATGCGTGGGTCCTCACCCCGTGTGCAAGCGGCCTCGTATGCGCGGCCATGCCACAGAGCAGCACTCTAGGGACGGTGCTGTCGTGCGATAGTCTGGATGATATTTCGCAGCACTTCGCTTTTGCTGGTGTGGACAGCGGTATGACTGGTGGAGAAGACGATTGCGATGATGAAGAGGACACTCCTGCTGCTGAGGGAGCCTCTACGTCCGCAGTCCCCGTCGCATCCGACGCAAACACGAGTGCTGCACCTTCTGCTACCAGCTTCGCAGTTCGGCGCTTCCATCGTCGTCAATTAGCGACTGTGCGTCACTCGTTCCCACCTACTGGTGGCTTTCAAACTCACATTCATCTGTAGAGCATCACGCCGGACTCTTCTACGGACGGTCCCATCCGCGTTAATGTAAGCTCCCGTCTTGTTGCATCCATTCGCTTCTTATTTTTCCCTTAGGGTCTGTCGTTTGTTCCCGCCCCTACAGCTTCACCGGCATCCTCGACCACCTCTGATTCCTCCATTGCGCCTACAGTAAGTCAATCTACCTGTTCCCCGCCGTCCACTCATCCAAGCGTCATTATCAGAGCACCCTCCCGAGCGCCACGCTTCCTGCGGCTAGCGGCGCCTCCTCTGTTGCATCGGTCCCAGTAGTCAGCTCTCCGGCGTCTCCGGTAAATGGTACTTCGACCGTGATCGGCGCCGACGGCCTCCCCACCGCCCTCGACATCGTCACGGTCTCTGCAACAGGCGCACCTACCGCCCCGACCAGCGCAGCAGCCGTACCCACCCCTTCCGCAGTTATCGCGGGCGGCTCCCTTCCTGCCGACCCCACCCCGATCGCATTCGTAGCCGGCGCGATTCCTACTGTGACCAGCACAGTCACCGTTACGGCGGGAGCCACCCCAACGCCTGTGGTCCCTTCTGTGCCAGCGACACCCGCGGCGCAGAGCACCACGGATGCGCCCGTAGTCGTTTCCAGCGCTTCTGCGGTGCCGCCGGTGTCCGTTCTCCCGAACCCGAGCAGCTCTGTCGCCGCGAGCTCTTCGACTGCGGCTCCCGTTTCCTCCGCCCCAGTGCAAGCATCGCCGTCTGCGGCCACCAGTGTGCAGGCCGTGCCGACCGTTTTGCCCAATCCCGCGAACGCCCCGTCTGCGAATGCGCCGGCGGCAGTTTCCTCGGTCAGCCCCAGCGTCGCGCCTGCCTCGAGCGTCCCCGTCATCGTCTCTGCTAGCCTCGCCCCCGCTTTGAGTGCCGCTGCCCCGAGTATCCCCGTCTCCGCCTCCGCCAGTATCGCCTCTGCTTCGAGTGCCGCTGCCCCGAGTATCCCCGCCTCCGCCATCCTCGCCTCTACTTCGAGTGCCCCTGCCCCGAGCAGCTCCACCCCCGCTGCTGCCGCTCCGACGCCGACATCGCCCTTCAACTTCCAAACTTAGCCCCAGCCTCACGATCTTGACCCCAAACCCAGAACCTTAACGGACACGACCACGGACCACGAAACTGTAGCTTTTAGACCTGTTTATCTTGTCTACCTTACTTGCATGTAGTGTTATCACAATGTTGATCTATTGATTTTTTTGAAATTTGATTTTTTTGGTGCGACGAGCTGTTTACGTGAATTTGTTACTGTTCCTGATGTGCGCACTTGCCAAATACTGTTTTTCAACTTGCACCTTGCCACACCCGCTTCAAGTTCAAAGGCGCCTCTGAGGCTGAAGCTGGTCGCGGTGATTTTTACAGTGTTCAGCTTGCATTGCACCTAATTGTCCCGGTAGTTTCCCCGTGCGTATGTATTAAGTATGTTGTTGGCGGCCCTAGCCTTTCAGTTTCACAACCACCAGCTTTATCAAACGGGTGGCCATATGCAGTCAAAATGGCTTCTTTCAGTATTCCACAGCACATATCAACCGAAGCGCAATTTTCTGAGCCCGGAGGTCCGCGCACTGCCAGTCTGAAAGGCCGCATTCCGAGTTTCCAACGAAACAGATTTCACTGCCAAGATCCGTCGGCCTTCTCACGTTTCCTGCTAAACGTGGTGTGGACACCACTGGCACTACTCAGCGCCAGCCCATCAAAGCAGGTGAAGCTCGCCGAGCACGCAACATTACCTATTAGCAACTGCATTCCAACTTGAACTATCTTGAACTTCTAATAATGCTAACTTCTTCCGTTCATCTCCGCTCCCTTGCAGTTCTCTCCCGGTGGTTCCATGCCAATGCCGCCGCAACTCCCCAGATAAGAATAGAATCGGTTATATAACTTGCATCCGATGCCTGCTTGCAGGCCAGTGTGCCTCCATTGGTACGTGGTTTCCCTGGACAGAGTATGAGCCCCATTATCTTGATCAGCCAACTTGAAGTTGAACTTCAATCGCCTGACCCAGCTCTGACTCTCGAGGTCCGATCACATCTTGAAAGTTCCTCTCTCTTCTCACACGAAAGGTTCATACACGGACACGAATGGTTTGGCAAGCTTTTATGCGGCGCACATAAACTCTGCAGCTCCATTAGACCTATTCACAAACGCGTATGTCCGTGCCGGTCTGAAGTGAAACTGCGCCCACAAGACGCCCACCGTGATTGCATCCGACTCGTGCCTCGATGAACGGGCTTGTAATTCTATTTTTGCCTGGGCAAATTAAGGCCGAACAGTCTCGTTCGAGCCTCCCACCTTTCAATGCCGCACCCATCAATAATTTTGCTTTGCCTCTCTGTAACTTTCGTGGTGGCGAAATCATCGACCCCGAAGGTCGCTGATCTTGGATACGCTGTGTACCAGTCCGACATCAATCTTGCAGACGGCGTCACAAGCTTCCTAGGTGTCAGATACGCTGCACCTCCTACAGGTATTCCCCTTCTTTGTTTCTTCAGAATTTTGCTCACTCTCAATTCAGGCCAATTCCGTTGGAAGGCCCCCAGAGTTCCTTCCAAAATCTCCGGCATTTTGAATGCAACACAACAGCCACTCCAATGCTTCCAGTCCGGCTCTTTGACTGGCTCTGCAGGTGCAGCTGTTATCAACCGCTTCAGAACGAGCTCTGGCTCTTCATCCAGAGTTGACGCAGGTATCTTGGCTCACCCGAGTAAGAGGGACACAGACGGCATTTCCGACGAGGACTGCTTGTTTTTGAAGTGAATTTCGATTTCTTTCTGTGATCGCTAACTGACTCGTTCCTGAATAGTGTACATACTCCAACTACGTCAACATCAAGTTCTCACCTCCCAGTTATCCTGTATATGCACGGAGGAGGGTAAGGAGCATATGTGTTTCTGGCCTTCTACTGAACATGGTTACCAGATATGACGCCGGAAATATCAGTCTTTATCCCACACAAGATTTTGTCGCGCTGAGCCACCTCGGTGTTGTCTCCGTCAGCATCCAATACCGCCTTGGAGTTTTCGGTCTGTACAGTCGACTGGGTCTCTTTCATTTAAGCCTGATCCGTATTCAGGATTTTTGGCCGGGAAACGAATCGAGGAGGGAGGCGATCTTAATGCCGGTTTACGTGAGTACTATTATTTATTGAAATCTGAGAATGAAACCTGATTATATGTTACAGTCGACCAGAATTTCGCTCTGCAATGGGTCCAAAAATACGTATGGTATTCGGTTTCTTTTGATGTTTTGCTTACTCAGTTGCATATTTAGATATCGGTTTTCGGCGGAGATCCGACTAGGGTCACGATATGGGGCCAGTCAGCAGGTTCAGTGGTTCTGCAGTGAAGCCCCGATAGTCTTTAAGCGTTTGATATGGACAGGTGCAGGATCGGTGCTGCAACACGTTGTTGCCCATGGAGGAAACACAAAACCTCCGCTTTTTCGGGCGGCGCTGGCGAACTCTCCTTTTCTCCCCTTCCAATATCGATACAATGATCCAATTCCCGAGGTATAGCTCGCGGTCCAACGTCTCCCGGCTTCTGACATGCCCCCAGTCTCTTTACAATGACGTCGTTTCCCATGTTAAGTCAGTATGCGACCTTCTCAAATCGCTTGTATCTCATATTGTCAGTTGCAACCACGATCATGACAGCCTAAACTGTCTACGTTCAGTCTCGGCTTCAGCACTTACTGATGCCGATACTGCCATTGGTATCGCGAGTTTCATGGGCACCTACACTTTCGTTCCGGTTGTAGACAACACTTTCATTGTTGAACGACCCTCTCTGACACTCAACCATGGCAAACGAAATGGCGCAAGTGAAGACATCCGTCGTTGTGACACTTTCTGACGCGCTTCCCCAGGATGTCCTCCTAGTCACTACCAACTCGGCCGAAGGAGCAGTCTTTTTCGTGTTCCCGGACGTCTTGATCACCAACAACTTCACCCTAACCAAGTACATAACGCAGTTGTTCCCTCGGTTGACCGACCAACAAATACGAACTGCTGTTGGTCTTTATTCAAATATCGGCTTGCTTTCAGTTTCCGACCAAGCTACTAAAGTTATGGGAGAATGTAAGGCGGGGTTCCATACGATGAGCTTGTTGAGCTAACAGCATGGACAGCCATATTCGTCTGCCCAGCTTACTGGATGGTTAAAGCATTCGGAAACGCTGGTTGGAAGGTATACATATCCGGTTTGTAGAGGGATACCTAAACTTATTCATGCCAGGGAGAATTTGCTATTCCACCTGGGCTCCATGCGCAAGATCTGTCGTACGAGTTTTCGACGTAAGCTTTTTATTGTACCACGGCAGCTATCCTTACTTGTCCACAGCTTCGCCATTCCACCAACGTTCACCAACCCCGCCTTCCTCGATGCATACCGTCAATCTTTTCTTTCCGCAGCCATCTCTTTGGATCCAAATGATCAGCCAAACCCAAGTCTTCTCCCGACGTGGCCCACTTGGACAAAGAATGAAGCCGAAATGTTGTTCACCAAAACAGATGCCGACGCTCCCGTAATCAAGACCATCAGTTCCAACGACGAAGTTTTACAGCGTTGCGCGTGAGTTGGATCCCTCTTTGCTTTGCTATATGCCTGATATGGTTCGCCTCTATGAGATTCTGGGAGTCTGTGGCCGCCTTTACCTCTCAGTGATTCTCAACACGCAAGTTCTCTCCGTAGCACACATTTTTGACCTCGTGTTTTAAGTAGTTACGGTCAACCGTGAGAGCCATCAGTGGCAGTGTTCTCGAGAGTTTGTTGCCACTTGCACTATAACCAGCGAGGTACGAGCTGGATTTGGTTATAGCGTCTGTCTTAGAGAGACTTCCCTCTCGTCAACGCGCGTCGGTCTCGCGCGGTGACGCCTAGAAATTCGACTCCGCTGCAATACAGCACTGTCAGCAGTGGTTCTAACTAAAAGGCATGACTCCCTTCCTCTCTTTGGTACGATCTATAATCCTTCATTGAACACAGCTTGTCAGTGCTCAGTTACCATGCCAGTTGACGCATTGTCTCGCACCGCCGAATACAACAGCCATGCTCCATCCTGCTGATACATGTCACGGTATTTTAAAGTTACAAATAATTCTACAGCTTTCGGTGACAAGATTCTCCCATTTAAAGGGGAGAAGACATTGATCCGCCTGTAATCTTCTGCTGCATGTCCGATAGTCGCCTTTACAGTCGCCTGCTTCTACCGAAGGGTCACGGTTACCCTTTATTCCGCCCACAACCTTATGACGACTTGCCTTTGGAATCTCGGCGCGTTGGAACAGATATTGGAGACGTGGGGGTTATAACGTCAGATGGATCTTTTGATGTTATCTTTAACATCTGTCGCTCAGCTGACGACCCTGTAAACCGCTTCGGTGTACCTGAAGGATTCGAACAGGTCATTCTCAGTCGTGGAGACGTTGCTCCCCGAGCGCAGTACCACCGCCCTGGATCCGATGTATCAAATACAACAATCAGCAAGCGGCGTTTAGATATAGACGCCAGCGTAGAAAGCAACGTGCAAGTATTCACCTGACTGAGTCCGATAATAATCTCACAGTTTTCCGTTTTTTTAGGTTCTTACCGTTGGGGGCAGGAGCAACTGTAGAGATATCTACGTCTTCAAAGGAGGCGGCGGTACTCCTGCTACCAGACGGTGCTTCCCGTACCGACCTTCGGCGTAAGAAGAAATTTCGGGATTATGCATTAAAGCATGCACATCGCTGGTATGCATTCATTAACGGAGATCTGGAACGTATGGTGGACAGCGGGGACTTGTATCTTGTGACCGGGACCGACAAATCGTTTTCGTGGAGCGTCGCGGCTGTCGAAAATCACTCTGAAGATTACAAAATCTTGCTGAAATTGAAGGCTGCTCAGATTGGATCTGCTGGGACTTCCTGCATTTGGGAATGGGAAACGGCTAACTCATTTGCGGACTCGGGCCCAAGAAGACTTCCGGGAGATGACCAGTGGACCGAGAACCAGACGGTGTTTCTGCGTGGCTTCAAGGTTGCAATTCGCTCTTCCCCTTTGAAGAAATCTGCAAAGGCGATCTCGATTGTGGATTCGAAACCGTCAGATATTCTTTCGAAAGCTGGCGGCTCCCCCCCTTTTTCGCAGTCGCCGCCGTCTAGTACGGGTAGCTTCTTTCGCAGTTCTACTACTTACAAGAGCGGTGGAGCATCGGATGACGAGGAATCAATCCAGAATTCGGCTGAATACTTCCCGGGAGATCCGAAGGTTGGTCGTGCGTCGTTTTTCCGACATCTATACTAATCATCGCAATAGGCGTACCATCCTGCTTCAGCCATCAACGAGTATCTTCTTAATTCTGTGAGCTACTGCCCCTAAATGTGTTAGCTTAGCACTAACGGAACTGTTTCTAGTTCCCGACTGCCGATGTGGCAGTGACCCACGACGATGAATGGGCATCTGTGCTCAATGCAGTAAGTCAATTTGATTCTACATGTACAATACTTACCCTGAATGCAAGAGCGACGAAGAATTTCCAGATGATGGAGAGCTTGTTAAACGTGTTTCCAATAGATATGAAATAGACACATCCGGTGGTGACTTTTAATCAGCTGCCACTCACGGTTCGACCTGACTTTATTCCCTTTAAAGAAGGGGTTTGGCTTCAAGACACCTACCAAGTCTCTGATACCCCCGCTCTTCCCGAAGATATATTGACGGTTCCCTACCCTCTTATGTCTCACTCAGACTCCTTCGACCACGCGCCGAAACGACACCCTTGTCGTGACTGCGACAAATCATTTTCCACGAGCAGCCACTTGGCCCGTCATTCGCGCATACACACAGGACAGAGAGACTTCAAATGTGACTATCCCGGTTGTGAGAAGACATCTTCGAGGCTGGATAATCTTAGAGCACAGTACGTGTGCTCTGATTGAAACAATGTCTCCGTCTTACAATTATCAGTCAGCGAAAGCATTCCGCTTCCTTCGCCCCCACCAGAGGAACCAGTAAATCAAGGGACAGATCCCCGCCGTCATCTTCATCTTTGTTTCGCTACAACAGCGTGTCTGCTTCAGAGAGCAATCCTTAGGATGTATATGTGTTCTATTAAGCATACAAAATTCAGCCACTGTTCTGTCAGCACCGGTAGTGCCACCTTCTCGCATCGATCGTGTTTAATGGTGGCTAATATTGCGATTCTGGGTGACACGCTCGTCACGATTGTTCCATTAAATCTTGTGTACTTGCTTGATTGAGCTGCGTGCTGACGGATGTCTCTATGAACTCTGGCTCTCGCGGCCCGAGAACAAATTCGACGATCCTGGCCAGGTCGGCGGAGCAACCAACTGCGGTATATTTTTTCTTCGAGACGAATTCTTACGTACAAATAACTTCAATAAGGAAAAAAACTTTTCCTTTTCCAACTATTTCCTTCAAAAAATGGTACGTCAATATGATTGTCCAATGATTGCCCAAATTGTGTATGCTATGTATGCTACGTGTCCTAAAGCAATGAAAAAATAAATGCACGATAAATGCTATTTTGCTTGTCCGCCTTTTACGGGCGGGCCTCTGCTCAACTCCATCCCAACCTTTTGAACGAGCTGCATACCAAGCGGCTCAAGCGCCTCCTTCCATACCGTCTTCCTCCGCCTGTTCTCGAAGATGAGGCGCGAGCGTTCCCCGACCTCGCCCTCAGGCCCAAACACAAACACCTTCTCCGCGCTCCACGGCTCCTCCCCATTCGCAAACGCAATCCACCGCTCCTGCATCGCATCCCTGACGCGCGTGTAAGCCCACTCGTCTACGGGCGGCTCCATCCACTCGTCCTCCTCGTCGTCCGAGTCAAACCGCCGGTCGTGCTCGTCGTCGTCGTCATCCAGATCGAACGAGTCGCAAAAGTCGAGCGCTGGGGAACCACCCCGCGGCGTCGGAAACGGGTGCGGGACGTTGTCGAAGAGGTACGCAAGGTCGGCCTTATGCGTGACGCGCGCGGGCGCGTCCTGGTCGAAGACGTACCGCCACACGCCGCCGCCCGCCCTGGGGTGCCGCGCGCGGGCTGCGAAGCACTCGGTGGGCCACGCGACACGCGTATCACCGATCAGTTCGAGCACCCGGTCGACGATTTCGTCCTCCGGTGTGCTCAGGCAGATGTCGTATGACGAGAGGAGGAGCGATGACTTGGAGATCGACTGACAGATGGCGTTCACGCGGCGGACGACGGCCTGGGAAGTCCACAGCGATGCGGGGAGAGACCAGACGAGGGACGCGGACCCTGTGTCGCCGATTATGAGCGGCTGATGGATCGGTGTTTTTGCAGAGTGTGGTCGTGTGCGTGACCGGGACCTGCTCGAACGGCGGTTTCCGTTGAGCGGCTTCAAACCGGTGGGGTGCTGCGGACCCTTTTCTGGAAGGAAATGGGTTCGCCAATCGGGAAGGAAAAAGTGACCATCGTCCACTGCCCGCAAAGTTGACCCACAGCTATTTTTAACGAGCTTCTCCGAGCTAACGGCGCGAAGCTCATCGACGGTGGATACATCCAGGCTTGCCATAACGCGCGATATATGCCATCCGGCGGTGACGACGTTGGGGACGTTATGGTCGATAATCGCGCTCTGGATGATGGCGCGGTGGAACAGCGGCCGATGATCATTTGCCTTGGACAGCAGATGGCACAAAATGTCGGATGCGCCCGATGATTCACCGAAGAGGGTAACGTTGTTGGGGTCGCCGCCGAATTCCTGGATGAAACGATGGATCCACTTCATCGCGGTTCGCTGATCACGAATTCCTGGCAAATGTCATGACAAGTCACCTTGGCACGGAACCGTGCTCACCATAGTTCCCGACGCCAATATCACCGGCAGCTTCATTATCCTCACGGATTAGTTGACTCGCAGCGAAACCAAAGAGTCCAATGCGGAAGCTAAGAAGCAATCAGCGCGGTCAAGCCACATCGTAGAATGTGGACTAACTTGAAAGTTACGACCATCACGGGCTTCTCGATCAGCATGCTCTTGCGGACGATGGACCCTCCGTCGTATAGCCAACTGGAGCCATGGCCCCTATCACCACCTCTGAAAGACACAGTCAGTCGAGAGTGGTCGGCGACAGATTTTAACACGTACCCGTGAACCCAAAGCATGACAGGTAGACGAGAATGTGACGTCAAGCCAGCCGGGCAAGTTATATTCAAGTTTAAGCATTCCAGCTCGTTCTGCTCGAGCACTTGCTGGGGAACGTCTGCAAGGCCCAAACTAAACAGTTCTTCTTCTAAACTCTTCCTCTGAAGCTGGGGGCATATGGGTCTGAAAATAAACCCGTTAGACGCCACATTTTTTAAAAATACAACACCATACCCATAGCGAGAGGCATCAGTTATAGGAGGGAGTGTCGTTGACAGGAGAGACTGGCGAAAGCGAGCTGGAACGGAGGCATATTTGATGCCGCGGTATTGGTGAATCGGCGTCTCAGGCGTTGAAGCTGCATGGCGAACACCATGAAAAGTCGTCCCTAGTCCAGAATGATGCAGCACAGGTTCGATGCTGGATTGAACGGGCATAGTCGATGGATATCGTTGGAGAGTGAGATGAAGGGAAGGAAAGAGTGCCTCTACGGAGGCACTGTGCAATGCCTTCCATCAATCGATCCTTCTGAATCAATGTCTCGAAAAGGCCTCCCTCACAAGTTTTCCAAAGGCTCCCTCCCAAAAAGGAAATGCACGTGATATCGATGATCGAGACGAACAAATTTCCGGAACGCTCTCGATCGCCCTCGTCCCGCCGATATCGTGGGCGGCACGAAGATCCCACCGCGTTCTACCCAAGTCCTACCCGAGGTAAACGAGGATAAGACTTGAGGAAACAGATGAGTGCCCAGAGTTTCTCTACACGTAATTGAGCAGATGACGACCTGCGGACGGGTCATGATCTCTGCTGGCGACGTCAGGCCACAGTCATGATCACTGCATATGCAGGGGTTTGAACATCGAAGGTATCCCGGTGCATCACGGGATACCAACGATGAATTCAATTATAAAATCTGCAAGCACGTTAGTCTTTGCGCATAGTTGAGCAATGAATCGTCTCACCACAAGTATTCCCGTGATCGAGTGCAGAAGTTTGCTGGGGGCGGAGCGATCGAGCGAAGCATAGACATAGCATCGCGAAGAGGAGATGGCTTCTCCCAAGCTCCGTAGCTTGAAATGAAATACACACCCAACATTCATGGGAACCAAGCGAGCATTCTGGAGTGCGAGGGTATGTCGCCAGTTGCATTGGTTAGGCCATCGAAGCGTGGTCTAACGGATGATTGAAGCTGGTCTAACGTTTACGGATGATTGCAATCGCAAGTGCCAGCCAGAAACAATACAATCTCGTTTGTATAACGAAACTAAAGATGGGATCGTGAAGGGAGGGAAGTGCAAAGAGATTTTGTTATAGCGAGAGCGAGAACATGGGCGTCGAGGAAGGGCAAGGAAAGATTGGAGTGGATAACGCCAATCGATACGATCGAAGATTGATGATGGATTGATGGATTAATGATGGATCAATCGCACCGCGTCCAAACTTAAGTTTTCAACTTGAACAAGTGCATGTCGGTGAAAGAATCAGGTCCTCTACACCCTCAGCTGAATCCTACGCACCTGGTCCGCTTAAGAGCTTGTTTTGATCTACGTTCTAATCATCAAGATGATCAGACATATAAGGCGGTGCGGCGAAAACATATAAATTCGAGATGGTTGCGACATCGGAGAGAACCGCTTTCAGAACATTCCAATGGCATGGTCTCGAGTTGCGAGTGGTCTATCTTCGCTGATCCTCCCTTAGACAGATCAAGAGTCTCCCGCGCACCAGTTCATATGCATACGGGAGCTTTATGACCAGCTGTTAATGCAGTTGGCTCATGCTCTAGAACAAAATGCCTATAACATGAGCCCGCGGGGAGCCATTGCGACACTGGCGCGCGTGTCAAAAATGACTTCAGGCCCCGCACTTGACCTTCTGTGGACGAAATTAACTGTCCCGTCTCACATTATTGACTTACTTCCGGAAGACGCCATTCAGCTCAACCCGTCACGACAGGTGGGCATGCATATAGCCAAAGTTAACCGTATCAGATTTTGATTCATTTATTCGCTTAGTTTTATGACCTGAAGCGGCCTCTGAAGGAGTCCGACCTGGTCGCATTCGACAAATATGCCCCACGCGTTCTATTCGTCGACTTTTCCTCGTCCTTCACAGGCATAGGCGCCGGCTGCGAGCTTTTTTCTACTCTGAAGACGTTCAGAGACCCCGTATTTCCGCATCTTCTCGAACTGAAATGGCACCCCACAGCGAGATTCAACACTCTCGGCACCTTTCACCTCATTTCGCAAAAAAATTGCATCCCCAGGGATCATTTGTGCCTCACGATGTGGGGCAATGTGAATGCCCGGGATGCTCCCCATAACTTTGTGGAATCAAAATTCATAACTGGAGCTGGACTGGCTGAAACGATTGATTTGTTTCAGCAACCGCTGTCATCCTGGCTGCCCGATGTTCCGAGCTTGTCGATGAACACCGGCACATATCTCGCAAAGCCGAACATCCTGGAAGGCCTTCGGAGCCTGTCTAACTTCCAGCACTTCTATGCCAGATCGTCAGGGTCCCTTGGCGTAGATATACTGGTTCACCTAGCCCGTTTGCCTCACCTCAAGACTCTCCATATTGGAGACGAACCCGAGCGGCCTATAGTCATGCTCCAGGAAGCCGTGAAATACCAAGGGATGGATGGGCCATCAAGTTTCCCTGCGCTGGAAGGCGTGGAGATTTATGGCCCTCTCTCGGCGCTCAGAGTATTTCTGACCGTCATCACATCCAACTTCCTCCACTCTGCGTGCGTAAATGTCACGGATTTGCACCCCATCGATTCTTCCGTATTCACACTTTTGACAACACCGTCTACCCGTCTGTCCACCCTACGGCACTTTATTTTCCACACCGGGGATGGCCATGCCGGAAGTGAGCGCCGTGCACTTTTCGCAATGGGTATGTTCGAACCGCTGCTGGGCTGTACGAACCTCGAAAAGCTGGACATAAACTTTGATGCGCACAAAGTCGAGTTCCACGACGCAGACCTGGAGCGAATGGCCACCGCCTGGCCGCAGTTGGCTTCCCTCAAAATATATTCTCGGTGCACGCAACAATCCAACTGGGCCGACCCACAGGTGCATCTATACACTCTCTGGAGTTTTGTGGAAAAGTGCCGCGACCTCTGCGAACTTGAAATGGCCATCGACGCGCGAGTCGACGGGCCATTTGTCCCTCCCCCAGGCAGTTCAGTCTTTGGCTTATATTCCATGAACAGAATCAACTTCTTCCTCTCTCCCTGCCGGGCCCCGACGCACGTTGCCGAGTTTATTAACCGCGCGTTTCCGCACCTCGCTGATTTTTTTGCCGGTGCACCCACAGGGGGAACAGGGTCTGGACTGCAGACCTGGGAGGAGGTCAAAGAAGCGCTACCAGGCGTGGATCGTGTATGGCGGGCTATGCGTCTGGCTTTTGCGAACGATGAAACAACGGTTGCATTTGATTAACCAGATGGAAGATTTATTTAAGTATATGTATTTCGTAGTCTCTCCTGAACAGACTCACCCGTAACGTCGTAACTCGTTCGGAAATGTATTTTGCAATCGAGTATGTTGTTATGGTTGAGATGGACGTGAACACATGACGATCCTTCTTGTCGGATGGAGTTGCGATGGAGCATTATAGGCCGATGAACACATCACGGCCTATACTGCCCTTCGTTTCAAATAAGCGACGAGTATATATGTATTGGACAGTCGATCCATTCGCTTCACCCACTCCTCACTTAACGCTTCAGACATGAAATTCGCCGTCCTTGCCCCCTTCCTCTTCGCCTGTGTCGCTCTCGTCCGCGCAAGGGACGACAGACTCCTCTTCACCATCCCTGCTGGGGACACCATTGACGCATTCACGACCGAGTACGTGGGCATAATATTTAGACTGCAAATTTAAAACATTCAAACATTTCCAGCTTCGAAGATGCCTGTGCCAACTGGGCACCTGCCATCGACGCCGGTCTGACGTTCGTCGACTTCCTCGTGGAAGCCGGTGATTTCTCGGGCAACAACGCTGATAGTGCGTCCTTACTCTCTGTTAACCTATCAACAAGCTGACTGTTGATTAATTCCAGCCGAAGCCAGGATTGTCTGCGTGAGTCAAGAGGAATTCAGGCCCAGAAGCTGTTGCTAACATGTTGTTATTCCAGGCATGGACCAACGGAACTATCACGACCTTCACTACGGATGTCGCGGAGTCCCTGGGAGCCACGCCCGCTTGAAATGCCGTGTTTCTTAAAGGATAACTTGTTTAGCGAACCCTAATATTCCTGTCAATGAGACCGCTGGAGACAATGTCGATTGATTCCGCGGCTCGGTTATTTTCGGCCGATCGGCCAACGGTCCGAAACGCGCTTTGCAAAGAGTCGTACTTAGCTTCCGTTCTCTCTCGCTTCGGGCTTTAAGGTTTAAGTATGACGATATGAACATGTCGAAATACACCGACACCGCAACAGATCAATCGGAAGCCAGACCATCGGCAAGGAACACAACATGTATGAACATTCTCAGGTAGAGCCAATACAGAATATGCTACTGAAATCATGACATCCAAGACTAAATAAGTAAGTAAATTAACACCTCATAAGAATATTATCCAAGAAAGTCCCAAATAACGACGATAATACACTCTACCGTATATGCAAAGTCCAAAGTCCGAGTCGACGAGTTAGTATCAAGGTGACGCAGAGCCGCTGCGACTCGGGGCCGAAAACCGCTTCGCCCCTTCGCAGAACTGGCCCTCAGCATAAACGACCAAGGCGCGCTTGTCGACCTTGCCATTTTTGGTCATTGGGAAGTCATCGATGGCCAGATACTGCGTCGGCACTGCGTGGTACGGCTGGACCTTTGCGGTCGCGTCCCGTACCAGCGACAGGTCTACGGTGGAAGGTGTGACGAAGCCCCAGAGCTCCGTGTTAACTAGAAGAGCGACTGCATTTTGGACAGCATCATGCGTCTATATCAATCAACCAGATTTAGTGGTGGCGTGTTATAGGAGTCAAGGAGGCGTACCCTCATAGCTGCCGAAACACCGTCCAACTCTACCCGGAAGCCCTTGACTTTGACTTGGTCGTCAGCCCGCCCTAGATGGTCTAACTGGCCGTCGCTCCGCCAACGCCCTAGATCGCCGGTGTTAAACATCAGCGCGTTTCCGCCAACAAATGGATCAGGGCGGTAGCGCTCAGCCGTCTTCTCCGGCAGATTGATATAACCGCTGCTGACGCCAATACCGCCCACCCACATACACCCAGTCTCGCCTATCGGGACCGGGCGCGTACTCGATGGGTCTCGCGATAACACATAGACGTTGGTGTTAGGGATAGGCTTCCCGATTGATAAAGGATATCCGGGCGTATGTGGCTGGACAGTGTTACAAATCGAGATCTCGGTAGGGCCACAGCAATTGCTGAAGTTTGTTAAAAGAGCCCACTTATCAGCGAGCGCTGTAAGGATGTCAGTATCCGGCAGTAATATATAAGAGGTGGTGATAACGTGCCTTGCGGGCAAGGTTCCCCTGAAAATAGCATAAGTCCGGCATACGGCAGTGGGGAAAAAGGGGAATACACACCTCCGACAATGACATGCTGAATGGTCGGATAATCGGCAGGTTCATGGCATGCCAGAATGCTCGGGGTAGCAATGACGACGTGAACGGTTTTCATAAGGGCGATCCAATCTAGTTTTCTATTTCCCCGAATGCAGAGCGTGCATCCATTATAGAGCGAACCGAGGATCTCCCAGGCACCCATGTCGAAGGCGATGTTAAGGAACTGTCCGACCCTCAGCCCAGGCCGCATGCCGACATTTGCCGGAGCCCCAGAAATCACTGTCATATGTAGCTTTAGTTAGACGTTTCGGGGAAGACTCGCCGCTGACATACCGTTGGTAACCCCTCGATGGCGAACATCGACTCCTTTAGGAACACCGGTTGTACCTGGAGTCACGTTCAGCGTCGTGGGGGCGACTTGCAGGTGAAATATTCTTTACCAGAGGTGTAAATAACGTATGCTCCTGGAGAAGGCGTCAACGAAAGACAAAGGCAGTGGGAATGAGAACATACCATCGGAGGGCGAGACAGTTATGTCTGTGAGCCTGCTGCCATCTGCATTGGCCAATTCGTCCGCCTGAATGACTGCTTCGAGGTCCAAGGTCGGGACAAGGTCGGAGTCGACACGGTGCACGAACTCGCTCATTGCGAGGACTGCACTCGGCATCGCGTCGTTTAGCACGTAGCTCAACGTCGAGTCGGGGATGGTGACGGCATCCAGGGGAACGTACTGTCCTCCGCTCTTCAATACTGCCAAAATTCCCACTATCAAGTAAATGGAGCGTCGGGAGAGAATGCAGACTTTCTTCCCCGGGCAGATGCCCTGAGCACGGAGGCGGCGGGCGAGGCGGTTGGCTTGTACTTCTAATTGAGCGAAGGTCAAGCTCTGGCCACAAACAGTGTGCTCGACAGCGATGGCGTCCGGCTGCATGCGCGCGTGGCGTTCAAAGGAATGATGGATGACCGGATATTCGACATGGCGTCGGAGGCCTATTCCATAGCGATAAAAGAGGATTGTATCTTCAGGAGACAGCGTCGAGAGCCCGGGATAAGAGAGTGTGTGGACCGTCTTGGAAGTCGAGGGCACGGGGATCACGGGAGTGATAGCCCAAGTGGTAGTAGCGGTGGCGGTCGCGGTGGTAGTCATGATAGAGGACAAGAGAGAGTCTCAAAGGAAGGTGCGGGGCATTTAACAGGTACAAGGTGGGCGTTAGAGGGAACAAGATGCTGTCGACGCCGGAATCAGGTAAAATTATAAAACGAATCGGATAAAATTAGCGGTTCCCCAGCGGCCGGGCACCGGCCGGGCAAAATGGCACTTGTATTAGGCGGTTTGATATCCTTGTCTTGGATCCAGCTCCTGATATGTTGCCAACACACGTCCTTCGGCCCGTGAGATTCTTTGATTGATGTACGCGTTTCGGGTTGACGACTGAATGCGCGAGACGATCGCCTTGACGGAGACCATGCAATCGAAGGAAATAATCAAGCGTACGAGGCACCGTTGCGGACGTTGCACCAAAGTGCACATTTACCTTGTAACATATGGCAATGATTTGCGAGCACGTGTACATGTCAAACCCGATTAGGCCGACACAAGTATAAATACACCCATTTGAATATTTACTCCTATTTGCGTCATCTGAACCCCTCTGCCATCATTCCAGCTCTCTGCAATGGCCTGGACTTACGAGGATGGAAAATACCAGCGGCTCCTGGGCGACAGCGAATATGCGTTGTTTCTCGGATCTCAGCATGCACTAGGAGATATGTGAGTCGTGGTCTAGCCCCTAAATCATCCTAACGACTCCAGGTTCTTGCATCTGGCCATTCGCGCGCCAACTCGGTGTTTTCGCGCAGAACGCGTTCAGCTTGCATGGAGTTTAATCCGTAGAAAGAGCCCCTTGTTGATGTCCAAGGTTCTCGTAGATGGGGACGATCTAAGCACTGCGCGGTTCTGGTCAGTGTCGTATTTTTCAGATTTCTTTTACAACTAACTCCACGGTCCAGCTTCTCTCCCCCTTCAACATCTGAAATAGCCATCCAGGATGCTACGACAGCGTTGCGTTTCTGCCACGAAACTAAGAATGGTATGTCCATGAAACCTCATTGAATTACGCAAAATGAATGCCTCCATCAGAACTAATATCCGCTTATATGGATGGTCGGCGGATACTTTCAAATGACTATATTTCATATCTAGTTATTTCTGAGCCGGAAAGTTCCCATGACGACGATACTTCCCAATACGACATTCTTATGTGCGCCCCCCATTTTATTGGGGACGGCACAGCACTCCACCAATCGACCCATGAACTTATCTGCCTGCTAACTTCGGAGAAATCAGACGCAGAATTGCGCGAGGAACTCGAAAAGTCACAGAATTGGGTAGGTATCTCACCGTTCAAAAGTTCTAAACACATAATGTTGTTTAGGTGGACGTCCTACCTCTAAGCGTTGAATCAAGGCTATCCCCTCCGTCTTCGGCGCTTGGCAAAGCAGCCTGCAAGATCAACTATCTGCAAACCCTCAGCCGCGAAATCGTGGGTTAATTTATACTTGAACAGCGAGCGCATTATCATATTGCAACACAGGGTGGGCATACTTTTTCACGTATCCAGCGTGGACCCAAGCGCACAATCCTTCAAGAGTGCGAGTTTTCCGAAGCACAGACCGCCGTCATTCTTCGAAAATGTAAAACCAACGGCGTGACTGTCAACCATGCCCTCACTGCCCTTTGCAACATTGCATGGGCGCGTTGCACCTCACAAGACCTCAAACTTCCGATGTATGATTTCCTTTAATTTTTTAGTGGAATGCTAATAGTATCATTACTCTATGGCATAATCAGGATGCTTTATACGGCCATTAATCTTCGTCCGCATCTCGCGCCACAGTCTTCCGCCACACATTGGTTCCTCGCGCTCGCGTATTTCACAATTTCGCTTCCCGCTTTCCTTCCGGCCAAAAATGTAGGTATTTGGCATCGTGCTCAACTAGCTAAGGCGCAAATGCAACATGCCGCGCGCTCTCCCCTACTACCTGCCCGAGCCCTACTCTCTGCTGCTGCCCGTGCACGGCGCGCTCCGACATCCCCATCCGCCTTCGTCCTCCCACCAGACTCCCCGGAGCTCCCGGGACGCCCAGCCGCGAGCGCCGCGCTTCTCGGAATTTCCCTCATCGGCGACCTCGACCGCACTTATGTACGCGCCTCCTACGGACCTGGTGTACATCTTGTCAGCGTCGCGACCGCCAGCCGGCTCAAGCCGGGTGGACTTCTCCTTCTCGGCCACTCTTTCGGCGGACGTCTCGTCCTGCAGCTCTGTTGGGACAGCATGGGCTTCGCAGAGGGCGAGATAGAGCGCTTTTGGACCGCCCTCACTGACGCGGTCCCCGAATTTCTCTGTTAAATGCGTACGTAACACGCTAAACACTAGAGGTCAAGGCTGACATGACATCACTAGGCCGGGATAATAATAATAACATGGAAAGCATCCGCTTTAATTGCCCTTCTTATTTGCGCTCCGGAAGCCCCTCAGACGCCTTCCTGTATAGCGGCCGACCTGTGCCGAACTGCGATCTTTCAATCTGTCAGTCAAATAACTGTTGTTTGGGGTATAGTCGGGGCGATGGATGCTGTTAAATTGTCAAGATTGTCAAGATGGTCGAGCAGCCCTAGTCACCTCCGGCGCGTTAATTTTAGTGATGTTCTCATTTTTAATTTCGATAAGGCTGATCTTTAATCTATGCGGGACAATTTCAGCGACGCCACGGTGTCACTGAAATGCGCGCAGTTATATCGTCATGACCATCTTTCCTTTCACTCTAATTAGCGACCGGAATGGGATCGCGTGGATTTTTATCTCGGCGCTGCATGGATACTGGAAAGTCGCGGTAGAACGTCAACCAACGCCCTGAAATCTCCGCAGATTCAAACTAAGGCCGGCCCCGTTAAATGCATATCAATCAAGTCGAACGAGTAAAACGGTGAATTCCATCCGTGTGCCGGGCGGCCGAAACCTCCGTAAGCTTGATTTACTCTGTTTCGTTTGAGATGCATAGGAGCCGGAAGATCTCTACTTTCTCTAGGAGTAATCCAGAAGATCGTATTTTAGCAATCTGTCCGACACTATCGTTGGCCCGATGCAAAAACGGAGCAGGTACAAGTATCAGTCTCGGCATCCTCGAAGTTTGCTTGGATCACCTTCCTATCAAATTACGAATTTCTTCCGAATGGGCGCCGAGCACTTCTCCCTCACACCTTGGCAGAGTTTACCTTCCGCGGGGAAATTTAAAGGGGGGAATAAATATAAGACGATTTACCTCCGCACCGTCGGACCCCTAGTCCAAAGGTAACGATTGCCGGACTCGACCCTCGTCGAGATCGTTGGTTGAAACGTCCGATGCCTGATTTTCCCTATAGTGGGGCGAAGGACTCATTTGACGAATGATAATTTGAAAATCTTCATCTCCGCCTAATTTCTCGGAACTGAGCCGAAATATACCTACCTACCGACCCCTATAGTGGAGAAAGCCATTCAACAAAACTAGGCTACCCCTTTTTTTTTTTTCTTCTTTTTGAACGGCCGACTCGGCTTCGCACGCGACGCGCGCTGCCGCTCGGCGCTGGTTCATTTGGCCAAGAAAAAATCAAAATCAACGTTCTAACAGCATAATTCTGGACGTCGGAATGTCAAACGACCTGTGATAATGCCCGCCTTCACTTTTCGAATGTTCGTAGTTGAGGTCATTGAGGCCAGACTCTGACTGAAATCAGTAATTCTCCTCAGAGCCAGTCAGACTTCATGTAGGACTCGAGGATGTCTACAGACGTCACCGAGCTCCACGGCGCTATCACGTACAGCGGCCTGCGGTGATACTGAGACTAGAGTCAAAGACGCGGGGTTTCAGGCTCCGAATGCCGTTCTGGAAGTCTAGCCTATAAAACCCATTCTTACCGCATCAGTTTATAATTCATTCGCACCTTACGAGGCACCAATGCGATCCAACGCCGCGTTGCGAGCTCTGTACCTGCTGGCAATCATCGTCGGCGTCCGCGCGCCAGACAATCGCCTTCTGTACACAATCCCGAAGAACGAGTCCATTGACACCTTCCGTACCTGGTACGCCGTCCCCATCGATCTGCTCTCACGATTGACTTGATACTCGACATTTCTCCGGCGGCATCTTGAACCTGAAATAAACCAATCAACACAGCTTTGAGCAGACTTGCACGAAAGGGACATGGAAGCCGCCTCCTCCGAAAGACCTGACATTCCGGGGATACATATTCGAGCCTGGAGATTTCTCAGGGAAGAATACGGATAGTGCGTTTGGTTCCCGAACCGTCCTTGTTTTGGGGTTTCACTCACCAGTGTCCTAGCTGAGGCTCGCATTGTTTGTGTGAGTAGATTCCGTCCAACGGCCGATTTCGATTTGGGCCACTTCCTGACGGCGCATAGTCGTGGCACAACGCGTCCGAGCCAAACTCGACGTCTGTTCTTTTTACGACGCAAGTTGCTAAGTATCTGGGCGCCACTAAGACCTGATATTGGTGTTGGGGTGAAAATAAGGCTCTTGATTGAAGAAAGCGGTTGTATCGAGAGAAAGAGAGAAGAACTTGTAAAATACGAATGGGATGAGAAAGACATGGCGGGCTCGAGAAATAAGCGCACTCCAGATTTATCTCTGTAAGAGGGCAGCATGCAGGTGACCCAGCAGAAGACGAGAATCCAGGGAGGACGGAGAACCTGAGACAGAAAATTGCTTGGCTGCGTGTCTGTTTCGGGCGAAAGGTCTGGAACGTCGACCAGATCGAACTCAGAGAAGTATATCATGTTAAGAGCTCCGGATGAGAGTGGCGACTCTGAGACTGTGCTTGATTTCGTGGAGACGACGCACTAGGAGTTCTTTCAAGAGGACGACGAGGATAACGTGTCATTGAAAGACGTTCGAATTAAAACCGTTCCAAGAGTAGGAAGAGTCCGATGAAACACAAGCCAGCCTCTAGGGCTGGTTAACTGTCTAAAAGGCCCCGGGTGAGAGATCTAACGTTCAGACTTTAGCTGCACTAAAGATTCAACCAGTTGGCCCGGAGCCCACAAAGAAGTAAGGAAGTGCAAAATCAAGTGAATGTTGTACGGTCCGGGTGGATCAAATACTTAACCCAGGGCACTGCACCTACCGTCGAAAGTGTCGTGAAGGAAAGGAGAGTTCGCAATCACGTGTGGCAAAGTAACGAACAGCAGTGAGCGACTCGGTTGCAATTGAACAAACGCTCATAGCTTCTAGAGAAAATTTTCTATAGTTCAGCACTGCATATGTCATTCTCGCCTTGGAATTGGAATTTTGGATGTTTTTTTGGGCGTGGAATGATAATATAATACAGCTCTATTGACGTCCTACTCCAATCCGGGCCGCTAGTTGACGCGCCTGAAGGGCTCGCAAGCGGCGAGAGCGCGAAAAGACACCAAGTAGGGCGACGACGGCAAAAAGTACGTTACAGGCGATGAATTCGAAGAAATCGGCGCGTTCCTGTGCAACGATGCGGCCACATGCAGCCCAGGCGAGGGTTTCGCCGGAGTGTGAGTGGGGCTGTTGTTCAGCCGCGCGAGGGATGGGGGATACGAATGCGCGATCATCCAGTAGTGGAGGTCGTCCTGAATGTGCTTGTGAGGCTGGCGCGGTGGTGTCCGTGTCATTGACACAGTGCATGAGGCGACGCGAGCCAAAAGGCTGGCAAAAGGGTTCTTGGAGCTGGAGTTGACCGTTCAAGCTGCCAATTAATGAAGGGAAGATGAGAAAAAAACGTACAGTATCTGCGGGGCAAGGTGTACATTCACCAGCTGGCGTGCAGGTGAGGTCTGTGGGGACTTCGTTGTGAATGGTTTGCGCCGCAAAACATGTCATAAAGAGTCTGAATTTTCTAGTTCAGTATAATTGTACGATACAGAGCGAGGCACGCACAGGGAGAGGACCCAGAGCAGCTGCATTTGCGGCGCATGAACGTTGAGGACAAAACGGGTTAGTCACACCGTGACATTGTGACCGTCCCGAATCCCGCCTCTTCAGTAAACCATGTCTCGCCGTGCAGCTATCGTTGAGGAAGAGTTTGACGACGATACAGACCTTCCTTTGCCGTCCCACCCGCTTCCCAACACTGGATCTATTGGTCCTTTAATCCAGGAACTGAATATTTCGGATGACGAGTTCGAGCCCCCAAACCAGCGCGCAGGGCCCGCTTCGCCGCCGCACGCTCAGCCGAATTTTCGCCCATCTCCGGGGTACAATATGAAGGATTCTGCAGTTGATTTGACGCCGTACAAGAAGTACGGTACTGGATTTATGCATTGAGACAATACTGACCGAATTCGCAGCTGGACATGCATCTACCCAATTTACATTGATGCCAAGCGCGCATATGGCACTGGGCAGCGTCGTGTACCTCGGGCGCATGCCGTTTGGTGGCCGCTAAGCAAGGATATCGCAGACGCCAGTAATGCGCTGGGTCTTGCGACACTACACGAAGTAAACAAGTCTCACCCCCGTGACTGGGAGAACCCCGGACGAGTAAGGGTGCAGTGGAAAAAGGACGGGAGGTTGATGAATCCGATGATAAGAACGAGTGAGTATTTTTCTTCTGTCGAACCTCTACCCAAGCGCGCCTACATATGATCCATCTATTTCTGTCTCTGCCTCTTTCCTTTCAATCTGACACCTACCCGCAGAGAAACTACTTCTTGAATCCATCGCCGCGCGCATCCAGCTCACGAAACCGCAGTCCAAGCCCGTCCCGCCGTTCCACCCCGCTTCCACCACCGCGTCGCCAACCGCGACACCAGTGCCGACAATGGGGAAGGGCAAGCAGGCTTCTGCCCCCGCACCAAAGAAACCGTCCGCCGCGCGCCCTGCACCGGCGCCGCCGCTCCCGCATCCGCCGCTCAACGCGCGCGTATCGCCATATTCGCCCGCACTCGCGACTGGTATGCTGGTGGACGCTGTGAAGGCTGGGATGGCTGCGCAGGCAGAGGCGGCGGCAGCCCCTGGGCCGCCTGGTACACCCGGACAGCAAGGAGTTGGAGGCGCACAGAAAGGGAAAAGAAAAGTTGTGAGAGTGAGAGGATAGAGTAGCGGTAGCGTGAATGAAATGAATTTTGTGAAGTCACTCATTGAATTTGCAAGTCGAAACGCAGATCAAAGGTCGCGATCGCTCGAATTTGACCCTAGCTCATCCGCAGACCACAAGCACCCACGAAAATCTGTCACCGGGTCATCGCGCAGATGTAACGATTCTACGATATCTGGCCCACGAGAGCCAGTTAAGAGTCTAAATGGAGTCGTACTTGCCCAATTCGCCCCATCCCTCCGAAACAGTCGCCCACGCCGCATACAGCCTGAGGCCGTAAGCTAGTCTGGTCCAATTGCGGCCTTGAAGACCGTGATGTTACAATGAGGTCCCTCGTGGTTCCAACGGCGTACTACGCGACGCGACTACGCGTCCGGGGCTGCGTTTCCAAATCGCAGCCCCCTAATTTTGGAATGCGCAATGAAAGAGACGTCGTCCCGGTGAAGTACTGTGGGTCCCCCAAGTTCAGCTGTTGATTTAGCCCTGGACGACTCGTTTATACACTTCGTAACGGTATGTGCGACACTTAAGTGTCAAGTCATAGCTTCTTACACGGACGCAGTAGAAGCCCTACTGGAGCAGACCAGCCTCAAAGTTCTCACTCGCAAGGCACTCGCCGTAGAACGGCTCCATCTGCTCTTGACATCGACATCGCTAGAACCAACCATTATTCGAAATATCGCTCAGCGGCAAGATTTCACCGTCTTTTGGGCCGACGGAGCGGCCCGCCTCGGAAACCAACCGGGGCCGCTTGCGGATACGCTTGCGGATACAGGCTTGAACGAACTATAAAGGCCAGTAGAGATCCGAACTGAAAGGTCACCATTGAAGAACATTTAACATGAGATTCGCAACCATCCTTCCCTTTATCTGTGCCGGCCTTGGTCTCGTACGCGCCACCGACGACCGCCTGCTTTACGCCATCCCTGCTGGAGACACCATCGACACGTTCACAGTGGCGTAAGTTCATAACCGCTAGATTGTTCCGTTAATTCACGGCACTGACACCAATTCTTGGTCGCAGATTCCAAACCACTTGCAAAAATTGGCCGCCAGCCGTTGACGCGGGTCTCAAGTTCGAGGAGGGCCTAGTTGAGCCAGGCGACTTCAGCGGCAAGAATGCTGCCAGTGCGTTGCTATTCATTTCATATTTCTCTCGGCCGTGTGCTCATTTTGTGTGCGTAGCGGAGGCGAAGATTCTTTGCGTGAGTGAATGCCTGATTATTGCAGGTATAAGAGCTGAAATTTTCGTTTAGTACTTCACGGACGGCACAACCTTCCCGGAGTTCACGACAGAAGTAGCGTCGTCTTTGGGTGCTACACCTGTTTAAGAATTCACAGGAAAGTCTTCGGAACAGCAGCTGCAAGAGGACGGGTGGATGTACCTATGTTTTCTTCTCTGTTAGCTCTGCGACAGTGAAAGGAGAAAACATGAGCCGGATTTCGGCCAGATCCTCGAGAGATGAGACTCACGCAAGAGGTGGGCGTGCCTCCTCGACCTCCTGGCATGACAGCAAAGGTTAAAGTTCGCGGATCATGCCGTTACCACCGTGCCGCCGGCTTTACCCGGAACATGAACTGTTTCCTCCATGTCCTTCCTAGCACTTCCGAGGCTCAAGCTTCAAGGCCTGTGCCTCGACCTCTGAACACTTCTACAGGCCGCGCGGTTCCCTGAAGGCCCTCGTAGCTACTATCTGCATTGGGTAAGTTTACACGTGTGGACAGCACGACAATAATGCTCGAGTCTTCGTCGACCTCGCGGGACAGTCGTCAGAAGGAGTTCTCTATGTTTACCCTGACATGGAAATATTAACGCTAGATTGCGGCGTATGCCACCATCTCTGCTATTTACCTTCATGAGTTAGCGGCACATTTCCGCCTCGTGTCCCAAGACTTATCGCTTGTACACAAGTGAGCGCCGAGGAAACGTTCCTGATTCTATAAGATCCTCTCTTAACACAATAATCTGATCTTACGCTTCTCTTGTCTCTCCATCCATGTTCCATCGAATTTCCGACTCGGCCCTATTGCTCTTATTAGCTCCTCACATCTCATTAGCAGCTCAGTACTGCTCCCTCAAGCCTCCGCGCGACACTTCATCCACTGCTGGCGGGATCCAACATATTGCTAATAACGCCACAGACGGCTCGGATGTCATTGCGACTGCATGGTATCCAGGATGGCTCGCCCAAGACTTCCCCCCCTCGTCCATTTCCTGGGATAAATACAATGCCATGACCTTTGCCTTCGCGTGCGCCACATCCTAAAGTTTAACTTTATTGTGGCCACACTGAAATCAATACTTAGTACAACGACCCCAGACGTATCTACCATCGCGTTGGATGATGTGAGTGCACAGGCACTCCCAGAATTTGTCTCCGCCGCCCAGAGTAATGTCAGGAATTATTTTTACTATGAGGCGTGGATCCCGACCATCCTACTTCCAGGGTGTGGCAGCCTTGCTTTCGATAGGCGGTTGGAGTGGATCGCTCTGGTATTCAACGGCCGTCGCAACATCAGAAAACCGCACGGCTTTTGTCGACGCGGTCCTCGACCTTGTGTCAAAATACGATCTAGATGGAATCGACTTTGAGTTAGTGACTGATTGTTTTCCCCTGCAACCAGAGCGTTAATGGAGTGCAGCTGGGAGTATCCGGGGAAACAAGGACTTGGGTGCAATGTTGTCAATGACGATGACTCCGCCAACTTCCTCCTCTTTCTGCAAGAACTCCGTAGCAACCCTGCCGGAAAGAGCCTGGTCCTCACCGCCGCGGTGGGTATCGCGCCGTTTCTGGGTTCCGACCAACAGCCCATGGAAGATGTCTCTCAATTTGCGTACGTTCTAGACCGTATCGGTGGGCACAACTTTTTTGTTCTGCCAACAGCGTCTCCGTTAATCGAATGCCGTAGCTATCATGGCTTACGACGTCTGGGGGTCATGGTCCGATACTGTTGGGCCCAACGCCCCATTGAACGATTCCTGTGCATCCGCGGTACACCAAGACGGCTCAGCGGTTTCGGCAGTCAATGCATGGACAGCAGCCAACTTCCCAGCCAACCAGGAAAGTTTTCAGAATAATTGGTTCGACCCGTAATAACAGATTTACGCTCGCAGATCACGCTTGGCGTCGCCTCTTATGGGCATAGTTTCCGAGTTGCGCCTAGTGCTGCGCTTAGCGAGGACAATTCAATTGCGCTATACCCCGACTTTGACGCCTCTGCCCAACCTATGGGTAGCGCAGATACGCCGGGAGACACCTCGAAGGACCCGTGTGGAAACCCCAACGGTGTCAGCGGCGTATTCACGTTTTCAGGGCTCATTTCTAGCGGATTCCTCGACTCTACCGGCACGGCTGCTGCTGGAATCGACTACACGTTCGATTCGTGCAGCCAAACAGTCCGTTCTCTCTCTTATTATTCAACTCGATATTCACTAATCTTCACTAATCGTCGCCTGTAGCCGTTTGTGTATAATTCAACGTCGCAAGTGATGGTTTCTTACGACGATGCCACTTCTTTCGGTATGTTGTCTCCAAGTTGCGTTGACGGAAATTGATAGTGGATTTGAAGCCGCCAAGGGAAAATTCATCAACTCTCAAGGACTGCTTGGGTTCGCTGTATGGGACGTTACTGGGGATTATAATGATATCCTCCTTGATTCGCTTCATGAGGCGATGGGCATTCAATCTGTTTGTGAGTGAGGGTGAGGCACTAAATGTATTTTCTTTATTCTGGGGCCTGCTGGTTAGGTGGAGATTGTAATTTTTGTTTAGTGTTAATTCTGTATGCTTATCGGGATGCAATCATGGTTTCATCTGTGCGGCTGCGGAGCGCAGGTGCGAATTCTTACTCACCTTTTCTTTCGAAGCTGTTCGATTGGGTGAATGCCGCCGTTTCAATTCATTTGCGGAGCGCCCTGGAGCACCGCAAACTGATGCAAATCTATAGCGGTTTGGATAGTCTAGACAAGGTTTAGAGCTTCAATGAATGCTACTGCACAATTCATTGAACCTTACAATGAGCGCGGACCTCAGAGGATCCCGGATTCCTGTTCATGGCCGAAATTGAACCTGAACATGCACTGTGACACAGCCACCTTGTGGCACAGCTGTGATCGGCAAGTTTCTTGGCACTTGACGACCATCTTACTTCTTGCACCGGCTCGCACTGGACAGACTCCACCTATTTAAACCCACACCAAGTCATGTTTCACATTTTTCTTCGTTCACCGTCTTTGGAGGTGCCAGTCACACCAAGTGAGCTTCCCCCACTTGCAGTAAATGTCTCTCATCTGACATTTTTTGGCTTCATAGGTTTCATTCGTCCTTCTAGTTCCAGCTTTTCACTTTGAACGTCTCTTTCATTCTCATGAAGCTTTTTTTTCTGGTTGCCTTCACTGTCGCCGCAAATCCATTCGCAGCATTTGCTGTCCCAATTCCACAAACACGGATAATATCACCATACGTGACGCAGTTCACTCAGCGTACAATCCCACATCGTGTTCGGAGCGAGGCCGCGGCACTGGTCTCAAGGATTCCCGAGGTCATCAGCATAAGAGAAGCGCACGAGTGAGTGATTCATTCATTATTCATATTTTTTGAGTTTAATATGCTTCAGGGATGACATTTTCCTTGCACGAGAGCTCGAAGGCACCGTTTTTGCGTCTGCTCACGACATCGTGGCACAGCGCGCACAATTTGAGCCACCACCCGCTTAAAGAGTGCTACCTCCGATAAACCGACTTTGCGTACAACTTGAACCCGTGGTTCGGAGTTCCCCTTTGACGGAGATTCTATTGTCACGGTGGAAGCTTGAGAGCTCCGGCTGATGTCCTACACTTGTATCCTTATATCCGTGCCCCTCCCTTATATTATTAGCGTAGAATATTGTCTTTTTAGTAGCAACTCGATTAAAAGCTTCCTCTTCCTCAAAGGTTTAACTCCCTATTGAAAAGTGCCGCAGCGTGGTTACATATGAAAAAAAATGCGATGCCCACCAAGGCTGTTCGTGTCCGCCGTCGGCGATCTGAGCTTGCTCGAAACTTGCTCCATGTGGTAAGACGATCCGTGGCTGTACGCACCGATTGTCATGCGTGGAGCACTGTAGCTTCCTCCCACTACTTACTACTTGCCAATGCACCACTGGATCTTGGCTGCTTGGTCTTTTCTATGGCTCTTTTCCTGTGTCCGTGCTAGTCGCCACAATTTCAACTCGGCCGCTATCGCAGAGTCGGGCCTCACATATGTGAAGAATTCGGGCATTTGCGAAACGACTCCAGGCGTAGGCCAAATTTCCGGGTACATTAATCTCGCGAAAAATGCCTCAATGGTCTCTATTGCTCCTTTTTTCGTGTGTAAGGCGGCTCAACTTTGTTTGGTAGTGGTTCTGGTTTTTCGAAGCCCGTAATTCTCCAGACACGGCTCCTCTCACTCTGTGGTAAGGATAAATTTTCGTTCAGTTTTCAATCCAATTTATTATCGCCAAGGCTCAATGGAGGTCCTGGTACGCAACGAGTTCGATTTCATCCTTAGAGATTTATTTGCAGCACAGGCTGCTCGGCGATGATTGGTCTCTTCCAAGGCGTGTCGGCAGAAACATCTTGGCATAGAACGCCAGTCTGATATGCGTGCTGAACAGAAAACGGTCCCTGCACCGTGAATTCCGACGGAACTGGCACTACACTAAATCCATACAGGTAGTTTTTATGGTCGTTTGGCAAATGGTCTGCTTATGAGCTTCAACCGAACCAGCTGGAATAGCATCAGCAATAGTGAGTAATTTTCATTCTATTGATTTCGAACTTCTCGTTCTCTGTTTAACAGTGATATATATCGACCAACCACTCGGCGCGGGTTTTTCCACTGGAACGGGAACTGTGAACAGCACGGACGACGCCGCAAAGATGATGTGGACTGCCTTTCAGATTTTATACGAGAGCCCGGAGTTCTCAACTTTTCAAGGCCGAGAGTGAGCTCTTTTTTGTTTGTTTACCAGTGGATCTCAACTTTCTTTCAGTTTAATCTTTGCGACCGAAAGTTACGGTAAGACGAGGAACTCATTCTGCCCAATAAACTGAACCTAGCAGGTGCCCACTTTGGGCCTGCTTTTATCACGTATTTTAATGCTCAGAACGCGTTGATCGACAGCGGCGAGTTGACTGGCCAGAAAATTACATTCACCGCTTTGATGATCAACGAGTAAGATCCTCGACACATCTGTAGCCGTCATAATACTCATCGTTGCAGCGGAAAACACGATCCGTTAATCCAATACGCCTCTTATATCGGTTTCGCTGCAGACGCACCAGGATATGGTCCTCTGCAAAACGATAGTGTCATCGGCGCCATGTCCGACGCATTTTCCGAGAAGAATGGCTGTCAGGCTCAATTAGAAGAATGTTACGCCGCCGGCCAAAAACGAGCGGACAACACTCTATGCGCCGCGGCTAATGACCTCTGCGTTCGCCGTGTTTGCTCGTCAACTACCAAATGCTCCACTAATGCTGCCTGCGCAGAACCAAGATATTTTCCTCCCGGCTATCCACGGTCGTGATTCCGACGATTTGCGACAATTCTCGAATTCCACGAACCCTTTCCCTCCAACATACTACAAATATTTCCTCAATTCCGACTCTGTTCGAAATGCGATCGGAGCAACCTCAACTTACGATGCATGTAGTGAGGCTGTTCAAGCTGGGTTTAGCTCTACGGGCGAGGTAGAAATGTCTGCGAACTTTGTCAGAGTTTCTCATAATTTCTTAGTTCGGCAGGACTGCTTTACCACCTTTAGCTGCTTTGGCTGATGCCCATTTCCCAATTTTAATATGGGTTCGTTGGTGTTTTCTCTTCCGTCTATCATCTCAATTCTATTTTGGCAGGTGGGAGATGCAGATATCAAGTAAATTTCAAGCTCCCCATCTACATTCAACGCTTAGCGTTAAACAGGGCAAACTGGCTCGGGGTTCATGACGCTATGGTGTCCATGAGCTGGTATGGTAATCTCACCCTCAATAGCACCGCCCTCACGAACTGGACTATCGATGGAACGGCTGTGGCTTCAATGAAGACGGTCGACTCGTTCACATTCAGGTTTTTTTTATATACTTCATCCCGGAAATGTGTGGAACTCAATGTCCCCTATACGTATAGTCGAGTCTTCGGAGGTGGACATAACCTACCCGCATACGTCCCGAGCACGGCGTTGCAATTTTTCTCTCGGATGGTGCAGAAAGAGCCTCCTTCAAGTTCAAGTTCACCGTCTCCATCTCCGACGGGCTCCGGAAGCTCAACAGCGAGTAATGCCCGCGCTCTCGTGCCATTTTCCTGGACCTTCCTTTGGATTTTTATCGCTATACTATAGACCATACAGTGCACACATATGGTACCTAGACTTAGACTATTCATTCCGAACATACTTTTAGAACCACAGCTATTTAGTTTATCCCTCTGCTTTACAAAGGTGACTATTCGGTTCAAGTCCGGACAGAGCCGGCCGACAGGCAACGGCATGATGCGGGCGCTAATTTGTCTTGTACCATGAAAGAACGCTCATGTCCGCGATCCCAAAGACCGCCTCTGATTCCGAAGACGACTCGGACTTCGTGCCTCAGGCTGAAGAAGGTTCGTAGCAGCAACCCTTCGCGCCATCCAGCTAATTCTTATTGAATAAGAATCTGACTCGTCTGACGATGAGCGTGAATTGAAGCGAGCGCGAACGAGCTCCCCAAAGCCTACAGCAGAGGAAGATGTGGCTAACAAGAAGTGGGTAACGATCTTCGAAGTAATCTGAACCACCAATTTCTATTTGTAGGGCGCGGGAGCTGCTGTGGGCGAACTTTCAAGCATCCGTCGATGCACCCGTGAACAAGCCTGAAGAGGAGCCCAAGAAGATGGTGAAGATAGAGAAGAGGTATTTATATGCTGGTGAATACACTACGTGCGTGTTATTCAGCTTTGTTTTACGTCTGTTGATCCTTGAGCTAGAGAAGTTGTGGAGGTTCCTGAAGGCTCGCCAGAGGCAAAGAAATGGCCACTGTGGCGTCCACTAGAAGAGGCCACGACGTCCTCGTCGGCACAAGAGATTTCAGAAGCGTCACCGCTCCCGTCCGGCTCCTCTGCGAGCGGTGCAACACGCCCTCCAACAAAGCGACCCAGGCCTCGCAAATCCAAGACGACCCTATCGAATATCCCCACTCAAAAGGCCCGGAAACTTTCCACTCTCGACAAATCCGCTATGGACTGGCGTGCACATGTCAACGCGGAAGCTTCGGATGTAAAGGACGAGCTCGACGCTAACCGTCGCGGTGGTGGCTACCTTGAAAAGATCGAGTTCCTCAATAGAGTAGACGCGCGAAAAGAAGATGCCCTTGAGGCAAGCAAAAGTACGAAGCGCCGGAGATGACCTGTAGTGTGTTGATATATTATAACTCGTTTCGCTAAGTTTTTCAGTCCGTCGTCCACCATACATCTTTATTGGCTTCAAAGAAGCCACGGAGTGTCCTCTTTCCAACGACGTCTGCTCTTTGATAGAGTTGTTCTTCTGCACCCCCGGCAACAGCCACATCTATCGTCGCCATCATCTGCGAATAGTCTTCTGGTATACCTCTCCCAATTAATACCTCCTTAAATTCGGCCTCCGGTAAACTGGTGTGCGATATTTTCCGTCCCAGGATCTCCGTCAGCATGGCGGCAATCTGTACAAGAAAAATAAGTAAGAACAGTTGCAAGATTCGCGCCTCATGCCTTGTCGTACGACAGCAACTCAGGGCCCACAATAATAGGGTTGTTGTTTACGATTTCGTCATCCACGAGCGCCTTGAATGCAACCTCCGCAATGTCCTCCGTCGAAACATATCCAAGGCCGCGGTCCCTTGTAGCCGACACGAGTTGGTTGTTGTTTTTGATGAGGTCAGCGTATTGCAGGACAAAATTGTCTGGATGTTGCACTCTCAGCCAGTCTTCGCATGGAGGGGCAGCAGAACAACTCACCGAAGAACCACGAAGGTCGGAGGACACAGTACTCCACGCCCAAAGTGCTCAGGTACTGATGGGTCTTTCCCATCGCTGGCCCTCCCGGCTCTATCAGCCCAGCGCTCATCAGCACGAACCGTTTCACGCCCTTCTCGACAGCGAAGTCAATGAATGACTTCATTGGCGGAAACATGTCGAAGACGGGAGGGGCAACAAGGTAAATGCGGTTGATATCGCTGTATGACTCGAATGGTATCTCATACGTCGACGCGTCGAGCCAGTCAAAGCGGACGCCCTTGAAGGGCGAGGGAACTTGACCGCTTCGAGTTGTTAAAACCACTGGTTGATTCGCCTCGAGCAAGAGCTTTGCAAGAGGTGTAGAGGATTTGCCGGTTCCTCCAATGAGCAGAATCGTCATGGTCGAAGCTCGATATCCGATTCTCTCAGCTGGTATTTAAAGGAATCTCTGACAAAGCTTCCGTCCTTGCGTGGCAAGTTGCTTCGTAATGACAAGATCCTAGTCGGCTAGCCGGCTCAACGGCTCGACGGCTAATCGCCACAGCAGCGGACAGCGTCGGAATCGAGTCTTCATTCAATTAAGTATCGGGATTATTGTGCAGATGGGGATATACTATATCTGTATATTACTATGTCCAGGCTTACATCCCATCTGAAAATGGCCTACACCATCAATGACTATTTCCTAGACAGAATCAATATTCAAGATACAATGTCTCATTTCCCAGAAAGGCGGGATTTATTAAACCACTGACATCTCGCTTCAGTACCAAGCTGGTTTGCATATTTATATCGTGGTGCAATCGAAGAGTTGACATGATTTAGTTTTGGTATGTCGACCGACAGGAATGGGATCTTGTGAGCTCCCTTTTCTCCGAAGAACTTGTCGTGGACTACAGTAGGTCGTGCTTTCGGGAGAAATTTGACTTATTTCATCAGCTTACACCAGCCAGCATGTTCGGAGGGGAGCCTTCGTGTAAGTAGTGGCGCTTCCCCGGTCCCATGCAGGTTTTCGCACTTAGCGCTGCACACAGATATAAACGGTATGGATCAGGTTGAGTTTTGGAAAAGAATGCTGGAGTATTTGGATGCCATGCAGCACGTAGTTATGTGCGTGATTCCACCGCTACGTCTTTTGCGATATGACTGATTTTGATCAAGTGGGATCTTGGTAGATCTCCCCCAGCCAGCAGCTAATAAAAATATACAGCTTCCAATGGAGGTGCAATGCTCCTGCAATGTTTTGGTTACCCTTGTACGACACGCGGCTCACGGGGACCCAATCACTCAGAATGGGGTGCGTGGATATTGATGGGTTATTTCTACCCATGATCTTGACTAATTATAAAGGGATATTATACCTTCAAGGCTGTTCGCTCAACCGTAGACACTACAGGCAATCCTTGGCGCATATCCATGTTCAAAGCCTCAAAACGTCCGTCCCTTCTCTTTCCCGCGGGAAAACCATAGCTAACATGCAAATTCTGCAGCCGTGTTGCTGAAAGGAAACGCAGGTGTTACCAAGAACCCTAAGACTAACGTCGGATGGCTGTGATGCTTTATATATCTACTTGCCTTTTTGGATTGCGATGGGTTGTTTGTACTTGTATACAGAATGCCCGATTGGGTGCTTAGCGGTGTGACATATTTGTGACTCCCTTTTACCTCAGACCTTTGTGAACCGAACATCGCGTCCGGTCTTGGATTCACATTGACAATATGCCTGGTCCCGGACGTAAAGCCAAGGCGAAACCCAAAACTAGCGGTGTCTCGTCAGGCTCCACGGCGAATTCTGACTCTCAACTCGAGACTCTCACAAGCGAGATCGATAGCGCGGAAGGATGGAACACAGTCATTAATATCTTATGCGACTATCTAGAGCTACCCGGTCCGTATCATGAAAGACACAAGCTACTCTCAATTCTGCCCTTTGCTAACGCGCAAGAAAGACATCTCGACCCGCAGTGGCCTTAAAAAAGTGCATGCCAATTTTGATAGCATCTGTCGTCGCTTGGACAAATTGTATACGAGAAGTGGCTCGAGTGTGCGGATAAAGGGTGGTATAGGAGGCATCTATGCTCGTTTTGCCGTCGACTCCATTTTGCGGAACAAACTCTTTGAGCGAGGTGAATTTCGTAACTTTCGTTGAATGGGAGAGAAGTCATCTACAAACCTAAAACAGGCTTCCTGGGCAAAATAATCCCGTTGTTGGACATACCATCCTGCCGACACCTCGCATTGCGAGCCCTGACGACATGCACGCACCATGGTGGGATCGAAGTTCGGATGGAAATCGCAAGATCGTATCTGCCTTTGCTCAGTCTATTGAAAGAGTTTCCGGACGACCCTAAAATCGTGGAACTATCCATCGTCACGCTTTCCCACTGCCTTGTTGCGGCCCTCTGCGACGATGGGCTGAAGGTTGACCCCACACTTGCGGAGTCTTTCAATCTGGAAGACGTTGTAAAGACTGTCACAGACGCACTCCGTAAACCATCCCCGTCTCGTACTATGGTTGACCACAGCGTCCAGCTACTGGCCATGTCGACCCTTCGCTACAAAGCCCCACGGACGACCGTGAACTTTCTCGTTGCTGGGTTGCGAAGCAAGGACTGGATCTTCCGTTGCGTCTGTCTGGGTGGCCTGCTCAAGCTACACCAGAAAGAGTCCGAGCCAGACCAGCGTATGTTGGACCCCATGAAACTCATTGAATGCGTGTCCAAGCCGGCTCCAACGCATCTCGACGAGATATTGCGCGCGTATGGTTTCCAGAAGTGCGAAACGTACTTGACTCTCAGCACGGCCAACGAATACCAGCGTGCCATGATGAACTGCGCCCAGACGCGCGATTTATACACTCTGGGCGTAGCTCTGGCTGCATTTATTCTCCGGTGAGCAGATGAAGCGACCCACCAATCCGAGTATTAATTTTCACTCTGAAGGACCGAGTTTTCAATCTCGGATGGTACGTTCGAGGCAGAGGACCCTGTGACCGGAAGGAGGAAAGCTATGGACGTCGGGCTTCCATTTAGAATGTGGTCTGATGCCCTTCCCCTCTGCGCGAAAGCGATCCGCGAAAGAGGGCTCCCCGCACAGGCGAACCTGGCAGACATCCTCGACATCAAGTTCTACATCATGCGACAACGCATCCCGGACGCCGTCAAGGTTGCCAACACCGCTCTAAAACGCTGCCCCGACTTTCCATACGCCTACTACGTGCTTACACTCGCCTCCGATCCTGTAGCAGGGTTACGTGCGGCCAAGAAGGGCATGAAGTGCACGAATATCACGCCTTTCGTGTACTTTCAGATGGTTCAGCGCGCGGTGGAGCATGCGGGCGAGATGGGCATGCGGATCCTGCAAGAGGCTTCGAGTGCGGACGACAAGAAGTGGGTCGAGGGCATCGCGTTCCTGACCAGCGCCCTCGAAGACTCCAAGAAATACATTTCCCATGCGCCCCCGGACAACCGCCACATGAAGAACGTTTTGTATTGGTACATCTTGCTACGTATCACAATGGAGGAGGATATGAGTGAGGATCTTCGCGAAATACAGGTGCGTGTCCGGTTGAGATAGTTATCATCATCTCGTGAGCTCATGCGGATCGAATGCACAGGGATTTATACGAAAACTCCAGATAGCTGACGACTTCAGCAACTGGATTGGCATCCCGCCGCCCAAGACAACTTTGCGGCTCACGCAGCAGACAGTAATTAAGCTATTCCCCGAAGCCGCGGACGAATGGGGCGAATTCATGACGAGCAACTTGAAAGTCGGCCAGGCCATTCCGGATGCAGAGAAGGTCGAGGATGACTTGGCCGCCTGGTTGGGGGATGAGCATGTTGAGGGCGAGCGCGACGCGCACTCTCAGCTGGCGACCTTCAACAACAGCGACGTGGAGCTCTATCGATGTTCGTGGTGCGGCAACCCGTCGGCAATCCTGCGCAGGTGTGCTGGGTGCTCAAAAACGAGGTACGCCTGATCACGGTCTTGATTGCCCGGTTTAAAATTGTATCCAGGTATTGCGATGGCTCCTGCCAAAAGTCCCATTGGAAAGAGCACAAGAAGGCCTGTAGCTCCGATAAGAACGAGAAATGAAGTCAAGTTATCTACTACATTGTATGTACATCTACGCGAATATATGGAAATTGTCTACTATCGGACGAGAATCAAATTAGAATGCAACTGGGCGGATGGGGCGACAGGAACGTATGAATTTCTAACCTACACGAGAACGTGGATTACAATTGGGTGCGCAACCACGGATAGATGTCATCCTCGGCACAGCATCACGTGGATGTTTTTTTTTTTGAATCTGCATTTCTATACCGCAACAAGTACACTAACTACTAAGACGCGGTGCCCGAGGGCAATAAATAAGTAAAGTATGTGTTGTGTATGTCTAAGATCGGTGTGTGTATAGGGTAGTTGTGGAATTGGGGGTGTTGTCTGTGCAGCTCTGGGCTGGGGAGAGCCGTGTGTGCACTGTGGGGGTGGCGTTCCATAGAACATATATCATAACACATGGGAGAGGTGAATAAATAGGAAAATAAATATGCGCAGAGCCGGGTTGGAGCTTTGGAGTTGTTCGGGTGAGTTTCGTGCTCAGGCCATGGGGCGCGTCGTGGCCCGTCAGCCTATCCGCCGTCGTCGGACTCGTCGTCGGACTCTTCCGGGTCGGGTTCGTCATCGAAGGACGGGATATTGACTTCGTGTCGCGGCTTGCCGGTCTTCGTGAAGGCTCCGGACATCTCCAAGAATTTGGCCAAGGCAACGATGCCTTCTCGTGTGCCCAGTATTTCGGGCAGGGAAGCATCCCTCGAGACCGCTTCGAGGATGGGTCGTTGGTCCGCGTATTGCGGGCACTCGCGGAGGATATGTTCGCGTGTTTGCAAGATTTCGCCGCATGAGCAGTCAACGTTCTCGGAGTGGACGAATTGGTTGTAGTACTCGCCGATGAAACAATGGCCTATGCGGCACTGGGTAACGCGGCCAAAGACCTCGCGCTTCAGGGACTTGAAGTGCGGCGTCGGCTTCAGTGATGGGGGGAAGCGGTTCGCCATTGCGTATCGTCCAGTTTTCGGCGTGTTTTTCCACTCCTTTATCCACGACTTCTGTATTTTCTCCTTGGATTTTCGGAGTGCGTGCGATCTCGTTCCGCCTGCTGTCGTCGCCAATTCCGCACCAGCTTTCGCCAACTCGTCCGCTCGTTCGTTGCCGGTGATGTCGCAGTGTCCCGGCGACCAGGCGATCTCCACCTTGTGCTCTGGGTTCTCATCCAGGAAGGCACAGATCTTCAGGTGAAACTCGTGTGCGTAGAGCTGTCCCGATCGGGGTTTCGGGTCGAATATTGTCTGGATTGCGGACGTGTTATCTGCAAAGAAGTGAATTTCTTTGATCTGGGGATTCTCTTTGGTTAGCGCAAGAGCTTTGCTGGCTCCGAAGAGGAGTCCCGCTAGTTCTCCGTCGTAAACCTCGGCTCGACTGCCTAGGCCGACGCTGCGCGCGAAAATTTCGGTGCCTTCGTGGTATATTACCACTCCCGCTCCCACTCTGCGAACGCGGTGGAGCGGGCGTAGCGACCCGTACGTGTACACCAATAAATGGCACGGTGATAGATCGAGATCACGTATCTTTTCTTTGTGTACCTTCGCCGCGTCCTCCTTTTCCATCCCTAGTGATCCCGTAATCCGCATGCGTCCGTCAAAGGACGCCGCCGTTCGTCGCCACGGTTCCGTGAGATACGAGAATATTCGTTCGTCGTTCGGGCTTGTTAATTTCGAGAGCGCCTCCAGTTGCGTGGTCTTGCGCATGTTGGCCTTGCTCCGTGAGTTGGGCGGCCGTGTGGGCAGGGGTGGAGGACCGGTGGGCGCGTTTCCACCTCTCCATGCGTCAGGTAGGCGTTGTAGGATGGGACTGCGTGCACTTAGCTTGTTAAACCGGATCGCAGCGCGTCTGTTTCCGTCATCCATCGCAAGGCGGATCGGGGGGATTGAGGCTTCGATTTCTAGTGCGTTTATGGGTGATGTCCGGAAAGCTGCGCAGATTAGCCGTAGTGCCCGGCGTTGTACCCGTTCCAACTGATTCTCATGTAGCTTCTTCCCAGTCCACCAGGCGGCGCTGGCGTGGGTCATCAGCGGGATTACACATGCCTTGTACAAGTGACGAAGGTGCGTTTGCGAGAGGCCTTTGACCGTGTTCGATAGCCTAGAGAGGCCGTTGACCGTGTTTTCTGCGCGCGCGGTCAGTGTCTTGACGTGGTGGTTGAAAAGTAGGCCTCTATCGAGGTATACGCCAAGCCATTTGATGGTGGGAAAGACGGTGACTGTGGTTTCTGATCCGTCTGCGTTGGGGAGACGGATCGCGGGGCTCGTTCCGTCCTTCCGATTCCGGCGCACGTAGTGCATTAATTCCCGTTTCGCGTCGTCGATGGCAAGCCCCCAGTGTCCCAAGGCGGTGCGGACCTTGATGTATGCCGTGCGCAGGAGGCGTACATTGGTTTCCAATGATTTAGATGCAACATAGATTTTGCCGTCGTCGACGTACATAATAAGAGACATTTCAGTAGGGTCATCGGGAGTAGGGAATGTGTTCACCGGATTTCCTTTGTTCTCAAACATCTCCAGAAGCTCTGCACTGTAGAACGCAGGCAGAATTGGCGAGATTGGTGATCCTTGTGGTATCCCGTTTACGACGTGTTTCATCTCCCCTCGTTGTCCATCGATGCAGACGGCTGCCTGGCGGTCCTCGAGGAAGGAGGCAACCCATTTCACATATTCCAGTGGGATGTGTTTCCGACGTAGTTCGCATAGTAGCCGCTGATGATTCACAAAGTCAAAGTAGCCTTTGATATCAAAGGTCAACGCGGACATAACCTTTCCGTTGTTCCACGCCGCCTGTACATCGTTGGTGAATGTTAGGATCGCGTCTGATGTCGATGTGTTGGCGCAGCCTCCGAATTGGGTGCCGGGGATCAGGTTGTGGCGGCCAGCGAGGTATGATAGGCGTCGTGCAACAATTTTCTCGAGAATCTTGCCCATGCATTCAAGTAATTGAATAAGCCTGTATGCTCGCGGGTTGGAGTAGTCTGGTTTTCGGGGCTTCCGGAGTGCTACGGCGATTACCTTCCTCCACTCGTGCGGATGGAATCCGTTCCGTAGGCATTTCTTCATCAGTGCGAAGATTTCCGTACTTGCAACTTGCCACGCCCATCGGATCACCTTGTAGGTGACACGTGGATGTTGTTAGAGCGCCTTATCAAATCCAACAAGGTTTTCGAGGTGCATTTTAACAGGAGATTAGAACAAGTGGACCGAAGCAAAACGAGACGAAACAATCGCGACGACCTTTCCTTCGAAATCAGATCCCCCGCTCGTCGCAACGAGGTCGGTGTTGCTCTCTTCTACCCCAAGGAGCGTCTCGAGATTGGATGATGCGAGTGCGAGCGCCTCCGCCTTCCCGAGGACCCCGTTAGATTCAAGCCCCGCCTGGGTGAAAACGTTAACAACGAACGAAGCAACCGAAACCGAGGAGTTACCCAGGCGGCATCGAAACGCGTATTCTCGACACTTGACGGAAAGGCTTCAACCTTGATGCGACGGTAACATTGTGCGCAACGAGGGCCGCAATGGCGCTGAATTGCGTGAGGGGAGGTCCGGGTAAGATACGCTTGCGCTCCCAGATCGAGGGGAATGGCCGCTGCTCTAGGATGACACCAACACCTGCCTGGCCAATCTCCTTGGCCAACAGATGCGCCTCGGTCGCTCCCGTGAGCGTGAGGCGGATAGGTGTTCCGTTCGCCGCCTCGGCCTCCTTCTTGAGCACAAGCAGACTCGCAATAATGTCCGCACTCTCCGCATTGACGACGAGGGGGATTTTGCCCTGGAAAATGAATAAGCTTTTGGATTCATGAACCAACAGACGACTCACCGCAGCAACATCGGTAAAACGCTGGGCCAGATCGCCTTTCCCCGCGCCGAGGAGTAGACCACGGAGCGCAGCAATTTGCGTGCTCACGCTGATCGCGGAAGACAAGGAGATCCCGACGTGCAGCGCAGCGACCTCTTGGATAACTGCACCGTCCACCAACTTGTGCGCCGTAACTGTGCTGAAGACTGTGCTGAGCCCCGACAGGAAGCCACGCGAGGACGGGGCGGTAACGGCTGAAGTAACACCGCTGCGGTAGCCAAGTAGTGCATCGCGGGTGGCAAAAAGCAGACCGTCGACGGCTTTGATGACAGTTCCGTCGATGATCTCAGGGATTTGGTTTCCTAGCGGGTCAAGTACGGGGCCGTCACTGGTGGATGCTGTACGGAAAATTACTTGCGAGCTCCTCGGGAAGTGTGAGTCTACATACGTTCGAGGGTGATGTGGGTGAGACCAAGGGGACTGCCATAAGAAACGAGGCCAGGACTGGAGAACAGTTAGCAAACGTCTTTAAGCCAGCAAAGTACGCACGAGATGGATCCACCCGCGAGATCGAGATGGAGCGCGTCAGAGCGAGACAGGGCACCCGGACACTCCGCCTGCGTGCCGCTGCACACGATGTGCCCCTTCTCGGTGACCACGACACCGTCAGCATCGGCCGATGAAAAGACCTCGCTGACGCTCCGAGTTGTCGAATTCTTCAAGAAGATGCTGTTCACGTTCCTGAACACGACCACGTCCGATTTAACCGTCTCTGGCTCAAGCGGTGGTAGTCCCTCGTATTTAATTGCGTCCGCGATCTCCTTGTCGAAGTTTGGTGTAGCGGGGACGTGCTGGGCCGATTTCGGCTTCACAGAAGTGTACGGCTTCTCGAGCTGTACGATACCGTCGATGTAGACCTGCTTCGGGGCAGCTCCGAGCGCAAGTGGGTGGCTGTCCCACACAGCAATATCTATAATGGTCAGGATAAAAGCCACACAAAACTGAAAAGCGTTGTGCTCACCTGCATCGAACCCTTCCATAATGCGACCGATGCGGTGATCTTGTCCCAGAACCCTCGCCGGAGTGCCTATCGCGGACGTTATTTCATGACCCACGGTCCAACGAATGTGATACATACTTGTCACCGAAGCCAGCGCCAGATTTGCAGGCAGCCCAAAGTAGTGAGCCTGCTGGGCCTCGTATATCAAATGCCGCGAGTTCAAGACTGGGTGGTCGCTCTGCAGAATAAAAGGGTTAAGCATTCTGTTCTGAAATGCATGGCAAGGAAAAAGAAGTGTACATACCTTCATGACAACATCTAGCCCGTTGTCCGCCAGAATGCGAGGCGCGAATTCAGAGCCGCGGTAGCCCTCGTGAAAGAAGCGTGCGTATGTGGCGAAGAGGGCGACTGCTGGTGGATGGCCTGTTTCAAGATGCTCAAACGGTGTTGCATGGTCAGAGGATAAATACTCACCGTAAGCTTTTTTGATCAGATCTGGCACCATGTACGCCTCATCTATGCGGTGAGGAGGTCAGTATAAACGCGAAATAACCCAAGTGCGAACTAACGAGCGTGGTGGAAGGCGGCGATTGAGAATTTAAATTCGTTCGTCAACTGCCCAGTAGAGTCTCAGGTTTTGAAGGTGAATAGTGGCGACGGATACACACTCTGACTATGCCGTCGATGTCGACACTCTCCATACAATGATTTTGAACCTTAACACGGCCGCGGAGAACATCCACTAGCGCTTCCCATTGGAGGTCTTCGGGGAAATCACCGAGACCGTTCCATTCGCCCGCCAGCGCTTTGGCACAATATGCGTCCTGTTTCTCTTTGATAAGACGCGCAGTGTTATAAGCTTTACGGAAAGCCCACTGCGTGTCCATACGCGTGACGGAATAGGCGCGGCCTGAAGAGCGTTAGCCTACGCTGTAGCAAATATAATGGGAATGGTACCAGGGTTCTCTCCTGTGGAACGAAAAAAAAAGAACATCAACTGCCGGGACATCGTGGAGCTTAAGGCGTACCGCAAGCATGTCTGCGGATGGACGTTAGCACGACAAATGGAAGGGAGAGGGTCAACATACTTCATCTGTCGCCACCTTGGACGCTGGGATGTATCGATGTGCGTCCCATTGAGGGAGAAGGGGGGCTCAAGTAGCATCGCAGACGACGAGCGCTCTGCGGTGGGGCGCAATTTTATCACGAAGGCCTGCCCGCCAATTGCGTTGGCACTTCCGGGTAAAATGATTGCCGTCGTCACCCCTCCCGAGATAGACAAGCGGTACCCGTCGTCGTGAGTGTTCAGTCCGTCCAGGGAGCGCAGCCAGGGAAGAACGAGCCCTTTGTGCGAATTGGTGTCGGAGGCACCCTTTAACGCGGGTGCAGGGTACATTCCACAAGTCTGAACGAGTAACTCAGAGTGATGCCTGTCATGACTGGTAGACTACGAACCCAGGGGAAACCCATGCGCCAGCAACATCCAGTACCTTAACATTGGCGCGCGAACGCAGGTCGACGGTCCCCACCTTCTTGATGAGACCCTTGTCAATGAGTATGTCACCATGGATAACCTCGTTCCCATCGTCAAGCCCAGTCCAAATGGTCGCGTTCCGAATCAGCGTTGGTTTCGTCCCTTTCTCGAAGCGATCCGACTGTGTTCTCGCGTGGAAGTTGTCTGGTGGCCCTGGGGTCAAGTGCAATGCTCCACATTGCGCCAGGATGGCCTGAGCGTTGATTGGGACGGTTTCTGAGTACGATTTGGGCCATAGCAAGTATGTGACAGAGTACGAGAAAGCTGCAAGCAATACAAGGGCTAGTTTGACGCGTTTCTTCGCGTGTCTCTGCGTGCCGGAGTGCCCAGGAGCCTGGTCCATAATGGTGGTGGTTGACAAAGACGATTGAATTGCCTGCTTCCCCGACCTTCCCAACAAAAAAAGAATGATAATTGGACATCATCATGATGTACATGGGGCAGACCAGACCGCGCTTTGGAGTTGAAAATGCGTGAGCTTAAGGGGCTGGTCGACTCCCATGCAATTTATTCGTACCAAAACTTGTTTTGTTACAGCCAGGAGCAAGCCCTTTGTTTGCATGGGTGAGAGAGAAATACGTCAGGTCGGATTGCTGTCAGAAAGCTGCCGTCAACGGCGGTGGGCGGCAATGGTACGGAATGATTCGGCCGGTGTTTAGCACAGGTGCAGATCAAGCCTGGTAATTTAAACATCAACACGGCACACATAGGCATCAGCGGAGATTAAAAAGCTTCGGAGGCGTAATAAAATAAAGAGGGTAACTAGCTGCTAGCTGATTAACCTGGGCTGCAGTAGGTCAAGACAGGCTCATACATCCTGACACTGTGTTGGTGACGCTTCTCATCTGTGCATCCGCTTTTCTCGCGCTTCGAACTATATATCTTATCAACTGTACTCTTTCAACTATTGTACTACTTAGGCCTCTGCCAGGGCGACATAATAACTTGAATAAATAAACTTAAGAAAGAAAGTGAAAGTGGGAGTACAACGAAAGTGTGCTCCTCGTCAATCAGCTGAGCGAAAGGGCAGCCTTGTGCCTTGTAGTCGGCAAGGGCGCCGGCTGAGGAATCGTAAGGGACCGGTGGGAAGGCGGGATGGGAGGTACTGGCAGGCTCCGAACGTTGGTGGTACTCGCGCGCGGGCGGCTCCATGCCGTTGGTGGATCCAGCGAAGGCACAGGCGGCGCCTGCTTGGGAATAGCCGGCAGCGGTCGCACGGAGCCAGAGTGGGCACGATTCGCTGGCAAAGTACGGCCTTGTCCGGTGGTCGAAGGGGGAGTGGGGGCTCGGGCGGCCGGGAGTGAGGGGCTCGCTGTTTCAGACGCGGCTGAGGAAATGGCTACTGCGCTGGGCGTCGTCGTCGTCGTCGCCGTCGCAGGCAGTCTGGGCACCGGAGGCGGTGGGGCAGATGGCTGCGAAGGGATGTGCAGGAAGTGGGCGGATGCACGCCGGAAAGAGGTAGAATCGGCGGTGCGGGGTGTCTCTGGGAGACTGACGCCGTAGTATTCGAGGATACTCCACGTCGCTGACTTCGATGCCTTTCCCAAGGGGGAAGCATGGGGCACGAAGGCGGATCGTGGGGTCGATGCCGTAGAGGGATTCAGAGGAGACGAAGGCCGTCCCAGTGTCGCATCAGTAGCGGGTGATGCTGGTGGGGACGCATACAAATGCGGGGAGCGGAACAAGTTCCCGTGGGCCCATAAAATGGACATACGGTCCGATGGGATGAGCTTGTCCATTCCAGGACGCACGACACTGAAGGTGATGAACGGGACTTCATCGACCTTATCCTTGGCGTTGACGCCCTCCCAAGTATGAGGCGTTTCCGTATCTGACTCGAGGTCGGATTCTGGCGACATGAGGTCGGGGCGGGGGTTAAGTTTGAACTTGTGGGTGAACGGCTTCAGTGTGAGCGTGAAGTCGGCCGAGTCTGGCCCTGAAGGGACCTCTGGGAGGTGGTCGAACATCTCCCAAGCGGCGACGTCCTCCTTACTCAACTCGAAACGAGTCTCTGTCTTCCATGACTCCGGATCGTTGAAAATGCGGTCGGCGATGGCGCTGGCGGGTGTCGAGGGTGTATAGAAGTGAACGGCGAGGGGGGTGTCCCGTGGGGCGTTGAGATTGAAACGGTGAGTGCGTTTTCCTGCCATCGATCCAGCGATTGACCCAGCCATAGAAAGAAACAGAGGGTGTTCGAATAGGATTCGAATAGCAGGACCGGCCTGCTATTGTATGGGAGACGGAGAATGAGGGTTCTAACTCGCATTGTATACCCATTGACTGCGGCGTCGGCGCCATGTAACATTGATCCCTGTTCCAGCGTTGCTAATCTCCGAATAAATGCGTCGTTGGCCGCTATCAAGTTGGGATAAGATAAATAGGGGGTGGCGGTGTACAGTCGATACAATATCGCCATCCGGCTAGCCCTTCAATGCGTTGCTGCTCTGTACGATATCAATAATAACTTGCTGGATTACCATTGGCGAAGGACCCATTTTTGAGGACGGCCACAACACCTTGACGACAGGTGCCGAACAATTGCGCCAAGTCGGTATCGCTGCTGCTCCACATATATGTCGCATCATGGCCGAATCAATTTTAACACGAAGACTGGGTTCCGCGCACCATCTTCGCGGAGACCGTTATATGAGTCTGAGACCGACAGCTGACGTTCACGGTCCGTCATCTTGGGGTATCATTGACCTGCGATCCGTTAAGTCCGACTGGAAAGACTAGACGACAACCCACCACCGTCTCGAACATCGTCCAGATACGCACGTGCGGTTAGACGTCGACGGACACGAGCAAAGCAAGCAAAAATAAAGCAAAAATAAGACGACGCGAGGAGCTTGTGTAATTCGAAAGTCAAGTACGCGGGACGGGGTACATTCATTCGTCCGATACGCGAAATAAAGACTTTACAGCTCAAAGCTTGGTATACAGATCAACTGGACGGTGAAACCCTAAAATTATAGCATGGCATCAGTACTTGCTCCGCGTGCCAGAGGAAGAGCAATTACCTCCTTCTCCAACACTGCCCAGCCGTACCGGCTCGCCGAACCCAACCTCGGCCAGCATGCGCGGGAAATCGTCCGGGCGCAGCATCAGTCCCTGCGCCGTGTCCCTTAACCTCTGCACATCACTCATCAGAGCGAAAGCGGAGGAAATGAGTAATTTAACGTACTTTGTCCATGCGCTTGGCTTTGCGATAGGTGTCCCATGCTTGTGGCTCGACGATAAATTGACCGCCGGGTTGCAGCACGGCAGCGACGCGCGCGAAGAAGGTAGTAAGCGCCGCGTCGCCACCATTGAGGTGAATCCACTTGGTTATTGAAAATCTGGGGATGCGTGAGCAGCGAGATAGACGAAATCTGTGAACGCACGCAAGAACGACGTCGTAGCCGCCTTCATCTTCGGGAATAACAGTGTTCACCCAATCCGCCGTACGGAACGAGACGTTGTGCGGAAATAATTCCGGGGATGAGGGCGGGATGGGCAAGGGCCCAAAGGAATGGGCACAAGAGGCGGGGAAGTATTCTGGTTCACCAACGGGAACCACAACGCGTTTTCGCTTGCGGCTAGTTCCCACTGTGTCGGCGGTTCCTTCATCGGGCGGAGGGCCCTGTGTGGACCACACCGTACGCCGTCTGCGCCACGCCGCGCGAACCAACGCGTCGTCGATATCAACACCCAACACCTTGGACGCGCCGTGCGACTGTGCTATCTTGTTTAATATGAGTGTTTTTTCCTTTAAAAAGAGGATGCAAGGCAGACCGATTTCGCACGAGACCCAGCCCTCGTTGCAACCAACGTCGAGGATGCGTTTACCCGTGAATGTGGAGGGTGATAGGACCTCAAGACGCGGGTCGTTTACGGAGGGGCGTTTTGCGTAATACCTGGATACCACTTTGAGATTCAAAGGTCTTGAGAACCGACGCGATACGTTCGGCATACCCGTGATAATTTCCGTAAATTGGGACATTTGACGAGGACATTCTGTACAGTAGCGCCAAACTGCTCCAATATTCCGAACGAATGTCGCCAGTCAAGCTTAAATCAGAATTTGAGGCCAGACGAGACCGAAAAACAGTAGCAAGAAGTTTTGGGCCGAAATTGAGAGCTGTGTTTGAGCTTGTATCAAATGCAACTTGTCTGCGCTTGTATCACATGCAGGACAATGCCTTCGCTGCGCCTCTTCTTTTGCACCAGCAGACTCAAAGCTGCGATGCTCGTTCCGAACAGGACTCTCCGTCCTCATTCACGAGCGGGCCAAGGTCTGAGCATTCTAGTCGCCCTAGATCGGTCCCGGCTACGGCTGGACTCCTAGATCGGTTTTAGCAGGACTACCCTCTAACGGGGGAACGAGAAACCAGAAATCCGCCAGGTTCCACCGTTATTGCGGGGAAGGCCTCCATGTGGACGGCGTGTCCGGGCAGCAGCCGTTCCCTGGCTTGGAACTTCTCGTGGCGACCGCGCGGTGTTTTTTTCCCCCGCTGGATGCTTGCACATCTGTACCTCATCACACGCACTGGGTGTAGTCCGCAGCCTGGACTAGGGCGGGCCCCTGTAGAGCCTGACTCTTACAGTTTATAGCACACACGGCCCCTTGTGGTCGTCCCTGTGTGGCCGGCGCGTCCGGATCGTCTCCTGCAGGACCCACGGGCGGCGGGTGGCGGTTACCTATCACGGCTCTCAAAGTGACAGTCTTACGGCGGGGCGGTCGGCGCGGTTCTCCGCACGCCGCCCTCGACCGCGTGTCGCCCGCGTCGCGGACCGCGCTGCGTAAAATCAAGGCTTTTCCGTTCGGACCTTAATTGGCTTCCCTCGGGTGGAGGGCGTCGCGGGCTGAAATTTTATTTCGAAGGCCGTGGGACTGTCGCAAATGAGACGGGCGTTGACCTGTCGCGTGTACGAGGGGATTCTGCAGTAGCAAGCATCTTAGCTCGGGCAGACGCTGTGCTTCAGCTCACTTCGCAGCGCACGACGGTCTCGTGCAGCTGTCGTGCAACTCGATTCAGACTACTCTTTGTCTGCTGGAATTTTTGGACATTATCCTCATTTGTTTGAGATATTCTAACTATAGTGCTTGTATGCAACGAAAAGGTATGTGTATTGTATGATGCACATTCGAGCTGATTTACCCGGTAGCAGACTTATAGTACTTTATTGAAATGATTCGCACTCGGGCGGTGCATAGCTCAAGTAGCAGGCAGGGTCGAGCGTGTATCATCTATTAGTATAGAGATCCTACGCAATCCAAGACTTCGTTGGCCTTGCGTCATTTTGTTCTGTTCTTCTCATGATCTCGACCCACTACATCATGCGTGTCCCATTTTTCTTTTCAAAAATTTGGGAACGATTAAATCGCTCCTTCTTTGCCGAGTGGAGGAACATGACTTCAGGCTCTGGTTCTCATTGTCCAGTCGATGATGATAATAGTTTATACTTTAGAAAGAAGGCTTCCCAGCCTAATAGTATCCGATTGTGTACAGAACCTTACACCCTACACATACTGTATATTTCAGGGAAAAAATCACACAAGGTGGACGTATCCCTGACGCGGCGAAACAACCGCGATCACTTTCCCTTCGAAATCATCTCCTCCCATCGTTGCGACAAGATCACTATTGCTGTCTGTTACTCCCAACAAAGTCTCCACATTTGTTGATGCCAGTTCTAGCACGGTCGACCGCCGGAGCGCGCCATCGGCTTCAAGACCCGCCTGTAAAAACCATTAACAAGGATAAGATGAGCAGGTCAATGAAGGCTCTCACCCAAGCCATGTCGAACCGCGTGTTCCGCACTTGCGAGGGATCACCCACCATGATGCCCACCGTAACGTTGTGCGCGACGAGAGTCGCGATGGCGCTGGATTGCGTGAGTGGCGGCCCGGGGAGAATACGTTTCTTCTGCCAGGTTGAAGGATACGGCCGCTGCTGGATGAGGACGCCCACACCCGCTTGGGCAATCTCTTTCGCGAGTAGATGTCCTTCCGTCGCGCCGGCGAGCGTCAGTCGGATGCTCTTTCCCTTCGCCGCTTCGACCTCCTTCTTGAGCACAAGCAAGCTCGCGATGATGTCTGCGCTCTCCACATTGATCACAAGTGGAGTCTTGCCCTATTAGAAATAAGTAAGTTTCTTGCGATCCAAGACGGCACAAAGAATATACCGCCACAACATCACTGAACCGCTGAGCCAGCTTTCCTCCACCCGAGCCGAGAAGCAGGCCACGAAGGGCAGCGATCTGCGTGCTTACGCTGATGCCGGAGGACAACGAAAGCGCGACATGCAGAGCAGCGACTTCTTGAGTAACTGCGCCATCCACGAGCTTGTGCGCCGCGGCCGTGCTGAAAACACTGCTGAGACCCGAGAGGAAGCCGAGCGAGGTCGGGGCGGCGATGGCAGACGTGACGCCGCTGCGGTACGCAAGCAGCGCGTCGCGGGAAGCGAAAAGCAGGCCGTCGGAAGCTTTGATAACCGCCTCGTCGATGATCTCTGGGATCTTCATGCTCAGCGGATCGAAGACGGGCCCGTCATTGGTGGATGCTGTACCGGAATTACTTCTGAGCTCGTCGTAAAGTGTCAATCTGCATACCTTCGCCGGTGATGTGGGTGAGACCGAGCGAACTGCCGTAAGAAACGAAGGCAGGACTGGAAGATAGTTAGCAGCTTGTTTCCGAGCTAGCAAAGTACGCACGAGATAGATCCGCCTTCGAGATCCAGGTGGAGGGCGTCAGATCGCGAGAGGGCAGACGGGCATATCCCATGGCACACGATCCGCCCATTCTGGACGACCACAACGCCGTCCGCACCAGCCGACGAAAAGACCTCGTTGACCCTCCGCGTTTCCGGATTCTTCAAGTAGATACTGCCCACGTTCCTGAACACCACAACGTCCGATTTAGCCGTCTCTGGTTCGAGCGGTGGTAGTCCTTCATATTTGATCGCGTCCGCGATCTCCTTGTCAAAGTTCGGTGTGGCAGGGACATGCTGGACCGATTTCGGCTTCGCGGAAGTGTACGGCTTCTCGATCTGTGCGATCCCGTCGATGTAGACCTGTTTCGGGGCAGCTCCGAGCGCAAGTGGGTGGCTGTCCCAGACAACAATATCTATAAGAGTCATGACGAAAGTCACGTACAATGAGGCACGTCGTGCTCACCTGCATCGAACCCTTCGATAATGCGACCAATTCGGTGGTCCTGTCCCATAATCCTCGCAGGCGTGCCTATTTTCCAAATTATTTCTATGCGGCACAAGGACTATACCACTGACTGGTGACGGAGGCTAGTGCCAGATTCGCCGACAGACCAAAGTAATGGGCCTGCTGCGCTTCATAGACCAAGTGTCGCGAATTCAAGACCGGATGATCGCTCTACTGGAGTTAGAGATAGGCATTGTCACTATGGAGCGAAGTTATACCTTTAGGACCACGTCCAGTCCGTTATCCGCTAGAATTCGTGGAGCAAACTCGGACCCACGGGAGGCTTCACGTTTAAATCTCGCATGCGTGGCGAAAATAGCAACAGCGGGCGGAAGTCCTGAGTATGCATATTAGTTAGAGTGCATGGATATAAATGATTGTGTTACCGTAAGCTTTCTTTATCAGGTCCGGTACCATATACGCCTCATCTGCAGAGCGAGGGTCCGTAAATACAAAACGGACTTGACCTTACAACACGCACGGGCATGATGGAATGCAGCAATAGAGAATTTGAATTCGTTTGTGAGCTAAATAAAAATAAAAATAAAAATAAAAATTAGCATCCGCTGCGAATAGTACATCATCAAGACACGGACCCTAATCATCCCGTCGATGTCGACGCCCTCGTAACAGTGATTCTGGACCTTGACGCGGCCGCGGAGTACGTCCACCAGGGCCTCCCACTGGAGGTCTTCGGGGAAATCGCCGAGGCCGTTCCACTGGCCCGCGAGCGCCTTGGCGCAATACGCGTCCTGTTTTTCTTTGATAATGCGTGCGGTGTTGTAGCCCTGCCGGAACGCCCACTGCGTGTCCATACGCGTGCCGGAATAGACGCGGCCTGAAGAGCGTTAGCCTATGCTGTAGCAAATATAATGGCAATGGTACTAGGGTTCTCTCCTGTGGAACGAGAAAATCATCAACCACCGAGACACCATGGAGCGTAAGGCGTACCGCAAGCATGCCTGCGTATGGATGTTAGCACGACAAAAGGGGAGGAAAGTGCCAACATACTTCATCTGTCGCCACCTTGGACGCTGGTATGGGTCGACGAACGTCCCGTTGAGGGAGAAGGGGGCTCGAGCAGCATCGCCGAAGAAGATCGTTCCACCGTCGGACGCAACTTTATCACGAATGCCTGGCCTCCTGTAAACATGGCTTAGCTGTGAGTACAAGGCGCGTTTCATCGGAGACGTACCTATAGCGTCGGCACTTCCGGGCAACACATTCGCAGTGGTTACGCCGCCGGATATGGATAGGCGATACGCGTCGTCGTGCGTATTCAGGCCGTCCAGCGAGCGCAGCCAAGGCAATACGAGCCCCGCATGCGAGTTTGTGTCTGCGGCGCCCCTCAATGACGGCGAGCTGCCCACTCCAAGATGTGAATGCAGGTCGACGATACTATTCGAGTACTTGGTAAGGCACGGAGAGCTTGAAGAACCAGAGCACGCACCCAGGTGAAACCCAGCTGCCCCCAGCGTCCAGTACCTCGACATCGCCGTACGAGCGCAAAACGGACTTATCGACAGACCCCACCTTCTTGATGAGCCCCTTGTCGACGAGTATATCGCCCTGGATGACCTCGCTCCCATTGTCGAGTCCCGTCCAGATAGTCGCGTTCCGAATGAGCGTCGGTTTGGTCCCTTCCTGGAAACGATCTGACTGCGTCCGCGACTGAAAGTCGTCTGGCGGGCCGGGGGTCAAGTGCAATGCACCACATTGTGCTAGGATGGCCTGAGCGTTAATTGGGAGGGTTTCTGAACGCGAGTTGGGCCACAGCAGATACGTGAGAGAGTAAGAGAGGCCGGCGAATAACAAGAGCGTGAAGTGGATGGCCTTGACGCGTTTTCTGCCCTTCTGAGGCGAAGGCCCGGGATACCCAAGGGACTTGTCCATGGTGGAGGTTTGGAACAAGCCGTGGCTTGAGATGAGCCGGACCGTATGGCCAGTTTCGCGCTATCATTGCGCTATCTCAGGGCGGTTCCAATTCACAAGTTTGCCGCGGCAATCACCTTGACGCGTCGCGACTTTAGGTAAGTTACAAAACTTCCAAAGCAGCAGGATAGTAAGTTTAGTATGTACACGAATTACAGTCCAGGTGTACTATACACAGCTCTCATTAGTGGTAGGTAGTCGTGAAATTCATTAGAGCTCTTCAGAACACGCGCGGCGCTCGCGATTCTCGTACGCTTTCCGCTCCGGCTTCTTCTTGCGCTTATACGGCTTCGCGTGGCCGTGCTTGTCCTCCTCCGCGTGCAGGCGCGTGAGGGTGCCGATGCGGTGCTGTAGATGGCGGATGCGCTTGCGCTGCGAGGGACGCGGGGCGGGAGTGTACTTCGGGAAGCTTCCGGGGGAGGAGCCGAAGATACGGAGGCGGGGGAACGAAGGAGACGTCGCGACAGATGGAGAGGAGGCGGAGGAGGATGAGCGCAGGGGGGATGATGAAAACGTGAGTGAAGGCACCGAAGGGGAGCTAACGCTGGCCTCTTGGTAGCCTTCATAAGGCAGGATGGCGGTTTTGCGATAATACTTGGCAAACGCGTTTTCAGGCTCATTCCAGTTCTCGGGGTCTAGCTGCGCTGTGCGGTCCTCCTCCTCCAGATTGTCTTCTTCGACTGGGTCGTCCAAATAGACAAGCCCGCACGCGCTGAAAACATGTGGGAGGTTACCCTTGCCTCGACGCGACTCGATGGTGGTCGTGTTAATTGTAACGTGGATTTGAAGGTTTGCGGCGTGTTTCTGGATGCGGGTCAATTCATATGGAACGTAGAGAAGGATGGACGGCACTTACATAGACGAGCCCGCGCTTCACATCACCCCCCTCAGGCCACACATGCGCGACAGTTAAATCCTCCTCCGCCGTCCACTTCCGTTCATCGTCCAGGTCTTCATTCCCATTCTCGTGACCCTTTTCGGTCTCCGGGTTGTCGCGGCCCTTAGGATCCTCCTCGGACTCCTCATCTGGGCAATATAGGTACGGATCTAGAACACTCGACGAATACGCCCAGGTAGTGCCACACATGATTTGGCCCGGCTTGTACGACGAGGGGTACAGCGACAAGCTGTTTTTCACCTCGAAAACATGCGCTGGAACGGCATCCTCCTCCTCGGGGTCCGGCGGTATCTGGCCGTATGCTCCACCGAACAGAAAACCAATGAGACTCTTGAGGTGCACAAAGGTGTAGCTCTGTGGCACTTGGACGATGCGGTAGATGCCCTCGAGAGTCTCGCGAGGGACACCACGCTTTACGTATTGGAATCTGAGGGGCAAATGTTTGGAGAATGAGGTTGGTGGAGGAAGCGCTTGGATCAAGTTCCATGTGCGCGTTCGTCCGAAAGGATTCGAGGGAGAGTCGGAGGGATGAGAAGGGTACGGGGTGGATGATGGAATGTATGGGTACGAGAATGAGAACGGTGAGCTTGGGGCACCGGTCGATGTATTCCGACGTTTTTTCGGTGGCTCCGAGGACGGACTGCTGCTTCGTAGACGGTGTTTTGGCGTCATTCAGAGACGCGTCTGTGCTTTTGGAAGAAAGATGTTCTTCTGAGGTTTAATTCCGCCTTGTCACCTGGATCGCAGAATACTGAACCCAGAAACACTGAAACGTGTGAGGTATCTCGACAGTGGGTGGTGGTCTGTGGTGGTTTGGGAGGAGGAGCGAATTGTCACATCACGTGATAATGTGAATGATGTGTGACAAACCATCATTTCTCAGATTCGCTCCTATTATAAGCGCCGTATTTCGTTCTGATCACTTCCAAATTTCTTCGTTTGTTTGCTTTGTGCGCGGCAATTAAACCTTCGACCGTCGGTTCTTCTCCATGGCTAAGCCGGTACCAGGAAAGCGCCGTACAGTATTTCGTCGTCCTGGGTTCTTCTGACGCAGACCACTCATTTCTGGCCACATGTCGGAATTTCGCGACTTCTCAACCACCGATCCTGACGCCGCCGCCTCCCTTTAAAATAATAATTACAGTAAGTAGCTCGATAGGAACAAGGGTCAATCTGGGCGTCTGTTCGACCTGGTACTGGGTCATATAGTATGGTCCGGACTCCCGGCGTCCTGAATCTGGTGACTTCTCCGGTCTGAGACGATCGAGGGCACGGCCCGCCAGGCCAGATAAAAGGCAGCAACCATGTCTCTTTTAACTTATCTTCCAACTCTTTTAACTTCTCGCGATGTCAACTGCGCCAGCCCTTCATCGATTCTTCGTCTATGCACCCGATAAAACCGATGAAGGTACCTTCGAACGTCGCCTCTCGGTTCGGGCAAAGCACCTCGAGAACGCTGCTAAACCCAAGGAGGGAATCCGTGAGTCCATCTGGCTCGTAATTCAGCGGCAGGTTCAAATCATAGTGCGATTAGGAGCAGGCGGAGGAGCTTTATTGACGCCTGAGTCCTTGACGGGAGCGGAGAAGAAGATAGTAGGTGTTCTTGTCTGCTGTTGAGGGAGTATATCTTAATTCAAGGAAAATTAGGTTGGATCTGCTATGGTCTACGAAGCAGAAAGTATTGAGGTGGTCAGAAAGCTGATCGAAGACGACATCTATTATACTGCGGGAGTGGTGAGTTTGCGCTTGGTTGAAGTATACCCGGCGATAACAGAGCATGCATTACAGTGGGACCCGGAGCGTCTTGTGATATTGCCATTCATGCTAGCGAATCCGTTTCCTTGAATAACGCACGTAGATGGCATGCCATTGAATGTCTGGAACGATTTCTCTGTTCACCAATAAATTTAGCCTTCTCGAGAATCACAGCGAATATTCGCTACAATTGCTGGTCTTCCGCCTATTAAACCAGACCTCCTGCTCCTCTCATTTTTCTCCGACTCCCCAGACATCTCATTCCAACGGCGTTCTCTATAAATCCTCTACGCTTGCATACCTACGCTCGATCCTGCCCAACCACGGATGAATATCATCCTCATGAAACCGCACATAATAGATGTAGTTTGAACTCTGGAGTGAATTTTAACGAGTGCTACATCGTACACCTTACTATGGTAGGACACATTGCGTATCTATGCGGCATTGAAAAAACCACAACAAGGCGAAAAAAAGTGCCCTTGAGGGAGGTTTCTATATATGTGTGCAAGGTAAGATGGCAGGTGAATCGGCCAATTTTCGGCCCGCACTTGGATAGGGGTTTTTAATGTCTGAAGTCTTTGTCACAGTGTGTTTACGGCAAGAAGATTCCAGACTCAGGGGATTGCGACAGACTCTGCGTCCAGACGACAACTTTTCGTGGGGCTCATGTAGCTGCTGCACAGAACTTGCCAATATTGGCGAACGACCGGCTCCAACAAAGTTTTCGAGGTGCATTTCGCAGGAGGACATCAGGATTAGATCAAGTCGACCGACGCAGAACGAGACGAAAGAATCGCGACAACCTTTCCTTCGAAATCAGATCCCCCACTCGTCGCAACGAGATCCATGTTGCTCTCTTCTACCCCGAGCAGCGTCTCGAGATTGGATGACGCAAGTGCGAGCACCTCCGCTTTCCCGAGGACCCCATTGGATTCGAGCCCCGCCTGCATGAAGACATTAACAGCGAACTAAAGAAATGAAAACAGGGCAAGTACCCAGGCGACATCAAAGCGCGTATTCCGAACGCTTGACGTGTCCGGACCGCGGACCCCGACCCCGACAGTGACGTTGTGCGCGACGAGGGCCACGATGGCGCTGGATTGCGTGAGAGGAGGTCCGGGTAAGATACGCTTGCGCTGCCAGCTGGAAGGGAACGGCCGTTGCTCTAGGATGACACCAACACCTGCCTGGCCAATCTCCTTGGCCAACAGATGCGCCTCGGTCGCTCCCGTGAGTGTGAGGCGGATGGGTGTCCCGTTCGCCGCCTCGACCTCCTTCTTGAGCACAAGCAGACTCGCAATAATGTCTGCACTCTCGACGTTGACGACGAGTGGAATTTTTCCCTGGAAATGAATAAGCTTTTGGAATCATAAATCGACAGACGACTCACCGCAACAACATCGCTGAATCGCTGAGCTAGATCGCCTTTCCCCTCGCCGAGGAGCAGACCCCGGAGCGCAGCAATCTGCGTGCTCACGCTGATCGCGGAAGACAAGGAGAGTCCGACGTGCAGAGCAGCGACCTCTTGAATAACTGCGCCGTCCACGAGCTTGTGCGCCGCGACCGTGCTGAAGACCGTGCTGAGCCCCGACAAAAAGCCAGGCGAGTACGGGGCGGTGACGGCAGATGTAACACCATTGCGGTACGCAAGCAGGGCGTCGCGGGTGGCAAAAAGCAGACCGTCAACGGCTTTGATGGCGGTTCCGTCAATGATCTCAGGGACTTTCATGCTGAGCGGGTCAAAAACGGCGCCGTCATGAGTAGATGCTATACAGGATTACTTGTGAGCTCGTCGGGGAGTGTGAATCCACATACCTTCGCTGATGATGTGGGCCAGACCGAGCGGGCTGCCATAAGAAACGAGGCCAGGACTGGAGAAAAGTCAGCAACCTGTCTCCAAGCTAGCAAAGCACGGACGAGATGGATCCGCCCTTGAGATCGAGGTGAAGCGCGTCAGAGCGAGAGAGGGCACCCGGACACGCCGTCTGCGTCCCGCTGCACACGATGCGCCCATTCTGGACGAGAACGACGCCGTCAGCCCGGGCCGACGAAAACACCTCGTTGATGCTCCGCGTCTCCGGATTCTTCAAGTAGATACTGCCCACGTTCCTGAACACGACGACATCCGATTTAGCCTTCTCTGGCTCGAGCGGTGGTAGTCCTTCGTATTTGATCGCGTCCGCGATCTCCTTGTCGAAGTTCGGTGTGGCGGGGACGTGCTGAGACGATTTCGACTTCACGGAAGTGTACGGCTTCTCAAGCTGCGCGATTCCATCAATGTAGACCTGTTTCGGTGCAGCACCGAGTGCCAATGGGTGGCTGTCCCACACAACAATATCTATAAGAGTCAGGACGAAAGCCACGTACAATGAGGCGCGTCGTGCTCACCTGCATCAAACCCTTCGATGATGCGACCGATGCGGTGGTCCTGTCCCATGATCCTCGCAGGTGTGCCTATCTTCCAAATTATTCCTATACAATATACGGACTATACACATCACTTACTGGTGACGGAGGCTAATGCTAAATTCGCCGACAGACCAAAGTAATGGGCCTGCTGGGCCTCGTATATCAAATGCCGCGAGTTTAAGACTGGATGGTCGCTCTGCAGTGCGAATGAAATGAGCCTTCAACTCTGGATACGTCTAGGAAACAGAACTGTACCTTCATGACGACGTCTAGCTTGTTATCTGCGAGTATTCGTGGAGCGAACTCAGAGCCGCGGTAGGCCTCGCGTTTATATCTCGCATGAGTGGCGAACATGGCGACTGCTGGTGGATGACCTGGTTCAAAAGCTCAAGCTGTGTTGCATGGTCAGAGAATAATAGTCACCGTAAGCTTTCTTGATCAGGTCCGGCACCATGTAGGCCTCATCTTTACGGCAAGGAGGTCAGTATAAGTGCGAAATATGCCAAACGCGAACTGACGAGCATGGTGGAAGGCGGCAATCGAGAATTTAAATTCGTTTGTCAACTGTCAGATGGTGAAGTTTCGAAGGAAAGAGTGGGAATGAATACGCACTCGGACCATCCCGTCGATGTCGACGCCCTCGTAGCAGTGATTCTGGACCTTGACACGGCCGCGGAGCACGTCCACCAGGGCCTCCCACTGAAGGTCTTCAGGGAAATCGCCGAGGCCGCTCCACTCGCCCGCGAGCGCCTTGGCGCAATACACGTCCTGTTTCTCCTTGATAATACGCGCAGTGTTATAACCTTGCCGGAACGCCCACTGCGTGTCCATGCGTGTGCCGGAATACTCGTCGCCTGCAGGACGTTAAACTACACTGGAATAAATACCGAGGGAATCGTACTAGGGTTCTCTCCTGTGGAAAGAAAAAACCATCAACTGCCGAGAAATCATGGAGCTTAAGGCGTACCGCAAGCATGTCTGCGGATGGACGTTAGCACGACAAAAGGGAGGGAAAGGGTCAACATACTTCATCTGTCGCCACCTTGGACGCTGGAATGGGTCAACGTGTGTCCCATTGAGGGAGAAAGGTGGCTCAAGCAGCATAGCAGACGACGAGCGTTCTGTAGTAGGGCGCAATTTTATCACAAAGGCCTGCCCGCCTGCAGGACGATGTTTAGTGACTGCGGTGCTGGCATGCTCCAAACCAACCAATTGCGTCGGAACTTCCAGGTAAAACGTTCGCTGTCGTCACCCCACCAGAGATGGACAGGCGATACGCGTCGTCATGGGTGTTCAGTCCGTCCAGGGAGCGCATCCAGGGAAGAACGAGGCCTTTGGGCGAATTGTAGTCGGCTGCGCCGTCCAATTCGGGCGAGCTGTCGACCCCGAGATGCGAATGGAGGTCGACGATTCTGACGAAGAAACTCAGGGCGATGTCTTGATAATTTGAGCCACGAACCCAGGTGAAACCCAGTTGCCCGCAGCATCCAATACCTCGACATTGGCGTACGAACGCAGGTCGACGGTCCCCACCTTCTTGATGAGCCCCTTGTCGATGAGTATATCGCCGTGGATAACCGCGTTCCCCCCGTCAAGCCCAGTCCAAATGGTCGCGTTCCGAATGAGCGTTGGTTTCGTCCCCTTCTCGAAGCGATCTGACTGTGTCCGCGAATGAAAGTCGTCCGGCGGCCCCGGTGTCAAGTGAAGCGCGCTACATTGCGCGATAATGCCCTCAGAATTAATTGGGAGGGTTTCCGAGTGCGATTTGGGCCATAGCAAGTATGTGAGAGAGTATGAGAAAGCTGCAAGCAATACAAGGGTCAGTTGGAGGCCTTTGTCGCGTTTTGTCGCGTGTCTTTGCACGCTGGGGTGCCCAGGAGACTTCTCCATGGTGGTGATTGACCAAGCCGCAGTCGCGCGATTGTGGTGTACCTGTTCGCAGCGCCATCACGGATCGCCTCCGTGAGTTAACGGATCGCTCGAGCCAACTATTGTACTTAAATAAAAAACAATCATAATTCCCACAAAACAATTCGAAAGGGCAAGCCATACACAGCGTTTGATGATAATTATATAGTGGAAAAGTATTGGTTTGGGCGAGCTTGTTGTTGGACATACCAAGAAACTCCGGGGGCGTAGCAATAGCAGTGAAAGACGTTTCGGACGCAGACAGATTATTATCATCATCGTGGCATATGTGCATATTGGAACGATACATGACAACATATGGAAAGAACGACCAAACCTTAGACGAGATCTGGGAGGTCTTCATCGTCATCAGCGGCGGCAGCCTTGGACTTCCGTGCAGCGGCGGCGGGGGCAGCTTTCGTTTTCTTAGACCTCGACTTCTTCGCCGGCAGCCCCTTGGGCTCCTTCTGAGCGGCGAGGAGAGCGAAAACACGGGCGAGGGCAGCCTATGCAAAGGAAATGTCAGAACTGAAGAATGAAAGGAACAAGAAGCGAAAAACAGGAAGAAAGAAGAAATGCTTGAGATGTGAGCGCCAAAGAGTCGGATCCTCCGCGTCGAGCGACGAACGGGGCCCGATAGCGACATGGCGCGATATCCACCGAAGGTTTGATCGACCTCCGAATGGATGAGCGTTTATATTGCAAACATGTCCACGCCCAACTTTCATTCTGGTGTCCAGTGGGTTCTAACGAGAGTGCGGTTCCAAGCCAACAAAAACAAGAAAATTAAAGGAAAAGAACAAAGGGAGGGAAGAAGGCCAGGAGGACTGACGGCGCAGAGGTTGAAAAATAAATTCTATTCAGAAATGACATTGGCAAGTCGTAAGTAGAGGACTCAAAGTAAAGTCTAAAAAATGCAGTCAGTAAGACGTTCTGAGACAAGAGAGAGGCATGAGATCAGAGAAGCCGATGTTTTCTTTTCCCTCGACTGCGCGCAGACGCCGTGCACCGCCTATTCTACCCCAGAACGGGGCAGAGAGTACACCCCCTACAAAAGCAGGAGGGGCGCATGGCATCCGGCAACAGAGGAAGTATTCAACGAATGGATGAACTTATTTTCGTCGTGGAGATGGGGTCAGAGATTGAGGCTTACCTTAAGAAAGGAGGGCGAAGCAAGGCAGAGGCATATAATCTGAAAGGAAAAAAGTAGTTAGCCCACAATTTCAAATGAGAGGAGAATAAAAGAAAAAGAAAGATCAGAAAGATTTTTGGTAAAAGGTTGTCCACAAGAGGTTGATTGCTCTCGTTCGGAAGCAGAACTGAAAAGTTCGGTCATCACAGAGAGGGAGTTGGAAGGTATGCAGAGGAATGAAATCGAAATACGCACAAGAGGGAAGAGTGAGACGAAGGTTCATAGCCGCTAAAAATTTTTAATTTAAGCGCTGCCATTAATCACGTGGAGCTGCACAGCTCGGCCGACTTCGGCCGATGATGATTGTCCGCGTGACTGTCGGAGATTGAATCGTCTCGTATAAAATCCCTCCACTTCCCTCCACCGTCCGACCACCGTCTTCAAGCTTCAACCTTTCCAGCCGGTATGTATCGCGTTCTATTCGTGGCTTTGATGATACCTTTCCATTCTTCGAGTCGGTGACGATTTATCGATGATCCTCACTCGCAACATGCATCACCAACTGAGCCTTTTTTTCTTTTGCTTCTCGCATCTTCGAGTTATCCAGCTTTCTGACTATCTTTTTTTTTCTTCAGGGCATTGTATGTAGGTGAGGTGAGTATACCTTCCCTTCGGAACTTGTGACGAAGCAAGTTAGTGGGCGACAAGTCGATGGGCCCTATGCTAACACACACCACCCGCTGAAGTCTCATTCTGCATACGATGTCGTCTGTTCTGGCGAACTGAAGCTGTGCTTTGCCCAGGTTGATGCCGGATGGACTCTGGTGGTCGGACTGCCTCGGGTTACTTGTGAGTCGCGTTCCTACGTTCCCTCCTCAAGATGTACTTTATTATAAACAAGCATATGTCCGACCTTCATGAAGGACACATTTATCTCGTCTGAGGGCCCCTTTTCTCTTCTTATATCTTTCCTTCCGAGTATTCTTTTACTGACTATGTTTTTCTCAGTGTCCCGGTCCGTAGTGTTGCTGGTGGATGAGGATTTGGATTGCCATGTATCGTCTTTAACTTGTATGTAGTAGACTATTGAGTGTCCCGGTCCGTAGTGTTGCTGGTGGATGAGGATTTGGATTGCCATGTATCGTCTTTAACTTGTATGTAGTAGACTATTGAACTACTTTTGCTTTAAGATGGCCTCCATTACTGCTCATGCACTCATGGCTATACCTCGAGGTTGGTAGCACACAAAAAAATCTAAAATTGCGGCTGCGCCTAACGCGGCCTACATGCCGAATCAAAGTTCACATGGACGGCAGGGTCGGCCACCACCCTCCATAAACTGTGAGTCTTTGCTCGAATGGAAAGGAGAGTTTAAATCAGCTACCATGCCTTGAACTCAGCAGGCTTGAGCCTATCTGACTTCCCTGAGCTTCGGAAGATCACATTCCAGCTTTCCGGCAAGTAGATCCGAGGGCGGAGTTTGGGTCGGAGACGGACATGCGTAATTTTATAAGAAAGATATAAGAAAGAGATAAAGAGCGTGATATAACGAGAGTGATATAAAGAGAGTGTATAAAGAGGGTGATACATATTTTTCAATATAAACAATGCCGGACGCGACAATCAAGCCTGAGACCAAAGATTCGGCGAGCCATTCGAAACGGCGCCATAGCTTGGGACGTCACCCGGGACGACGACAGTCTCGGATGCATCCTGCGCCGGCTCGTGATCCAACAAGCGCGTGTAGCCGTCCCCTTTCCCGCGCACGAGAAGCCACCCCGCTGCGATGAACAGCCGAATGCCCGCACCGAACCCCAACGCCGCCGGCGCGCCAACCCTCTCAACAAACTGCCGCGCGACGAGCGCCCCCGCAAACAGCGCGCCCAGGGCGAGCATCTTATGGTCCCGGCTCGCGACCTTGCGGCGAAAAAACAGGTGCGGATCGGCCACGAGCTCGATCCAGATGGCGGTCAGCACGACTACAGTGTGTCAGTGGCCGGGTTCTGTGCACTGAAAGGAGGGCGTACCAGTGGTGCTGAAATGCGTGTTCAGGCGCTTGCTCATGACGCCCTGCAGCCCGAGGCTCGCGGCCATGAGCGCAAGGCCGGCGAACGTGAGCCCGTTCGTCCAGGTGGGCTCCCCGCGCGTGACGGCGATGCTGTTCTGCCCGCTCAGCTGGATGCAAATCCCGGCGATAAGGGTGAGGACAGCTTGAGCGACGGTGCCGGAGAAGAGCCAGCCCCGTGTATGTGGTCCGATGCGATCGCCGGGGCGGCCAATGAAGGCGCCGAGGTTGAACGCAATGAGGGACGTGAGGGCCTGCAGATCGGCGATAGAGACGACGATCTCGCGGAAATCTTTTACTCGCGCGAAGGCGAGTGCAAGCTACGTGCGCCCATAAATATTAGATCGAGGTGAAGATAAAATAAAAAACTTGCTTGTGCAAAATTACCCGTTTGGAAGCCACACCAGACGAAGACTGCGGTGAAGGAGATCGCATCGCTGAAGAATGAGTAAGATTCCGCGCTCAAAAAGCCAGCAAGAGATGCACATAAATCCTGTCATGAAGCAGTACGCCGCGAGCGGAGCTGTAGCATGGTCGGGATCGACATCCGATTGCAGAAAATTGCGCCACGATGCCCGGCTGGGGAGCTCTTTACGCAGAAGGGGCGCAGACGGCTGGTGCTCGGAACCCTGCGTCTGGTTGTTGGAGGCCATTTGCGATGGAGATGGTGAGAGGAAGGCTAGGCCAGATTTATATTAATTGAGTAATGAATGCGGCGCACCGGACGAGCATCTATGACCTTTCTAACACCGCCATGGGTAGGGGATTTATGCTAGAGGCAAGCAGGAAATCGGCGATAGAAATTGAGAACTGAGGTATCGAGCGGAGGTATTTTCCTGCAGAAGTATTGCGAGTATCTTGGAGATGTAAACCAGACGAAAAATCGTTACAAATGATTCGCCAAGAAGGACGAGATAATAAGCCCCAGTGTGTCTTGGAGCTTGAAGCTAGCGATGTAAAGCAGGACCCCGAGCTGGAAGCCAGCGCAAGTCCGTTCTGTCGAAAGAAACCAGGGAAAGAAAATCAACTGCGCGCTGTGCAATAACAAGTCTCTTGTCGTCAAGTCGTACGACTGTATCTTGGCATCTGTCAAGAGCGACGTTAAAACGGAAGAAAACCTGGTGCAGGAAGGCTTAGTGATGATATTTGCGGAGATACAGCGAACCTTGAAGCTTGCGCTGAGCAATTGGAGGCTCCTTAAAAGGATTCGTAGCACGAGGCCATCTAAGATAGGCAAAAAGTCTATGGGCGATCCTTAGCAATCACTTGACAGTCGTGCGAGATTTTTGTGCCTGAAAGACCGTGGTCTGGACAGTCGGGGACCGTGAAGAAATGGAATACCTTCTCTACTCGCACTGTCCCTCTCTTCAAAGAAAAATTGCAGCGCTTGACTGTCCAAGTTCATTCCAACTCGTACGTCCGAGCCGAGGTTTGGATCGGCGTTAACAAATGAACGGAACACAGATCGCAATTGCGCAAGATCAGAAGGGAATGATTATTTTGCCCTACTCGAAAAGATGTACAAGAAATGATTAGAGTCGCATGGAGTCAACATAGGTAGGTAAAAGAAGAAAACAAAGCGCAGCTGAGTCGAGTCCGTCGTCGATATCCTAACTGTTCAGATTTTGTTTCGCAGATGCACGTCGCTATCCGTCCTTGTCGTCCGCACGCCCAGCCTCGGAGCTCGACCTGCTCCCTGACTGCGCGCGCTTCCTCCCCCCACCACCGCTGCCGCTGCCGCTCCCGCCGCCGCCGCCGCCGCCGCCACCGCCCCCACGCTCCCACGACGTCCCACCCCTGGTCGAGCCCGGAGGCAGCCCCCCCGGCGGGCCCGACAAAAAGTCTAGCCAGTTGCTCGGGTCCTGCGGCGCGGCGACTTCATAATCGTCCGGGTTCAGGATTGAATTTATGAAATGGTCAATATTCCAGGAGGACGCACCCTGTGTGCCGTTGCCGTTGCTGCTGCTGTTGGTGTTGGGGCCCGGCGGCGCGTGCACGGGCCACTCGACGGCGAATGGATTGGGGTTCGCGGTGCGCTGCTGCGAGCGCACGAGCTGTTGGTACATGCCCGGGTCGTACTGTGCGCGGAAGGATTGCGGGGGGTTGTCGAAGAGCGGGGGGAAGAAGGCAGGGGACTGGGAGGGCACGCCATACCCGCCGCCGCCGCCACCGCCGCCGCGGTACTGCTGCATGGAGGGGAAGTTGTAGCCGCCCGATGTGGGAGGTGGGAGGGTGAGGTTGGTTTCTTCGTCTGAGGAGCGCTCGGTGACGCGCTGCTTTTTAGACGGGGGGTGCATGCCGTTGCCGTTGCCGTTGCCGTTGCCGTTGCCGGAGCGTGCAGAATGTCGGTCGCTGGAGGTGGGGATGACGTTCGACGTTGCACCAGGGAGTTTGCGGATGGATATGGGCGGGCTGGGAATCGCCATGCCGGCGCTGCCCCGTTCACGGTATTCCATCTATGACCGGTCAGTATCGGGTTGCGAAAAAAAACGAGAAAAGCATAATCATTGGGTGAAAAGCAAGACAAGACGGGAGGGGAAAAGATGAAAATATAAATTTCTTACACCACGACAGTCTCAAAGCCGCGATGCATCGTCCACGGCCGAAAGGAAAGTCTGGAGCTTCTATCGGTCTCAACTGTGACACACCGCGAAGGCGGCGCCCAAGCTGCGCCTTCAGCGCGGGTACACCTTTTCTCGACTCGATCGCGCCCACCTCCACCACTAAGAGCGGCGCCCGGGCCTCCCACCAACCGCCGGCTCTCGAACCTCACCGGCTCCGCGCACGTACATCATCCCCCAAGCGCGACGAGTCGCAAGCCCGTGCCCGACGCAGTCATCAAGCTAAGGGCACGGCGGGATTCAGTAAAAAAAAAGGTGGTCCTAGCCGCATGGCCACCTCGTACGGCCCCTTGCAACGCGAGACGGGTCTCCGCCGCATGGCCACTGACCACCAAAGACGGAAGGGCCCGGCGGGATTCATTTTAAAAAAAGGAACAGACTGGCGAGATAGAAAAAGAAATGGACTGACATCGTCCTTGCTTATCTTTGACTTTGTGCGCTTGGGTGGCGGGGGCGCGACCTCTTCCTCGTCCGCGTCTTCATCATCGTCTCCTTCCGCGTCGGCTATTTTGGCGCCAGCACCGGAAAAGTCCGCAGGACCGCGGGTGTCTCGCTCGCCGTCGTACTAAGGGGCGTCAGGGGCGAGAAAAAACAAGGAAAAGGACAGCCAACCTGGACATGGCGGCCGACTATTTCACGTATATCGGTCGAACAATATTGGTACAGCTTATGGTGATGGCCAGGACGCTCCTCTGGATAAAAATAGAACATGGTCAGTGCGCGGACGGCGACAACGGGGTGCGCTGGCACCGACCAAATATGATAACTGCAACGTCGACGGAGCAGAGGACACCGAGCTCATAGGCCTTCTTGAAGAGACCGTTTTTGCGCTACAGGGTCGAGGTCAGGACGGATGCCAAGCCAAAAAGTACACAAAAATAGCGGAAAGGCCACTGATTTGAACACATGCCTTCAAAAATGTTACCGAACGGTTTCTCTCGTGCTAAAGATACAGGCGTAAGCGAGTGGTTCGAGCGCGGTATAATTGGGCGCCGCCGACAAGTAAAAATTGTCGGCCAGCGTGACGGCGCCTTCGGAGACGTAACAGGGACCTCTGCTCACCGTAATGGGCTGGATTTCAATCTTTCTGCGACCCATGGCTGGCGAGGACGAGTGGGCAAGGGCAGAGGCGGGGGGGAAGCCTGGGTTGGGTCCTGAGGTGGGTTTTGCTTGCTGAAGCCGGCAGTGAGCCGGTGATCACTTGGGCTTGTCTCCATTGGCTCCTTTTCTTTCTCCCGCCCGTCCGCAGCATCTGATCATCTCATAGATCTCTCTATTCACCGCGGTGGCGTCTCCCCTGCTTCGATCACTTTCTTCTCACCTGCCACCTCACCTGGCTCTCAAATGTCATTCTCCGTCCCTTGTCTTCCTTGTCTCCGTCTTTTCCGTCGATTCCTCCTCGATTCTCACGGCATGCCGGCCCTCTGCCGTCTGCTGCCGGCCGCAATTAAAGCTCCGCGACACTGGTTGCATGCGGTGTTCACCCAAACGGAGATGAAGAGACCGCCTCGAAATCAATGATGCTCTCATATGTCATTTTTCCTTTGGGATAACGTATGGTTACCCCGCTCAAGTCAACTGGACGGCTTACTTCCATTCGTCCGGTTGCCTGCGGTAACCTCAAGGCCATTGGATAAAGTCAAACGAAGCGAGCAGTGGGAACTGAAAGGCAATTAACATGGCAGTTCAACGACTTGGCATTTTTCGGTCTTTCTCACTGGCTTTGTTCTCCATTGGCCATCCATCGACTGGCAAGGGGATGAACGGAGGATCGATTGATTCAACGGACAGAAGCCTCATGATCATATTGCTGTGGAAAGCTAGATTCCTTGTCTGTTCGTATGTCGTAACTGCTGGTCCGTCGGCCAGCGTGAGTGGATGGAATAATTTCCTGACATTCGGATCGCCGTAGGTTCACACTAGTACACACTTCCCCGTCGATTTGGCTAAATACTTACTCCCCCTCGGGAACTGCCTGGTCAAATCACGGAGATTCTGTCGAGCTTCGAAGCGCTATAGAATTCCACTGATTGATTTCGGGGCCCACGTTGTACTTGCATTCAACAAAGTGGGAAGTGCCACAATCCACACTCTGAGCCGTTCCATCCTTGCGGTCATCCCTGGTTTTCGGCGATGACGGACGACAGTCACCGGCAAAATTACGAAGGCGGTGGTAAGCGCCCCAAAATTACTACCTCTCGATGCGAGCTATCGCTATCTGTCGACGTCGTGGTCGACAGCTGGCTTAAGTGCTATCCTCGGCACAGCGCCCAGGCTTCGACAGATTATCACGCTGGATCTTCGTTGAAATTCGATGCACCAGGCTGTAGAGAATTGCTGATTAACAACGGATGGCAGGATCAATCAAATCTTAATGAACGGGATTTCCCAAATTTCTGGCCCGCTAGCGGATGAAAATTATTCAAAGGGTACGCGTTGGCGAAGGGTCAGATTTTATTTGCATCGATTCAGCGCAATTAACGGCCCCGCAGGGCGGATATCTCCTGAGAATACCTCGCGTGCCTGTCCGCAGCGCACCGATGTCGCGCGCCAACTCAAAAAAGTGGCCGAATACGATTCTTTTGCGTCCTGGAATATTCGACCATCCAGCGCAACTAACAGCCGCTCACCTCGGACGGTTGTCCGCAGCGCATCGATGTCTCGTTCCAACTCGAAAAAGTGGCCGAGTCCTATTCTTTTTGCGTTCTGGAATAGTCAACCATCCAGCGCAACTAACAGCCGCTCACCTCGGACGGTGTGCCTGGCCGCAGCGCACCGATGTCTCGCGCCAATTCGAAAAAGTCGCCGAGTGTTATTCTTTTTTCGTCCTGGAATAGTCAACCATCCAGCGCAACCAACGGCCGCTCGCCCCGGACGATTTACTGTTCAGAAGAAATCGCATCCCCGCGCCTGCCCCTTTTTTACCGAGGGTAAAAGGAGACTCGAGCCGAATGCGAGATGGAGGTGAGCTTCGGCGTCTTTCCTTCCCCATTTTCTTTCTCGTTTTTCGCCGGACGTATTTTGTTCCAGATTCTAAACCTCACTAGGAACTTAGTACTACCCACCGGGGACCCGCACTTCCGCCATGGACCGTCGGTAGATAAACAAACCATTGCCTACCCGTAGTCGGGAGTCAAGGAAGTTGTAAACCTGTCCACGTATGGCCAGTCAACATTTCGCCGGGCACCAAAACCGCTCGCACGCGCCGGCGATAACGCGCGCTGGATGGACCGTGCGTGTATCACCTGGATGGCGGTAGGCTGTCACGATGGATTCCACGTTTGTGTGGATTGCTCCCGCCAGAATCGATCTCCATTTCCAATTCAACCTCGGCGCGCATCAATAGATCCCCTCGTTTTTTTTGTCTCCGGGCAACCTTATTTGCGGGACGAGTTATGCCGGCATGTCAGACGTGTGTATAGAGGCAGGGCCTTACCTGGGAACAGGCGAAGATGTATAGGCTGGCTGTTCTCATGATCATGGAACTACGGTTGATGAGGACATTCACGGGAGGTGCGAGGAACTCTTTGGGCTATACAGAACGGACTATTACTTGCCTCACCCCTATAGCCAGACACAAAGCATCTCCATCGAGAACAAGGTGTGAGTCTATATTGAGGCCCGGGACACACTCATATTTATATGGAACAGCAAGAACGATGATCCCAATATCCGAGCGAACTCGAGTGCCCTGGTCGGAGACTGAGCGATGAGCGATGAGCAGTTGTTCTTCACACGAGTCCGGAGTACCACAAATCCCGTCGTGCAGGCTTGGCATTTCTGGCGTCAGTAACAGTTCCGAGTCACAGGATGGAAGGCACCCAGAAGAGAGAAAACGCGGTAGAACATGATCCACGATGTTTTCGATCTATCATGCAACCGGGCCCCCAGATCCCAGACCATGGTCGCTGCTCAGCGACTTGTAGCGGCCTGGAGATCTACCTTTACGAGATGAAATATTCAAGGGTGGAAAGAGGGTCCCATCATACGGCCAAGTCAATTATCTTGTTCGCGTCCCGCCTCTCACATTTATTCCCCTGGCCAGGTCCGCCCTGCTCCCATACGCCGACCGGGAATTGGTACCGCCAAAAAAATGGCTCAGCATTGGCCCGCCTCAAAGAAAATCAGGTGTCTGGTAAAACCCACGGGCGAAGCCTCCCACCCTCTTCCACCCTTTCTCCGCTGCGTTGTACTGTTTCCGTGAGAATCATGACGTCGCGCTCACTTATCGCCACAGGTTGACGCTGCAGAATGCTGCCCATTCGACCATGGCGACCACGTTGGCGGTGCGCCGGGACAATAGGTGCCGCCTGCGAGCAGCAGCGCGGGGGTGCCGGCATTCCGCATCTAAATACGATTTGATCCTGGAGGCTCGTCAATTGGTCGACAGCTCGCGCGCACTGAGAGACAAGCCCAGTCTCGGCGGCGGATTACTGTTCCCGAGCGCCGTGGAATCAGGCCAGAAAAGGCTGGAATTGGCTTGTCAGAGGAACTTCCTTGTCAGTATCCGAAGCAAAGGAATTAAGACCATTGGACGATTGCTGAAGTTTAGGATGCCTGGAAAAAAAGGAGGGTTGGATGTAAACGAGGCTCCAGAGCTTATTGTCCGGCACCCACATGCAGAAGCGCAAAGTGCTCATGAACACCAGGAATTTTCCGGCTGACAGACGACAGACGACTTGCATTGAACATTTATTAAGCTCTCGTTGACATTCAATTTGGGCCTAGGCCATGATTTGCGTTGCACACGCTCGGAATACCCCATGATCTCTGTCTTCGTATGACGACATGTACACCGTTGGCGGTTCGTTGACGCAAAACACGAAGTGAGCTGAATCAGCACTGGGGTCGTCAAGTGCCGCGAAATTCACGCAGATGGATCACTATGTTTTATAGTAATTTTCCCCATGAAAGTTCCTGAATTTCGTGCAATTTCCATGAATTTCATGCAGCAAAAACTACATGAACTTCGCGTAGAAAAAGTTAGCTTTAACGATAAAAAAGTACCATCTTTCGACGTGAATTGTACAAGACGAGCGCGTGGTTAATACATCCATTCACTGAGCATTATACGGAGAATCACACGAAAAGGTGATGAAATGCCATGCAATTTTTCATGAAAAATACAATCAAGTAACTACGTGCTAACAAGCATTTCAGGGTTGTAACGTCGTTCTGATCTTCCTTGCAGATATATACTCTCGGAAAGGTTTCGTTGGCCTCTCCTTCACGACAGTTGAACAAAGGGAAGAAAAGATTGTACTCACTAGAGTGGTATCCACGAATGGCTGATCAACTGTCCCACACCGCCGGGTTCACCGCCGCAGTCTGAGCTATGTGAGATAAGTATGAATCAACAGAGAACAAGACTCGCACCACTGTGTGCCCGGCAATCGTTTCTCTCACAGCCCGCACAACTGTCAATACTGTGAAGCCAGACTCTGAGAGGGGCTGTCAGCCCAAGCTGCCACAGATGCTGGCATAACTCACAGACAACGGCGATGGGCCCAGAAACATCTGTTCAGCTGGTAGACGATGCAATTGGTGGTGGGGGTTCGAGTCGAAGAGAGCGTGTGAGAGAGTGTGGAGCTGTGGGTCTTCATATATCAAGTCTTGGAGTAATGCCGTCACAACGGTTTAGGGCAGGCTTTCGCAAGTCTTGAAACGACCTAGTGGCACTTGCACGACAGATTTTCATGATAGTTGATCTAAAATGTAATCGCGGTCAAAGTGAGGAAGTCACCATCATGTATTGTGGAAGATGTCTTTTGAATTTCAAAGTGGATACCAGGTACGCGAAACCATTTTCACGCACATAGATAGTGAGTCGTTGAATTCACTACCCGGGTGCATGAATTTCGCGGTGTTTGACAACCCCAGTGCAGGGTGTCGGCTTCGCACGATGCGGAGAGGCGTACGGCGTGTGGGAGTAGCATCGATTATCGGGATTCATATTATCGGATGTCCAGCTTCCATTAATGGTTAAATGCACATGTAATCGACTGGGGCAGGGGTGGATCATCCAGGCTGGAACAGGTATTGCCGACTATTGCACGACGGCCAAGGCAGATAGTGTTCAACCACATCCGACTGACTTGTTTTTCCATACCGGGCAGCGATTCTCCTTGCACGGCCTGCCGCTGTGGGCAGATGCATAGATGCAGCTTCTCGAAATTTCTCGGGGTTTTCTTCTTCTTGACCCTTCCTTGCCTTCTTCCAGTTGAACTTGACTGGGAAGTTGATTTGACCAAAGATGAAACATAAATCCATAGACAACGGCTAACTTGGCGCCGGCGCTGAAGACTTCCTTGGGGATTCCCAGTGTCACCCTACACTGGAAGAATAATAGATACATAATTCCGTTTGACTTGGTTTGTAGCAAAGCCGGATGTTCGGTCCGATTCCCGTTTTATCGGCCTCAGTCTATGTCGGATCTATTCGGGCCTAATGAATTCCTGACTCGTTTCCAAATTCTATACCTTGTCCCTCACAAGCATGTCCATCCATGGACTCGCAACGTCTGAGTCGACGACAGGCCCATCCCACTTCGATATTGTCAAAGTCATACGGCCCAACATTCTTGCCCTCCACCCATATCGATGTGCGCGGGACGACTACCAGGATGGTATTCTACTGGACGCCAATGAAAACGCGTTAGGCCACTCGATAACGCGTTCAGGAGGCACAGAAGACTCTGTTCTCGATCTGGATCTCCACCGCTACCCTGACCCGGCCCAAAACACAATCAAGGAGCGTATCGCATCCCTTCGTTCCCTACCAGGAGTCGACCACATTTTTCTCGGTGTGGGTTCAGACGAAATCATCGACCTCCTCATGCGTGTTTGCGTGGCCCCAGGAAAGGACAAGATATTAATTACCCCTCCGACGTACGGGATGTACAGCGTATGCGCTCAGATCAACGACATTGCTGTAGTCAAATCTCCTTTGGAGTTGACTGGTACGGCCGGAGAGGGAGGTGAATCCGGACGTTTCAGCGTTCGCGTGTCGGAGGTTCGAGCGCTTGCGCATAAATATAATGGTCTGCTGAAGTCCGCCGTAGATTCAAAATGCCGTTGACGCCGATCCATCAATCAAACTGATATTTCTGTGCTCTCCGGGTAACCCGACAGGGACGCTGATACCATTGGCCTCAATTCGTGCGATCCTGGACTACCCAAATTTCACGGGTATTGTTGTGGTAGATGAAGCCTACATTGATTTTGCCTCCGAAGACGCTAGTGCCGTCTCTCTCGTCAATAACTATGCCAACATTGTTGTGATGCAGACTCTTAGCAAGAGTTTTGGGCTCGCAGGGGTCAGGTAAATATTTTTCTAGCGCCGTAATCTCCAGCCTAATTAAGCTCCACCAAGATTGGGCGTCGCACTCGCGCAGCCACCGCTGATCCAGGTCCTCACAAACACCAAAGCTCCGTACAACATATCAACGCCCACCGCCCACATCGCCCTTTCAGCGCTCGCTCCTGCGTCAATCACGGAGATGCGCAGAAAAATTGGGACCCTTGTAGAGTCGCGCAAGACTCTCCTTGCGGAACTCGTCGGGCTTGCATCGCTGGGTGTTAGCAATGCCATCGGCGGCAACGACGCCAACTTCGTGGTTGTGCCGATCCTGGGGGCGGACGGGAAGCCAGACAATACACGCGCACAGCGTCTGTACCGCTCCTTGGCGGAGGAGAACGGGGTGGTGGTACGGTATCGCGGCAGTGAGCCCGGTTGTGAGGGATGTGTGAGGATCACGATTGGCACAGCTGAGGAGAACAGGATGGCCATAACTAAAATACGCGAAGTATTATCTGCGATCTAGAACAGTTAGATTTAGAATGCAATACATAAAGTAGAAGGGTACTGTAAGGAAGGCTTCACAAGTGATTGGAGTTGGTAAGAGTTGGTAGCGTGTAAACACCGAGTCTTGAGCTTATGTTATTCCTTTGACCCCGGCCAGAAGCACGAGGGGTGCACGTTATCGTTTTCCATGGTGCGATGGAACGTACTTTGAAGAATAATGAAAACAGTGGATCCTCGAGGTCTGGAGGGAAGATGGGGGCACTGGAAAGAGCGCGGATTTAAGCATAGAAAGTGAACTAGATATCCCCGCTTAACCCTGTTAACAATCAACGGAAGGACTCTTGGAGTGATAGCGGTTAGCGCCCGCGGCGTCAGAAAGCTGAAGCACTGAGGGCAAACTGAAGACTATGAGCGCGGATGAAATCGAGTCGAGGTAAAACTCAGACGAAGCGGCCGAAGATGTTGAGCAGAAGTGCTTTCTGAGGCTCGGCGTCGGTTCAGGCAATTCACTTTGAGGCAGAGTTCTGGCGCCAGAAGCGATGTTGTGGGAGTACGGCGTACAATGACGCACAGGAAACAAATCACCTCGATGGCTCAGCAGCGTTCTTGCGACAAAAAACGGCACGACCCGTGCTAGGATTATTCTTGCCCCAGTCGTGGCCAAGGACGGGAATTAAACCTTGATTAAACCACACAAAATATTCACCATAGTCTTGTCTCTTTCATCAAAGATAAAAGGACATCAAGCCGACGCTGGCTCCAAAGGAGATCAAAGGAGAGATGACCGCCATTTGGCGAAATGCCCCACTTGTTCCGGCGCTGGGACTCGGACTAGGGGAAGTACTGCTGGTGGGTCCACCCGCAGATGAGGTTGATGTAGAGTTCCCGTCCGGAGTCGTCACGCTTGTAATACGTCAACTACAAGTTCGAAACAACATTGACAAAAGACTAACACAAAGTTGTCTAGCCAGAAGAAAAAATTGTTGTCGTTCCCGAGAGTGGTGTTCCGCGTAGGAGATAACCCTTTGATGGATAGACTGATATTGTGATCCACCGTGGGGTCCAGGTTGGACTGAGAAAAGAGGGTGTAGCATAGCAATGGTCCCCAAGGACGGACCCCATCGATGTCCGTTGACTTTCCATCCAGAGTAACCGTGTACACGTTGCTGATATCATCGAGGAGCGCATTCATGTAGATGGCGGAGCCTAATAATATACCTTGAGTGTGTTCGTTCGGGACTCGACTGTTCAACAAACCTTTGAATTTCATCGACAGGGTACTGTTTTGTGTCTGTAGGATGTGGGCCCCAGAACTGCAGTTTTGAGCTCCATTGAAGAAGCAGCCGGGTTGGCCACCTAAAACTTGGCCATTTCCGTCGAATGCACACGGCAAGGCACGCCCGCCATCGCTGTACTGGATGGAGGGGTCGTTGTCGTCGATAGTAGCATTTTGATCAGCGAGAACCACGTAAATAAACGAGAGGAGGAATACGAGGATTGAACGCATTGTGCAGCGAGCTAGAGCGTAAAGAGAGAAAAGAGCGACAAGTTTGAGGACAAGACAAGAGGCGACAGATCTCTGGATCGACTACATTGATCCGAAGCCCCCCCCCCCCTCCCCCCAGATTTGGAAGTAAGTCCGAAAGGTGATTGCACCATGAAATCCTAGCAATGAGGGACAATTAGACGCGGATAAATAGTATATTGAGGCATTGGAATGTCCCTGTCCCTTTGCAGAGTACATAGATTGTAGTACTTTCTTAAATTTGTGGGTTGGTCAACATGCCCGAAAAATCCGAAGATCTTCGGACCAATGATCCAGTTGATCCAGCCAACCACAAACGGTGCACGTGACTGCCACGCGAGTTGATCAATGTGGCCGATCCAGAGATCTGTCGCCTCTTGGGACAAGATGCGATGCGGCAAACAAATGATCGGAGGTTCACTGGCAACGGCGATCACTGTCCTGCCACCCAACTTCCAGCCTCCAGGATATTTCCAGCCCAGGTACGCGTCTTGTGGATTCTCTTTCATGCTAATATGCATGTTTGCAGACGTTGGTGGTTCACTTTAACTGCATTTTTGTGGCAGGAACATTCAGACCACTGGCCAATTTTCTCTCTGTCTGCGTGCGCTCACAAATCTGAAGGGAGTACGATGCCGCCCATCGCGACTCTCCCCCCCGAGCTCTTTGACATCATTATCGGACAGGCCCAGTACGACATCCGCATCCTCTCAATCTGTGGGCTCGTGTGCAGATCTTGGCTGGCTGCCAGTCGACATAATATCTTCACGGGGAAACCAGTTTCTCTTCGATCTGGAAATGTGCATGTATTCATTTCGCTCGTCACTCACCCTTTATCCACAATTCGACCATACATTCAGTCCATGGAGCTCTTAGGTTCCAACCCAACCCACGGATCCTTTAATTCGGACTGGCTTGACGCCGTGATCGGCGTTCTTGCGTCCTTGCCATGTGTCAGCGAAATCCAAATCCAAAATATAGAATGGGGGCGCATGAACCCCGCTACAAGATCCTCTCTTTTGGCCGGATTTCAGTCTCTCTCACATCTTGAGATCCGAGCAGCCCAGTTCGACTCTGTGTCACACCTTGTGCAGCTTGTCTGCTCCAAACCTCTCCTTCAGATTCTGAGCGTCGATGATCTTGGATGGGATGATCCTTCCTTCGATCCCGCCCAGCCCGTTCCTGTCGCGTTGCACAGTCTTCGCCTAAGTAACTGCTACAAGCGGGACATCCTAGATTGGCTTGCATCGCATCATTCACTCCCGCAAATCCAGCACATCCAGCTAGGCTCCGTATATCCCGAAGACACCCATTCAATCGGTCGTTTTTTGGGCCGCCTCGGGTCACATCTCTTGACTCTTCAGCTAGAATTCTCGTCTCTGGACGCCGGCGGCGATGCAGGTATTTAACTGCATTCTATAGCTCAAAATATCGATTTGAACCTTATAATATTCACAGAGGATTTCTGTTCGCGTGTCGATTTGGCCCATAATTCGGCTCTGCACACAATCATACTGGATAAATTCATCAACTATTCGGTGTACCAGTTCAGCAGTGCTGTCGCGTGGATTCCAGAAATTTTATCGCAGGTGCCAAATCTCAAGGAAGTTTCGTTTGGGGTGGCGATTCGTGACCTTGGGGAGCTTAACCCAGAGGAAGACCCGATCGATTGGACCGCCTTGGACCGCCTATTTTGCCATCCGCGCTTCCTACACCTTCGGACGGTGCGGTTCTGGGTTTTTGGTATCGTCGCGCTTGACGCTGCGAGTAATGTCATCGCCCGCTGTTTGCCGCGCAGCAGTGGGCGAAGAATGCTCCGCTTTCACCGCGGAGTACCTCACGTGGTTGAGGTGTGAAATAATTACACTGCTTTCACCGCGAATTGAGGTACGAAGTAAACTATATTATCGCAACTTATTACTGGCCCGTGGATCCCTTCTGTGCACCGGCCTTCGGGGCCATACACTTGGCTACCAGCGGCGTATCCGTCCATGTTCCGCTGTTGTTCACAGGCAGCTCCGACAGCACATATCCCGTGAAAAAGTTTCCCGCAGCCTACAAGTATTTTCTTTTAGCTCAGATGCGGAACGTGGGCACACAAAAACACTCACCCAACCGACGTATCCGAGGAACACTAGACAACAAGTTAGCCGGAATGTTTTTTAACGGCAACACCCAAGTGCTTACCATCGCTGTTTTGCGCCTGGAAGGCTATCTGCTGACACATTAAGGTCAGGCAAGACGTAGTGTTGTATCCACCGCCAGTCTCAGTGTTGAATGCCTGTCTGCCGTTGCATCGTAGCCACTGCGCCAACGGAGCCCAGGCTTCGGCAATATTGTTGGTGGTGCATTCGCTGTATTGCGTACATGTGAGCCTTTTTGCGTTCCAAAACCGACGAAAGAATACGTACGGGTTGGTCCCGGAATTGTCAAAGTCAAGATATCTATTTTTGAACTGATTGAGAAGTTTAATCGACACACATGTACAGGTGAACCTACTTGTGCACGTCAAATATGAGGTTTGTGGTGCTGCCGTCCAGATTCACGACTTTCTTGAGGGCTAAACCAGGGTCAGCGTGTTGCGATGTTCACTTTCGATGTACTTGCCATCCGCAGATCCGTTCGAAACAAATGTGGCCGCTGACGTCCAGTTGTTCCCGGGAAGCAAGATAATTTGCGTCGTGGCTCTGTGACAGTTTATGAGGGACACCGATGCATAAATTGCGCGACGACTTGCCCGGCTTTACGAATGGCGGTAACGGCAGCCTGGACGGAGGCAGCCCAGAGATTGATGTCCGGAACGTCGTGCGGTTCGTTCATTCTACATATTTCGTTAGTTCTGAATGCAAAGGTAAGAAGAGAGTCTGCTCACATCCCGAATATAATTTTTGGATTGTCCTTATACATTGCTGCAATCTCGCCCCACGTCGCTGCAAATTGCGCATTTGTCGGTCCTCCCTGGCCGATAATCTGGAACGAGGTTGAGTTTTTTAATTTATTTGCTGCCCAAATACACCGACGTACCCCCTTTTCCCATCGAGCATAGTTGTGCATGTCGATGATGCAGAATGCACCCGTGGCCAGACACGCCTATTGACAAAATTTCTGAGGGACGGTATGAGCACGAGGAAGGGGATAGGAACCTGAACAAGGGCATCGTATTTGACCTGAAAATCTTCTCAGTATCACAGTATGTGGAAACACGAGAATGGTACTCACCATGTTGTCTGCATTTATAGGATCGCCGAGGACGTAGTTGGTAAAAAATTGCCAAGCGACGGGAAGGCGGAAGGTATTATAACCATCGTCGTTCACGAAATGTGTCATCTGCCCAGCACCGTCCGCACCTATATTCAGTGTAAGCGGTTTCTGGCTCTGGCAGCAAGAGAAACCGACCAAAATATTGGGTCAAAGGCGGGAAGGCTGCCCCAGGAGAGCAGCTTCCATCGGAGTTACAGCCAAAATCAAACCCTTGGGGTGGGTTAATTCTTATCCAAAGATCATATTGCTTCTTTCACCTGCAATATTGACGCCGCTAAACGGATGTAACGGCGAGTCACAATCTCAAGGGGAAAAAAATCTCACGTGAATTTCAAAGTCCCAGAGCCCGGCGCGGGTGAATTGGGAGCACATGAGGCTGCTGACCCCCCTGCAGTCGATGTTGAAGCCACGGTTGTGGAAGAAATCGTCGTGCGCGTCGAAGTTGGGGTCGTGATTGGGGTCGTGGATGTGGATCGAATTGTCGTGGAGGACGTGGATCGAAGTGTTGTTGAAGGCATGGATACAATTGTGGTAGAAGCTGCAGTGGAAGGGATACACTGAGAGTAGACTGCGGAGTTGTGTCACGAGAAAACTATTGAGAAGGACGTGCGACTTGCAGTCATTCAAAGAGGTGCAAACTGATCCTGTCTCGCAAGTTGTAGGTCCAACCCAGCCCTGACTTGAACAATGAAAAGATGTTGTAAGAGTATCTGATATACGGACCTGTCCACCACCTCCGGATGATATTATCTAGTCAGCTCGCTGATGGAGGTGAAGCAGCTCACATTGGGACCATACGGTGGCCTGTCCTCGAGCATAGGCAAAAAGTGACAACAGAGCGAGGGGAAACACTGCTTTGTAGGCCATCGTTGACGTCTTTGAACAGAAGCTTAACTTTGGGCTTAAATATGTGCAGACGATGAGACTATGGGAGAGCCGAAGTCTCACCGAGCTAACTGGCGGTCACCCGGGCAGTACCTTGTGTCGAAAATTTTGTCCCGGACATGACAATTCGCATGCAGTTCCAGCGATTGTGTCGCACGTGAAGTGCAGCCGGATTATATTCGCGTCAACGTCGGGTACCGTGGTGAGACCAAGTAGGTTCAATGCAGACATTGGTGGGTCAGATTTTTGACGCGCTTGGCGAGTTCCAGTAGAATAGCTAGTGACCACAACCTCTGACAGCAAACCTGGGACGCCAACGGGCCGTCGACGGGGTGCCGGTCAGATTTCAAGCCACGTATTAGTGACTCGCTGGTGCTGTGATAAGATGTTCTACTGAAATTGAAGGCCCTTGAAGAAGAGAGTTTGCCTTTTTCAAGATGTTTCGCTTCAAGATGGTCATCATGGCGGTAGTTGAACCAAAGCAGTGTGTGCGCCTATTTGGGCGCTTATCCGTCCGTTAAAGGAGATGTATCACTGGCAGGCGTCAATCCTTTCTCCTGCACCTCCATCTTCAGACTTCCAGATGTCCACTTTTCCGCAGGAACTGTACGACATCGTCATATCTCTATGCGACCAACGGTCTCTTCCTTCCTGCAGCCTTGTCTGCAGAAACTGGGTCCCATCTAGCCGAATCCGGCTCTTCGCAAACCTCCGCCCCCTCATCATTTCCCCATTGTCTCTTCCACAAGCTCTCTTGCTGGTGGACAGTCCCATCTCTACTATATCCCCATACATCGGATCTTTGGTCCTGAAAGACTGGGTCGAAGGGCCATCGAGTTCAAGTTCCAAGTCATTTTACGCGCTCCTGCCCCGCATCACGGGACGCATGGTCGCTGTTGAATCCCTGACGTTCGACGGGACTGACTGGGAGGAAATGGCTCACGGGGCTCTCAATTTCCTTGTGTATTACTTCAAGGATACCTTGAAAGCGCTTGAATTGCGAGATTGTACCTGCCGTACATTCCGTAGTCTTGTCGACCTTGCTTGTTCTTTTCCCTTCCTGGAAAGACTGTCGCTTCATCGACTGGTCCGTCTCGATCCCACGGCTTTTACGGCGACGTCCCAATCCCCTCCTGCCCCTTTTCAATTACGCAGCATTCACGCCCTTGGGTATATAAAAAAGGAGCTCGTTCGGTGGATCATTCAAAGCAATCTTGATATTGAAGTGGTTACATTTGGGCCCATTCTTCCGGGGGAAGTCCATGCCGTTGGAACGTTTTTGAGGACTCTGAAGAAAAACCTCAAGCATATTACGCTCAGCGGTGAATCCACACCCAGTGCGTTTTTCCCTGATATTCACAGCATAATTGATATATACATATATACACTTCTAGATCTACATCGCGAAATAAGCCTCAAGCACAACCGGCAATTATCCTCTATCCATTTTGCGAATCTTATGCTGCATCGTGGCACTGAAGGACGAGCCAGCCAGAGCTGGTTCATTCATCTCCTTCAAGGGATACAATCTTCCACTCTTCGGAGCCTCCAATTGAGCGTCTGCGTGCACTCGAAGAGTGCTGAAACGCTAGAGATCATCGATTGGCTCGCTCTGAGAACATGTCTCGACAAGCCGCAGTTTGTATGCCTGACCTCTCTGACGTTCACGTTTTCTATGTCGGGTCACAAGGATGCAGAAGGAGGGCAGTGGTGGGATGGGTACGTGGAGATGGCGGAGAAATTTGTGCAAGAGCGTCTACCACAGTTCCAGGATACATCAATTCTGCGTTTCGACTTTCGGCGCCCTGTGGATGGAGATGTAGTCAACTTCGATGAAGACATGTAATGCGCTCAGAGATTCGTATCTTCAAACGCTCATTACATTTCGAACTACAGTGTTCAAAATCACATCGACTCTTAATGTTCGAGTTCATGTTCAACGAGTGCCCTGAACTGTTCCGACCGCAATTCAATTTTACACTTGAATGGCCGTGGATGGCTGTTAAGTAGCAGAATTGCCGTAAGTTTCCCGCTTGATGATAGCAAAACGGCAGACAGACCTGATAAATCCATTATACTCAATCACTGGTTCAACGACCTTTCCTTGCTCGTCGACAAACTTCGATATGCGGAACATGCAGAGCATGGTAGCAATGGCAATGAACACACTGTTCTCCGCAATGTGCATTCCGGGGCATATCCTATATATTGGTGGGTGAGGACGGTTGAAAATGTTGCACATGATTAGTCCTTGACTCGCCTGCGTCCAAAACCAAATGCAGCAGCGACAGTTGAATTAGCTTCGTCGCCGCCTGTCAGATACCTCTCCGGACGGAATTCAGACGGTTCCGGGAAGATTTGTTCATCGTGGAGAATAGCCCTAGAAAATGTTAAATCTGAGTATAACTATGGACAGGATTCATGAGGCTCACCAAACATTCGCCCATACGATAGATCCCTGTTAAATGAATGTAGGCGAAGTTGAACAATACTCGTGCAGCATGCCTTTTCAATAGGGTAACCTCTGTATTCGTCGTCCTGGGTCACAACATGCGGAAGGCCTGACCGAGGTATACAAAGTTCAACAGTAATCTGAAGACCTCGGGACTCACCAAGCGGAACACTAGGATTCCATCTCCATACCTCTTTAACAATGGCAGAAATATACGGAAGCTGAGCCCTGTCTGCGAATGTCGGGAGTCGAGTAGGTGTTGCATCCTGCGAAGAGTAGGAATAGCTCAAATGGGCATCTATCTCCCTCTGTGCTCGATCTTGCACTTCGGGATTCACCGCCATGGCAAGTATGAACGACGTCAGCGCGGAAGGTGTCTGTATTTGATTTGAATTTGATTTGAGCGCATCGAGTTTGTTGTCACTTACTGTCTCTGCCCCGCCTAGTCATAAATTATAAATGTATCAGTTTCAGTTCAGAAAACAGTGGATGTTTATTACCCGAGTACAAAGCCGCTGCGAATGCTTGTACCAATTCTTCCTCTTCTGCGGTTTCCTGTCCATTTTTCTCTTCCAGATAACTGAGCAGAAATGACGGATTCGGACGTCCGGTGCTCTAGAAAAAAATGAAGCCAAGAACGGAAGTGTAGGAATACTGCTCACGATTTCTCTTTTGACAAAGTGATACGGTATGTCGAAAAGTTTATCGAGGTCTGCCCGCATGCGTTGTGCTTCCCGCTGGAATGAGGCCCCCGGAAGCCAAGACGGAAGAAGTTTGACTGTGACATATTAGGTTGTCGAATGGGAACACCAGTAATCTTTCTTACGAGCTGGAAAACTGTCGACCCACCACCTTCCTGGCTCTGATGCGACTGAAAATCCCCGCATGGCATCTTCAGCAATTTTAACAAGGCCAAGAGGGTCTCCTAAATCGGATGGATATCCATACGCCAGGACAAGAATCAAGGAAGATGTGCAGCTATGGGTGTTCTCTCAGAGATTGACAATGCATAAATGAGTGACTTACTCCCGTGCGTGAGCGTCGAAATTATCAGGGTCAGACAAGATCTTCCGCAAAAGCCTTCTGCAGGTTAGGAATATGTAAATGAATGAAACCTTCGAACCTTTTGTTCTCTCGCTCTTGTATCTGAAGAAGGGTAGCTTCGGAGCAAGCTCTGGGGCCCATGAATTGATGGAACAGTCGGCGAAGCTCGCGAAAACGGGGATTGTTGGAGGCCTGCGCGTAGCCTAATCCACGCGCCCACCCCACTCTGAGGATTGATTTACGGACGTCGAACTTGAGATGATACCGTACTTACAGTTCACCAGCCATTGTCGCCGTTGGCCGGTCGGAATAAATATTGCCTTGTATACTTTGCATCAGCACACGAAATGAAGTATGAACCGCGGTATAGACAAACCACGGCTTTCCAGGAGATCGGTGGCAGCGCGCATCGAGGAGAGTATGATCGTTGGAGTTCCGAGAATCGATATTCTCATGACATCGCCTAGAGCCGCGTCGACAATCAGACACGTTCAAAGACTGCAACTGAAGAGTACGAGCCATATTGCGCCTTCCACTCCGCCCACTTCAACCATTGATGATCTTGCGGGATCTGGAGCGTGTTGCCTATCAGTGGGAGGCCGCGCGGGCCCGGGGGATACACGGGCTTCCGAGTCTGTCGCGCCCATGCGATTATAAAAAACGACAGACAAAGCACAGAGATTTGGGAAAGCATGGGCATGTGGTCGAAGTCAACGCCAGACACAATTAAGCGCTCAGATAAGATGGGAATACGATAAGATAAGATAATTTTTTCAACTCCGAGCCATTTCTTCCGACTACAGAATGGGATGTGAAGTGGAAGTCTTGATTTTTAGACTACTAACACAGAACATCGAGAGTTGAAAGGCCGGCATGGAGTTGAGCCTTCTCTCAACTTGTGCCAAACTTGGTTCCAACACGGCGAGGCACGAGTTGCATCAGGAAAAACCCAAATTGCTATGGACTGCCACATAGACACCCATAGACACCATAGAAGCCATAGCAACGTTGCTATGGCGTCTATGAGTGGCTATGTGGGTCTATGTAGCTGCCCATAGAACCCATAGCATTTGGGTTTTTCCTGATGTGAAGCGTCTGTCTAGTAGGATACTTCTCGAGCAGTTTTGAGACATCCCAGAAAATCGTGGTGCCAGAACCAGATCATGACAACTAGCTCCATAGAAGCCCGTTAACTTGAGCTCATTACTCTGCGAACTATATATCAAAATACCGCGTGGATCTGAGCATGTTAAGCACTCACATGGATAGAGTCATTCAACGATCCATGTTGAACCATGTGGACGATGATGATGACCTCTTCCAAGACGATGGCGGTCGCTATCCAGCTCTACGGCGGAACTAACAATCCAAAGAAATGTTACTTAGCTAGGTCAGCCTTTAGAAGGTCCCGCGCGATTGGGTTCGCTTCAATTAAAAGAGTTCATCTCGACACAGATTCGGACTAATTAAACGCGGCCATATGCATATGCAGGCAACCTAAAGGCCGAGCATTGTGTGAGATTTTCAGCTGTCACTATGAACCCCGAAAGGCGGATGGCATGGATCCCAAAGCGTCAACGCCAAGTTAGCGCGGTGAAAAATATTGGCGAAGGCGTAAAGGTAAGAGTTCAGCCCACAGCGTAAATAAGTCGTCCGCCACGTCAGCAATTAACTGTCGGTCTGAGAAACTTGGAAGATAGAAATAAGACTTGCAGCATCCAAGGACGGTGAGACCTGCAGCATTTTTGTAGCCTTAAATATTGCCCTGAGCATCTTCCTGTCAGATAAATTTGTCTGTATCTTGCATGTTTTTTGACTCTCGTTAAGGTTCAAATCGTACGACAGCGGTGCAGCGCCTCAGGCTGCGGCGAGTTAGTCCGTTTGGTCCTGACTCGCTCACTCGCAGCTTGCACAGTATAATACTGCACGTATGAGGGTTGCAGGGCTATACAAGGGACTGCGGGCGGAGAATAAAGAACGGAACGAGTTTAAGCGCGCAACACGTGCCGGTGTGTACTTTCAGCAGTTCCATCATCGGAATCACTCGCGTACCTTTACTCTGTCTCCTGGTCTTCTCTCAGCCCATACGTCGCCTGGACGCACCCGACGCTGAACCTGACCGTTCTCCGCCTGTTCTCCGCTCAATTTTGACGCCCATAACGTCTTATTTCGACCACAACTGAACATCTGTGGCGGCAATCCAGCGGGCATGGCGAAAGGCAAAACTCCTAGTCCACAAGAGATCTATAGGGCCAGGAAACAGCGGTGAGAATACATCCGGGACTCCGGTTCTCGATCTGACTTGTTTGGATCAGAGAAGAGCAGGAAAAGCTGGCGTTGCTGCCGCCCGGGCTCTTCAATCATGGCAATACATGCTTTATGAACTCGGTTCTGCAGGGGGTGCGTCTGAGAAGTCCACTGGATGTATATGAAAAATTCTGAGCCTATATGAACAGCTGATCGCTACCCGTCTTCTCTCGGAACTTGTCCACTTCGCGCCAATCCCTCCGTCGACCCAAGCCCACTCGGCTACTTTATTAACGTCCCGACGTTCGCCGCAGCTTACCAACGGCCACGGTATCGCCGGCGAGTACGAGAAGAAATGGGTCAACACCATGCCCATTGGGGACATGTTCCTGAGCGTGCTGAACAAAGCATGGGAGGCCCAGTACCACCGCAGGCGCGAGAACATTAGCCCCAAGTGTGTTGCCTATGCTCCGGGGACTATTCGCTGACAATCCTCAGAGCGATCCTCGCTGCGCTGGGCAAGAAATATGATCAGTACCTCGACTTTGCGCAGCAGGACGCGCATGAGTTCCTGCGCATCCTGCTCGACGCCATGAGCATGGAGGAGCTCGACGCCATAAAGAAGTCGCATCCCCCGCCGCCCAAGAAACGTCGGCGCACGTCCGTAGCCCCCGTGCCGCCGCCGGAAGACGCGCCCATCGCGCTCGCAGACATGATCTTCGGCGGCAAACTCGCGAGCATCCTCGTCTGCCAGAAGTGCAAGCACGTATCGCACACGTACGAGGACTTTAATGATCTCAGCCTCAGCATCAAGCAGGAGGACTACGACCGCGGGCAGAAGAAGCGCGACCGGTTCAAGTCGCTCGCGAAGCGGCTTGGGACCGTCGCGTCCCAGGCAGTTTCGTTAGGCACCGACGCGCTGCAGCAGCCGCGGGCGAGCTCTGTGCCTCCCCCCACCCCTCGGGAACCTCCCGACGGCTTTGGGGAGCTGGCTGTGGCAACGCCAGGCACGGAGGAACCTCGTAGAAGGAGTTTAGACATTCCTGCGGAGGACGGTCGGGGGCAGGAGATAGAGCTCCCTATGAGACTTAACGGTGTTTTGATCTCGCCAGACGACAAACGTGTCGAGTTTGCGGAACAGCCAAAGGTGGAGAAGAAAGAAAAGGCGAAGAAAGAGGATGATGGATGGGCCAAGCTCGGGCGGCGGTTGAGTCTTGGGCTCAGCACCAAATCGTTGAAAGACAAGGAGCGTAAAGGGCGTTCTGCGGAGCGAGCGAGTCGAGACTTTTCGTATCAAGGCCTCACCGCCGCGGCATCCGAAACGCCCCGTCCAAGCACCTCTGACCAGGGACCAGAGATTCGCCTCTCGCGCACTTCTCGTTCCCTGGAGCGCAATAACGAATCCGGCAAACCCAATTCAAAGTCCCGACCACCTTCCGTTTCACCTGTGCGCATACCGCCCATTACCATTGCTGCGCCGCGTCCAGTCGTTCCTCATGCCAGTACTGTCATGCGCAGCAAGTCACCCAAGCCTCCGAAGCCCTCGGCAGGCGAGGCTGCGTACTTGCGCCAAATTTTGGCAGACGTGTCGACAGGCAGCGACGCCTTGTGGCTCAAGCTCGGAGGCGGTCTGCCCGGTGTTGAGGAGTGTCTGCGGATGTTCACCGCCGTGGAGGTGCTTGACGGTGAGAATATGGTTGGCTGTCGGCGATGCTGGAAGATCGCGAACGGGGTGTATGTACCTCGTGTGCGGCGGCCTGACGAGGAATACGCGAATGGGGTGGATGAGGACGGTGATTCAGAGGATAGCGCGGACAATCAGGAGTCACCAGTCGTACCCGTCAATGTGGAGGCACCCCAGAACCACCGACCACCGCTCCCGACCTCTCTGTCGTCACCGCTCATCACGACGATGTACTCACTCTCAAATAGAGCCGAGTCAACGTCGTCGCTACCGCTGGTAACGCCTCCGAGCAGCTCGTCAGACTCAGCGCTTGGACGGAGCCAGTTTGGGGAAGAAACGGAAACAATGACGCCACCTTCGTCTGCAAGCTCGGTGCAGTCGTTACCACTCAGCCAAGAGTTGGATACGCCTCCCGCAACGAAGGTGACTATCATACCCCCTACCCCTAGCTCGGACGGCTTCGAGCCGTCAGCAGACGCTGAACGGAGCACGAACTCGCTGGGTTCCATTGTGGAAGGAGAGGAGACGACTTCGACTCCCCCACTCAATGGCGTCCGTAATTCACAGCCGCCAGATGCGAATGCACTCCACCCACCGCGACCACCCCACCAGCGGCATCTGTCTGATGAAAGCACGGACGGAAGCTCTGACGACGAGAGCGACACGTCCGCGACGTCTACGCGGCTATCCTCTGCTGCCATGTCTGAGGATGCCAGGTCCGACGTGGAGGTTGGCGCAGCCGGGAAACCACGTACGAAGCCCAAGTCGAAGCCCAAGCCTGTCATCATGCGGCCGGCGTACAAGCGGTACCTCATTGCGGTCCCGCCGCCTGTGCTCGTTATCCACCTCAAGCGCTTCCAGCAGGTGTCGAAGACGATGATTTCCTTCTCGAACGGGTTCAAGAAGCTGGACGACTACGTTACGTTCCCGGAGACGCTGGACCTGACGCCATTCCTCGCGCCGAAGAAGGAGGATTACGGGCTGCGTTCGAAGAAGAAGGGTACTGTTAAGGGCAAACACCCGTCTGCCGACCTGTGTATGTACCGCCTGTATGCGGTTGTGGTGCATATCGGCAATATGGCGAGTTTCATTTCTGTTCACTCTTTGTGCGGTTATTAACTATGGCCTTCTTCTAGCTTGGTGGCCACTACATATCCTACGTTGCCCTTCCCACTGCAGGCGACATTGCGGGGATGCCCAACTCGCCCGTTGGTGCCACGACGCCTGTTTCGCCGCCCACGTCCCCAATGTCTGACCCCGTGGTGGCGGAATCACCAGCGAAGCAGGAGCGACAATGGGCGTACATCAGCGACACGGTCGTTCGGCTCACTACCCTCGAGGAAGTTCTCAAAGCCAAGGCCTACATCTGCATGTACGAGCGTGTTTGACCCTGATGCTTAGATGTACATACACGACTAGACGGAACGCGGTGTACTTCTGGTTAACTCACGGCGTATATACACCTTTCTTTATTTAACTTATTTATCTCACCGCAAACGCTAGTGTATGTATATATATCTCCACGAGAGCTAATGTATTAGTACCACTCACAGCGCCGGTTCGTAAATTTAAAGGGAAATTAAGTTAGTTGCGGTTCTTAAAGTATTGTAAAGTAAATAATAGGGTCTGAAACCGAATTTAATATATCTCATTTTGGACTCAACTAAATTGATTTTCTTTCTCTTTCTTATACTTAGAAAACCATAGGCAACTAAACTGCTCACTAAATCCATAAACCAACACTCTGATTGGCTGCTCATGGATTTAGTGGGCAGTTTAGTTATCTACAATTTTCTGAGTATAAGAAAAGAAACAATATTCAACTTAGTTGAGTCCGAAATGAGACATATTAAATTCAGTCTCGGGCCCTATTATTTACTTTACAATACATTAAGAACCGCAACTAACTTAATTTCCCTTTAAATTTACGAACCGGCGCTGTGACTTCCAAACCGGCTTATTGCGGGTGACGGACCGCCGATGTGATGGCCGCGGCGGCGGGTATTCCACCAGATAACACGACCATGGCGCGACCACGGCTTGGTCAACAACCACCATCACTATGCATAAGGCTGCTGGGTCCCCCGGCGTCCCAAGGCACGCGAAGAAACGCGTCAAGAGCCTTCAACTGGCCTTTATATTGCTCGCAGCTTTCTCATACTCTCTCACATATTTGCTATGGCCTAGGTCGCACTCGGAAACCGTCCCAATCAATGCTCAGGCTATCGTGGCGCAGTGCGAGGCTTTACACTTGACCCCAGGACCGCCAGACAACTTTCACTCGAGAACTCAGTCGGATCGCTTCGAGAAGGGGACGAAACCAACGCTCATTCGGAACGCGACCATTTGGACTGGGCTTGACGATGGGAATGAGGTTATTCACGGCGACATACTTATTGACAAAGGTCTCATCAAGAAAGTGGGAACTGTCGACCTACGTTCGTACGCCAATGCCGAGGTACTGGATGCTGCTGGTGCATGGGTTTCCCCTGGGTTCGTAGCTCAAATTATCAACACATCACCCTGAGCTTCTTCTTCAGAATCGTCGACCTCCATTCGCATCTCGGGGTCGACAGTGCACCCGCATTGAACGGTGCATCCGATACTAATTCGCTCAAAGGACTCGTTCTTCCCTGGCTGCGCTCCCTGGACGGACTGAACACCCACGACGACGCATATCGTCTGTCCATCTCGGGAGGGCTCACGACGGCAAACGTTTTACCTGGAAGTGCCGACGCAATTGGTTGGTTTGGAGCGCACTGGTACCACGGTCACTAAACAATATTCTATAGGAGGGCAAGCCTTTGTGATAAAGTTGCGCCCCACTACAGAGCGGTCGTCGTCTGCGATGCTGCTTGAGCCACCATTCTCTCTCAATGGAACCCACGTCGACCCATTCCAGCGTCCAAGGTGGCGACAGATGAAGTATGTTGACTCTCTCCCTTCCATTTGTCGTGCTAACGTCCATCCTCAGACATGCTTGCGGTACGCCTTAAGCTCTATGATGTTTCGGTGGTTGATGATTTTCTTTGTCCCACAGGAGAGAACCCTAGTACCATTCCCATTGTATTTGCTACCGCGGAGGCTAACGCTCTTCAGGCCGCGTCTATTCCGGCACGCGTATGGACACGCAGTGGGCGTTCCGCCAAGGTTATAACACTGCACGTATAATCAAAGAAAAACAGGACGCGTATTGTGCTAAAGCGCTGGCGGGCGAATGGAACGGTCTCGGCGATTTCCCCGAAGACCTCCAATGGGAAGCGCTAGTGGATGTTCTCCGCGGTCGTGTCAAGGTTCAAAACCACTGCTACGAGGGTGTCGACATCGACGGCATGGTCAGAGTGTGTGCCCGTCGTCACTATTCACCTTCAAAACCTGAGACTCTACTGGGCAGTTGACGAACGAATTTAAATTCTCAATCGCCGCCTTCCACCACGCTCGTTAGTTCGCATTTGCGTTATTTCGCGTTTATACTGACCTCCTCACCGCATAGATGAGGCATACATGGTGCCAGATCTGATCAAAAAAGCTTACGGTGAGTATTTATCCTCTGACCATGCAACACCGCTTGAGCGTTTTGAAACAGGTCATCCACCGGCAGTCGCCATCTTCGCCACATCCGCACGCTTCAAACGCGAGGCCTATCGCGGCTCTGAGTTCGCTCCGCGCATTTTGGCGGATAACGGGCTGGATGTCGTCATGAAAGTACAGTTTTGTTTCCTCGCCGTATCCAGAATTGAATGCTCACTTCATTTGCTCTCTGCAGAGCGACCACCCGGTCTTAAACTCGCGGCATTTAATATATGAGGCCCAGCAGGCCCATTACTTTGGCCTGTCGGCGAATCTGGCACTAGCCTCCGTCACCAGTAAGTGTTATAGTCCTTTTGCCGCATAGAAATAATTTGGAAAATAGGCACGCCTGCAAGGATTATGGGACAGGACCACCGAATTGGTCGCATTATCGAAGGGTTCGATGCAGGTGAACACGACGCGCCTCATTGTACATGGCTTTCGTCCTGACTCTTATAGATATTGTTGTCTGGGACAGCCACCCACTTGCGCTCGGAGCTGCCCCGAGACAGGTCTACATCGACGGGATCGCACAGATCGAGAAGCCGTACACTTCCGTGAAGCCGAAATCGACCCAGCACGTCCCTGCTACGCCGAACTTCGACAAGGAGATCGCGGACGCGATCAAATATGAAGGACTACCACCGCTCGAACCAGAAAAGGCCAAATCGGATGTCGTTGTGTTCAGGAACGTGGGCAGCATCTTCTTGAAGAATCCGGCAACGCGGAGCGTCAACGAGGCCTTTTCGTCGGATGGTGCGGACGGCGTTGTGGTCGTCCAGAAGGGGCGGATCGTGTGCCATGGGATATGCCCGTCTGCCCTCTCGCGATCTGATACACTATACCTCGATCTTGAAGGCGGATCCATCTCGTGCGTACTTCGCTGGCTCAAAGACGGTGGCTAACTATTCTCCAGTCCTGGCCTCGTCTCTTATGGCAGTCCCCTTGGTCTCACCCATATCACCGGTGAAGGTATGTAACTCTGGACCTCCTGAGGAGCTCATAAGTAATCCCGCACAGCATCCACCAATGACGGCCCCGTTTTTGACCCGCTAAGAAACCAAATCCCTGAGATCATCGACGGAATTGTTATCAAGGCCGTCGACGGTCTGCTTTTCGCTACCCGCGATGCACTACTTGGCTACCGCAGCGGTGTTACTTCAGCCGTTACCGCCCCGTCCTCGCGCGGCTTCCTGTCGGGACTCAGCACGGTCTTCAGCACGGCTGCGGCGCACAAGCTAGTGGACGGCGCAGTTATTCAAGAAGTCGCTGCTCTACACGTCGGACTCTCCTTGTCTTCCGCGATCAGCGTGAGTACGCAGATTGCTGCCCTTCGCGGTCTACTCCTTGGCGAGGGCAAAGGAGATCTGGCTCAGTGGTTTAGCGATGTTGCTGCTGTGAGTCGTCTGTCGGTTTGTGATTCCAAACGCTCATTCGTTTCCAGGGCAAAATCCCGCTCGTCGTCAACGTCGAGAGTGCGGACATTATTGCGAGCCTGCTTGTGCTGAAGAAGGAGGCCGAGGCGGTTAACGGGACACCCATCCGCCTCACACTCACGGGAGCGACCGAGGCACATCTGCTGGCCAAGGAGATTGGCCAGGCAGGCGTCGGTGTCATCCTCGAGCAACGGCCGTTCCCTTCAGCCTGGGAGCAGAAGCGTATCCTACCTGGACCTCCTCTTACGCAATCCAGCGCCATCGCGGCCCTTGTCGCGCACAATGTTACCGTTGGTATCGAGGTCGGCACTCCATCAAGCGTTCGGAATACGCGGTTTGATGTAGCCTGGGTAATTACCCGTTTTCTTTCGCTTCGTTCGCGATTAATATCTACATGCAGGCGGGACTCGAATCCAATGGGGTCCTTGGAAAGGCGGAGGTACTCGCACTCGCGTCAATCAATCTCGAGACACTGCTCGGGGTAGAAGAGAGCAACACCGATCTCGTTGCGACGAGCGGGGGATCTGATTTCGAAGGGAAGGTCGTCGCGATTATTTCGGCTCGTTCTGCTTCGGTCGACTTGTTCTAATCATATTGTCCTCCGGTGAAATGCACGTCGAGACCTTGTTTGATTTGAGTGGCCCGTTGTCGTCCTTCACTGTGAATCACCCAATTGCGTGAATGCGTCGACTCTCGACCCCCTGAAGTCGTTTTCATTTTTTGTTGTTCTCAAAGAAATTATCCATTATTCCTACTACACGCATCGCCAAAGCTTCTGCTTCATTCTCAGACCAAGTTGGTCATGCTCCGCACCATGAAGTCGGCCGACATAGGAGGACGGCATTCGGAAGGATTCGTTGCTCATCGACGGAGGACGCCATTCCAGCCGACGACGGTTCTGTGCTCGTAAACGTAGTCTTCAACTATTTCTTGTCGCTCACAGGTTCATTCTTCGTCAAACGATCGCGAATGCGGCAAAATAAACCGATAGATGCTGTTTACAGTGTGATAAAAAATACAGGAATTAGAGGATAGGATGTACAGGCTAGTGTGAATACATACAGTGTGGGGATGGTACAAATGTGTGGATGTCGATAGTACAGGCTAGTTATACAGGGGGATGCTGCAAATGTGTTTATCTGTCAATAGAAGAAATAAAAACATGCCGTTCGTCTTTTCCCGTTCCAATCCGCCCCCGTCTTGGCCCCCGACGGCCCTGCCCCGCTCCCGGACGCCGACGGGCCCGCCCCGCCGTCGACGTTTACCGAGATCTCCCCCAGCGGCGATCTAGCGTGCACCGGAAGACGCGCTTTCCGTGCAGCACCGTTCCCAGTCCCGCTCGCCGAGCCCGAGGAGGCCTTTGCCGCCGCCATTCGAGGGAGGAGGGATCGCGCCTGCCCGACGACACGTGGCTTCTGGCGGCTGGAGTCCACGAGGGAGATCCGACGCTTTGCCCAGCTGCGCGCATGGCGCCGTTCGTCTACAGAAGGCGTCGGCTGTCCGTGAACCTGTACCTCTCGCTCTGCGTTCGTCTCAAATTTGGCTTCTCAAGGCTCTATTTCCGCTAGGGACATATAGGAATTGGCCGAGGGGAGGAGGTCGGCAGGCTCGCGGCGCCGTGAGGCACCGGCGGTTGCTGGCTTGGACATGAAGTCAAACGGCAGAGCCGTATGGCCGTGGATGAGGGCGGTTGGGAGCTTAGTTTGAGTGATAACGGCCTGAGACGGAGAGGGCAACGCCACCAAACGATCCAGCTGCGTGTCAGAGCCAGTCGTCGGGAGGTCGACAATGAGACGTGGATCCGCGACGCCCGTGGAAGTGGTACGCGCGGGGAAAGCAGATCGGAGTAAACCGCGCGCTCGGGCTTGCAGGAGCGCGATGACCTGGGCCACGAAAGCCCCATTTGCACCTAGCGCTCCGCACGCTACAACAAGGACGGAACGAATAAAAGTCCATACACTCAGCAACAGAGCATGCTTTGCTGGCGAATGCTGCATGGCGGTCGGGGTAGCGGATGGTGCGGGCACGGCGGCGAAGAACGATTGGGGTGCTTCGAGCTCCATTGGAGCCTCGATCCCGATACTGATGTTATCGAAGCTGCCGCTGCTGATGTTGGTGTGCGGGGAGCGCTCGACGCCGATGTCGAGCGGGACGCAGGAGCAGGAAGGGTGGGGTGGTGGAGGTGGGGCGGCTATCGGTGGTAATCAGTAAAGGAATGCGGGTTTCAAGTACGGGCGTCGGGGATATAGCATAATTCTGGAGTAGCTGCTCTTTACGTGCAGCAATCCACTGGCCTGCGTCGTATGGTGCAGCATTGCTGGCTTCACGCAGAATGCTGACGGTTGCTCCTGCGTATCTTCGTGCGGCCAGCATGTAAGGGTCGACTTGGTCTTGCCGCCATGCCACCGCCGACGCTGCGTATTGGGGTGGGGCGGCGAGGCCACAAAAGAAACCAGTCATGATGAGCACGGGGGCAAGAAATACGAGGAGCATGGCTGAGGGACAATTGAGCGAGATGTAGGGGAGGAATTGAACTGGGCGGGCACAAACTAGATGATATTACAAGGAGGCTTACTTCGCTACGGCGGAGGGGTCTATGAGGAAAATTAAGGGACATATATAAGAACCGAACTAGACGGGCACATACCGCTGCAATAGTGGAGAAAAAAGAAAGAGAGGAACGCGATCATGTGATTCGACGGACGCGTTCTTGTACGCTCACTTGTTTGTTTGTCTAGATGTTTGGTTGCAAACTTGTAGCGGCTGACAAGAATTCCTTTCTTGATTCCGTACCACAACATGCTCCAGATCCCCTCGTCCGTCTTCACCCTCGTCTCCTTCTCGTCCAAGGGCCTCGTTGGCCTCTTCGGTGGTTTCTGCATTGGCGCTCAACTTGCGCTCAACATCGTCCTTTCTGGCCTGTCCGAAGTTCCCAAGAACAGCCTCAGCTTTGCGACTCGAACCACCGAAATCGTCCTTTTACCCACCAAATGTGTCCTTTCAAACGGCACCATCTCTTTTCCCTACGTCGCCGCCATGGGCTACGCTACTGTCGTATTCGCCGGCCTCTTCTTTATTCTTCGTGCAAAGGGCTTTAGTCATGGCCAAGTTCTCCCCGATGGACGTTCCCCGAGCCCTGATTACCCTGTCTCTGATGGCTCACCGCTATTCCGCCGCGCTGTGTCACCCGCGCGCAATCACGTCGGCATGGGCGGCCAACCACCATCACCTCCGTCCGACCCAGGGCCAAGATGCAGTTCATACAAGGCCCCGCGTCGTAATCGATGGATGTGGCTCTTGCTTATTTACGCTGCGCTCGCGCTTGTAGGCCTCCGGGGTTACATTTACTTCACCTACCCAGATTCGCGCACAGCCGCTTCGTTGCATATGGTTGCATTCCTTGGCACACAGACGGTCTTGGCGGTGGAGAGATTTATCCAGGATGGGTGGGCTGCAGCTGAATTGTGAGGTTTGGCTTCCAGGATCCTTGAAAATGGCTGGCAATTATCCAAGATCATCTTTCTTGCCCTTGCAAGTCATTCAGTCTGTATCCTCATCTTCGCCGCCCTGCGTCGCCTCCGCGTCTATGTGGTGCTCTTTCTCCGGGTCTTTTGCTTGAATATTGGTGTTTGTCTCCTATCTTTAGCTGTGATTGCTTCCTTCCCGCAGCTCAACTGGATCATTTGGACCTTTGGCTGGTACCATGGCGCATTATTATCCGTTAAAGAGATCAATTGGAACATGATCCGCTTCTCGTTTTATTTCTCATCTCTCGTAGAATCTCGCTTTCTGCAACTTTTGGTCAGTCCTCAATTGGTTTCCCATTTCCCCGACTTACCATGGGTTTCAGACGATTGTTGGGGTTATCATGATCCACACTTCCTTCGTGTGCCTCCGGACTGGAATCCTCATCATCTCTGGCCTTTCTACCATTGGCAGGGCTTTATTCCAAGAGTTATCAGAATTTTCGCCATTCGGCTTCATCTTGCTCTGCGTCGTCAAGATAGCGTACTTTTACCTGCGCTCGCAATGTATCCCCTTCTAGCGCAGTATGCGAACCTAGATTCGGGTTGGAGGCAGCACCTGTGGCAGTCGTTCTATTGCCCGCAGTCCAGGGAAACATTGCGCGCCGCTTTCCAGCTCTTATTCCAGCGACAACAGGCCTGGAAAGCCATCCAAATCCGCGACTTTCACGAGCTCGCACCCGAGTTGCCTCACCGGCTAGCGGCGACGCTCAAGGTTTCTTGGGAGACATGGTGCACCCTGGCCTTGTTCCAGAAGTTGGTGAGTCATCGCGCTTTCCGCTCCGTGCTCCTTCATAATCCTCCTTTCAGCTCACTGTGGCGCCCGCGGTCATCTTCTACTCCTGCGTCTACATCGTGTGTCTCCACTGTGTTGCATTATTCACGGCTTGAACTCATCTGCTGTCGACAGGTCCCTGTAGCTTGCCGTGTGAAGCTCAAGATCCGCACACGGAACTGGCGCCGTCGATGGCACGTCCGCTTTTCCCGTTCTCCCTCGTCGTTCTGACCGTTGCTGCAGATAACCCTCAGATACCCCTCTTCGTTGATTATGCCTTTGCACCCGCAGTCATCGTCTGCAGCTACCTCTCCCTTGTGAGCCGTCCCTGTGCTGTGTTATATGTGACCCGAGCTCATCCCCGCGTCGACAGATACCCACGACTCGTCGCAGAAAGCTCGAGGTTCGCATCCGGAGTTGGTGCCGCCATGGCAAGTGTCGGTCCTGCCTTTCCCTCGTCCTCGTTCTGACCGCTTTTACTACAGATACCCTCATATACCCCTCTTCATTGAGCTTATCGTAGTCATTTTCTACGGCTACCTCTACTTTGTGAGTCGTCCCTACGTTGTGTTGTATGCGACCGAGCTCATTCCGCGTCGACAGATACCCCTGGTTCGCCGTATGAAGCTCGAGGTTCGCATCCGAAAATGGCGCCGCGGATGGCAAGTCTCCGCTCTGCTCGTCCCCATCCTCGTTCTGACCACTCTTGCTGCAGGTACCCCTCATATACCCCTCTTCGTTGAGCCTTTCCAGCTTATCGCAGCGCCCGGGCGCCGTCGATGGCAAGTCTTCGCTCTACCCGTTCTCCCTTCTTGTTCTAATCATTATTCTGCAGATACCCTTTCTCTTTCTTTCACCTGACGGACTCGGTTGAGCATCGGCTCGCAGTGCAATGGACGACGGCGCGACGGCGGGCGACGCACGCCGGCAGCAGACACCCGCATAATTGACGGAGGGACACGCGCAAGACCATGAAGACTGTCGGGGACGCCCAACTCTCTTCAAGGACAAGCGCAAGGCAGCCGGTGCGGCCTGAAGATCGTCGGGACGCCTAACCCTCTTCAAGCTCGCCACCAGCCACTTGTTAACTCCGCCATACACCCTGCGTGTGTTTGTCGACGTGTGCGTCATCTTCTTACATTTATTCCTTTCGTTCTGACGCGTTTGGATACAGTGCTGGTCTCACTTAGGTTGTCGAAATCGTCATGTCCCCGCCCACTTCCGACCGCCGAGACGTAGGCTATACCTGCAGCTCCACACCTTGTGTTGTCTGCTGCATCGACCCGATCCTTTTCGAGCATTACCCTTTAAACATACTCTTGAATTCCCTGTAGTTTCCTATTGTGTACCTTTATTCTAGATGCTTTCTGAGGTTTTACTCGATGTTGAGGTGGGTCGGCATTTCTCGGCACGAACTGGGCGGAGTTGTCAACGGAGCATCGGAGTTTAAAACACGTCTCTAACCTTTCCCCATCATGTCAACGCAGTTTTATATAATGAAGCGCCGAGTCTCCTTAATTAAAATACTACGCCAAGTAGAAGCCCGCCCTTGTTGCGATTTCGATGGTTATACTTATCCGTGGCGATGCTGTCGATGCTGCCAGTGTTTCTCGGTCCAAGAAATGACCCCGCCCCCCTCTTGCCATCTCAAAGTATCTTTGCTTCATTGCTTTCGAATCAATGAATAGGTGCGCTCCCTAACCAACTTGCTCACTTCGCATATATGTACCGACGATTCGGTTCTTCTTTGTCGGACGATGGATGCCTGCTCGTTCTTGTCATAGTTGGCTTTAGATCCATTGTGATATTCGAGGGTTTGCAAGGTCCTTCCCATCTTCTCTGTCAGTTGAACGATGTATGATATAGTGACTGGCCCTGTACCTCTCCACCCGACGAGGTATGAAGCTTCGAATTCTTCCCATTCAATCCCCTCTTTTCCCAATCACTTGCATATTGATCCATTCATTCGAGATACATATCTCAGGCACTAGATAGCTATTAAATCCCCTGGTCCAATCCACAAGAGGTTCATGATTCAGGAACTGCCGATGGACATTCATCATGACCTCTCTGCTATAAAACTTAGAGGAAGTTCTCTTAGCTTCCCCACCGGACTGAAATCTTGGTTGGTCTCCCGCTAGAATGCTAAAAATTTGTACGCACGCCCTCCTAGCTAATGGCTCTATTCTCACTCTGTGATAGCGCTGTTAAGTCTCGTAGCCCTCTTGCTCTCTCAAATGTTATACGCTCGGGGAGAGAACATTGGTGAGCCTCCAGCTCGTCCGTCTAGGGGGACTGATTGTATTCTTAGTGCTCACCCGTCGCGACATCCCTGGATTCGCGGATATAACCAGTGCTGATTGGATCTGGGCAGGTAGCAGGAATTTTGGACAAAGTGCCGGCTTCCGGCGTGTTTACACGACACCTTTCGGGAAGCGTGCTGTTGTCGCCAACTGCCAAGCGAGTGGGGTCAGGCAGTTGACGTTCTTCTACAACGGCATGGGCGGATTCGTCCAGTTCCCAATCATAAACCTCCTGCTCAATCCCTTTTCGAATTTGTTTGCCATCAGAGCCGACCCTCCGATCGGCAATATTGGCGGTTTCATAGCGGCATGCGAAATTGTGTTCAGCGACGGCACCATGGACACGTTGGTGACCTCCAACGACGGGTCATGGCATACCGCCGCTATTGCGGCGAACGACATCACATTTTGTGACCCGGAATATTATGAAAATAGCGCATGGGGCCCCGCAGCGCTGATTGGCACATACGCCAGCATGCCCTTCGGCCCAATTAGCGTCCAACCCATGCCTGGCTCCCCCGATTTCTCGTCTGCGTCGTGGATTTGGACCAACGAAGGATCGAGCGTCCCCGGGGAAGCGCGTGCGTTCCGGTACACATTCACCCCGGCCCAGTTCCAACTCGGCCTTGTTGCAACTGTGGTCGTAACGTGCGATAACAGCTACACGTTCTGGCTGAACGGGAACCTTGTCGCGTTGTCCCCGACGGAGACTGATTGGACAACGGGACAGCGATATGTGCTGCCGCTGCAATCCGGCCCTAACTTGTTCGCATTTGTGGGATTTAATCTGGACGCCGCCCCGAGCCCCGCTGCACTGCTCGTCAGCGTACAAGTGACCCTTGCTACCGGTCCGCTCATAAATTTCGTCAGCGACAGCACCTGGCGCACGCTCAATGGTCAAACCCCGCCGTTCAATTTCCAACTTCCGACATTCAATGATTCAACCTGGAACAATGCGACTGTGTACGCAACTTACGGTGGTGGGCCATGGGGGAACGGTGTTGCGTTACCTTCCCTCCTCCCCTAATCCTATTGGACCCCGGTCAAATTTGAGTGCATATGTGATGATATATCGACTGTATGAATTCTCGTTTTTTCTGAAAAACAAAAAATCAAACGCAAGTTCAACGTGTCGGGAAACAAAAAGAACACCAGTGGCAAAAAGGGGATGGGGCAGAACTGGATTGAGAATCCGCTTTACGTCCCACCCTAATACAGAAGTCAAACGACGCCCGAGTATGAACCAGTATCCTGTCATCGCCGAATCCCGCAGTTGGTAGTACAAGCCAGGAAATCTCTCAAACATTCAACATTTATTCTACTTAGCGCAGGTGAGTTGTCTCAAGTGGGCTCTTTCAGGGAAACGGCGTCGCTGCCACGAATGGCAATATCACAAGACGCTCCGGGTCCCACTGTAATGTGTGCTCTGTTATCGCTGGGCTTTATTCGACTGAGGGTAAACTCACTACTCCCGCAGTATAATAGATGTCCCCCTCGATCATCGCCCTGACCGCTTCGATATTCTCTGCCTCGAAGATCATAATAGATCCAATCTAATTGCCTGAAATGCGGTTGTGCTTCCTCCACAGCAGCGAAGACACGCACCATCTTTTTCTCAGCCCCCGTCAGGGACTCGGGCGTCAATAAAGCACCTCCAACGCCTAGATTATAAGAATGTGGGACGTGCCTTCAAGTTAAATGTAGAAATGAGTCGAAGCGGATAAACTCACGGATTACCCCGTCGTTTATGTTTTTGGCGGCATTCTCCAGGTGCTTGGGCCGAACGGAGAGGCGACGTTCGACAGCACCTTCATCGGTCTTATCGGGTGCGTAGACGAAGAATCGGGGAAGGGTAGACATGGTGGTATGTAGGAAGAGTTTGAATGGGAGCGGACCGTGCTGCTCCCGTTCAAGTCACCGGATTCCGGACGCCGGGAGGCCGGACCAAACGCGCTTTAAAGTTCAAGCGCAAGCTTATAGCTTGGTCCTCCGAGGAGTACATCAGAATTCTTCAGTCAAAGTCATGAAAAATGTGGTGTAGAAAATCAATTTCCTCGAACAGTAGTGAATATCTCGACGCTCGTTCGGAGAAAGAGAAGCAAGTTAGGTAAGCTGTTGAGCGCTTACATGTAAGTTTGTGGTTGGTACAAAGATTCGCATTTTCGTGAAAAAATCGAAAGAGGGATCGCGATCACGTGATCTAATACGACGACGCGTTGCGTTTTTTTTTTTTTTTGACGTCGACTCGTCCCTTATCGTGTTCCGGATGTTGCAAAACCCAAAATGAAGATTTTCTTTTTGAGTGGTAAAGTTTTTTTTTTGCTCAATCCCTAGAGTACCCCTGTCCTGTATCCCTCCATAGCAGGCCTCCATGATGCTTATTCTCGATGGAATAGGGCTCCCATGCTGCGCTGTGCGAAGAGTAAAGGAGCATCAGTGAATTTGATGCCTCTTGGAATATTCCGGTACTGGTAAGTCTTCAACCTCAAGCTTCGGTCTGACTAGTACATGGGCTATGTTTACTAGGTTATTGATCCCTTCAATTGTTGCTGCCATATGTTGTGTTGCATCCCCTTCCCCACAAAAGAAAAAAAAAAAAACTCCTGAATTTCAAAAGAAATTATTCTCCTTCATCGCCGCAGCACATGATGGGCGTGACTTGCAAAAGTCACCGCTTCCTGCCTTAACATCTAAGAGCACTACCTGGCCCCTCCCCACTTTAACCAACCTTTTGCTGCCCTATCTGAACACTGGACCGGAATATTCCGAAAGCCATCAAATTCACTGATCCTCCCTTACACTTTGCACAGCGTGGCCCAGGAGCCCTATTCCGTTCAGAATAAGCACTCTGGAGTCCTATACTATGTACATATACAGTACAGGGGTATTCTGTGATTTGAGCAAAAAAAAAAAAAAAAAAAAAAGTGCCCTACCCAAAAAAAAACCTTCGTTTTTGGTTTTGCAACATCCGGAACACGATAGTCCCTGGTCCAGAGAACGTGATTGTGAATTTGCATCGGGCGTCAAATGTATTCAAGAGATAATGGATGATTATATGTTGAACATTAGTTTTTTTTTCTTGGCAAGCCTCTTGTACCAAGGCGCGCCAGTTGAGAATCAATGTTATTATGAAGAGAGAGGTTCATGCATCATTTGAATATTTAAACATGAAATAGCTATCCCACTCCGATTAATGTCGGTCTACGCAACTTCCTCGCTATCATCGACGTCCGGAGTCACTCGAACAAAAGCGAGAAGGAGGAAAGCGAAAACCGAGTTGCCCGCGGCGACAAAGAAAATTGTTCTCGGGTGGGTAGCAAGTGTCTTGTAGTAAATAAGACCGTAGATCGACGGGCCTATGACGCTGCTGCAAACGCAAACCACATCCATCTAAGAGTAAAATAAAAAACGAAAGTCAAACCGACTTACCAAACAGCCTGCAAAACGCTCAGCGCACCGAACAATTTGCCTGATTCCACGGTTTTATGTTTGCCAATTTTTCGGGTGTAGAGCTCAAGTGCCACGCTGTTGAGAGCAGGACCAAGTCCACCTCCGAAGGATCCGAGGGAAATGAACAGTATAAAGAGGATGCCCGTTGGGGCGAAGGGCAGCAGGGTGTACATAGCGATGTCCACCAAGATAGAGAATCGTGCGAGACGCAGGTCAAACACGACAGTGTTCGGCGGGGTAGGTTGATCAGAGCTATCTTGATCGGAAAGTAACGGTTCATGTTCCGAGGAGGAATGGGAGCTGGAGGCGCTGGGGCGTCTATTTTTCACAAACTTGATGAAGACTTTGAAACAGGTGATTAGCCAAAGTCATGAACAAGCCGAGAATTTCTGACCGGGAAGAATAAGAATAAGAAAAGTTGCACGAGCGATGCCAATGCTGCTTATGCAGTAGCCCAGCTGGAACAGAGGTGAAGACGAGGAAAATAAATTATAGTGGGAACTGACATATTCTGCGTCCCAGTCGAAGGTAAGGAGCGCGTACAAAAACTGGTTAAGTAAAGATGACTGTGAACCGTTAATAACGAACCTCAATCCGAATGGAAAGGAACCGACCGCGGCCAAGAACATTGCTCCAAATGCCAACGCCAAAAACGTGAGATTCCAGTCCCTTCTCCCGAATTTCGCAGAATTTTCGTCCACAATCTTCTCCGGCAATAAAATCGACAGAGGTTTTAAGAAGAAGAACAGGCTTTGAACCCGCCGCCACAGAGTTGGTTGATCGCTGGGAGAAGAATTTTCCTGGTGGCGAAGGGAAGCTCTCTGCATCTTCATCGTGGTAAGGGACTCCGGGAGAACCAACCAAATTAACAAGGCGTGGATACATCTAAGCGCCGCCGCCAGGTAAAACACGGAAAGAAGATTATGGGTCGTTCTATCAATTGCGAAGTTAATACAATTCCGCGGCGTTCAAAACACATGTACCGGATGATAAAGCTCCCCCAAATCGGGCCAATACCGATACCTAGTAGGTAGGTGCCAAGAACAAATGAGAAAACACCAGCTCTTGAAAAAAACAATTAAGAACCAGATGAGGCAACTTGCACAATTTTCACCTTTTGTCCGCAGTTGTGATGTCTGAGAGATAAGCCAGAACCGCAACAATTTCACCCGAAGTACCTGGGAGTGGATTCAAATATGCCTGGTGGCATTGGAATACTCAAATTGCTCACCGCCGACAATCCCCGTAATCGTGGCGTCGACAAGAAGAAACCAGTATCCGCCTGGAAGTAAGTGAACGTACTTGGCAACCAATAGGATTATCAAAGGCGATAATAGTTGCCCACTGGCAATGCTTCCCATCACCCGAGTACGGCCATACCGGTCGGAGAGCGCTCCCCACCAGCCGATGGTCACAAAGGCCAGCAGTCCCGTTACAGTGGTTGTGGCTAGTTGCATTTCAGCAAACTAGGAATTTCGCAATCGAAGGACAGTACCAGTGGTTAATTTGGTGACGGCAGCCTGAACATCAGGATCGGAAGAACAGGGACTGAAAGCAAGAAATGCTTCTCCGGAACCGGCGTCATTGAAAATGGCGTTGGAAGGCGGGGGGGAATCCGGAAAGACATTCAGCGGCACAGAATGGGAGCCGATGCTCGTGAACTGAAATTCAGGAGCCGCACGGACGCGGCATGCCAGATTGGTATACAGCTCGACTTGAGCACCGACTGTTGATGTCAGAATGATGCTGCTCAGAGGTGTGAGGACCAGAAGCCTTTGTTCTAATCAGATGGATATAACGAAAAGTACGGATGATACATGCCACCAAGTTGCTGGTCTTTTCCACAGAGGCAATGCCTCCCGCGCGAGGCGCGCTTCTTCTTCCTCCGTGGCCGGATCTTCAGGGCGAAAAGTTGTCGGGCCCGATATGTCCGCGTCGTCAACTGAAGACGAGTTTGCATCCTGCTCTGAAGTAGCCCCGGTGCGGGGCAATTGGGAGGAGGCCATCAGGATGTGTGCAACGAAATGACACCTTGAACATCCCTTATACTGCGCCACGGCAGATCCGGGTACGACAACGTGGTGCTACGTGGGGCCATCAAACCGGTGGACAAAAACAGCGATTCCTTGAAGTTTCCGGAGTGCATTTGTATGCGATTTGGATAAAGAAGGTCGGTCATCGCTCTAAGAGTTCACTTGGATTCTGTAGGCGGTAAGCTATGCGGATAAAATAAGGACAGGGAAATGGGCGACATCTATTGGCAGCTCTGTGCAGCCGCGACAATCAATTTTCCGCAGCGGTCAGACTGCGGGAGACTGCGGGCCACCGCAGTCATCGAGGAGTCAGAACGTCTGTCTGGAAAGACTACGCAGCGAGCGAGAGTGAGTGACCACTTGTTTGACGGCTATCCTCATTGTGTCCTCGTTTGGGATTAGACCTCGGGGAAGTTGAGCAGAAAAAGTTACCATCATCTTATAGTTCGGCCCGAATAGGGATAGACGTGAGTTAAGGACGTGCAAGTATAGAGTGAGTGAGTGGAAGCCATTATGTTGGATGTGGGGGTGCATGTTTGGGACTAGTACGACTATTACGGTTTAGATTTGTCGGCCTTCAGCGGGCGCGATTGACTCGGCAGGGATGGCAAGCATTCAAAGTCTCGAGTCTGTAAAGACTCTCGGAGCTAACCAAAACACTTTGAGTTGAGCTATAGGTGGCCCAGAACGCAGTGTTTCCTGCGCTGTGGTCGAGGAAAAGGGTCAAGAACGGACGATTGTTAACGCGCTTGAGTACAAGGAGCCACTCAGTTGCGCGCCATCAGAAAATCTGTATGTGTTTTCATCGCATTTGAACTTGGGAGAATATTGTATCGGGAAGTTGGTGTTTGAACATGTTGGTTTGAATCAGCACACCGGATGAAGCAAAATATTAAGATAGGTCAATATGTTTGCTAAGAGTGTATAATTCAGTAAAAGAATCAAAGTTTGTAGATAGTTGATCTATTGATTTGGTGTGAAACCACCACAGAAGTAGCTGCAATCGGGGGCTTTTTCAAAAGTTATATGTTTATTTATTGTCAGCGAGTTATGAAAGGACTGCTGAAAGATGAAATTTCAGGAGCCATTTCCAGTGGGAAGAAAGAGGTTCTTTTGAATAGACTTTCCTAAATTCCTTTGTTCAAACAAAGGAATTTATGAAAGGGCTACTGAATGACCCTGTTTCTTCTCACAGGAAACAGCTGCTGAAAGTTCATGTTTCAGTGGTCCTTTCATAACTTGCTGACAATGGATAAATTTACGGGTTTTAAAACAACTGTTGAATGTGGCAATTTCCGTGGCAATTTCATACCAAATGAATAGATCAACTATCTACAAACTTTGATTCTTCTACTGGATTATACACTCTTAGATAACATATTGACCTATCTTAATATTTTGCTTTATCCGGTGTGCAGGGGTGGACGATGGTTTGGTTATTGATGGTATTGACGTAATAATTCGGGAACATCTTTCTTCCGCTCTCCAAGAAGTTTGAAGCATCAACTTCAGTTCACGAAATTTGCAGGTCTTTTGAGCTCTTGCTTCTACTGGATCTGTGCGCAATCATCTCAACGCAGCACTTTGAGCGTGCACTGTCGTCGGTGCAACCACCCAGATCGCCGCGCACGCCGAGCGACCCCGTCGAAGACCACATACGCATAGTAAGTACTCACGCGAGTGCCGGTATTTCGACCCAGACCTTGGGATCTGTGGCCAATCCAGAAGCCTATCGGGGGCTTGTCCATGCGGAGTGATTCGCCGGTACAGGAAGCGTTCCAAAATCCCAGGAGCCCGTGAGCCCCGACGCGGCGGCTCCGATACGACGACCCCCGCGCCATGTCGCGAGGACAACAGCTAAATTCGACTGCATCCTAGCCGTGCGGTGCGCGTAGGAGTATATACGGCATGTGCGTCTATTCCTTTCTCAGATGCCGGGTGATTTTGAACGGGCAGGGAGCGCAATAGTAAAATCCCATGCCGTATGATTTGGTTACCACATACCGAGGTACCCCGAAGTTGATATAAAGTGGGGACTCGCGATAGCTGCTAGCTTTCCATGACTGGTAAAAATTCGCCTGATCCTCACGTACTCTGAAACCATTTCGAACCAAACCATCGAAAGACCCGCCCGTCTGCAATGGAAGGACCATTCTCCGTTCCTCCCCCTTCGACAACCCACCCTCACGGTGCATTGATCCTAACGCGTCGAGCCGAGTTCATGATTTGTCCCGCGACCAAATACTGTCCCGGTTTCGTGGGCAGACGGTGCGCATCCCGGACCTGGGCAAGATGATGAAAGGTTGGCCTGAGGAGGTGAATCCCCACAAGGAAGCCATGGAGTTCCAAATTCTCCAGATCATTGAAAAGTTAGTCCGATTTCCTTTATGCGCCGCGTCCAGGTTTACGAACTCCGCGCATAGCCACACTATCAACGACTCAGTCCGCATGCGTCTAACCAAAGCTCAGCTCTCCCAGCTGATATCAGGCTGGTATCCATGGGCGTCCAAGGAGCGACTCGAGGCCCTAACATCCTTCCAAGCCTGGATGTTCATCGTCGACGACACGGTAGACCATTATTCCATCGTAAGCCGATTCAACGCTGGTGGTCTGCGCAAGATTCTCGACGAAAGCCTCGACTTTGTGGAGCGCAGTCTGGGCCTACGCGGAGGTCCTACCCCAGACTACACAGAGGCCGACGCCGTGACGTCCTTCGCAGAAGTCGCGCGCGCCCTCTCGGACAGCTGTAGCTTGGCGTACCGACGGCGCATTGCGGTTGAGACTCAGCGTACGCTGAATGCCTACTTGTAAGTGCTCCTGGAGGAATTCTTCTCCGCATCGGCTCTCCTTCCATACCATATCATTGACTGAAATGCGGACAGACAGGAGGCCGAGAACCGCTTCTGGGGCCGCGTCCCGTCTCTGAGCGAGTACGTCGACTATCGCGGCGCATCCAGCTGCATCATGCAGGTGGCCATGATGTTCGAATTTGCCAATGGCATGGAACTCCCCAATGAGGTGATGCAGAGCCCCGAAATGCAGGAACTATATCGGTCTGCCATTGCGGTTATGTGGATCGTCAACGACATCGTCAGCTTGCGCAAGGAGATCCACGAAGGATTCGTCGAGAATATTGTTGTCCTGTTGCTTTCAGGCAGCGAGGGCAATTTACAAAGCGGCATTGACGGCGCTGTCGCTATGCTGGAGCAGGAGGTGTTGGCCTTGAGAGAGGCATCCGAAGTCGCAATGAGGCGTTACGCACACTCACCTTATCAAGAACAAGTTGCGCTGCTGGCCAAGAATTGCCAGAGTATGAACCTGTGTAATTGGCGCTGGAGGTATGTGTTGTGCTCATACGTCACGAAATGTAGTCCTCATATACAAAACCGTAGCATGAAAACTCCTCGATATTGTCTTTTCGACATTGAGCCCGACAGCGAAGGAGGCTTCTCGTTTGTTATAGATCAAGTTACACGCCATTGATTGCTTCCTCGTCCTTCTTCCCTGTGAAAGGATGGAATGAGGTATATTCTGCTGATACTGCTGTAATATTGGCCAAAACTACGAATTATGTTACTTCCAATCTACGTGCGGGCAATACATTTGTGCAAGTGGCCGAGGGTTTCAAATGACTCAGAGCCAGTAATCACTGCTTTTAATCCCGCCCCATTCGATCCAAGGATGCAAGTGAGTTCTAGCAAGTTGAACCTTGCAAACTTGAAATGCGCCAAGGTCAAGTAAAAGGAAATGAATGGAACTGGTAAGTTAAGAAATATCACGAGGTTAGTCCCATTTGAAGAGAATATTGTTTCGGGAATTTATAAGTGTTTTAAATAAATTGGCGATTTGAACCAAAGTTGAACATGGTGGACGACTGTTTGGCTATTGATGACATCATCTTTCTTCGTCTCTACCATACCGCGCACACCAAAAGGGCACACAAAATCAGAAATGCGGCCTTGAATATGCTGGGCTTGCAAGCTCCAGATTCAGAATTTTTTTCTGAGTCTTTCGGGGTCTTTTGAGATCTTCCCTTTTTCCAAGGCTGGTTCCAAAGCATGGCCCACTGGCGATGAACTTGAAGCTTCGACTGGATATTCGCTCGCAAAGTTTCAAGCTTTCTGAACAATCTACAGCAGTCAATCAACGATATGGGCTCCCATCATCTCTTCGGAAGCTCGTGTCCTTGGTCAACAGTCATGTGCCAACATTTTCGTCAGCTTGCTCCCACCAACCATGGCGCCTCCATTCACCCCGCTCTTTATCGACGGGCAGCAAGTCCCTGCAAGTGACAACGCCACGTTTGAAGTTGTCAATATCTCTACCTCCACCGTCGTCGGCACCTCCGCCTCGGCATCGAGTGCAGACTGCACCGCCGCCGTCGAGGCCGCCGGGCGCGCATTCAAAAGTTGGGAAAAGACGACGCCGTACGAGCGGCGCGACATTTTTCTCAAGGCCGCGGACCTCGTGAGCTCGGACCGCTGGCGCGACCTTATTGTGCAGGCTAGCCTCGAGGAGACGAACTGCTCGTTTGGATGGGCCGTGGGGGGGCACGCGGCCGCCGCGCCGCTCCTTCGTACCGTCGCGTCGTTCTCAAACGATCTTACTGGCATGACGTTCGTGTCATCCTCCGCACCGGGTACGTTGTGCACGATGGAGAAACGCGCGATGGGCGTTATGTTCGTGTTACCATACAGTAATATTATCTATGTGTTGACCGCTCCGCAGATTCGGGATCGCGCCATGGAACGCGCCCTTCGCGCTAACGATCCGCGCGATTGCGGTGCCCATCATGTGTGGGAACACCGTCGTTGTCAAATCGTCCGAGTACAGCCCGCGCACGCAAGCGCTCGCGGTGCAGCTCTTCCACGAGGCGGGGCTCCCGCACGGTGTCGTAAACTACATCTCCATGTCGCGTGAATCGTCCCCGGCACTCACGGCACAAATCATCGGGCATCCGCTCGTGCGCAAGATCAACGTGGGTGCTTTTTCCACGGGACACAGGATTGCATTGCTGAGGTTAATTTTGGCTGGCGGCCCCAGTTCACTGGGAGCGACCGCGTTGGCCGCATAATCGCCACGGAAGCGGCCAAGCACCTCAAGCCCACCGTCCTCGAACTGGGTGGGAAGGCGCCCGCGGTGGTATGTCCTTTATAGTACCCCCTGAAATTTTAATTTTAATTAAGGCTCAAACCAAAGGTCCTCGACGACGCGAGCATCCCCGACGCGGCGAACGCGATCGTGTTCGGCGCGATGTTGCACTCGGGGCAGATCTGCATGTCGACCGAGCGCGTCATCGTGCAGCGCGGTGCCTCCGAAGCGCTTATCGCGCAGATCAAGTCGCTCTGCGCGTCTCTCACCGCGGGCGATCTCCAAGCCGACTCCAAGAGCGCCAAGCTCGGGCCCCTGTTTACGGAGGGCTCGGCGGACAACGTGATTTCTATGATATCCGAGGCGCAGGCAGAAGGCGCAGAGGTGCTGCTCGGGGACCTGGGGCGGCAGTGCGCAGTGGTGCGACCGCACTTGATCAAAGGCGTGAAGCCGGGGATGCGTCTCTGGGATCGGGAGTCGTTTGGACCGGGTAGGCTCTGTGCTTCCTCTTATTATAGTGCATCTTTGAGACTTCGGCAGTGATCGCGTTCGCGGTAGTGGACACGCCGGAGGAGGCGGTCGAGCTGGCGAACGCGTCGGATTACTCTCTGTCCGCGTCGTTGTGGACGTGCGATATGTATCTCGCGCAGCGCATTGCGCCGCTCATCCGCGCAGGTGAGGCTCCCCCTCCAAACCCTTTTGCGTATTATTCACCTACTTGGCTCAGGGTACACCAACATCAACGGACCTACATTCCACAGCGAGAACCTCGTGAGCGCCGTCGGGCTTGGGTACGTTCACCTGATTTTCTTTTTCTTGTAGAGTATTCGCTGACCTCAGGGCCTAATTATTAGTGGGTCTTCCGGGTACGGACACTTTGGCATCGACGATTTCACGGACAAGCGGGTTATCACCACGCACCCGCTCGGACGCCAGTTCCCGTTCCTGCAATAAGCAAAAACGAGGGATGTTACATTTCGCCAAGCGTGCAGAAGACGATCTTGGACAAAACGTGGCAATTCGCCAAAGTGTTAACTCCGCGTACTGTGTATCATCTGTGTATATCTCCTTGTATGAAGTACAGTTGCGAGCTTGTATCGAGCTGCAACCAAACGTTTGTACCTCTCTGTTCATCGGCAAGACCTTGTTTTTTTATTCAGGAACCACCTTTGCTCGTCAACGTTCTGTCTCGGTGTGTTTTGCCTTTCGTCTTGCTATGATTCCTACTGAACTTCATTCCCAGACTGAATTTGATATTCAGAGTTTCTCGAATTATATGTCAGCTATGTCCGCACCTTTGCTTGGACTCTTGGATTCTTTGCCTGCTGCTTGTATCGCCATTCGCCAGGTACAGAGCTTTGTATTTTAGATGTCGCACATCCCGTACCCTTGAGCAGACAGCATGCATGCTTGGTACTTAGCTGATCCTTGTTAGCGGATCCGGTTAGAACACATTGGCGTCCTTGATTTCGCAAGCGAGTCATCCCCGCCCATTCAGTTCCCGTTCCGCAGTAAGGCCCAAGTACTGCTCAAGCAAAAACGAGGGATTTTACAATTTGCCAAGCACGCACCAGACGATCTCAGGCAAAACGTTGCTCACCGTTAACTCCACTTCTGTGTACCGCCTGTGCATATTTCCTTGTATGAAGTGTAGTTAAGCTAGCTGTTGAACAGCCTTGAGCCCAACTAGATTGTAAGATCAGCGAATTGGTTCCGTTTGCGGAGATACAGCCCAGCAGATCGGAGACCCGCCGGAACAACGAAATTTTTTGTTGCCAAGTCAGCCTCGTCCCTATAACAAGGATTCCTTCCCATGTTCCACCGATAGAGCCCCACTCCACGAGTCCTGTCCTATCTTACCTCTTAATGTCTGCCATGACCACCCCCGACGACCATTCCGCGCCCAGTAGCAAGGAGACGACCGTCGCGCACGACGAGGAAGGAGCAATGGCGAAACCAACTCGGCCGACTTTCTGGGAGCATCTGAACACGGAGGTGGACCCTGCACAGTCCACGGGTCCGCTGGCGGCGTTTTGCTTCATGACAGGGTTCATGTATGTGCAGCGACCGTCCTGTATTGTCCAGTGGAGAATACTAACGCCGATGCCAGCGATGCGATATCTTTCACGGCAATTTTTGTTTGGTGTGGGTTCCAGACGGGAAATTTCGCTCAGGTGGGTATCTCTTGCTTAGGGCCGACTGGCCTTTGGTTTCCTTCATGTCCTGGAAGCGTTTTGTCTTGATTGCCATTTTATTGGGAGGCTCCTTCGAGGCCGTGCGCGTTCTGCCATCCGTCTCGAAGTGGGCCTGGGCATTTGCCGATCGCAAAGCGTACCAAGTCGAAGGGACAGATTGGACGTTTTACTGGCCAGTGGGAGACGGAGAGTGCGCTGTTCTCGAGCGTTTTCTGTTCGACTCCACGATGCGCCGCGGTCCCCACTTCCGGAAGGGCCTTTATACCTTGCTCTTTGCCACCCATCTCGCAGAGAATGATGGTAGAGAGTTCTCGTTAGGCTCGATTGGCCTTCATAACGAGCGGCGGCATTTATATATTCTCTAACGCCTCTCTTGCTACACGGTCTGTTGACGGTTTAATTTCGTGGTGGAAGCCTGATTAGATTCTCAATTTCATTCTCCTAACGCCTATCTATCCTCTTAAGTCTTACTTACAACGATTCAGCTCGGCCTAGCTATTGCGCGCCTCTGGGAAGTCGAGCCCTCCGGCTCGGGACACGACACATCCTTCCACATCGCCGACAGGCAGGCCATCACATCGCTACTGTCTTTCAACGCCGGCGCGTTCTTCGGTCGACTAGGCGATCGCATGGGCCCTCACAAGCGCCTGTGGCTCGTGCTCTCCACGTTCGTTCAGGTGCTGCTCACCATGGCCGCTGCGCTCGTCATCTGGAAGAGTGGCCAGGGCAGCATCGCCGCCGTGCGCGGTGACCCGAGCTGGACGAACACACTCACGTTCGTCGGCCTCGCGTTCATGAGCGCGAGCCTCGGCGTGCAGGGCATCGTGGGGAAGCGCCTAAATACGCAGTTCACCACCACCAGTGCGTCCTTCACCTCACCTCTCCTTTTGACATTTATTTGACTTGCGCGCAGTCGTGCTGACGACCGTTTGGGTCGAGCTCGTCACGGACCCCCGGCTGTTCAACATCCGCCAGAAGGTCATCACGCGCGACCACAAGCTTATCGCCGCCGTGGCGCTCTTCGGTGGCGCGTTCGCCGGCCGCGCGATTCTTGCCCAGATCGGCGCGGCCGGTGCGCTTGGCGTCGGCGCAGGTGTACGGGTCCTTATTGCACTCGCATGGATCGTCATTCCCGGCAAACCCGTCAGTCGGTGATACTCGCTCTCCACTCAACTCCCACATTAGATATTTTCTTGGCCTCCATTAGATGGGTACTCAAAATGTAATACATTTAATAACGCTGTCTTGACCAAGAGCGCACTGGTACACAAACCAAAACCAAGGTAACATTTGGAGGCCACCAAGCGGCAAGATACACTACTGACTATACATTATAAGAAGATAAAACAGATCTAATAAACAAGAATAACTGTAAGAATAAATCAACCGCCCAAACCCCATCCTAGACGTAGACAAAAAAGATCCAAGATACCTCTTAAATTCGGCAGCCGCCCCTAGTCTCCCTCCTCGTAATCCTCCGACATGAATAGGGCGTAAAGCTTGGTGCTGAGGGCAGGCCCAATCGCGCGCACCCCGCCTTCGGCTCCCCCGACGCCCTGCAGCATCAGCTTCGCCTCCGGCACCACGCTCTTCTTCTTCTTCCCCTTCCCCTTGGCGGGGCCCGCCGCGAGCGCCTCCGCCTCCGCCGCCTCCCATGCAAGCCCGTCCTGCTCCTGCTCTTGCGCGGCGCGGAACGCCTCCCATAGCGCGCGCGGCGTGTCCCACCTCTCGACAACCGCGCCAACTTTCTCCGCGCTCATCCCCTTGACGCACAACAGCATCCGCGCCCACGTGTCGCGCACCGTCGTGTACGCGGACTTGGAGTTGAGCGTCTGGTAGTCGGCGAACGACGTGACATAGCACCGATCCGGGAACTTTGCACGGAGGTGCTTCTGCAGGTCGACGTACGAGTGCCGGCGGATCATCTCGGTTGGGATCACGTAGAGATCTTTTGTCTACGGGAGAGTCAACCCATGCGACGGATGAGAAAAGAGTGGATGTACCTCATGTGCGCGACAGAGCTCTTCCGTCAAGCCAGTGAGGTACGCGATGGTGTCGTTCATGTTTTTCGTCTCCTTCACCATGAATCCGTCGACCACCTGTGTGGAGGAAACTGCGGTGCTGATCTGCGGACCATACCCCTCCTTCTGTCTCCGGGCATCGTACTCCTCAATGAGATACAGCACACGGGAGATCCCACTCTGGTGCAGCCGGAACTATGTACCATAAGCTTCAGCGACGAAGAAGGGAGACTGGGAGACAGACCTTTTGCTCATGAAAGCGACCATCCTTGATGGACTGCACGAGGTCGTCCAGACGCTTGCGTTCAAGCACAACGTCCAGCACGCACTCAGCACCGTCTACCAACGACTGCGCGACCCACACGACGTCACCAAGCTCCAGCGCTTTCGTATGGTCTACGGGCAAACCGTTCTTGCGCAGGTCATCGGCCATCGCCTCGCGGTCGTTCTTGCCCTGCTCGCGATGGTCCAGGGAGAGATGGATGGAGTACTGTCCAGCCTTGAACACGCGCGGTGTGAATTCGCGGAAGTTGGTGAGGGGCGCGTAGATCGACGGGTGCTCAACGGCGGGCAACCCTGGAACGGCGTGCGAGAGACGCGGTCGCGTATGGAGGGGGACGGGAGCCGACGCTGTTCGGTGCAAGCCGGATATTGAAGCTGAAGAGGAAGAAGCGGGGTTCGTGGTGGCGGCGCGGGCCATTGGGCGAGGCGGACGAACAGGGGACGGGGAAGATATCGAGGTAGAAGGCGAGGCAGTCAATTGGGAGGCGGGAGGGGACGAAGCTCGACTTGCTTGAGAAAGGTTCGAGTACGATCGCTTTGATGCCGCGAGACGCATATCCGACTGTGGATGGATATTAGACTTGGATTGACTATGGGTGTGAAATGGAGGATACACACAGCGTTGATATTATCACGGCTCCCACTGGCGACGGCACTGGTTCCCTTCTGCAGATACCCGGGCAATTGACGCGAAGGGTCAACGGTATGATAGGACCGCTTCTGCGCGAGCTTCTCTTCTGCGAGGAGGGCGGAGAGACCAGTGGCCTTTGAAGGACGCGGAGCCACCTCTCGAACGTCAGCGAATGCCGTGCACTGCGGGAAAGGATCGGCAGTATCCTCTCGCATTTCGGCGACTATAATTTCACCACGACGCTCGCGTCCAAAGAGTTGAGCCGCAAGTGGGTGACTAACTTGAGAAATCGGATACCCGATTTTCATTCTCAACATCTGACTGCCGTCCTCGCACCACGACGTCTCGGCGTCCATACGATCTAAAACGCGTTTGTTGCCGTCTACACTGGTCAGCGGAGTTTTAGAATATAAAACGGCGAGAGTCTCACCCATATACCAGAACTGAAACGGGCCCCCAGCAGCCACATTGGATCTTTCCGGTGCAGGTTGGGTAGTGGGAACCTGCGTTGGGACTGCAGCAGCACTAACTGTGCGCCGTTTAGCTTCTGGGGGTGGATCCACATCGACATCTGTTGCCGATCTCTTGACTGGACGTCCGCGAGGTTTCTTGGGAGCAGGCTGCGCTGCCACCGGCGGCGAACTCCGACCAGCTTCAAGGTATCGTTTCTCTAACAGCGCAACAATTCCTTTCCCAATGTAAGGAACTTCTATGAGCTCCTGAGGGGTGGAATATTGCTTGGTCTCGTTCTTGAGACTCTTTAAGGCTTTGTTATAAACATGGTACCGGTTCGTGTCTAAACCAAAACCAAAAAAAAAAGTGAGCAATAAATCGCGAGATAAAGGGGAGAACGAGGCTACCCGGCTCCTGTTCGTTCTTCAGCTCGAGTAGCCAATCTTGGAACTGGGCGTTGAGGCGAGGTCCAGTGGCTCTAGGCATCTTCCGTAACGCGACTGAGTATAAATCTCCAAACGCGAACGCGTCTCCGTGGTGAGTTGAGCACCGCCTAGGTCGAAAATTTACAAAATGCGAGTCAAAGGGCGACCCAGGGTTGTAGGAGTGGCCACCTCAGTGTAACAAGTCAAGGCGAGTAATTCAAAGCGAGGTTTCATGAGATTTGTCTCTGTGTGGCTGCGTCCTTGAATTTTCAAGCTCCGACATCTCCAGTTTTGAGCCCCGCTTGCGTTTTGTCTTCAACAGAGGGGCGCTACGATTTTGTAACCCAAAAAATGTTTCGAAATAAATTTGTAGAATATTATGTGGTTGAGACTCGGCAGAGTCTGTATTGATTAAGCGCGTCGTGACATAAATCACATGATTGATGTCACACCGCGTTTTTTACTTGAACCTTACTTGAACTTGGCTTGAGCTTGAACCCTCAACCAACTCTTCGGATTCACTTCATTTGGCCAGGTCGAAGCTCCAGAATTTTGATTTTCTTTAGTGGACCCTCCAAGCTGGATGTAAATGGCGCGCAGACCTGCTCCCGTGAGCGAGTGGGGCAACTGCTTTCAGTTGGCGAAAGAGAGCATCGAAAAACATGTCGACGAACACAAGCGGTTGCTTTCAAGACGAAACAACCCACTTGCTGACCATGTGCCGCGCCTCGTTGACTTGGCAGCGCAAAGGCTGGCAGACTTCTCCATCGAAGATGCGGATTCATTGGATGGCATCCCAGCAGTCATATTAGACTCTTACATTTGGAAGTGGCATAAAATTGGCTATCCAGCCTTTCGGCGCGCGCTTCTGCGTCTCCTATCTGACCCAGATGTTGAGATGCCAATGTCGACGAGTTCATTGACCAAGGATATTGACGAATGGTAGAGCTGTCATTTCTTTGACTTTTAAGGTGCTGACGGACAATTATTAGGATTCTTTTGAACGAAAGGTGGCTCCGAGATGGCAACCATGCCCAATGGCATAATGGTCTTGCAACATTGAGCGACGCCGATCGTACTCGGTCACAAGCGCTTCTGGCCGCACCATTATACGGCCAGAACGTCCTCTTCCAGGCTTTGAAATGCTATGTGAGGGCCGCGAGCCTCTCATCACCATACAACGCTCTGTAGAGGCGTTCCAACGTACCTTCGAGCACATGTCGGATGGCCTGCTGAAGAATCTGAACTGGAACAATGTTTTTGTCGCGGGCGGATTTGTTCTCGGTAGCCTACTTTCCGTGGATACGCTCGACGGCCAGCCGCACAAAGATCCGCGCTGGAACTCTTCCGACATCGACGTCTACATTCACGGGTTATCACCACGCGAGGCCAACGAAAAGGTCAAGCATCTCTTTGACACGTTTTCCGCCAACCTCCCGCGGGGCACGCAAAAGCTCGTGGTCCGAAACTGCACCACCATCACGTTCTATGCCCGGTACCCGCTGCGGCGGATCCAAATCGTGCTGAAGTTGGTCGAGTCGCCCAAGACCGTACTGCTCAACTTCGACCTCGACATGTGCGCGATGGGGTGGGATGGTACAATGCTTTGGATGCTCCCGCGCGCCGCTAGAGCCCTCGAAAGTGCGTACCGCATGCTTAGCGCAATCCTACTCTGACTGTGCGACATCAGCGGGATGCAGTGTGTTCACGATGGACCTAGTCTACGGGCATTACCTGTCCAATCGTCGGGCGAGCACGCAAGAGCGGTAAATTCCGGATCTCTTGAACTTGGCGGAAAGTATCTGACGTGCTGTTTACAGTATCTTCAAGTACGCCAACAAGGTCATTTCATCCCTTCGGGCCGTTTCTCGCCATTGATCTTCCCTTCCAGGGCTATGGCATTCGGATTCTTCCATCCTACATTTCATCTCTCGCAACTCGGAAATCAAGTCGAGATAATCCTAGATATCGTTTTCGCCGGCCTGAAACTCTCGATCTTGTTTCAATTGCAGCTGAAGAGCGTGACAGGATTACCGAAGCCGTGGACAGGATGATGTCTGCAGATTCTGAATATATGCACACTGCCTTTGAAACACTAATGCCTAGAGGATATCGGGCTTCACGCTGCTTGAACGGGTTCCACACCTTCGTGTCCTGCGCGACTCTGTGGGCAATGGCACACCGTGGCATTATCAGGCAGGGATTTAGTTGGACTCGCACTCGCCATTCGGCTCATTTCCCCCACAGCCTTCAGGATAGCTTTTGGGCATATAATGGATACGAAGATGCAGTAAGTAATGTCCCATTCTCCCTCACTATATTCCATGTCCCACGAACGCCTGTAGATGACGACGTATGACGAGGCCCCTCGTGCACCGTAAATCAGCCCTCTCTTTGACCGAATTGCAAGTAACTCTTCTGCAGATACAAGTGGGACGATACATTCAATGTCGCAGAATTCCAACATCACATCGACGAGTTTAACTCTGGCGAGATCTGGGACTGGGCGGAGACGGATCTGAACATGCGCCTGATACAACACGGTGTGACGATAGACGAATGGACGGAGCTCGAAGCCTACAAACGCATGGTGTGCGCGCCGACTGTCGCCGCCCTGCTTAGCAAGAAAAAAAGACATCATGCTGCAGGTGCTCCTTCCCTGCGACTTTGCTGTGTATGCGAACGACGTCGTCAGCCAGGCGCAGGCGCAGGCGGGACTACCCGAGACGAAGCTCCTTATGCCTGCGGTGCACGGCTTCAATTTCTTGGGGAATCCTGACCCCCGCACAGACGGGCTGTTTCTGTGGCGCATCGGAAAGGACCTGATGTGGCAGCAGCCCGATCGGCGGGTCGACGAGTGCGTATTTCGATTTTGTTTCTAGCACACATCGCCAACGGTTCGCAGGGTATTCGAGATACTCTACGCGTTCCGCAGGGTGAACGAGCAGCTTCGTGATCCGAGTACTTTTCAGGTGCCTCGGTTCCGCAAGGAGCTGGCGCGGCGTGAGGTGTATGACGAGTTTGACGTGTTTGCGCGATGGGTCCAAGCTTGAGCTTGGGATAGATTTGAGTAACACTTAAAGTTGATTCTTAAAGATTTATTCTCTTTTTAGAAAAGTGAATGCAGTTGCGAGGGTTAAAGCCAAAATCCGGCGGAGAAGCGTTTCCGCGGAATTCAGGTCGAAGAAATTTCCAGATGCAGGACAATCATGAATATCGCGTGCATGAATGTTGCTGCTAACTTTAAGGAAGGATTTCAAGCTCCAAATGGACTCGTCACTCCAATGGAACTTGGACGCGTCGTGACACAAACCATGACATCAAGTCACACCGCGTTTAGGACAAACTTCCGCGTCGAATCTTTCGTGCCATCGGCGTCGGGACCCGCGGAACGCTGTTTGCAGTGTCCCTATGTCTGCGTCCCCATTATCGTATCGTCGACGTCATGATCGCGGAGTGGATGGAAGGTGCTGGAAAGCGAAGAGAAAGCTACCCGAGGCTGTGAACTTCGAACGGCGCGTTGTACGCTTTCAACTTCGATTCCATCCCATGGCAATGCATTTCTCGTTGCCAACTACATAGCCCTCAACGGCCACCCAAATTGCACCCGTTCCAGGTCCTACTTAAGGCCCTGCCCTCCGTACGAACCGATAACACGATGGAAACAACTGCAGACTCCCCTCTAATTGTGGCGATAATTCCACCCGTCAACCAACCTCTTCCTTTAGTTCGAAGGAAGGAGGGTGACCTAATCAACCACCCTTGCAAGATTAACCGCATTGGACGCACGCTATACGAAGGCTTCTTGTCTTTGGAGTTGGCCACAGAGAAACACGCGAACCGTGCAGCTTACAAGCTGGGGATGGGTCCACACGCTGCGACACGACGAATACAGGCATTTTTGGGGAATGGGAAGGACAGGGAGCGGAAATTGCTCGAATTAGGAAGGAAGAGCCTTCTCGCTCTGGAGAAGGATTGTGTGCGTCTTATGAAATACGCCCTTCCGTGAGTAGTGAACTAGACAAGCGTGGAGAGTGTGTCTCTAATCATTGGCAGATCTGAAACCTCAGAGACACAGATAGATACTTTCAAGAGCCTCGTGATGTTAACGACGCGTTACCCCGGAGTCAGACGTCTCTTCGTCAAATCGCGAAAAGTCAATAATTCCGAAGAGGATATCTCAGCCCTTTGGGACCGCCCCCACGAAGCCTCGAGCGCCGAATGGGATTTATATCGCAATTTCGCAGCCGCTTGTCTCGCGGACGGGGATGTGTGTTCGATTGTTGAAGAAAGTGAACCAAACAGCTCTGTTCAAGTTCTCGCCCCAGCGCAGGAAGGAGAGACGGTGGAAGGGCCCGCGCGCCTCATCTCTCCCACTGGTGCAGGCGAGCGTCTCGGCGTCGTCGAGCTATTACTGGTGGCTGCGGATTGTCCGTGAGTATTCAGAACCGCTAACGACGGTGGTTTAATTGAATGTTTTGGTCCAGCGGAACGTCCAATTTTTCAAGTCGTATTTCTATCAGATATTTAGGTGGGATCCTCGAACTATCCTCCTTCTGGGTTCAAACAGGCTCGTTTTATGAATCGGTCGTACGGAAGATTCTGGTTAAAACCAAAACTCTGCTAGAAGATTTGGGACTTGACTCTCCCGATATCGATCCTACTATTGCAATCGCGGAGGCGGATACGGAAGGTATCGATATCCTTTGTCAGGCCTTGGTGCTCGGAGTCCGTAGTTGGATATTGGAAAAACCTGTAGCAGAGCTTATGTCCCAGTACTGGTATCAAGGCGTCTGGCGGGTTCTTCAGTTACTCCGGCAGTGAGAAATCCACCCTAGCTCGAAGAGTTCGTGAATTGATAATACTTTATCATAGGCCGTTGGCAGCGGAAATTCTGCCCGGTTCGTGGGCTCTTGCGACGAGCCAAGAACTCGATGGATTATTTCCAACACTGTACACGGACGTCATTTTCGAATCCTTTTTGCGGTCGTGCGTTGTCTCTTGTCGTTTGGCTCTCGCCACTGATGTGAGCCTTGCAGTACATTTCTGTCTCCAGGACCAAGGGAAGGTCCGTCCGATGAATCTGAAGAGCCCTATGACGCTTCCGGACAACTCGAAAGTCGCGCCTTACCTTTACTTTCCGCCGACCTGCCCAATACGACTATAACCGTTTCGAAGGCTGTCTTCCGACCAGGTTCTGGACTGAATATCATGCTGTCTGTCGACCCTGGGAACCGTCAAGGCTGGACGATTCAGAAGAAAATTTCCGATTTTCGCGTCTTCGATGAGAAAATCAGAGAGGGTCTAAAGAAGTCTGGAACGGCGGGCATACCCGCCCCGTTGAGCGGGAGTGGAATATGGACAGACCGTTCTCCACGGGGTTTAGATCCACGAAAGGTGAGGAATTGCGACTACGAATACCTCCTTTGCGTTAAAGAAGTAAAACAGGACATCTTACGGAAGTACTGGGAAGATATATTATCCTGCGACCTGCCTCCCGATATGCAAAGCACTCTAATTGCATTTCTAACTCAAGATGTCCCTGAAAACGAAGCTCCCGAGAGTCCAGGGCACAAGGAAGGATATATGCTCAAGCTAGGCAGGACAATTGGTGCATTAGCGAAACTGCGTTATTATGTCCTAGATGGGTCAGTCCTGACCTACTTCGACTCGGTGCGCAACACGACGATTTCTATCGAAATCCCATTAACCACAGTTGCAGCGCGGAGGGGAACTCCTCGGATCCATCACCGTGAAGGGCGCATATGATATCAGGCTGCAGTCCGATATCAAGCCCGATCCCCTTCTTATGACAGCATCGGAACAAGCACGCAGGAAGAGGGAAGGACCGTTCAAACCATACCGTCACGCACTATTCATTTACTCCCGGGAGCGCAACGAGAATGGACGTCGTCAGCATGTGCTGTGCGCAGAGAGTGAAGAGGAGCGGAGAAGCTGGTTGAAAGCACTGAAGGCAGCACGATGATGAGGTTCAACGGATGGCGATATTTTGGACATCCTCCCCGTTATAAAGAACATTTCTGATATGGTCCCGGGTCTGCGCGGAGTTCTGATACACTCGAGCTTTGCACACTTGGAATGAATTGACAGCTAGGTTGATACATAGCTCAAAACCATATATTATATACTTAGAAGGCTAAAACTTCAGACAAGTACAAGACACAACAAGCGAACAGCCAACGAGATCAAAGTAGACTTGGTCGCATTTTGACACGCAGGATATTTTCTGCGCAGAACATCCTTTATGGCGGACCTCCCCTCCTCCCACGCTTCGGTTTGCCATTTTTTCTTCGTCTCTTGGTAGCCGAATCTTCGTCCCCGTCGAAGTACTGAGCCCGACCGTACGGATCTGGAGTCGAATCCACGCCGCCCATGTCGTCCCAATCACGTTTACTCGGTATCTGGACTCTGTCGCGCAGTGAGGGCGGTTCATCGAATCTCCCCGCGTTCCCGTCGCCGCCCTCCCCGCTGCCTCCCAAACGCTCCAGTAACGACGCACTTCTGTGCGGACCTGGCGGCCGCTGCTGCCCATGCTCCGATGCGTCGTCACGATGATGAGACGGCGCGTCGAGGGGGAGGGCAGAATTGCTGTCCACCAACATAGGGTCCGGGCGCCGGATACGCACGAGTTGTTTGGGCGGGCGGCCGCTCGACGCACCGTCATCGTATCCGCCAACGCGGTCGACCAGATTGTCGCTCTGAGGGAGGGAGTCGCGCTCCTTGCGGAATGAACCACGACGTTCTCCTTCCGGCGGCTGATGCCCATGGAAAGGCTCAGAATGTCCTTGGCTCGTGGATTGCCTCGGTTCCTCCGACGAATACGCATCACGAGTATCACGACGAAGGGACGGGTTTAGCGGCAACGGGTGAGTCGTGGGGCGGGATTCCTGAGAAGATTGGCCGTAATGGTCTCCCGATGATGGAGCCAATCGCTCCTCGAGACTGACCCGAACACGAGTCGGTTCGTCGTTCTCAGGTGGATACCGGTCTCGTTCAGGCTTGCCCCCTTCCAAAGAAATAGGATCATCCTCAGACCGTCTCGAGTATCGTTCCAGACGCTCGTGGCGCGAATCGTTGTATTCCCAGCCCTGCGTTACTGGCGTCGTCTGTGAAGGCTGTCTCGACAACGGAGGCGGGGCCGATGAGGAGTAGCTTCCGTTGTCCGTATAATTGGAACGTCGGTGCGGTGCTGGCTCAGGTTCAAACCGAGACTGTTGGGGTAGGCGTCAGAGTCGCTCCAATGGGCCACATAAATCACGCACCGTCTCTTCGTAATGATCCTTCGAACGGGAATATGATGGAGACACGTTTCGTTCCGGCTAAACACACATCAGAATGAACATGATTGGGACCCACAATGCATAAAACTCACTGGGGGAGGACTATAACGACCTGACTCGGCATCGGGGCCGTTGTCCGGTCGATAACTGTTTCTGTGGTACTCCGTCTGCGGAATTGGCGTCAGCAACGATTCCTCGAAAAGAGACACCTGGCGTACCGGAGCAAAATCGTGCCCTCCTCGTCCTCGTCCCCGACCGCGGCCTCTCCCTCTTCCGCGGTAACCGTTGTCCGGCAATCCCTGTTCAAACCCACCCACAGGAGGGCCGGACGCGGCGGGATACCGCCCTTCACCAACCGACGGCTGTCGGCTCCCAATAGGCACACTGTTAGGTCCCGAAAGCGCCGCGTATGGGGGGCCTCCTCTCTGCGGAAATAAATATCAGTAAGCAGCCCGAACGAAGCGACATGAACGTACTCCTCGTCCACGATATCCATCGCCCATACCCCCGCGCGTATTCATTCGATCGCCATGGCCGCCCAAGTGCGGAGGAGGGGACCGATCACGCCCACGCCCACGTCCATACCCACCCTCAACCCCGACCGCTGCACTCCCAGCGCTGTAGCCGTACGATCCCGTCGGAGTTGGCGCGTTCATCGCTCTCGGACCTCGCGGCACACTCCCACCGTCCGTCGATGCCGAGACAGGCTCGCGGTCTGCATACATCCCTGACCCAGCGCGGATAGACGTCGCAGGGCCTGCCGGGGTGACCTGACTCGCCACGGGCGTCTGGACCGCAGAATTGGACTGCGGGGTCGGCGGCACATCGGTGTCGACCTGCATCGCATGCCTGCCCCGACCAGACTGCTGGCGGGGGCCAGACGGGAGGCGGTCCACGGGCGGAGGCAGTGGGTCCCTCGGCCCGAGGGGCGGATCCACACCGGGCGGCGCAAAGCGTGCAGACATGGGCGGCATGGAGGACGGCGGGAACGGCGGCGGCGGCGGCGGCGGCACCGGCTTGCTATACCGGCTCGACTCCTGATCATGGAAGATCTGTTTCTGAGAAGGAAGGGGTTGGCGTTTCGGACCTGTGAAATACACTCAGTGGCGACAAAAGCCAGGTGGAAGGAACGCACGAGGGCTCTCCTCCTCATATTCTCTTCTTCTCTCCGGCTCCCTGACCCGCTCCTTTTCCTTCTCGGGCGCGGGCTTCTCCGCCTGCTTCGCGTCCTCCAGCAACTCGTCCGGCACAAACGCATCCTCCTCGATCTGTGCAACAAGCCTAAATGCCACCGCGACCCTTGGGGCCAATGCGCTCGATGATGCCGTCCCCGCATCGGCAAATGGAGGCTGTCCCAACACACTCGCGCTTTTGCTCGCCGCAGACACACTTGCACTTCCCATTTTATCCTCCGGGGGCGCGAAGCGCGTCTTCTCCCGCTTCCGCTGCTGGGCGCCGGATGGAGATCCCGAACGCGAGCGTGATCTGTGGCTGTGTCCTGTTCGATGCAAATGGGGTGGGGTAGGATGGAGGAATAGATGGTGCAGGGATGGAAGGAATATGGGATGTGTGGTATGGAGAGGGATAGCACGAAGGTGAATTCATGCAGGTGGAGGGCGAGCAAAAGGGGTGGGTAGAGGGAGGGGAGGGAAAGAAGAAAGAAAAAACCCAATGAGTACGTTATTTCTTCCAGAGAGCCGAGAGAGGAAGAGAGACGGAGACTGAGACGGAGATGGAGACGGAGAAGGGGGTGGTCATCGTACAGAACGCGCTAACATAGGCGGCCCGTACATGCGACGTGCGTGGCCAACGTGCGGGGCGGCAAGTAACGCGCGATATCCGCTCACCGCCAATGTGTGCAGAACAAGAACGAGTGGCGAAGGCGGAGGGGGATAGGTTTAGGATGGAGAGTCAACGTACTAGGAGCAGACATTATCGGATGGGCGCTGCGCGGTGGTTGGGGGTCGCGCTCGCGATGTGGGTCGCGGTGCGTCGGTGGCTGTACATCGCGCGCGCGATGTGTCGGCGGTTCGCGCTCGCGCTGCGTAGGGGGCTCGCGATGCCCCGGCGGTTCGCGCTCACGGGGATGACCCTGAGTCTGCGTCAGATTCGGATTGCTGCTCCGCGGTTGCGCGTCCCGGCCGTAAGCGACGTCCTGCTTCCTTGAGTCGTACGTAGAGTCGTACTTCCGTTCGTATTGATGCGGCGGAGCGTCACGTTCGCGCTCCCGCGGCCAGGCATCGGTGTCCCGGCGCGCACGGTCGTCCCGGCCGGGCACATCACGCTCGCGATTGTCGCGCTGTTCACGGTCCCGCTCGCGGCCTTCTCGTCGCTCGCGGTCTTCCGGGCGCGGTTGGTATCCCCGAGGTTCGCCATCGTCGAAAGGACGTCCTGCGCTATACGGTCCTTGGCCCTGTACATTCCGCTGGTCACGCTCCAGGTCATCTCGGTCGTGCGGTGCGCGGCCCACCTGCTCGCGAGTCGAGTCGCGCGAGTCGCGGTACTTTCGGTCGCGTTCCCATTCGGGTGGCCGCTTGGAGTTGAATTCGCCGGATGGGTCTGGATATGAAGACATGGACGCTGAAGTAGAACGAATGTTGTTAGGATTATTGAGGGGCGGGCTCCAACGGCCGTTTCCGGATCCGCTCTCATCTCCGCGTCCGCGTCCACGCCCGCGGCCCCCGCGCGACGGCGGGGAGGGTGGCTTTTGCGGATGTCGGGAGCCAAGACTGTGGGCGTTATGGTCAGAATTATTCCCATTCCCGGGATAGATGCAGCAGGAGTCCCAGAAGTAAGATCAGCGGGGCCTTCGGGTCTGTAATGGCGGTCCTTGTAAGACAGCTCGTCGTCCTCGTTCTGATTTGCACCGGCACTGTCCACGTGCCCTCCGCTGCTGCTGCTGTTGCTGGTTTGTATCTGGCCATCCCGGTCGCGGTGGTGTTGCTAGAAGAAGAGAAGAAAAGAAGGAAGGTAAAGATGCTGGGGCGGGGAGGAGGGCGAGGACACCAACCCCGCGTGTGGCGTGCGCCCGGTCGCGATCATCAGCGCGTGGATGCGCTCGGTCGTCGTTGGGGCGTCGTTCGTGTTCACGTTCGTCACCGGGCGCGTCCCGAGGCCGCTCCCAGGTGCTCTTATACGTGCGCGTGTTGTAGTAATAAGGTGAATTCGAATTGGGGTTGTTGGGATTGGAATTGGGGTTACGCGACTGCCGCATCTCCCAGTCGTCTGGGAGGGGGTCGCGGTCTGCGCCGCTGCTCTTGTAATTATCGCGGTCTGTGGAGCTGCTCTTAAGGTTAGCGTGGTGCGCGCCGGGGGTACCGGCCCCATTGGGGGTTGCGCTAGATTTTGGTTTCTGTGAAAGGAAAGGTTAGATATTACGATTGGAAGAAATTCAGGAACAAGGTATAAACGTATGCGAACGAGATGTAGAAAGTACAAATGACATGAAGCCAAATGTGGAACAAGAGAAATGAAAAATAAGAAGAAATAAGACAAGTACTGACCCCTTCGGTTGCTGTCGAAGTCGATTTCGGTTTCTGGAGAGAGAATTCAGTAAAGAGAAATTACAAAGAAAATAAAGATAAACGATGGCGACGCCACACAATGAGGAGGACGAAAATAAAATGGCTGGCGATGAAACCACTCACCCCGTCTTTAGCGTCTTTGAGGCTGCTGGGCGCCATGAGGGTGGCCTCGATGCTGCTAGGGTGACTCGGGTGCATGAAGGCCGGCACCGTGGTGACAGGCTTAGGCGGGAGGGCATGCGTTACTGGCTGGGCGACGGTCATCTTGTGTGGCCGTCGCTCCCGCTCTCGGTGCCCGTGCCCGTCACGTTCCCTGTCTCGTTCCCGGTCGTCCCTGCTGTCTCTGTGGCGCTCTCGGTCGCGGTCGCGGTCCCTATCGCCCCTTGCGCGCGAACCTGGCTGCCCACGCCGCGAAGGAGACGACTGGCGTTTGCTAGGGGTGGTTTCTGCCGCCTCTGGGGTTGCAGAAGGCGGGGGAGCAGGTAATTCCTCTACCTCGGGTGCTGGGTCGGGTGCATCGAGCTCGTCGTCGCTGGCACCGAGGGAAACTGCGTCCTCGTCGTCGTCAGCAGCGACAAAGGGTGTCTGGGTGTCGTCCTCGTCCCAGTCGAGCACCTCAGTCTCGTCTGCCATGGTAGCTTGAAAGATAGACGCGCAGAAGGGCGACGTCAAGGGCTGTAATGGTATTCAAACTCCGCTGATTGATTCAAACTCCGCCTTACCGCATTGCAGTGGATGAATCGGAGACGGTACCACGACTTACCTGTTCTCTCCATGGACGCATACGCTGCTGAGGCCGGCGGTCTGCCAACGCCGTCGTCAGCATCCTCTTCTACACCACGAATACCAGTCATATTTCGCCGTCTGCACCGATTCCACCAGATGGTGAGCAAGAATATGCTTTCTGAACTGGCTGTAAACTTGGACGCAGGACTTCGAGCTCGCAGCCTGGCAGCTAACTTATTTGTGCATTGCCCCGCGACGGGTCTACCGCAATGTCTACTTTCACAAGCGTGGGTCTTACTGGCTTCATTGGTATTCGTGGAATAAAATATCCGGCCAGAAACCAAAAACACCTGGGCACGCGACGACCCCGCAATCCTCGTCCTCATCTCCGCGTGTCTCTGCGTGTCCGCCGTCGCGTGGTCGCTAATTTACTCGCTGGGAATCCTGCAAGCGCTGCAGCTTGCTCTTCTCATGATCCTGCGCGACTTTTTGCTCGTCGGCGTCGTAATATCGACCATATTATGGTGCGTGTCCTTCAACATCTTCCTTTCAATGCAAAATAATAACAAGAAACCCACCAGGCAAGTATCCCGCACCTTCCTCCTCCCGCCCGCAACCCCCGTGCCCGCGCCATCACTTGGCCCCAGCGCGCGCTACCCGCCTCCAACGCCGCGCCATGATACTGTTGAGTGGGGGTAAGTCATTTTCTGCTTTGAAAAATCAAGCTCATTTTTCGCAGATACACCTTTGACGTCCACATCAACGCCTTTTTCCCCTTCTACCTCACCCTCTACCTCGCCCAGCTCTTCCTCCTTCCGGTAATCCGCAGAGACAACTGGGTCTGCCTCTGGGCTGGAAACACGTTGTATCTTGCGGGGTACGCGCCTTTCTTCCTATTTATTCCCCCTGCTGACTCCCTCCTGCCACAGCTTCGCCCAATACATATACGGCGTATACCTCGGCCTCTCCGCGCTCCCTTTCCTCGCGCGCACGACCCTCCTCCTCGCGCCGCTCATCCCTCTCGGCGCCGCGTATGTCGTTTCGCTTCTGGGCTTCAACGTCGCGCCGTGGGTGCTCAATGTGTATTTTGGTGCGTGGTAGACCGACAGTAGCAGCATAAGGTTTCGGATACTGCACATATATAATACATACTATTTATTACATCTCACACATGCTGCCCAGCCTCCAGCGATGCAGACACCTCCATATTTTCACTTCGAGACTGCGATCTCTAGCGATACTCGCACTCGGACCACCGCTCCAAAAGTGCCTCCTCTCTTCCTTTGACCGGGGCGACCCTTGTGGTTCTTTCGTTTCGCCATGTGGTGTTCCGATTGTAATCCGTCAACCCGCTGACGCGCGAGAGTCGCCAGCTCCAAGGACGCTGGGTCGCGTGCATGGATCTTCGATTCTCAGATACACTACTTATCCCAATTTCATGTCCACCCTTAGAAGTCCCAGACGATCACCTGTGGAGGGTCCTTCACATCAACCGTCTCGTCATCAGGCCGCACTGCGTAGCCGCACTGATACCACTGTTCTAAAAGTGCTTCCTTCCCTCCGGCGACTGGGGCAACCTTTTGAATCGGATGTTTCGGCGTGTGACCGTAGGCAACGTCCAGATGGAATATTAATTCCGCAACACTCGCGAATCCGGGGCTGAAGCGAGAGAGCCACGTCCGGTCCAAAGTTCCGCGCTCATGGTGGAGTATGAAAAATTCCTTCCTGCCTTGGGCATCCGGCAGGCCCGCGAGCATGAACCCGAACATGTCGCCCTCAGCGCCTAAAACACAGCCGATCGGTATGATGCACCCCGCGATACCGTAGTATAAGCGCACGATGAAGCTGCCAATCTCGACGCCGTAGGTAGTGGGGCGGAGGAGATACATGCCTACGAAGCACATCAGCAAATCCTGATTTTTCCCGTAGTGAACCATAGTGTCCATAGTGGATCCTATTGCACCTGTAGTGGCCTGTAGTGGCTATAGTGCCCATAGTGCTCCATAGTAACCATTGGTACTACATAGTGCTCCATAGTGACCCTGTGGTACTATATAGTACTATGTAGCACTCTGTAGTCACCGGTTGGTACTATGTAGCAGTTTGTAGAAACTCCCTAAAAGTATCATTCATTGTGAGTGTTGGCGTGAACTCCCAAATGATCTTTGAGCAATTGTGATGATGTCCCAGCTGATTCAAAGCTTGACCCCTCTGTTCGAGGCTTTTCTGAAGGGGTCAAAGTTATGAAAACCGCCGCGTTTGGGAAAGTATTTTGCATTTTGCAGCCTAACGAAGCTGTTTCATGCAAAATGCCCTTAGACAAGTCTTGAAGCTCTCATCGAGCTCTACAACTTTTGTTTTGGGTCTATTTTTAGACAGGTGACTCATTCTTGGTATGTTCGTTGCATTAGCAGTTTATTTATCTCTCAGTAATATTTCCAGGACTATTGAAACCAATATAGAGTAAGGTATTGAGGCCGAGAGGAGCAGTTGAACAGTGGTAGTACATGGAGGAAGGCTGAAGTAAGGGTATATTGTGCTACATTTCAATACCAATATGGTTACTTTAGTGCAGTGGTCTTTTGTACATACATTCCTTTTGCCCATCATCAGAAGGTCGCGCGTTCGAATCTTGTAGAAGCCATTTAATTATGCTCTCTTAGTTACTCAAGTCAATAAAGTCAGTAATTCACTTAATTAAAGGTAATAGAAATAAATAAAAGTGAACAAGTTCATTACAAGTAGTGAAGTGAGTTGCGAAAGTGAAATTATTTTTCTGATTGTTGACCTCACTACTATGAGGTACTACAGGGCTACTATGGGCTACTATGGAGCACTCTAGAGTAGGCCGGGCTACTACAGAGTACTATAGAATAATAACCCTTCGCTATGGGCACTATGGGCACTATGGCACTATGGAGTACTCCATAGCACTCTGTAGCATACCCAGGATTTGCTGATGCGCCACTGCCAAGTGACGGAAAAGTGGAGGCTGTTGACGGGGTTCACTGGACCTTCGGTGTTCCAGAACGCGCGGTCGATGACGCGATCATCGCCTGCAAAGTTGACCCATGCCTTTGGAAACTGGACAGAAATCGAATCTCACTCGGGAGCGTACTGAGGTCGGGTCCACGTACCTGCTTGCGCTTTTTCTTACTCTTGGTCGAAACTATCTGCGAGAAGGTCATTCATCATCATGTTCGTGTTCCACAACACACCTGCCAAGACATGGAACTTGAAGCAAATGAAGGATGTGGTGTGCGCTAAGACCCAGCGGAGCCCCTATTTGTTATACAATAAGGTTTTGATCTCGCTTAACTTTTTGCCTCTCGCCAGTACATACTACGCGTCCTAGCTTTAGCCTTTCAGTAGCTTTCCTGCTGATTTTCGACCCCTTCTCTACCCGTCTGCCGTGCTTCCCTCGCCACGTAAATGCTGCAAGGTTCGTGGTCCTCTTTTTCCGATTACCAAACATCGAAAAAAACACGTCCCCCTAGCGCTAGTGGCGCCGCATGTACAGAACGCGCTACCCCGACCCACCGGCCTCCCCAGTGCGCTCAAATGGGAAAATTCCTCCGCTCGGGCGCGAGACACGATTGAGCAGCATGTCGAAGCACACGAGCAGCACCGTGCCAAACGACTCAGTGGCACCGCCAACGAGGTGCCGCGCCTGGTCGACTTGATCGCAAATCGCTTGGTCACCATGGGAGACGCCAAGACGATTGAAGACACGTTGGCGGAGATGCCCCCGGTGATCTTGCAGAATAATATCTGGAGGTGGCACGGAATACCGTACCCCATCCTGCGCCATACTTTGCTTCGCCTTTCTTATGATAGTGCGAAGGAAGGTGGCGACTCGGTTGCACCTTCCGCTGATTTTCATACCCAAATAGACGAATGGTATATATTTTTATTTTAAAATCCGTGTTTCCCGCTTATTGTCCCTCCTTCAGGATCCTTTACAACGAGAAATGGCTTCAGCCAGTGGCAGCATGGCCTTGTAACACTCAACGACGCTGAGCATGTCTTCTCAGACTACGTTCTGACGAAATCGGAGCGCACGATTACGCGCCCGGGTTCTCTCCCGGGATTCGAGGTTTTATGCGAGGCTCGCGCAGCTGAAATCTCCATTCAGCCCTCCACTGCCACATTTAAGCGTAATTTCTATCGCATGTCAGACGGACTGTTGCGAAATTTGGATTGGATCAACGTCCTTGTCGCCGGAGGCATCGTTCTCGGCACGCTAATGGCTGGCGATGGGTCCCCGAATCATGTGCAGGACTGGAGGTCGTCTGACATCGACATATACGTCTATGGGCTCTCGCCTGAAGACGCTAACAAAAAGATCCAACATGTCTTTGACACCTTTTCGTCAAACTTTCCGCCTGGAACGCGTACTTTTGCCGTCAGGAACTTAAAGACGATCACATTCTATGCCAGGTATCCCCTGCGCAGAATCCAGATCGTGCTCAAGCTCGTCGAGTCACCTCGAGAGGTATTGCTCAATTTTGACCTCGACATCTGTGCGATGGGGTGGGATGGATCGAATGTTTGGATGCTCCCTCGTGCTGCTCGGTCTCTAGAAAGTATGCCTTCGCTCTGTCGTATCATCCAGTGAGCTAATCTCCCCGTCTGATCAGCGGGATGCAATGTCTTTACAATGGACTTGATCCATGGACACTATCTTTCTGCGCGCCGGGCCAGTCAACCGCAACGGTAACTTGAACTACATTACTCACTGAAGCGCCTGCTAATTTCCAACGCTACAGTGTATTTAAATATGCCAACAGGGTTATTGTCGTGTCATGTTTTTGTTCGGATTTCGTACTTACTCTCATTGCACACAGGGATATGGCATACGCTTTCTTCCATCATACATGTCAGCTCTGCAATGAATTTTACACGTCCCAGACCACGGGGGACCTCCCATTCCCCATAACTTGCCCGTCACAGCAGACGAAACTCGACGATGGATCGAGACATGGTTGACCAGAGGCTTCAGCTTTCCACGTTATGTTGGGGCAATTTCACCGCGCATCCTTCCCGGATACAGTTTATCCGGATTCGCGATGTTTATGCGTCATGTAGCCCTTTGGGAGATGGGGCAACGCGGGCGTATATCGTGCGCATCCTTTCGTTTCTCTCTATATTCGTCTGAGGGGCTCTTTACAGCGTGCTCGATGAATGGGGACCAGGGTCTTCTTCGTAAGACGAAAGGGTAAACTTTTCTGATTGATTATTGTCTTACACGCTCTGATTCCTTGCTCTAGTCCCAGGCTACCTCTCCGGATTCCGAGTAATGACTGAATAACTCTTATGCATTAAATTTTGATTGCGGCCATGTCTAGGTACCCATGGAATTCCGCATTTACCTTCGCCGGGTATCGGACTCATATCAACCAGGCCAATGCCGCCGAAGTCGAGCGATGGATTCGCGTTGATATCGCTGGGCGCTTGCGCCGGCATGGTGTTACAACCGGTGCCGAAATTTCCGATGCCGTCCAGCGCATTTCGTGCTCGCCCAGCTTGGAGATCTTGCTCCACCATGGATTTGACGTTTGCTTGCCAGTACTTCTACCTGTGATTTCGCAGTCTTTGCGAATGATCTCGTGAGTCAGGCACAGGCCGCCGCCGGTTTGAAAGAGACGAAACTTCTCGAGCCGGCGATTCGCGGCCTCAACCCCCTCGGCACTGCAGGAAAAAACAAAGAAGGCTTATTTCTCTGGCGAGTTGGTCGCGATCTTATGTGGCAACAGCTCGAAAGGCGCATCGACGAGTTCGTATTCGAGCTAGTATCAAACAAACTTAAAAATTTCCTGACCTTGCTTCCTAGAGTATTCGAAGCCTTGCATGCGTTCCGTCGTGTAAACATAGATCTTGACGAGGAACGCCAGGCTTATCGCCTTTCTGTGGAGCTCTCCAGACGGAAGCTTAGGGGAGAGGAAGGAGACGAATTCCACGCCTTCGTTCAGTGGGTTGGACCCTCTCAGAGTTGGAATTATGCAAGAATGAAATCGTCTTGTGGTCGGAAAGGATTATTTTCTAATTCATGATAGTCGAGCTGAAGCCTAAACGTATCCTCTTTTAATTAATTTAATAACTGCGAAGTTACAGCTAATTCGGAAACGATAGACACCCTTGGATTTCCAGCAAAAGTTCGGCTAAGTTCGGACAGGCCAACCGCTAAGCCAAATTTACTCCACTGTACAAATTTAGTGCACTCGCATCTCCAAGAAATTAAGCTTTATGGCGACCTCTGTACTGTGGGCGACGGGTAGTTTTATATGAGCCCAGCCACATATATGGACTACTTTCACTGGATCCCGAGTACAACATGCTCAACAACAATGGCCTTGATCCACACCGCTCCGGGTTCGGATATGGAATCCTGTTGCTTTATTAGCGATTTGCGGCCCTTTCATGTCATTGGTATGCATCATGACGACGATGCAATTTTTTTTGAACGGTATGCGATAGAGGAGAGAGGATTATCATTGTGCAGTGCAGAGACGACGCTCATATACAGCGAGGATCTGCTCCACCAGTACTAAATATAAAAACGATCCGAACTTAGCCGAACTTTTGCTGGAAATCCAAGGGTGTCTATCGTTTCCGGATTAGCTGTAAACTTGGGACGAAATTCAACTTTTGAACATAAGCACGTGATAAAACGCCAACATCAGTGATGCGAACATCATGCTCAAGTTGAACTCCAGCAAGTTCTTTGTTCTCGTAATCGTGCAAGTCTTCTCGCGCGATCCAGCAGTATACGCAACTATCGCGTGTAAAAGCCTTCCGGTGAATACGCCTGCCGGGCTCTGCGGTTAGGAACTTAGGCAATGCGGTCCATCAACGGTCGTCATGCAAGCCTCGCTTCAGCATATGTCTCACTAAAGTCCCATGCGCGGACGACACCTGCATGCATATGCCTTTGCTGATACTTCCGAGATTCTGCGGAGAGAGATACTTGGCACGTAACCTTTTATAAGCAGCCTCATTGGAATCAAGCTTCAAGGTTGTCCACTACTCCCTCACTCCCGCGAAGATGATATACCCTCTCTTCATCTCGCTCGTCCTTGTTTCAGGCTGCCGTGCCCTTGTCTCGACTCGCGAGCCAGAGGCGGTCGCCCCGCACAAAATCCAGCTTCAGTCTCGGGTCGCGCCAAAGGAAGCCACTCTGAGACGGCGAGCACTGAACCCCGCCACTGTCCCCCTCACAGATTTCTTTTTGGGCACTGACCTTCAGTGCGTTTCGGCATTTAATATCCTGCGAGCACGAAGAGATTGAATACTTCTGTAGATGGTTTGGAAACATTTCTGTCGGCACCCCGCCCCAAGACGTCAGCGTAGTTTTCGACACCGGGAGCAGGTAAGACCAGGAGACCCAAACAAGAAGATTGCCTTCTCACCAATGAGCAGCACTCTCGAGTTTGCATCGACTATGTGCGATAGCTCTTGCAACTCCCAGGTCAAGTTCGACCATACAAAGTCCTCGACCTTCGTCGACAAGAAAACTACCAGTTCGATCACCTTCTCGACGGGCACGTTATATTCTAATACTACGAGCATCCCTAACCGGTTCATTTGTTAGGCGTGGGGGTTGACCCTGTGATAGGTAACATCATAGGCCATAAGCGATAAAACGATAGACTAATGATCACTCTTGTGTGATAGGTTCCAACTATAGACTCACTCTTCGTGCTGCACAAGACACTGTCACCGTTGGGGGCCTTGCGGCAAAGAAGGTGAACCTCAACCTTATCACCAAACAGACGGCGAAGTTCGGAATCGATCCATTCAGCGGCATTCAAGGTGGTCGCGCTATGGCTTTATTCGCTGCTGTCGCTAATAAATACAGGCATGAGTGCGCAAGCCCAAGGCTTTTTCGCCAGTTTGGTAGACCAAGGCCTGCCTTGTAAGTCATCTCTCACCTTGTATTAATTTTCGCGGTCTCATTTCATTAGCATTATTCAGCTTATTTGTCACCCCCAATGCCGTTGGGGGCGCCGAGTTGACAATCGGTGGAATTGACGAATCTAAATTCAACGGTCAGGAATATTGGGGATGCTCCTCCTTTTGCTAAGATTTGCGCAGGAACCCTCAAATTCGCTTCGCTCGCTGATTCGGGGTCTCCTACTTGGTCATTGACTTCGCCCAGGATATCAGTGAACGGCAAGACTACGTCCCTTTTGAAACAATCCCGCGACATAATCTTCGATTCTGGCACATCTAACATCCTTTTCTCTACTGACACCACAGAGGTGCGACGCGTTTGTACCAGTGGGTAGAGACTGTCGACTAACTTGTTGGTGCCGTATTGTACATAGGCCATCTATGCTCTCATTTCTCCGCAAATCAAGGCCCATGCCGCCGAGCCGGGAACCTACGGCATCGCGTGCTCGCTGATTCCGACTCTCCCAGCAGTCATCGATATTGGCTTCACCGACGAGAATGGCAAAGCTTTCAATCTAACCATTCCGAGCAGCGAATTAAGTGTTGGACCGTTTTCCGACTCGCCAAGCACATGCCAGACCCTGATCAACGCATTCGATGGTCTGGATCTTGTTGGCGGTAGCGTCTTGAAACATTATTACAGGTACAGTCCTTCCTCTGCCATTCTCCATCCCAATTCTAACGTCCAGGCGCAGTGTCTGGGACGTGGGATCGCAACGCATGGGATTCGCGGCAGTTTAGTATGGCTATTCACAACTAGAATCATGTAGAACACGCCTGAACGAACAAGGCATCGGACTCGGGCATCAATTAATGAAGCATGGCTTTTTAAGGAACAGGCGTGGCCGCTACAAAAGGGAGAATCACAATGCGTTCTGGATCCCACTGAGAAAATACTTGAGTCATGTCTACAGCAGCGAACTCGGATTCAGACTTACAACGCCAGACGTGTAATAGATGTCTCCTTCGATCATGGTTCTGACCGCTTCGATATTCTCGGCCTCCAAAATGAACATAGAGCCGATCTGAGAAACCGGGGGTGAATTTCATCTCGTTGAGCCAAAGATGCGACTCGCCATCTTCTTATCGTCGGACAACAGCGATTCCGGCGTCAGGAGCGCACCAGCGATTCCTGCATAACAGGGATCTGGGCGGCGTACAAGGAGCAACTTCTGACGGCTCACGAATAGATCCGCCGTCGATGGCTTTCTTTGCGGCTTCGAGATGTTTGCTCCGAACGGAAAGGCGACGCGCAAAAGCATCGGGATCAGTTTTGTCGGGGGCGTGAACGAAGAATCTTGGGAGCGCAGGAGATGCTGAAGTGGACATGCTTCGCAAATTCCTATAAATCGTGCTAGAAAGCCGTTGCATAAGGTCCTGACGTCGGTAAGCTCGCCACTTGCTTACTGGTGACGTGGGAAGAAAGACGATTTAGGTTAGGGTTTATGTGATTGCCGTGCAATGAGAAACTTGCCTTTTATGGAGCCGGGCGTTGTTTAGGTGTATTGCTCGCTTTCCCCATCAGTCTCGCGCTTGACGTGGTTTCAACTCAATTTCAACCACCATGCATCCCATTTCTATCGCGTGCGTTTCTTCACATACCTGTGACTTAGGCTCATTAGAAGCTCAGCATGATAACCGACTTCTTCCATCCAGCTGTGGGTGGCGTCGAGAACCACGTATACATGCTCAGCGCCTATCTCATTCGACGTGGTCATAAGGTAGCCCCTACGCCTTTGGCCCTGCATCTGGAATTACAGCTGAAAACTTGAAGGTAATTGTGATAACGCATAGCCACCAGCCTGATCGCGTCGGTGTTCGCTGGCTTGTCCCGTCTCTCAAAGTGTATTACATACCCTTCGTCCCCATCGCTTCCTCAGCCACGCTCCCACAGTTCCTCACCTTTCTTCCCTATCTGCGGACTATTCTAATCCGGGAACATATACATTTAATTCACGCCCATGCGAGCCTTTCTTCTCTCGGCCACGAGGGCATCCTTCATTCGCATTTATTGGGTGTGCGGACAGTCTTCACAGATCACAGTTTGTTCGGGTTCGATGATGCAGCCAGTATACTTACAAACAAGCTAATGGCCGGAACGCTCAAAAATGTCGATGCTGTAATCTGCGTCTCTCATACAGGGTGAGTTTCTACACTGTGTTCTTCGTTCTCGATTGATACGCCGCCAGGCGCGAAAATACTGTGCTCCGTGGAGAGTTATGGGAGAAATCAGATACAGACCCGGATGCTATCGCCGTTCGCAAAAGCGTATATGTCATCCCGAATACCCTAGTACCGGAGCGATTTAAACCATCTCCACCGGAACCGAGCGAGACGAGTAAGGCTTTTGAAACCCTATCATCTCTTGGTTAAGTTTGCAGCACAGTCACAATAGTTTTCCTCTCGCGATTTGCATATCGGAAAGGTATCGATCTTCTGGTGGCGATTACTCCACGCATATGTGCCGACTTTCCCAATGTTCGGTTTCTCGTGGGCGGTGACGGACCCAAGCTCATCGATCTTCTCCAAATGCGCGAGAAGCATCTTCTGCAAGACCGTATTACCCTACTAGGACCAGTGCCTCATACAGGTGCTCGCTCGGTAACGTGTTTTTATCTATATTATTACTGCAGACGGAGCTTATTTGTTACAGGTCCTCATCCAGGGTTCAATATATTTGAATACCTCCCTTACAGAATCATTTGGAATTGCTATCCTGGAGGCAGCGTGTGCCGGTCTATACGTCGTTTCTACTCGAGTTGGCGGTGTCCCTGAAATATTACCCAAGGACATGATTAGTTTTGCAAATCCTGACGAAGATGGTACGAGCTCCTTCCACCCGACTCGATCGTGAACTGGCTGATTTCTTCCATGTAGACATCTGCCGTGCGGTCGGAAATGCCATTAAAATTGTTTCCGAAGGGAAGCACGATCCTCTTCTCGCTCACGAGCGTATAAAGACATTCTACGACTGGGACCAAATCGCGGAGCGGACGGAGGCTGTATACGACGCAGTCCTTAAGTCCCCTCAAATGGAATTATGGGAACGGATGCAGCGGACGATGCAATTGGGCCTCTTTGCAGGTCCAATATACACGATCATCCTCATCGTAGATTGCCTCTTCTTTTTACTTCTCGAGTGGTGGATGCCGCGAGAAGACATGGACTTTGTTCGTGATCATTGGGATCAGGATGTATTTTCAGAGGCAAGTTCTTTTATTGGTAAACCAGAGGTATACTCACACAATGGTTAGCTGTCCCAAAAAGCTTCTTGGCAAGGCGATTAGGTCAAAACGTTTAAACTTCTCGCGGACTATTACATAGACATTTCTCAACTTGGTTCGTGGCCTCGTAAACATCAGAGTCGTGAGGTCGAATTGGGCATACTCTATGGGCCCACTTTTCGTTTAAAAGAATAATGGCCAAGTCTCTACATTCGTATCTAGCATTTCAGAATCTGAGTTAGTGGAGAGAGAGCGCAGCCTGCGCCGAAATGCTGCAGTGAATGGGCAAATTTCGTATACTGAATGAGTTTAACAAACACTTGGATTATGGATACATTTTCATGTGTGCTGCCCAGTCCACCAATGGCACCTTCACCTTCACCTCCACCTCCTTGTCACTCAGCCTCTCGAGGTAGCCACATTGATACCACTGTTCCAAGAGTACTTCCTCCTCCGGGGACTGGGAGGACCTCCTGTGCCCGCTGTTTCGGCGAACGGCCGTAGGCAACGTTTCGATGGAATTCCGACACACTCACAAATCCGGGGCTGAAGCGAGAGAGCCACGTCCGGTCCAAATTTTCGGGCTCATGGTGGAGCACGTAGAACTCCTTCCGGCCTTTGGCGTCTGGCGGGCCAGCGAGCATGAACCCGAACATGTCGCCCTGGGCGCCCAAAACACAACCGACGGGGATGATGCACCCAATGATGCCATAGTAGCAGCGCACGATGAGGCTGCCAATCTCGACGCCGTAGGCATTGGGGCGGAGGAGATACATGGCCGAGAAGAGGTCCCACTCGACAGAAAAGTGCAGACTGTTGGCGGGGTCGACTGGGCCTTCGGTGTTCCAGTGGGCGCGGTCGATGACGTATCTCTCGCATGCGGAGTCGGTCCAGGGCTCGAGAAACGGCCGCTGAACAGAACTCAGAAATCACGATCTGCCAGTGCACCCTCAGGTCCGCATACCTTGAAGGTTTGTTTGCAGCGTCCAATTCTCCTGCTCAGAACTTGGATTATCTGTCGAAACGGTTCATCTCAGTCATGTTCATGTTCCCAAAAGACGCACTTTGAACATCTCAGGGCAGGCTTAGTTGTACGGGCCGATGGCCCCTATTTGAGAATTTCCATTTGGGGCTCAAGCTCAAGCAGCCCGTCCTCCGGTCAAGATAGAGCAGAACGGATCCCACGTGCGCGCATGAAGCATTTCGCCGAAGCTGACCGTTCGAAGTCGAAAGGGACACTATTACGTTCCTAGTATACACTTGTATTGGATGAACGCGAGAATATACAGATGGCAGAAAGAGTGACTAGCACGCCTCACGTAAACTGCACACACACGAAAGCAGAACGACGGCCCAAACGAGGCGTGAACAAAATCTGGGCAAGGCAAGGTCCAAGAATCACGCAGTGCACGCACTACGCCTTCGCCCCGTTCACACTGCTCCCCGCAAGCCGCCCGGCAAGCCCGTCGATGTCCTCCCCGGGCGTCTCTTCCGCAATACTACCAGGGGCGCTTTGTCCATCCCACACACCCTGGATCAAGCTCATCGTGCTCTCCAAACTCCGCCGCCGCGTGCTCGGGCTGGTCATCGTCGTCCCCAAACTCGCCTGCCGCCCGTGGCCCCGACGGAACGCCGACCCAGGCGACGTCGGTGAGCCTGGGCCGGCGCTCCCGGACACGGGCGACCCCACGGCGCCGCCACCGAGGGCGGTAGTGCTGGTGTTAAGCGAAAGCGGGGGCGGGCCGCCGTTCTGCTGCGCGAGGGCAGCTTCGAGGTTAGCAGCGTTGATGGCCATAGACATGTCGTCCCGCTCCGCCGGGGTAGAGGGAATAGTAGACGGCGAGGACGACGAGAGGATCGCTTGCCCCTCTGCCGACGAAGCGTCGAATAGCTCCGGTGGGAGTCGCTCGTTTTCGATATCGGATTTGCGTCTGCAGAGGGAATAAGTCCCGGAACCGACAATACATGGATTCAACGCACGCATCCTCGAATCCGTTAATCGCTTCTTTGATACCCTCCGAGCCGGACGCCAGCGTGCCATACGGGAGCTTGTTGGAGCCAGACACGCTCTTGAGCTCTGACACCCTTTCGGATTCCTCTCTATTCGCGAAAAGCGTCGTCAACGTATGGTTACAAAGACCGGCGAGAATGAATGCACACACCTTAGCAAAGCAAACACCCGTGCCATCCGGCCCACAGCCATGATCTTGTTCTTGATAACTTTCCGACGCTCCACCGAGTCTGGCGACGTCGGCGACACAGGCGACGCGGGGGATGAAATCATGGTCACATCCTCGTCATCCTCGAGCTCCTCCTTCGTGCATGTGTTCAGGACTGCCACGAGCATGTCCGTAACTATTCACGAGAGGGTCAGCACGGCGAAACGAGGAACGAGAAAAAAAACGTACTCTTCTCCCCGACGAACGGTAAACTCCAGGTGAACACGTCCATGAAATTGGGGAGCCAGTACGGATGCAGTGTGCAGTTGAATTGTCTGATGTTCATGACATTGCTCTCGTATTTCAGCACCGCGGCTTTGTTATTGTACACATCCAGGTAGTTTGGCGCGGAGAAGATGGTCATTACAGACGGGAAGCCTGTTGACTTGGTTTTGCGGTACATCCGGTAACTGCGGGGATAGCATCAGCACAGCAGAAAAAGTGGTTGACGAAAAGAAACAGACCCAGCGTCCTGAGCTTCATGCGCGCGGATGATCGACAGCAAATTGTTCCGCTCAAGGAACTGGCACGCTGCTTGATATCTACGCGCTCGTTAGTTTGCTGAAGAGCATACTGGGAGAGACTTACGTGAAGAAATACGAGCAGCCGCGGACATGATTATGCAGGAAGCTGTCCGTCGTCTTCTCCGTCCCGAAGTCCTCCACAGGGTCTGCCCATAGGATATCGCACATGAGCCCCTGTGTCGGCGGCTCGCGGAAGCGGTCAATCTAAGAGATCAATAATTAAGCGCATGGCACCAGACTAAGAGAAATCAGCTTACAGCCCGGATGTCGTCCAGCGTGTTAAGTTCGGGAGAGAGACCACCATGAATACACAAGAACTGCTTGTTCATAACGGCTGCGAGAGGCAGCGCGCAGAAGGACTCCATGCATGCATCGTATATGCGCTCTGAGTACTTGTGCTTGCCTGCCCATGGACGTAAGCGAAAGTGCGCAATCAGAGGGCGGCGACGCACATTCAAGCTTGAAGGTGAAATAATCCGTTAAATGCCGGCATTCGTGGTTCCCCCGCAGCAAGAACAACGTGTCGGGGTACCAGATCTTCAGCGACCAGAGATACAAAACACACTCGATGCTGAAGTATCCCCGGTCAACGTAGTCACCGAGGAAGAGGTACCGCGTGTCGGCAGGGCTTCCGCCGACCTCAAACAGCTTCATCAGGTCGTACTGCAGCCATAATCAGGAATCCACAAGACTCGAAATAAATTAATCACGCACATATTGGCCATGAATATCACCACAGACTTGCAAGGCGTTAAACCGTGCCAAAAATAGAACACTACCACTCACCAGTGATCGGAGCATCGACGTTCAAAACATTAGGTTCTCGTCGAAGCATCTCGGTGCCCTTGGCCAAGATGAATAGCGCCTGTTCTTCGCTTACCCGTCCCTCGCGATAAAAGTGATTTTTCAGGAAGGCGATGTCGGGTTTGCTCTGATCCGTCGAGGAGAAGAATTGGGAAGCGGTGGGGATGTTCGCAGAGGGCGCTTGCACCTGAACGAATGTATTAGTGGAAACATTCGCGAAGATACAGGGGAACCGCAAGATAAGAACAGCGCGACGTCCACGGAAAGATACACAGCATCTGAGCCATGTCACCCTTCAGCCACGTCGGCACTGCAGCGGCAGCAAAGGGTCGCTCCAACAAAATTCGGAGTATGGCCGCACCAGAACAGAGGATTCTACACGACGCGGACATTGTAAATCGCAGCAAGCTCCACAGGACCCTTAATCGACCAGATTCGACCAGAACGACAGGGCAAAGCGCTGTTCGTGTCGGAGGCGCTACGAATATCACGGAAAATAGAAGGTATACTCACATCTTTGATAACGCGCTCCTGGGTGCTTATAGAAGTGCCATCCTCGAGGGTATGCTGAGTATAGTCGATGTCGGGCACCGGGGGGCGATTCTGGATCTGCTCGATGGCATGGGCGATTTGAGTCGGTGTGCCTACGCTCATCGTGGGGGACGGCGAGCTCAGTCGGCTATAGAATATCGGCGAGGACGCGGGAGGAAAGAGCAAGAGGCAGCTGTACGCAGCTGTCCACTTGCTTTGTTCCCGTTTGGCCAAAGGCCCGATTAGGTTACCGCCGGCACGATGCGATGTCATCCCAAGCGAGCGGGATCTGCAGAGCAGTTGATACTCATCGAGCGATTTTTCCGGCAGTAATTAAATCTCGGTTCGCCCTGAATAATAGTGATTCAAGAAATACAGGGTGATTTTTTGACTAGCAGGTAAATCCTTCTTCCGACGCGACCGCATGACAAGAATATGTCCCCACCGTCGCGTTCGTACCGAGAGTGAAGTTACTGTTGATAATTTGGAGATTCTCACAAGGGGCTGCGGCACTGCATTTGAGGCTCGCGAGGCTGGAGCCTGTGATGCTACCCACAAGCCCAGACCAGGTGATATTACTGATCTGCAGAGTCGAGGTATCGCATTGGCCGACAGCACCAGAAAACGACGTGCTTGAGATGAATTCAGACAGGCCGTCAATTTAGATTCTCAGAGAAATATATTTATTGAGACGCACCACTGCGTAATCTCAGCCGGCTGCTGTACTTGGCTGAGTGTTGAATTCGTCCAAACTACAGGAAAAATGGTCACGCCGCGAGATTAGATTTTTCACAATCACTCACCAATATCACGAACGTCTACCGGAGGTTTGTCAGTCTGGCTTTACTCGGTAAGTTAACCGGCACATACATCCGAGCCCTCCGCCTCCTCCGTTTGGCGGGAATCCCTGCTCCACTCCAGTCCACGTCTTAATGTAGCCCACGAACTCTGTTCCAATGAAGGAACAATTCCGAGTCAACACCCGCTCGACAAACTCGAATTCGCCGGGAAACTGCCCGATGCTGCCAATCGCAACACCTAGCCCGGTGTAGAATACAGAATCCTCGATGAGAATGTCGGAGGAATTGCGTTTCATTGCGATCGAGTCATCGCCGTTGTGGACCTCCCAGCGCCGGAAATTGATATGGTGCGAGTCCAGTGTATCCGCGCCATCAGTGTTGCGCGCCGGTTGCTGGGCATAATTGAGCCTCGTGAGAGAGCCCTACCTGAAGTTGAAACTCACCGAGTCGTTGGAGGTAGAACTGACAAAAATGTCGGTCATTTCGACGAAACTGGAAAAGGCCAGGGTCATTGTCCTGAAGATTGTCAGAAATATGTCCAGGCCATTCAAGAGATACAGACCACATCTGAGACTGGACAAAACGGATACCTTTAAAAATTGAATTATGCGTCTCCCATATCGTCAAAGCGTGGGGGCGACCCGCGAGGTTGGAGACACCTTTCGTAAAATCGTACCTGGCTTCGTTAAAAATTTGGACGATATTTCAAGCTCGTCCCCACCCACCAAATTTGACCGTTCCCATCAAAAGTACCATAACCATGTCCGTTGAACACGATATTATTCCCTCCTAAGAACCACGCCGAGCTCTGGTTCTGGAAGCCAAGTGGCAGCGAATTGTTCAGCCAATACGAGATATTCGCAGCAGACCACTGCAAAGCGCATTAGCCAAAATCAATATTTCGCTGTGCGTATTGACCAGAAGGGTCCCGTGCAAATCAATCTCCACATCATTCAGCCCAGTCGTGTTCATTACTTTTTCGATCCAGTAGGTCTCATTCAGAAACTCGATCTATTTCAGTTCTCAGTTCAGCGCGGCAAGGCTATTAGCGTAGGATCCGACCAACCTTTCCGCCCTGTCCGCAGAGATTAAACGCGTCGACTATTAGCGTAGGATCCGACCAACCTTTCCGCCCTGTCCGCAGAGATTAAACGCGTCGACAATGGCAGGCGAATCATCTGTAAAGTTGCCTGATGGGTGAACGGTGCATGTTTTGTGGCGTTTTACCACATGGCCACCGAAGGCCAAGGTTGCGAGAGACAGAAGTGAAAGAACGAGCATCGCTGGGTGGCGGGAGTCTCTGACGTCGACTCGCTTTCTTTAAGTACCACCGGCCATTGGCCCTCGTACCGGTCTCATGACCGCGTCTTCCTCGCGGTCCCTGACCGTGACGGTCCGCATGTCCAGTGGCTCAATAGCGGGCCGCCGCCGGCTGCCGTTGAACTTGAAGTTGAAGAAGAAGAAGGAAGCAGGGGAAACGACGATTGGGCTGTTTGAAGCGCCGAGAGAGTGTTCAAGATGTGAATGGCTACTAAATCCCGTCCGCAAATATCCGGCCAAACCGAACCAAACAAGGTTGAAACATCTCTTATCGTCCCCTCTTCGTCCCCTTTCCCCTCATGTCACCCACAGACGCTCCAGGTCACAAATCGGTGCGCTTCGGCGACGCCGACGATGATGACAACGAAGGGCCACCTCATCTTCGCCCAGCCATATTGAAGACTGTCCAGAACATTTATCGCCAGCTTGCAAAAGCCGAGCGTCCCCCATTAGATCTCGACAACTGGTATCATTCGGCACTTCTCTCCTACCGCCTCGATCCAGTCTCCATCACTTTAGTGGTTATTGAAGGAGAGAACAGCCCCATGTTCTTGATGCCCGAGGCTCGCTTTGAACTAGTGACAGCCTACAGTAGCACGGGAGAAAATCCGCGTGGTTATCTCGAGGACATGTATGGTGGAAAACAGGAGACGATTCCCGCCAACATCAGTGACGATTTTCAACCCGTCAGGAACTGGGTTATGGCGGATATCAACAACAGGGAATTGAACAAACCGGACGCTGTTGCTGCTCGAGCCGCGGCGAAGGCCAAGAAGGAGAAAGCTGTGGCAGAAGACTAGCAAAAAAGAGTTACGGTGAGGTGTTCACATCTGACTTCGCGATGCTTGAAATATTAACGGATGTGATTTTCAAGGCCTTCTACCAACGTGTCGGTATTGACAAGCCGACATCGCCGCGTCTCAACCGCTGTCCCAAATGCAGTCACCCGCTTCAGATTTGTGTAGGCTGTCGCATCGTCTGCTGCGTCAAACCCCAATGTGTTTCGGAAGTCGACAACGCCACAGGTTGCATGAAGCACCCGCAGACTGTTTATTGCGGCGCGTGCCGCGCCAAGCTATCTAAAACCCTCCCAGAAATGATCGAGTGCCTCGACTGCAAAGGGAACTATTGCCGTGCAGACTTTTCAAGGTGCATTGGTTTTTTGCCGTCTAACAACCTGGAATTGCCTTTCGAAACTCCCAGCCATGAACCCAACCAAGGCCGTTCTGTGTCCTTCCAATTGCGCCAACTTCGCCCTTCGCTGCTGCAATCCTCAGTGTTGGTCGAACGAAACTGCGGGCAATCTGAATACCCTCACCCCTAGAGCCGTCTGTAGTGACTGCGGGGAGCGATCCGATGGTCAGGCGTGTGCAGGAAAGCACGTCTGGGTTTGCCCAGAGCGCTTCTCTCATGAAACTTTACCAAACACCCTACGCAAATGCAGCGAATGCAGCGAATGCGAACTGTACTCTTGCGACAGCTGCGAATCACGGGTAACATGTGTGGTCGTCGTTTGCGTTGAATGCGGAGTTGATGCACTCGAGGATGAAGCAGAAGCGGAGGAAGTGAGCCCAGCTTGCGTAAAATGTGGTCTTTGGTTGTGCGACCCATGCTTGGAGGGACCAGCGGATTCCGATGAGGAAGAATGCTATTAAAAGAGGAATGTTGACTTCGATTTTGGTTATGTCTGGAACTTGAATTGGAATCAGAATTTCTTAAGTTGTGTTGAAGTTGAAATTGCTTTGGCTAGATCAATTCTGGCGCTCCCTCTCACCATAAACTTCGGTGTTTACTGTACAGGTACGGTGATCAAAATATAAAATGGAGCGCGACCAAAGAAACAAGGGCCATTTTAGATATACGTGTAGCAGAGCGGCTCAGTTCTTGGATCCATTATATCTCGAATAGGAACAAGTGGCGCAAGGTTCAACATCTTCAACTCAAAGGCTAGGGTGATGTTCACAAACGGGGGGTCAACACTGGAGCGGCCCGATACGTCGAACAGACGTTGAGGTAAATCCAGCTGCTGCCAGTTCCACCAAATGCGATCCAAGTTCGCGTGGTGGAGATAGAAGATAGGGTCTGAACAGCATGGTCGTCAGTCGTAAATAAATGAGCGAAAACAGGAGAATATGCACCCCCAGGGCTTGAATATGTGTTGAGCATCTCGGCGCCGACAGCGAAATGACCCCCGTCGTGTAATTTCATCGTTGGAGTGATAGGCTGGCCTTCAAGTTGGATGCGGAAATTCTCGAATGTCGGTTGCTTGGTCGTGTTGGCGATCTGGGCGGACGATAAAGCCCACACGAATGCATCGTTGAAGTCGCGAGTTAGACAGTGGTTCGTAGGGATGGTGCCCGGTCCCAGAGAGAGATTGTACGAAGCAAATGGGCCGGTTGTTATACAACCGCCGCCGGTGCCAGGTACCCAACCTGCGAGGTTCGTCAAATTATTGAATGGTCCGGCATAGCCCGGAATGTAAATTCCATTTCCTGTATCAACAATCAGCAATGCGGAAAGTGTACCTGAAATGACAGGCCTCCAAAGCCATAAACAGGATCCCAGACGGGAGATTTGTTGATCCTGTGGTAGGATGAATTTGAAATTTGGCAAGAAAACTCAAATCACGCACGAGTTGAAAGCATCGACATCTCGACTCCAATCCCAATACCTGCAGTGAATGAACGTCATTTAATAAAATAAAATAAAAACTGAGATAGCCACGAACGGAACTCCGCCGATAAAACCGCATTCGCCCCTTAACGTCTCTTCAAATACATTCAGGAACCGTCGGTGCCAGGGCAGAAATTGTCCCTGAATATATGTTCGTAGAATTCCTTGGGCCAAATGCCTGGGACGCACCACAAGATGTATTTCGTCCGTAAGGTTGATATGAACGGCCTGGAAATCGTCGAATCGCGTGCGAGCGGCAGTAATTAATCCCATGGCTGGACGCGATTGCAGACATTTGACAGCATCGATGTATCTTAATTTTTGTTCGTTCGTCAAATCTCTCCTGGAATTGCAGGGTGAGCGGGTGTAGCAAGAGGTATAAGAAGAGCCGACCATTCTTGGCGCTTTGTCGGGGTTGGACAGTATGCGAACCCAGCCTCAACCAGCAGAACAGCCTGCGCAACGACGTAGAAAATGAAGAGGTAGCGTGGCCCGAACATAGGAAGGAAAGCGGGTCTGAAGAACGCCACGAAATGAAGGGGCATTTAACTGAGATTGATTTACGGCAAACCGTAAGTGAGTAGACCAGGGAAACGCCTACCGATCGGATGTGGTGGAGCAGGAACATGCGATATGTAGACGAGTCCGAGAGCTCGCATTCAAGAATGGTAGAGATACGCCACGTATAGACGCCAGAATGTACGAGAAGTGTCGATAGAAGCGCTAGTACATCCAAGGTATCCCCAATGGGCAGCGCAAAGGCCGATTCCGAATAGCTCCCTGGGATCGGCAGCGAGAGAATTCATTGAAATTGAAAGCTGGAATGAACGAGCATCGCACAGGATTACACATTTTGTTTCGATTGCAGATCCAGCTTGACCTCGTTTCACAGCCAACTCTCGCGTTAGACGTTCAGAAATAGAACGCACGTAACGATGATCCTAGCTGTCGCAGCAGAAGGCAGAAATTGGGGCACGCGGCAAGCAAAATGACCGACGGAGCGGCCTGTTGAAGAAAGGTCGGGCGGTCTCTGCGGAACGGCGCCGGCTAATATGCCTCAATTCCGCAATTTAAATATTTTTTGACGTGCCGCGAATCACCTAATAAAAAGGTCCAACCGTAAGAGATTTGAGTAGGCAGAGTTGATTGGTGAGGAAATCATCTTCGGGCCATAGGATTCTAAACACGAAAGATTTTGAACTGCAGCGTCAGCGAATCAGAATCCAGATACCTTGGATGGCAAAGTCCGAGGAGTCCTCCGCGAAACTGTGGGTTACTTCAAGGTGTGCTGGGCTGTGTCAAACTGCTCAGGATGAGATTTGGTGTTGAAAGAAGACGGACAGAGACCAGCTCAGTCTTCTCTTTTTGGATGATGGTGGTGGTTGTGGTTCAAAACGGAAAGTCACTTCGTCACGGTTCATCAGTCACAGTTCAATCAGTCACCACCATGACGTTGTTTTCCCAGATTTCCCTTGCATCCCCCTCAACAAAAAACAGAGTTTATACATAAATTTATTAAAGGCATGTTGACCGCCATAGTACTAGTGTAGTCCCGGTTCATCTGGTTGATTCTGTGGATCCCAGGGGCTGCGTGAAAAGCTGGATGCCACTCCTCATGTCCACGGACACTCGATTTGATGTGTGGTGATGTATCACCCTGCATAGCTTCTGCAATTGATTATGTGGGTCCCAGGTCGACGGTTTGTGACTGGAAATATCTTTAGTCCCTGCACCTGGGTCCGATTGGCAGTCGTAAAACTTCTGGGCCGTCTGGAATTGGTTTTTGAACTCGAGCAGTTGCTGGCAAAGCCCTGGACAGCAGCAGCTTATGTCCACAGACAGCGAATGTGACTTAGTGGGTCCGATATCGTTAAATGCAACGCGATGAAACCATCACAGTTCAAATGGACCATCCGGCGCCAATCTTATTCCGTTGTACTCGGTGAACGGCGTTCCGCAGCTTTAAACATAGCCTACTCTCGACATGCCGGTAACACAAGAATTTAAATAAGTAGCATTCGCCGTCCCTTTCGAACGCTGACCTTCCCACCATGCCGCTCTGGCAAAATGTTTTCGTTGGCTTGATTTCCCTTATTCTCGGCGGCCATTTCGCTGGCTTGATATCTCTACCAAACTTTTCTGCTACCCTCAATGAAGCGGAACGATTCAGTTGCCGACCTTTCATGCCGCCGCTTTTCGTCCATTCCCCGCCTCACACCGATCACCCACTTCTGAAGGCCGCCTCTCTGCGTACGGGTCAATTCCTTGAATCTCGTTTCTCCAAGAAGGATATGGACAGTTTGTCGGTCGCTGTCGTGTCCTCGGATGACGTGCTTTTTGAGGCCAACTACGGAGTCATGCGTGGCAATGAGTCGAGAACTTCGCCTGCGACCACGAGCGATTCTATGTATAGAATCGCTTCGGTCTCGAAGCTTTTTGCAGTGCTGCAGGGGCACATCTTGGCTGAGAAAGGTGTAATCTCCTGGTGCGTTTCAGCAAAACTCCGACTCAAGTGGTATATGTAACGAATCCTAGGGACGACCCCGTTAACAAATATCTCCCAAACTTCAAATATAGGCTTGATAAATCCTCTAGTTCTTCGTCTTCTGCCAAATCCCCGATCACACTCTTCCAACTTGCCGCTCACATGTCAGGACTGGGACGGGATTGGCCGCCTGGAAATGTGGCCAATTGGCCCAAGGATTTGTTCGGAGCCGGACCACCCCCCACCAACGGGCTTCCCTTCCCAGATCACACGTCTCTCTTCAGCGCGATAGAGAAAAACCCCTTAGTCTCCCATCCATTTGCTGTAAGGCTGGCTAAGATTACGATTATATTCAATTATAATGTATTATAATGTTAAAATTATGATTAAATACGCTCAGGCCGTATTCTTAAGTATTTTAAGGTAATTTGGTTACATTCCATTACAATCAATTACAGAAGAATATTGCCAGAAGCACTTTTTACCAGTCTCTAGTCATGGTAGAAGGTGTGCACATCACATTTTATTGGTTAGGAGCACGGTTAAACCCTATACTCCCTCTATCTCGGCCAAAAGTTGACAATCGCAGTTGGATCGGGCAGTCACATGATTTGGTTGGTGCAACAGAAAATGTTGAAATGGGTGTAAACATAACTCTTGGGGTACATGAGTGCTGTGAGGATGGCATTATAAGCTTTATCCAAGTACTTGGGCATGTCTGGAGCCCCATCAATTCAGTTCTGACTTGTGGGAGAATAATCGAACATAATCAATTATATAACGATTAAATATGATTAGTTACAATTATATTATGATTATATTACATTACGGGTTGGGACCATATTTAATCATAATCTTCCAGCCCTAATTTGCTGTACCTGGGTATTCCAACACTGGCATTGGTGTTCTTGGACTTGCCCTCGTGGCAGCGAATCGGATTGCGAACGGACCCAATGAGCCTTCTTCGTACGCCGCACTTCTAAAGAGAGACATCTTCGATCCGTTGGGATTGAATGGGAGCCACTTCCTCACCACGGAATCTAATAAAAATCTTGTAGTCGTCCCATCTTTAGCCCCAGAAGTTGCTGTGAGGTTCTATTGTTCAAGGAAGCTTTAGCCTTACTTACCGTTCGTCAGGACCAAGATTTCCTCGATGCAATGAATCCGGCTGGAGGGCAATTTTCGTCCTTGCGCGACTTTATCACAGTTCTGCAAACATTGTTGAATCCAACTGGGGAGCGCAGCCTTATCTCTAAGCAGACCATGGATAGCTGGATGCATACTTTCCATGCCTTTGAAGAGGACGACTGGACAGAGGCTGGTTTCCTGTGGGAAATTATCAAGGCTCGCGATTCCAACAACCGTCTTCGAAAGATATACTGGAAATGTATGAATTTCTTTTTCCCTTTGGTGAACCCCAAATGACGCAAACTTAGTGGGCGCGATGGCGGGATACCATGCTGCTCTTGCTCTTCACCCGGGGACTTCGTATGGTGTCGCTGTTCTTCTGGGTGGTCATTACCCAGACGCAGCCAAAATCGCCTACGATGTTTTCGAAATCTTTCAACCGGCGGTGGACAATGCCCTCGCTGAGCTCGCTACTTCGATGTACGCGGGCAAATGGGTCAGTTCAGACCGGAAAAGCTCTGCGACTGTGCTTGTCGATAAGGGAACCTTGTACATAGAGAATATGTTTATCAACGACACCGACATCCTCTCGATGTTCAATTCGCCACATCGAGTTCCTCTGCGACCCATAGACCGTGATATGTTCCGGTGCGTTGATTACATCAATAAATGCACAACGAGCCTGATCCCTTGATTTAGGCTAGATATTGGCATTCCATTCTACAACGGAAAAATTCACATGGGATGTTACCCCTATTGGGTTGGCATGGACCTCTGGGGCATGCGCGACGGCAATGCTCTGAATGCAATCGAGTTCTCAGGTGACAAGCTTGGGCGTCAGCTGCACGTTCCCTCTGTTGGGGTTGATATGTTCAGGGTTCTTTAGCAATGTCGATAGCAAATGTTTCATGTCTCATCTTTTAATACCTGTCAGACTTCTCTTTTTGGATGATGGTGGTTGTGGTTCAAAAGGGCAAGTCACTCCGTCACGGTTCATCAATCACGGTTCAATCAGTCACTCTAGAAACATGACGCGTTCTAAACTTAGAAACTTGCACCATGACGCTTTTCTCCCAGATTTCCCAGATTTCCCTTTGCTTCCCCCTTCCATGTCCTCAGACGGCCTCGACCCCGAATCGCGCAAGACCACCCATGAAGGGCGATGGCACTTCGACTTGCATCCCGACGTGCAGAAGCACTCCCCCCACAGTGCGCTCCAGTTCGGCTCATTCATACACCCCACGCACGCTACCCTTGAAGGCCCGGAAAAAAATCTGGCGTGGACGTCGCGGGACCACCGCAGGCACCGCCATCTCGCGGCGGATCCGCGGACGGGACACCCGCGCCGTGGGGCAGGAACCGTCCAGAAGCTCGCGAACATGCGTCGGATCGAGTACTGGAACATCAGCTGGTGGGTCTCTATTGTGAGTACTTCCTTCACTATTTGCATATAATTTATAACCCATGGCGCCTATAGGCATTCACCATCGGAAGTATCGTCTGGGTTATCAACGGCTTCATCGCGTTCCTGCCGTTCGTAAATACGCATGTGGCGAAGGACGACGTAGGCGGAGGGTGGACTGCGTGGCTCGGGGCCACGATATTCGAGTTTGGCGCGCTCTTTGGGCTGTGGGAGGCGTGGAACCGCGGTGAAACCGCTGATTTCGGGTGGAACGTGAAGAAGCTGGTGCACGGTGACGCCGCTGCAGAGAACGGCGGGAGCACGCCCGGGTCAGAAAACTCTTCCGGGGCGCCAAAGCAAAAATGGATATGGTTCTCCACGAGCGGAAAGTATTTCCACGAACTCGGCTTCCTGGCGGCGTTCGTGCAATACTGGGCTGCTACTATTTTCTGGATCAGCGGGTATGTAGCTGCTCGTCCGTTATGCTAATCAACTGACTGATTGTTTATTCGGCAGGTTTACTGCGATCCCAACCATTCAGACAGCTATCATGCCTAAACAAGGTTTATTGGACGGCGTATTCTGGACGCCTCAAGTTATTGGGGGCACCGGATTCATCATTGCCTCGTAAGCGAATGAATCCATCCTATGCTTCACTTTCTTAAGGCTCTCTTTCGCAGAACGATCATGATGATCGAGACGCAGAAGAAATGGTATCTCCCTGCGCCAACCTCCCTAGGATGGCACGTTGGTTGTGAGTTTGTTTAATTCTTTGTGTCGTTGAAACTCACCCAAGGCAGTTTGGAACATGGTCGGTGGCGTCGGCTTCGCGCTCTGCGGTGCGCTGGGCTATGGGTTGAACAGCAGCACGAAAATCGCGTACCAAAGCTCCTGCTCAACGTTTTGGGGCGGGTGGGCGTTCTTGATTGGGAGCGTGATCCAGTGGTACGAAGCCGTGAATCCTGTGGAGTGACGCGAATCGCTCGAGTTGAATCGTGTTTTTGGACTTGTATGGACTCTGGACTGTAGCTATTATAGGATTATATTCGTTCACTCCCGCAAGTCAACCACGACAGGTTGGACTCCAGGGCCGCCCATCGCCACCGCCTCGCCGTTCCTCCACTCGTTCGGGCCCGCGGGCGAGTTCGACGCGTTGACGAACACCGTTTGTGCCCCTTCCGGAATCACCTCTTCGCTGATATCGCCAGGGTCTTCTAGGCTTGTCTGAGAACCATTTTGCGCGCCGAGCCCGTCCTCGCGGGACCAGAGATGGACGTACGCGCCGCGTGCCTCATGGATGTGCCCGAACACGTGTAGTCGCGGTCGGAGGGCGGCGAGGCGCGCGGCGAGTGCGGGGCACCCCGCACAAGTTTCTTTCTCGGTGAAATCAAGGACGTTGTGCGGAGGGCCGTGCGTGAGGCTGCGGCGTTCAGTGACACTTGGTCAACCAAAGTCGGACTTACAGGATGTCTGTTTCGGGGAAGGTTGATACCACGGCTGTTGCAGTTGATTGGCGACGAAAAGGAATGGCGGGAAAAATCGAGTACGTACCTTCAGCGTCCGGCGCATCATAGCCAAAGGCGCGAATGCGGGCGCCGAAGTTGGGGCTTAGCTGAAAAATGATGGCAATAAGCAGAGGTGGTGGAGAAAATTGAGTAATTATTTACTGGGGAGCCGTAAACGCTCCACTCCCGCCCGCCTGGCCGGGCGGTGAATTTATATTGTTGATCGCGGAGGTACACTATGTTCGCTGCCACAGCGCGCGGGCCCGTCAGCAGCTCGGCAATCGGCTCTGATGGCTAAACACAATACTTAAATGAATGACAGGACATGGCCAGAACGAGAAATCGCACCTCCCAGATCCCATGGCGCGCTATCTGCACCCAATTAACGTCATACCATTCTCGGTCAAGCGCAAAATCGCGGTTTCCGGCTATGATGCTGGAAAGAAAAAAGTTTGGTTGGCACGGCACACGTGGAAAGAATTACAAGGGAGCACATGTACATTTTAATCGGGTGCGGGAGTGCGTAGAGCCACTCCATCGTCCGGCGGAGGTCGCGGAATGTCCCGCGCGTGGTGAGGTCGCCGCTATGCAGCAGGACGTCGCCGTCCGGCACGGGAAACGTTCGTGCGTGGCTGTCGGAAAGGAGGACGAAGCGCGTCCAGGATTCGGTTGCGGTCGACGCGGGCTTGGGGAGGGGGTGCGGCGAATATTCGAGCTGCACTATGCTGGTAGGGGAGATGATGCGTGTGCGGCGGGGGAGAGAAAGACTTGTCATGATCATTCAGATGTGTAGAGGCACCTTGACGGTCGAGTCTGGGACTCTGGGCCCGAGGCCTGTAGAGTTGTGGGTTCCTGTCCGACTCACCGGGCAAGACGCTTATCTCTGGACAGGATACGCGTCTTCAGAACACGAGGGCGAAAACCTATCACACTGAACGAGGCAGACTCCAGAGACCCTCGAGGGTCAATTCCGGAGACACAAATGGAGCTGAACACGTAAGCAAGAGACTTTCCGTTGGATTTCTCCTTTGGGAAATCGGTCTGGCTCTTTTTTTTTTTTTTCCACACTGGTAATTATAGTAGCCACTTGCAAAGTTGTGGGGACATGTATTTTCTCTTCCTTCTCCTGAGTGCAAGATGTGCATTTACTGTCTCATGGTTCAAGTTTCTATTTAATCACATGTTGAATCTCCATCATGTTCAAGTCCTTTACCTTTAAAACTCTCAAAGAAAGGTTAGAAACCGCTCATTATCAGGTCCTCTAGTATTCGAAACTTTCGTGTCATGGAAGACTTCACATCCGCCAACGCTCCGCTGAAAATGTTCATCCAAGGTCGTGCCATCTATAATAATTTCGTTCGATGGTAAGGTTAAACAATGCAGAGGTAGGTCTTACTCCGTCCTACCTACTAACTATGAGTAGCATTGGAAAGAGCACTGATGTAGTAGGTCTGCGCTTCGGCGAGGAGCGCAACAACCGCAGCGTTTCCCATCGTCGCATTCGACACGCACTTGTGCGTCGTCATCGACATCGAAACGGCGCTGGTGGAGTGCTGCAATCAAAGAAACCAGCGCTCTCAATGACTTCAATAGCCATAAAGAAAGATTTACGCACGTTATAGTACACCTGGATATCGCTGAGATGCGCTTAGTCGTAATACGTCCAGGTGCCTTCGTCGTACACATCGGGGTCAGTAGATATCACGACCTGCGAGAGGCTGCCAGGCGTGCGGGTGAGGTTCTGCAACTGCTCGGTGATGTAGACGCCGTTGGCCTGCAGTACGCGGCGCGTCGAACCGAGCGCGCCGCCAGTGCAGTTCACGGCGGTGTTGCCGATGCTAGTGCAGTACCGTCATTTAGGAGGATCCGAAGAAGAAATAAGAGGAAACAGAACACACGATGCGCCGCAGAAGTCGCTCATGAACTTCACAGCGACGTCGTAGCTGGAGCCGGTGAGAGCCCAGTTGGCCTCGCCGCCAACGATGTACTGCCCCTTCAAACACTTGAAGTCGCAGAGCGTTGGAACGGGCTGTGTCTGCGCAGTGACACCAAGGAGTAAGGATGCAAGGACAGCGAAAGCCGCAATACGTGGGATGCTTGGACAAGGGACGGGAACATTTTCTAAGCGGGGAGTGAGTCCTACATATTACGACTAGATAAAACACGTACAATTTTAAGCATTAAGGGACAAGGGACGGGAACATTTTCTAAGCGCAGAGTGAGTCCTATATATTACGACCAGACAAAACACGCACAACTTCAAGCATCAAGTTTTGTAACGTGATGTAGTATGCCATAAAAACTCTCCACTTCTTTCCTTCCTTCCTTCCATGGTACGCCTCCACTTTTTCATTTCTGGCGAAATAGCAGTCATCCGACCGAGTCGTGCTTTGAGTTCTGGATCTGAGTTGACAATTGAGGACTGCCAAGCCGGACGGTGTTGGTGGGGGGAGTGAGGCGCGTGCGGCGGAAGGGAAAAACCCGTCATGATTATTCGGACGCCGAGGCACCGGGTGCAGTGGGTCGGAGGCGAATATGGCGATCCAAGCGTAAAGGTTGCATGAAGCTAAGACCAAGGCTCGTGTTACTGGAGAGCTCGCTCAGTCTTCAAGAGGTCGAGCGAACAGTCACGCTAGGTAAGAGTCGAACGAGGTAAGAGTTCAAGTTGAAGAGAGATCTATAAATGGAGATGAATATATGAGCATACGAAGTAGTCCACATCTCTACGGCAGTCGGCTTTGTGGGGAAATATCCCTACCAGTTGCTCTTCTGAGGGAGTATGAAGCTTCAACACTTTTGGGGGTCTATTCGAAAAGAAATTAAAGAGACAAAATTATGGATTCCCGCTGCAGTTCTACTCTCGTGCAAGATGGAAGGTTGTTGGCTAGTTTGAGATGCTGGATCTCTAGTGTATTTTCTGTATGTAAATTCCGAGAAATAGGAAGGTTAGAAACCACTCATCCAGACACAAACTTTGGTGGCAATGAGCCTTCTCATCTCCCAGTTTCGTTGAATAGATGGGTCACTTTGAATCGGTGGCTTGAGTATAGTCTGGCTGTCCAAGGATGGTCTGAAATCTCACTTGTTGATGATTCGACCCTGATCTCGGTTGCGGGCCGAACGTTCCTCACCGACCACGGTAGGATAGGGCATGAATCTGATGAATTGACGCGTCCAGAGTCACCAGACAGCTTGCTGGCAGTTCCTATGGCAGTTTCTGCGCGCGGGAGAGATCCAGCAACCACCAAAGATAGTATCCGACGGTTATCGCTGTAACCAGCGGTCCAAAAACACTTGCCGGTGAAAAGAACTTTGAGTAGGACTTTGAACAAGACTTGAATAGAAGTAAAATAGAGGACTTATGCGGATGTAATAGAGTAAAAGCTGGGACGAACGTGCAATGAAAGAGACAAAGACCAAATGCGGATCGGCCAAGCGAAGAGCCCGGTTCATATACCTCTTGAACCGCTACCACCACCTTCCCCTAGTCTTCGCCCTTGTCGCCGGCGCCATGTCCTCCATCGCCGCCGACAGCCATGTCCTCGACGACGAGGCACCAGGACCCCCCATATCCGTCCCCGAATCCGGCGAGGGCGAGGGCGGCAAGCTCAAGATGATTGTCCAGCTCGTTAAGAAGTCTCTGGGAGTGAAGGACATTGCCGCCATGTGCGTACTATCAGTCAGTCTGGGGTGGAGGCCGCTGCTGAGCTTTCTTGATAAAATAGGCGTCTTTCATTGCCCGCGTCACTCCTCGAGCCACAGCCGAATCTCGAGTACTGGCAATATCTAGACCGGCCAGACATGTTTGCAGCGTGTGTAGGCTCTTTTCCTTCTATTCCGGTGCTCAATTACCCCAGAATTAATGACTCCGAGGACCCTTTTGAACGGATGCTGGCCGTGCTCCGCTTTACTTTCACCAAGGACCTCAAATTTATTGTGCGTGCCTTTATCTGTGCACAGGATACAGTGCCTGGCACGCAGTTAGTGATGTTCTGGCTTGGCCTTAAAGCCATAACTTTGGCCCAAAACGTCTGGTTTCGGCTTCCCAAAATCAGAGGCCAGACCACAGCCAGGAAGCCGTGGCTTTTTGGAGGCCAAAGCCAGAACATCACTAGATGCAGTGACCGCTACTTTGTCGGTATACCGACAAAACATGGCATTGTATCCTGTGCACTCCGTCGCGCTCAATATTCTTAATAAATTCCCTTTCAGCGCGGCGGGGTTTGCAAACCATACAACTCTGTCTTGGGAGAACATTTCCGCGCCCACTGGGACATAGTTCCTGCCAAGCCGCCCACGTCTTCCACTGCCGCAAGTACGGCATCGCCTTCCTTGGAAACCGCTAGCGTGAAGAGCGGGCGCAGCTCCAAGAGCACCCGCAGCGCCGCCAGCTCCAAGAACGGCAAATCCCCTTCAACCGCTGCGACCTCCCTCGAAGTACCCAATGCGGAGATGTCGCAGCTTAACCTTGCCCCTTTGGACGACACCACCCGCGTTATCTTCCTCACGGAGCAAGTCTCTCACCACCCTCCTGTATCGGCCTACTACGCTTCGTGCCCATCGCATTCGCTCGAGATGTACGGGATCGACCAGATCTCCGCCCGGATCTCGGGCACGGCGCTGCGCGTCTCGCCCGGCACGTACAACAAGGGCATCTATGTGAATATCACAGGCGGGCCGGGCGCGGGGGAGCAGTATAACATCACGCACCCCATCGCGTTCGTAAACGGGCTGCTGCGGGGGAGTTTCTACGTCACCGTCGGCGAGTCGACCATCATCTCGTGCACGGGCGGCCAGCAGCGGTTCCGCACGATCATCGAGTACAAGGAGGAGGTGCGCCGTCCTTCCATTAACTGCTATCAAACCATTGACCACGAACGCAGTCCTGGCTCGGGCGCGCGCATTACCTGTGTGAGGGCGTGATCCATACCGTCCTGGAGGGCGAGACGAAGCACAACGAGTGGACAAAGGTCAAACACGTCCCGCAGGCGCGCGTCGTTGCCGTATTCGACGGCTCGTGGCGCGGCCGCATCCGATGGCGCCGCGTCGGCGTCAACTCGTACCCGGACACCACGCCCTCGTCGTACTCCTCCCCGTCCCCCTCGCACACCTCGCTCCCCACACCCGCGCTGCCCTCGGCGGCGTCCTCGCGACTCGACATCTCTGCCGCGAAGGAGGAGGAGTACGCGGTGCTGCTCGACCTCGCCGCACTTGAGGTGACGCCGAAGACCGTGCGCCCGCTGGAGAAGCAGCTTCCGCATGAGAGCCGGAAGCTGTGGGAGAACGTCACGTCGCGTCTGCTGAAGAAGGAGTTTTCGGACGCGACGAAGGAGAAGGTCACGATCGAGCAGAAGCAGCGCGACGAAGCCGCCGATCGGAAGCGCAAGGGCGTCGAGTATGTTTCTTCCTCTCTGCTTCTTGGCTCCTTTCGGCTTCTGATAAGTCTCGTTTCACTTAGATTCGTCCCGCGATATTTCGAGAAGGGGCTGGATGGTGGGTACTGCGTGCTCACACCTGCGGGGCGCGCGGCCGTCGAGGAGGAGCTGCAGGAGCCCGCACATTACGACATAGACGGCCCCGGCAGCCCCAGCACGCTCAAGCCCTCCTCATCACCATGAGGTTGGTACGGTGTCGCGGGCCATGAACCTAGATTATCTTGCTCGACCTTACTATGCGCCGTTTTTGCACACCGACCCACGACAATTTTATATATTCCCACTGGCAGCGACCATACCTACGACGGCTATGATTACGACGAAACCTTCTTGTTCCCTTTTTATAAGTAATAATTTGGGGGCTGAGGTTTCGGCTTTACGATAATGTATATATTTGCATCGGAACTTCACACTTTTTGCGCGCTTAGGCCTGAGACTGAGTCAGACACTGTCAGACATCGCATTGAAACCTGCACTATTATTACTTGTGTAAACCCAATTGTTCTGTGAACTCGACATGCCCACCATCGCCCTTCCCCACCGTACATGCATCACCTCTCGAACGAGTGTGGTGCAGCTCGAATACGACGCCACGGCGGGACCCCTCCCGAAGCCCGACTCACCGACGGACGGCCCCGCGGCCACCTGGACGCGCTTTGTACTGCTGTCCGATACACACACGAAGAGCTTCGACGTCCCGGACGGTGATGTGCTGCTGCATTCAGGAGATTTAACGCAAAGGGGCACGCTGAAGGAGCTGAAGGCGACGATGGACTGGCTGTATTCACTGCCGCACCCTGTCAAAATGTGCGTTCTCAAATTTACATGGGAGACGACTCGGAGAGCTAAACTTGGAGGCAGAATCATTGCTGGGAACCATGATTCTGTCATACATCGTGAATGGTACGAACAGAATTGGCACCACCTCTTCTTGCACCGATCGAGCGACGCGCCTGAGGTTCGTTCTTTCCGACTCATTATCCAAAGTCAACACAAGTGACGCCGAGTTTGCTTTACTCAGCCGGCCGAGGCGGTCCTCGAGTTACTGAAGGGTCCTCGCGCAGTAGCCGCCAATATCGTTTATCTTGAGGACGAGGAATACAAGTTTAAGGTGCGGGAGGATGGAAAGGAGTGGAGCGTTTATGGGTCCCCGGTATGTCCATCTATGTGATTTTATGGAGCTGGCAACTTACTTGCTGCAATTTTCAGTTGTCGCCCTACTGGGGAGATTGGGCATTTGGATATGAGAGAAAGGATGGCGAGGGTGTGTGTATTCACATTTTTTCTTTCTTGGTCCAGCTTTATGACGACCGCCATGTAGCCCTAGTTTCCAAATTCCCGAAGAGCGATATTCTGTACGTCTCCCATCCTGCCAGAGATTCTCAACATACGTAGCTAACTTTGTATTGAACACGCTGTAGGTTAACACACGGGCCGCCACGAAATATTCTGGATTTTACGAACGGCAAAGAGCGTGCTGGGTGCTCCGCACTCGCAACTGGGGTTTCGAAGCTGAAGCCCAAGCTGCATGTCTTCGGCCACATCCACGAGGCTCGAGGCGCATATGTGCATCGTTGGAAAGACGGTTTGGAGCAGGTGAACGTACAGAATGCTATCCAACTTGGAGTTGAGAACAAGAGTACGGCCGATGCAGACCAAAAGGAAGAAGATGATGCAGAAGAAGAAGCGTACAGCGACGACGACGAGAACGACAGCCTTGCTTGCAGCGACGTGGCAAAGGACGATGGTATAATTTTGTTCAATGAGGCCGCCCAAGAAAAGTTTGAAGGAGCCGAGGAAACGATTTTCGTGAATGCCGCCAACTACCCCTCGGGGCCGAATGCGTTCCGGCCTGGTGGGCGAGTGAAAGCGGGTGGAACAGGCTTTCAGCCAATTATCGTGGATCTTCTAGAATAGGAGATGCCGAGAAGAGTTGTTCATTTGTATTTTTACACGTATTCTTTACTTCTGCCGGGCGCCCGCACACGAAGCCAATTCGAGTGAAACTCGAGATACTTTCGCAAAGTGCAGTAGATAAGACATCACCGTTTCCTGGGATCGCCGACATTCAGTTCAACAATCGTAGCGCGGATTTCTTCTTGAAAATCCTTGACGAATCAAATGAGGAAAAAGATGCCTCCGGGAAGGAAAGGAAAGTAACCTGATTAGTTTGAAATTCGTCTTTCAACGGAGTTACCAGTCTCCAGGTCCACCCAAATTCAGACATCATCTTTTCTCTGTTTTCGTCCGTCTCGAGCACCAGAAAACGCGCGGCGCGTTGCTGAGTTTCTTTGGGCTTCAGTCGATATTCCTCTATGGATTGCGGGAAATCCATTTCTGCCGCCTTCTTCTCTCGATTTTTCAGGTGCCAGACTATGTCCTCCGAGTTCATTCGTTTTTGATACGTGGACGAAGTGTAATGTATTGCAGAATCCCAGACGGGTTCGTTGCTGTTTTCGCTTCGCAAATCGGAGTATAATGCCTACGGCCGGCTCAGATGTGCCCAGCACGGCTGCTTGTTGCGTTCAAACTCACTTGGATATCATCGATAGGTTGCACTTTTTCGTCGAAAGAGTAGTAGCGATCCTCGGCTTCGTCCATATATTCTTCTGCCAGTGCCGTGTAGAGGCGCTCGAGGTCTTCCGCGTACTGTTCGTTTAGCTCTTCGACGCGAGCGTCTATATCATCAGGCGATTCAAGGAATTTTTTCATAGATTCAAACCTGCTTCATGTTAGGATTGAATCGATACGATTCTGATGTCGGCGTACGAAGGAATAGGTCGATCTCGTTGCGTCAGAATGTAGAGGCTCAGGCGCTGTTGATCAACGGTACTGAGTGGTGGAGGAGGTTTACTTGCGGCCTGCGCCTCATCTTCTGATTCAGAAACCGGATTCTGCATCTCTACGTCGTCCGTTGTGGGATCCATGGTGGTTGGGCGGAACGAAGCGTGACTGACGTCCAACCACGAGTGACACGCGTGACGGATGACTTTGACTCTGCCCGCCTTCGCATTGTACTTCCACTCGTACTTACTGCTATATTTTACCTCTCTTAATTGATTAATTTGGAACCCCTCATCTATGCTCTAGACATTTGAGCTTCGTCAGCAACTCATGATCATCGCACCCGCATTATCTCTAGGACTCAGGACTGGTACAGCTTGGAATAATAAATTAATCCTCTGCTGCTGGAAAATATTCTTTTCTGAAGCCTGCTGTAAATTGGACGTTCTTCATCTTGCTCTCACAAGCACCTGCACTTTTCGGCTTAGTGGCCGTCCGAGTCGATTCGGAACAAGCGGCTGCTCGGCTGCTTCGCGGCCTCTCCACTTGGGTTCGAATAAGCGCCGTAAAGTCAAATGCTTTGTAGGCCAGGGCGTGCGGCCCGCCGGAACTGGTTCCGTACCCGCTCCTACTTAAAAGTTCTAGTTCCCTAGGCCTTCACTACAGCGATTTCAATCATGGCGCAGAACCAAAAGCACCCCGCTCCCCATGCTAACCACCACGAGCTGCGAACGGCCGAGAACAGCGCGGCCTACCTCCTCCCGAAGCTAGAGTTGATGCACAAAAGCAACCCGCGCCTGAAGCTGCTGGACGTCGGCGCCGGCTCAGGCAGCATCTCGGCGACACTCGCGAAGGCGATCGGGCCCGAGGGGCGCGTCACAGCCACGGACCTCAAGCCGGATGTCCTGCTGCGCGCCGCAGCCGTCGCCGAGATAGTGGGGGCCACAAACATCGAGTTCCTCCAAGCCGACGTTTTCGCGTTGCCGTTCGCCGATGGCGAATTCGACATCGTCCACTGCCACCAGGTGCTCTGCCACCTCAAGAACCCCCACGAGGCCCTGCGCGAGATGCTGCGCGTCGCGAAGGTCGGCGGCGTCGTCGGCGCGCGCGAGAGCGACCTCGAAACCCAGTGCATCTGGCCCGCGCTGCCCGGCCTACTCAAGTTCCACGATTTCGCCGTCCGTCTCATGCAACACGGCGGCGGTACCGCCCAGGGCGGCCGCCAGCTGCTCTCGTGGGCGCTCCAGGCAGGCGCAAGGCGCGATCAAGTGACCCCGAGCTTCGGCACTTGGTGTTACAGTGAGGAGGTCGAAAGGAAAGTCTGGGGTGCGTTCTCCTTGTCGTGCCTCCTTGAGACAAATACGCATGAATCTGAGAATGAACCTTTTGAATTTTCAGGCCAGGCCATGGTAGACCTGCTCAGGGGCGGCCGCCTGCGTGAAGTCGCGATTTCTGCCTTGAAGGTCACCGAGACCGAGCTGGAGGGAATGGCTACGGCCTATGAGGAGTGGTTGGAGCGAGACGATGCGATCGTGGGGATGATTCATGGGGAGATCCTCATCCAGAAATGAATAATAAGTATAGCCAAGGGATATTTAAAGGACCGACGTGCGTAGCTGCATTGTTGAAGAAGAAAAGCAGGTCAAGTAGCCTTGGGTTAGCGGCTTCGTATTACCCAGATTCGTCAAGCCACACACCTCAAGATAGTAAACCATATCAACGCCGGTCTCCTCATTCCTTCGATTGCTGTTCGTCCTTCGTGAAATGTAACTGTTCGAGAAAAGCTGAAGCGTGACCGTGACCGATGTCAACCACAGTGTGACGGATCACTTTGCAACCAGCCACGACTGCAGGAATTGGCGCCACACATCGTCACTCCCTGAATCTTCAATACCTCGCACTCCTAAGCTGCCCTCTAACTTTCCCGGACGCCAAGTCTCTGTAACACCTTTGATCAGGATTCTAAGGCCATGCCGACTCTTTCGCTCCCAAATCGCACGACGCACACGCATTACCTCTCCGACTAGTGTGGTACAGCTGGAATATGCTGCCGAAAAAGGGCCTTCCCCGAAGCTATCCGAAAATTGGACGCGCCTCGTCTTGCTCTCTGATACACACACCTGCACTTTCCCTGGCCCTGACGGGGACGTCCTCTTGCATACCGGTGATCTGACACACATTGGAACGCTGAAAGAGCTCGAGACCACCATGGAGTGGCTGTACGCACTCCCACACCCGGTCAAGATGTACATCTCCCTCACATTTTTTTAACTGCGGCCAACCAACATCAGTTCATTGCAGCGTCATCGCTGGGAATCGCGATTATTCCCTGGATCATTGCTGGTACGCGAATAACTGGCGCGGACTGAAAATACACCGTGGATACGAGGGAACTGAAATGCGCGCCTTCGCATTGTACTACTCGCGCTTACTGCTATATTTTTACCTCTCTTAGCTGATTTTTGTGGACCCCCCCCCCCCCCATTTACTTACACTCTAGACACTTACGCTTCGTCAGCAACCCATGATCATCGCACCCGCATTATCTCTAGGACTTCTAGAGCTCGAAATAATAAATTAATGCTCTGCTGCTGAAAAAGATTCTTTTCTGAAGCCTGCTGTAAATTGGACGTTCTTCACCTTGCTCTCACACGCACCTGCACTTTTCTGCTTGGTTGCTGCCCGTGTAGATTCGGAATACGCAGAATTCCAAGGAGACTTCTAGTACATCGAACTGTGAAAGTCAAGACATCCTGGAAAAATTGATGATCCGGATCATCCACCGTGAAGTCAGCCCAAAGGAGCTCAAAATGGTGATCTGTCATTTCTGCTTCGTAGGCCAACACGGAACCCGACGGTACGGGCCGCACGCGCGATCTATTTGCTGTAATCACCAGGTTTCACGGATGTCGCTGAATTACTCAAATAATGGCAATCGAGTTCCCTAGGCCTCCACAACGATTCAATCATGGCGCAGAACCAGAAGCACCCCGCTCCCCATGCTAAACACCACGAGCTGCGGACGGCCGAGAACAGCGCGGCCTACCTCCTCCCGAAGCTCGAGTTGATGCACAAAAGCAACCCGCGCCTGAAGCTGCTGGACGTCGGCGCCGGCTCAGGCAGCATCTCGGCGACACTGGCGAAGGCGATCGGGCCCGAGGGGCGTGTCACAGCCACGGACCTCAAGCCGGATGTCCTGCTGCGCGCCGCAGCCGTCGCCGAGATAGCGGGGGCCACAAACATCGAGTTCCTCCAAGCCGACGTTTTCGCGTTGCCGTTCGCCGATGGCGAATTCGACATCGTCCACTGCCACCAGGTGCTCTGCCACCTCAAGAACCCGCACGAGGCCCTGCGCGAGATGCTGCGCGTCACGAAGGTCGGCGGCATCGTCGCCGCGCGCGAGGGCGACCTCGACACCGAGTGCATCTGGCCCGCGCTGCCTGGCGTGCTCAAGTTCCACGATCTCGCCGTCCGCTTCATGCAACTCGGCGGCGGTACCGCCCAGGGCGGCCGCCAGCTGCTCTCGTGGGCGCTCCAGGCAGGTGCAAGGCGCGATCAAGTGACCCCGAGCTTTGGCACTTGGTGTTACAGTGAGGAGGTCGAAAGGAAAGTCTGGGGTGCGTTTTCTTTGTCCTGCCTCCTTGAGACAAATATGCATGAATCTGAGAATGGATCTTTTTAATTTGTAGGCCAGGCCATGGTGGACCTGCTCAGGGGCGGCCGCCTGCGTGAAGTCGCGATTTCTGCCTTGAAGGTCACCGAGACCGAGCTGGAGGAAATGGCTACGGCTTACGAGGAGTGGTTGGAGCGAGACGATGCGATCGTAGGGATGATGCAAGGGGAGATCCTCATCCAGAAATGAATAATAAGTATAGCCAAGAGATATTTACAGGAACGACGTGCATAAAGCCTTTATCTGCATTGTCGAAGAAGAAAAAAACAGGTCTTGAAAGGTAGAACCGTAGAAGAGGTTAAGCAGCCTTGGGTTAGTGGCCTCGGATTACCCAGATTCGTCATTGGTCAAGCCACACACCTCAAGATATTGAACCATGTCAGCGCCGGTCTCCTCCAACCGTTCCTTCGATTGCCGTTCGGCCTGAGGCGTGACCATGACTGATGTCAACCACAGCCTGAGTGTGACGGATCACTTTGCAACCAGCCACGTACGACCAGCAGGAATAGGCGCCATACATCGTCACTCCCTGAATCTTCAACACCTCACACTCCTAAGCTGCACTCTAATTTTCCCGGACGACAAGTCTCTGTAACGCGTTTGATCGGGATTCCAAGGCCATGCCGACTCTTTCGCTCCCGAATCGCACGCGGATTACCTCTCCGACAAGTGCGGTACAGCTGGAATACGCTGCTGAAAAAGGTCCTTCCCCGAAGCCTGGTGCAAACTGGACGCGCTTCGTCTTGCTCTCTGATACACACACCTGCACTTTCCCCGTCCCTGACGGGGACGTCCTCTTGCATACCGGTGATCTGACACAAATGGGAACGCTGAAAGAGCTAGAGACCACCATGGAGTGGCTGTACGCGCTCCCACACCCGGTCAAGATGTACCTCCCCTCCCATTTTTAACTGCGGCCAACTAATATCAATTCATTGCAGCGTCATCGCTGGGAATCATGATTATTCTCTGGATCATGGCTGGTACGCGAATAACTGGCGCGGACTGAAAATGCACCGTGGATACGAGGAACCTGAGGTACCGTTGCCGTTAATCCTTATTTGTTCAATACTCTTAGTTTGATTCAGTCGGCCGAGGCAATTCGTGAATTACTGACGGGACCTCGCGCAATAGATGCCAATATTGTATACCTCGAAAATGAAGAGCATAAATTCAATGTGCGGGAAGGAGGCAAAAAATGGAGCGTTTACGGCTCTCCCGTGAATATTCGCCGTGCATGAAGCATTCTGCAAAGCTGACCTCTGCGACAAGTGTACACCCATTCCTGGCGGATGGGCGTTCGACTACAAGCCAGTTAATGGCCAAGGTATGTTGTCTTTTGCGATTCATAAATGCGATATAACAAACCGGTCAGATTTGGTCTCAAAATTTCCCAAAACCGACATCCTGTAAGTCCATGAACCCTTTTCATCCAATACAGATCAAACCTCAAAACTAGGTTAACTCACGGACCGCCGCGAAATATCCTTGATTATACAATACGCAAGGAGTGCGCGGGCTGTCCCGCTCTCTCTGAACGCCTTCAGGAACTCAAGCCCCGATTGCATGTATTCGGGCACATTCACGAAGCAAGAGGTGCATATATCCATTTCTGGGGACGAAATACAGGGGAGCCCAGCGCGCAGAATGCAATCCAACTCGAAGACGAAGGCCGACTTCTGAAGGAGACTTTCTGGACACGCAGCAAGTCGAAGGCCAAGAGAATGTTAGAAAAGTTGAGGACATCGCCGAATGTTGAGGCGAGCATAGCAGAGGATTCCTCTGAGCAAACTTTATTTGTAAATGCTGCCAATTGGCCTGCAGGACCGAGATCTTGGAGGGATGGCGGGGGAGTGAGAGTCGGTACGGCTGGTTTTCAACCCGTTGTGGTCGATTTGATGGAATAGTATTTTTGGTGCGCCGTGTGTGACGCGAAAACGCGTGACGTCATCGATGACGGTTCGCGGAACGTGCATTCTCTTTTCTTGTTACAGTACAGTATAAATAAAACCGCCATCGCAAGCGGTTCATCCATCTTTTCTGCCCGCCCGCCATGGCTACCCACGCAAATGAAGAATACTCGGGGAAGAAAGACCAGAACTATACTATGCTGCAAGCCTTCGAGTGGTACATCAAGGGCGGAGGTATTCACTGGAAGCGCGTCGAAAAGCTCGTTCCCGAGCTCGCGTCGATGGGAATAACGGCGATGTGGCTACCGCGTAGGGATGGTTTCCTCGCATTGCTTCGCGCGTTTGAACCTCGTTGCAGCTCCAACCAAGGCAGCGGGTCAAAATTCAGTCGGATACGACATCTACGACGTGTATGACTTGGGTACGAGACAGTTTTATCTTCATTTAGTTCTTTACACTGAGCACGGCTCCAGGCGAATTTGACCAGAAGGGCGGCGTTCGCACCCACTATGGAACAAAGGGGGAACTTCTCTCTGCGATCAAAAAGGCCAAAGAGAATGGCATTGTGAGCTATGTCGACGCGGTGCTGAACCACCGGTTTGGCGCAGATCGCCTCGAGACGTTTGCCGCAGTAGAGGTCGACAATGACGACCGGACCAAGGAGATTAGTGACAGGTACGATATCAAGGTGCGTCGCGTGTATTTTTTCATGGGCCTCTGCTGATCTGAACCAGGGCTGGACGGGCTTCGACTTCCCCGGGCGCGACGGCAAAGTAAGCGCACTTTTTGTGCCTCACCGATGCGCATATATTCATGCTCGGATAAAGTACAGCGCCGTGAAATACACATTCAACCACTTCACGGGCGTCGACTACAACGATGAGACCCAGAAGACGTCGATATACAAGATCCACGGTGACGGCAAGGACTGGGCTCAGACTGTCGACAAGGAAAACAAGAATTACGACTATCTGAGTGGGTGTTTCCTACTCTGTTCTGTACTTTCACGTCTGAACTCGTCCAGTGGGAGCGGATATCGATCACGACCATCCGGATGTGCGCGCGGACCTCATAAACTGGGGGAAATGGGTAACAGAGGAACTGGGCACGGCGGGCTTCCGCTTCGATGCCGTCAAGGTAAGACCATTTGTTTTCCAGCGTGTTGTTATCTCACCATCGTCAATATAGCACATCGACCGCAGTTTCATTTCGGACTTTGTCAAGAGTGTGCGCGCGGAGACCAACAAGCCCAAGATGTTCGCAGTTGGTGAATACTGGCATGAATCACTCGAGGCTCTCGAGGCGTATCTCGACGGCCTCGGCACGCAGGTAAGTGAAAATCTTTGTTTTGGTGACGTTGAGCTGATGTTCTTACAGTTTAGCGTCTTCGATGTGCCGCTGCACTACAACTTCAAAGAGGCGGGCGACCGCGGACGGGAATACGACATGCGTGCCATCTGGGACGGGACAGTCGTGCAGAAGCGGCCCATCGACGCGGTTACCCTTGTTGAGAATCACGAGTACGTTCTCTTTCCATTTTCCATTTCGAATTAAATAATTAATCCCCTCCTAGTACCGTGGGTATTTAAACCATTTGTTTCCATACATATTTGCTGACCCGTCCAAATAGCAAGTCGGGCAGTCTCTCGAGTCCGCGGTCAACCCCGCCTTCAAGCCACTTGCGTACGCGCTCATTCTCCTCCGGCCCTCGGGCTACCCGTATGTCGTTCTCCGATTCTGTTACGCTCTTCAACTTTGAAACACGTTTTAAACAGCTGTGTATTCTGGGGCGACCTCTACGGGACCGGAGGCGACAACCCGCAGCAGGCCGTCTCGCAGCTCGGGGATCTCATCCGCGCCCGGAAGCTATTTGCCTATGGCGAGCTGCGCGATTATTGGGACCACATGAACTGCGTTGGGTATTTTCGTTTTTTTCGGTTGAACTGGGATTCCAATTAATATATTCATCCCAGCTGGGTGCGTATGGGCGACCCCGAACATGGCCGACCGGACGGGTGTGCGGTGGTGATTTGCAACGGTGACGAGGGGTACGTCCTTCCTTCAAATTTGACGCGCTGGATACTTATTGTTTGGTTGCGCAGCTTCAAGCGCATGGAGGTTGGGAAGGTGTGTGCTTTTTTTTTTTTTTTTTTTTGTTCTTTCTGATTTGATGTTGAAAACTGATGATTTGACGGCAGGAGCACGCCAACGAGCGGTGGACCGATCTGCTGGGATGGCACAAAGGCGAGGCCGTCATCGGCGAGGACGGCTGGGCGGACTTTAGTTGCTCGGCGATGAGCGTTAGCGTGTGGGTCAACAACGACGCCAAGGGAAGGGAGGAGTTCAAGCAGTAGTAGTAAGGTGTTCGTTCTCTTTCGAGGCATCTTTCTTACCCACCGCACAGGAGCGAATCGGCCCTTTTGGAAGATTGTCTGGCTTTTGGTGTTTTGGGCTCTTTTTTTTTGTGAAGAAGAACTAGGTTTTTTTAAATTTCTTATTGAGGCAGATTACTTGGACGATAGAACTGGTAGAATGGTGTAGAGACTGTAAAGCTTTGCAGAATGGATGTACTTGGCACCTTTCTGTGGCGTTGAGCTCGACCGCGGACTGACCCTTTTCCGCTCCTCTACCTTGCTCATAACATAACCGCTTTGTTCAAGTCCCGTCACGGTCATGCAAGTGGGTCAAATATGCCGTCATGCTACTTTCAGTCGATACGATATAGTTATCCATTTTTTACAAAGGCATATACTTAAAGATGCTCAGAATAGGCAGACAAAATGCTGTCCCCCCCCCAAAGCCTTCAAGGATCCGCAATAACTAAACGCAACGTGTGTACACACACGCTGAAGGAGGCAAGTTTCCGAAACCATCGTCCATTGAAAGACCTATCGATGTTGGCAACGCGAGGCATCAGGTTGGCATTAATTTTACAAACCACCGAGAATGGCATATATAGACCTCAAGGAAACGACAAAAAGGGTTGAAGATTACTAGTAAAATGGTTGACCAGGACTAGGACCAGGGTCATCGGCCAATCCCTGCCATGGTGAGAATGGCGAGGAGGTCAGGCGTGGAACATATATGATGGAGACATCAAGCCCTGTCTCGATAAACGTCTCGAGGCTGGGGAGGATATCGAGGGTCATTTGTCTGTAGAATTTGACCTGAAGCTGTTTCAGCGTAGTAGGGTATTCCCCCGTCATCCTCGCTGTGATGAATTTGAGGAGAGCCGCGTCCGAAATTGCAGAGCAGTACTTTATGAGCACAGTCTCCAGTGCCGGACAACAAGTCGCCAGGACCGCCAAAGCATCATCGTCGAAGGACGCAAGTTCGGCTTCGTAAATCATATCAAGGACGCTGAACTGCTGCAAAGAGGGTGGCAGATTGCGGATACTGTCGAGGAGATTTGATTTCACAAATATATTGCTATTGATATGGAGACTCTCCAAATGCGTCCAAAAACCGAAGAAAGGGGCCAGCGAAAAGGAATCTTGAGATTCCGCATGCCCATGAAGGGTAAAGGCGCGCAATTGGGGCAGCGAAAGACGCTCAAGTAGACGTGGGGCTCTGGCGACCAGACTTCCAAAATCCAACTCGAGTGTACGAAGGAGTTGAAGGTCTACGGTGGAATGTGGCGATGGTATCTCGTGGATCGCGCCGTCATTGACCACGAGCTTACAGCTGCGAAGTGCGGGGCACATTGAGAGCGTCTGCAACACCCCTTCGCCAGTCAGCAAGGTTTCCCATGCGGGGCCGTCAATGGTCAGATCCGTTAATCTATGCCACTGAAGGGGAAACTTTTCAGTGGAAAAGCTGTTCCCCGAAATAGAGAAGCTGGATATGCCGGGACTACTCAGCATCCCGGAAAATTCCCATTTCGTGGTGACAGGTGGGAACTGTTGCTGCGGACGCAGCCCAATGCTCTGCAGCATCGGTACATCAGCGGCCGTGAGGTGCGCAATTTTGTCGAGCATAGATGTAGGAGTTGTGAGATTAATATGCTGCCAACGCGGCGCGAATGCAATGAGCGCCTGTAGGAATTGACCGCTGTGCTGTTCCAAAGTCGAAGGGGTGGCCGGCGGAGAGTCGTAGCGAGAGCCAGTTTGCAGTGAAATCGACAAGGGGCACTGCCCAGCACGGCCCAACCACATCTTGGTAATCTCCAGGCGCTGGGCCAATTTCTTGTTGATTAATTCGGCACCTGAACCAAGGCGGCGGCGCGGAAATTCGACGATATGGAGCCGGGCCCAAAGGCAAGGTGTGGAGAGTGAGATGGTTCTCCATGAGCTGCATATACGACCGAGGAGAACGGGAGCCTCGGCGGCACTCATAACGCAGTTCCGGTGAGTCGGAATGCATGCCACGAATATCTCTTGGATTATATCCAGTGGTAACCGGCGGACAGGGGAAAATAAGAGCCTTGTGGCCCTCCACAAAGGCTCCCAGCACGTCGCGCTCTGCCGCAAGCCTGTCGATGGCCTTTCGCAGATCCGCAATCTTCTCGTCAAGTCGCTTCATTTGAAGGGTGGGTTCAACGAGGAGGGTTTTAATGTCTAGGATCTCCTCGTCCTTAGGACAGTAGTTGGTGCCCAGCCGGGCAGCGAACGGCGAAGACATGAAGGGAGATGGCAAACACGCACCGCGCTCATGTGACGTGAACCGTGACGGAGTGACTTGGATGCCGAAGAAGCAACCGCCATCATCCAGAAGAGAGTCTCTGTCCGTCTTTTTGCGACAATAAATCTCATCCTGAGCAATTTCTACGCAGCCCCAATGTGCTTCACAATTTCTGGAAGAACTACGTCTTAACCGTACTTATTTGTTCGCTGACCATAGACCTCTTCCTTGACCTCTTCCAAAGTCGTTTAACTAATTTTGTCGGTAGTGCCCTAGTCTCTTTTAAACAGGCGCTACAACAATTATTTTACGGTTGGGCGTTTTTATTCGGGGAATCGAGGTACTTCACAAAGTCGCGATCGGGAGTGTAACATAATGTTCCGATTGTACAATCTATGATTAAACCTCAGATACATGTCGGAAATCATGTACTCTGGCCAATCACTCCCAGGAATATCAGTCCGAATCAGATCCATCGCATTCATCCGAGGCAGATCCATCCGATTCTTCTTCCGACTCGCAATCACTTGTTTCCGTTTCCGGCTCCTGAGACGGGGGGTAAAACCTCCAGTGTGGCTTCCCGTTCGTTTCTTTGTATAAAACCGGATTATTGTCGCTGTCGAACCACCGCAGTTCGAGGTATTGTGCCACATCTGCTTCCGTGTCCTCCAAGCGCTCCATCAAACGCCGCTCCATCCTCCTGCGTATAACGCGTCTAAAATGGATGGTCGAGCAGCAGGAGATGCAGAAATGGAACCCGATTCGCCGAATTCGAGGGAACTTGCGCGTCAGGGCGCTCTTCATTGTCTCGGAGCCACCCCACGGGAAAACATTGGTCAGAATGTTCTCGAAGTATTCGCGATCTTCTTCTTCATCCTCGTTGGATAGTATCATTCGGAAGATTAGTGTGGTGAGATCTGGAGCAGCCAGTGCGTTTAGCACCTGTTCGGCCTGACGGCTGTCACTCAGCGAGATGGAAAACACTTTGAGGGCCCCAAATTCAGGAAGACGGCTGAACATCGCCCTGAACTCAAGGTTCTCTGCAGGATCGTTAGAAATATTCAAGTGGATGCGATGGCTGCGCACCTGAATCAACTATAAAGGTTGGATCAACAGTTAGACTGACAAGGGTTTTGGTTGCCAGCCGCAGTAGTTTTTCCGCATCAGGTATAGGACACGAGTCGTGGCCACGGCAATTCCCCGCGAAAGTCAACGACCTGAGTCCAGTAGGTTGAGATTTTTCAACCAACCGGCCGAAATATCCGTGTTCTTGGTCACCGCAGTCCATTACTGCTAGTTCTTCGAGCGCCGTGAGATCAAAGGTTAAAGGTAGTGGTGGTACCACTGGCCGCGTTGGCCCTTCGCAGAACCAATGGAGCCATCCTTTCAAATCCGACGGAAAACTAACTTGTTGCCGGTTCTCCAGCTTGGAACCATCGTCCACCCAGTCCTCCGTTGTGGAATTGTCATCATCCGGGTTTGTCCACTGGGGATCGGGGAGTTCCTCATCCCATTCATTTTTCGCGACAATGGTGTTGGAGAACGACAGGACCTGGAGTCTTCCGCATGCATGAAGAAACTGCCGGAGCTCGTGAAAGCCATGGAGGTTTATACCACGGAGATGGAGCTCCTTCAAGTTCGGGAACAAGGCCATGTATGCGACCGCCATCCAAATGTTGATTGAGCATGTGTCCCATTCGACGGCACAGACGTTGGGCATAGCAGTGAACTTGGGTTCTAAGCAGGCGACATACAGTGACTGTGGGTACCTAACCTTCCGATGACGCTTGATCCAGTCCTCGCTAGCGTCGGAGAACTTGACCTTCTTGACGAAGGTGGCAAGTTCCGGTGTCCGACAGAGCATCGTCTGCCACCAGGAGAGATCTTGTGCGCACGCAAAATGAACAACAGAGAAGAGGTGTTCAATCGCTAGAGACCGCATGGATCGGGACACTAGGGACATGGCGCGCAGGGATGTCACATCGTCGGCGTTGTGCGCGGCAATTTCGAGCGCGATTTCTGGAGGGATTCCGAATCGCGACCCTAGGTTCAAAAATGAGCACCGGATATTTGGAGTAGATAGAGATTTACAGGGGAAGTCGGAAGACTGCGCCATAGTCCGAATTACAGTCGCGGTGAAAGAGAAACAACAAAGAGGCTCTGTGACAGCACGTGAGTGTCAGTGAGTGACCTCACGCGTCTTTCTTGACCTCCACCATGGCTATACCGCATTCCGGATCCTTTAATGGCTCGCGCTTATTTTCAAAACAAAACCACTGCGTGCTGTACTAAGTATGCCCGCCACCTCCGAGTCATTAAACGGCTAAACCCGAAGCATGAACGGAAATAATGGCAGTGCCCGCTGCTGTGTCAAACCCATAAGACTTGCAATTGAAATTTATGGTCCGAAAGACAGCAGCTGTTGTCTAATTTGCTGCTTTGACTCCGTGGCGCCTTTTCAGTTCAATTACCGAATGATTCCATGTGAACGGGCCAGGGTAATGGTTCATTCTTCAGACCTTCCCGATTTCTTCGACCGCAGGTGTCCTGGCGTCGCAACAATCCTGGTATCAACAGCCCGGGCTGCAATAATATTTCTTATGAGGCACATACGCCTCTGCACTTTTTAGGCTCTGCACTCGAATTTTCGTCTTATACGACGTCCCTGGTCGGCTTCTGGCTAACCAAGTTCGCCGTTGAACCAAAAACCAAAGAGGTATGAATATCTTTCTCACTCGCTTTCCGGTTCACAACATTCTGCCTCTCAACAGCAGTCTAATAAGCTTAAGCGCGCGCCTAAAATACCCCCGCCGGAAGCCTAAAAAGGAAACGGCATCGATCCCCCACGTGTTTGGCACTCCTTTGACTCATTTCCTTTTAGAACGATCTTCATCATTTCATGCATATAATCCAGCTGTAGCTCTGCTCCTACGTTGCTGAATTTCCCTCCAAAATGTCTGGGTCGTCTTCCAGCTCTTCTTCACGCTCTTCCTCCTTTTCCTCGTCTGAGTCGTCTCCCCCGCGCACCCCACCCAATTTGCACCAGAACAGCATCGATCCGTCCTCCAGATGGCTGGTGCAGAAGTTTGGCGGAACCAGCGTCGGGAAATTTGCCGTGAACATTGCCAGGGATATAGTCTCGTACGCACCTTGTTCTCTCGATTGTCTTCCGAGCTTCATCTCGCGCACAGAGGCTACATCGACTCCAATAAAGTTGCTATTGTGTGCTCGGCACGGTCGGGCTCCACGAAGGCCCTTGGGACAACCAACTTGCTCTTACGGGCAGCATCTGAAACGCTCAAACGCCCGAGGAGTTCGTCGGGGTACGCAACACCCGTGTCGAACGGAATATTCGGGCGCAGCGAAGAGGGTTCCCAGAGTCCGCCACTAAGTAGCCCACGAGGCGGCGAAGCCTACCCGTGGGGCCCCGGGGCGGGTATGACGCCCCTAACAAATTCTGATTCTCTACCAGAATTCCACGCAACAGTGGATCTTATTCGGCAGGAACACTTCAATGCTGCCAGGGCGTCGGTGCAAGATGCCGGCATACTCCAAGAACTCGAGGCAGAGATCGAAAGAGATTGCGACTGGTTACGGAGCTTCTTGTACGCGTCGCAGGTGAGTGCTCATATTGTAACAACAGCTCCAAGCATATTCATGCTTTGCTCCTAGGTCATTAATGAGATATCCCCCCGATCAAAAGACACTATTGTTGGCCTCGGCGAGCGTCTTGCGTGCAAGATCATGACTGCTGTACTTCGGGACCAGGGGATAGACGCCGAATACGTCTCGCTTGAGAACATTGTACCCTTCGATGATCTTGATGCCGAAGAGGACGGTTCTTTGGACCAGGAATTCTATGACCGACTCTCGCTTGCGGTCGGTGAGCGCGTGAAACAGTGCGGGGTCCGCGTGCCCGTTGTCACCGGTTCGTGTCGTTGCTCCTCGTCTCAAAGCCCACCGCTGAGTCTCTGTAGGGTTCTTCGGCCCAGTGCCGGGGTCATTACTGCAGCAGGTTGGACGCGGGTACACGGATCTGCTCTCTGCGCTGCTCGCGGTGGGCCTGGAGGCGGCGGAGCTGCAAATCTGGAAGGAGGTCGACGGAATATTCACGGCAGACCCGCGCAAAGTCCCCACGGCGCGCCTCATCTCGATCATCTCCCCCGCAGAAGCGGCGGAACTCACTTATTATGGCAGTGAGGTAGTTCATCCTTTTACCATGGAGCAGGTACGCGTTATATTGCTCTCGGCGTCTTTTTTATAACCGTTAGATTGCAGGCGATTCGGCGGAAGATCCCCATTCGCATCAAGAACGTGGAGAATCCGCGCGGCGGGGGACTGTAATCCACCCCGACCCGGAAGCGGATACGACGCAGGTCGAGGACGATGTGGGGAGCGTGCCAGAGCCTGCGTCCCCGCTGGCGCTCGCGATGTTGAGCGCCCGTGCGTCGGAGGCGTTGAAACAGCATCCACGGCATCCGACTGCTGTGACGATCAAAGACCACATCATCGTACTGAACATCAACTCGAACCGCAAGAGCGTGTCGCATGGTTTCCTCGCGGGCATCTTTGGGACACTCGACCGGTTTGGCGTCGTGGTGGACCTGATCAGCACAAGCGAGGTGCATGTGAGTATGGCTATTGAAGACGGACTGGCCAAAAAAGTGCTCGAGCGCTTATTGAGGGAGCTGCAAAGGAGCGGGACGGTATGTCTTGTTTCTTTCCTTCGACTTGCCTGCAGCTTTTTTGCGAACGTATAGGTCTCGGTGCACGACGACATGGCGATTCTGTCGCTGGTGGGGAAGCATATGTGCAATATGATCGGTATTGCCGGACGTATGTTCACGACGCTCGCGCAGGGCAAGGTCAACATTGAGATGATCAGCCAAGGCGCCAGCGAAATCAACATCTCCTGCGTTATCAACGGTCGGGACGCGGTCAAGGCGCTGAACTTGATTCACCAAAGCTGCTTGCAGCTGCCGGAGTCACTCTCCACCCCGAAGACTGGTATGTCGTTTGGGATTTCGTTTATTTTTTGGATCCTGACCCCCGTGCAGTAGCCGTTGGGCCATGGTTGTTCTAGGTGAATAACCTCAAGAGCCTGCATCCAACTGCGATCTCAAGAGCCTGCATCCAACTGCAATCTCAAGAGCTTGCATCCAACTGCAACCTCAGGAACTTGTATCCAACTGCACCTCGTCGATCTACGGCGTATCGTCGATTTTTTTGCGATACTGGCGGACACTATAGAGTAGAAGGGAATGAATTAATTGTATCGGACTTCTACAGTGTTGTACATGTATCGCATAGACAGGAATTATTTTGCCCGCAGACCACGTCAATGATTTGCGTCCGTCAAAAATAGCGCACTGCATCATTTCCGTCTTGTTTACGACTGCGTCCTCTGGCACACTTTCTTCACTGTCCACAGTTCGCGGGTCCCGTAAAGGCTTATATTCGGTCGATTCGCTCAATAGGAATCCACGGCTTGTAACCCCGGCACGGATTTGGACCGGGACTGACTTGGGTAGCGGGCGTTGAAGGTACGCCATCCGCACCTTTAATAAAGCTTCTCCCCGTTCCGTGTATATATCCCATTTTCTTCAATGTCGCGTTATCTCTTTCATATCGGACACTGGAGATAAGAAGCCACGCATACTGTCTCACTCAAGCGACACGAAATATTTCGTGACGCGAAACGTGTCTACTTTGTGGTCGTCGCGGGACTATCCAATTCCTTCTCTTCTGTTTGTTCTGGTCGCCAGTAATCTCACTAACGGCGTTCAGATACTACTGAACACCAACCAACGATATTTCAAAGGTGCGTGGATGTACACTCAGTTCACACAGCTTTTACTTATCATTGTGGCAGTCTATCTAGGTCCTTTACGCGCTGCTTTACAGCATCTAATTTCATTCTAAACCTCGTATTTGAAGGGGCTGTCCATGGCAGAAGCGACCGCGACATTCAAGGATATCCCAGAACTTTTTGAGGTACGGCAGGCTACTGGATCCGCCTCTACTCTCGTTGAACGAACGCGCGCAGGTCGACCTCGGGGAGGCTCTTACTGCTCGCACGGAGAGCCTTTGTGAGTGCGCTCTTAATCGAAACTCGACTCGACACTAACGCGGCGCAGCGACATTCAGGGAGCTCGGACCACCCGACTTGTGCCATGTTGTGAAAAGCACTGGAAAGGCCGGCCAGCGCGACCTCGGCTCATATCACTTCGTCTCGGGCGTCGACGCTTCCTCCTCTGCGTCTCTCGCCGCATACATCAACTCCCTCACATACGCGATCGAGGACTCGAACGCGTGGTTTTCCAAGACCCCAGTGTGGAAAGTGCGCAACGGCTGCTACTGCTGCTTCAATGCCTTTTCGCGCGTCGACTTCCGCATCGACGTCAAGATCCCAGGCGGTGTGATTGCGTATGTGGTGGATCTGCGTGGGGAGCGGTGCGTTCGCTCGTTGTTATAATTATTCTGAGTCTGATTTCATGTCTCAGACATGACGCCACCCCAGAGATGTGGCAGGAGACCTATGTTTCCGCACTCCTGCGCGCGATCCTCTACTCCGACGACCCCACGCATGCCCTCGATGCGTATCGCAAACTCGACCCCATCACCTCCCCCGAAGGCGAGCTGCGCTTCCTCGCTGCGGCAGAAGCACTATTTCTCAAGGGTATGTTCCCTTCCATGCCATTATCCTCAACGCTAACTCGAGACAGGTTGGCAGGTCGGCTCGGATCCTGAAATCCAAGTCGCGTCGGTGACGACGAACCACCTCACGGCCGGCCTCCTCAAGTACTTTGGCGTCTCTGGGCGCTACCAGCAGGCCGCGAACCTCTTCGAGAAGCTCGTCGTGCGCGAGCCCGAGGTCTCCTCCCTCCTCGCGCGCGCGTACCTCGGGATGCGTACGTGCTTCGATCCCTTACGCAAACAAAAGCTCATATCCCCTCGCAGACGAGGAAGTGAAGGCGCTGCAGATCATGTCGACAGCTCTGCGCACTGCACCTGGGCCGTCGTCCTACACACTTCTGCACGCCCAATGCGATTTCCTGCGAGAGAAGGGCCGCTCGGACTGGGCGCTGAAACTCGCGAGGCAGGCAGTCAATGCCGCGCCCAGTGAGTTCGTTACCTGGGAGAAACTTACGGAGGTGTACGTTGAACTGGGCATGTTCGAGTCGGTATGTCTCTCTTTCTCTTTCTTGGACATGCGACACCAGGCTGATGTGCGCAGGCGCTGCTCACGCTCAACTCGTGCCCCATGTTCACGTTCAACGGCCGCGACGCGCACCGACAGCTTACGCCCTCTCGGGTTCACCTCCCGTTTCATCGCGCGATAGGCGAGATCTTACCGGATCGAGTGAAGACCGAGGATGACGAGGTACGTTGTTCCTCTCAATATCCTTTTATAACGCACAACGACTAATAACGTCTTCCAGGCCGATCCTGCTCTCCAGCGTCTTCCTGCTCCTGGGCTGCGTGGCACATGGGCCCGTGCATATGCACTCCTCACGCGCCTCGTCGCACAGATCGGTTGGGACGAGTTGCTCAAGACTCGGAGCGCAGTATTCGTCATGGAGGAGGAATACCGCATGCAGAAAGCTCAGGGCGACTTTACCGGCCACACACGCACGGAGTCAGAGGTGTCGGTGTCGGCGGAAGGGACGACGCTCGCCGAGGCCGAGGAGGACAATGCGTCGACGCGGGGGATGGTCAGCCCAGGGGGGAGCGCGGTCTCTGCTACGAGCCCTGTCAGCGCGATCGGGCCCGAGGTGAATGGAAATGGGAACGCCAACGCGAGCGAGAGCGCGATTCCGACGATCCGCATCTCGACTGAGGAGGATCTCGACAAGGAGGACGAGGCGGCGACTGCGAAGGCGGTGGATACACTCGAGCGCCCGGTGCAGGCTGCGGCAGGCGACGACGAGACGGATGGCAATGTCACCGGGATGGATAAGAAAGGGAAGGAGCCAGCTTCACCCGCAGCGCAGGAACCGTTCTCATTCAGCAACAAGCGGTTGTGCGAGCGATGGTTAGACAACCTGTTTATGGTGCTCTACGAGGTGAGATTTTTTTCTTCTTTTTTTTGACTCTGGCCGGCACCTGATCGATATTTACTTAGGACTTGAGAGTGTGGACGATTTTCCGCGCAGAGGTGGCGCATTTCAAGACCCAGCATGTCGCCTACCGCAAGACGGGGCTCGAGTGGGAGATCTTGGGTGACTTGGGGATGCGGCTGCATCACAAGGAGGAGGCGAAGGAGGCGTACCAGCGCTGTCTCGACACGCCGCGTTACTCTATCAAGCCCTGGTCTAAACTCATGGAGATGTACGCCGACGAGGGCGACATCCAGCGGTCGATACAGACGGCTATCCGCGTCGCGGCATACCAGTATGCGGAGTACACGGAGATGACGGTATGTTTTTATTAAGGTGGACGACCACGCAGGACCCTTAACAGTACACAGTACCCGACACAAATCGCGCAGTGTTTCTTCAAGCTGGGGCAGGTGCACGGGCATGCCAAGATCTCTTATACTTTGCTCAGCATGGGCCTTCCCGAACCGATCCTCAAAATTATGGACAGCTATCTGCAGTATGGAAAAACCTTCAAGGTGGAGGGTTACGATTTCTAGCTCCTAAAAACGACGGCAGTTTTGACTGCATATCTCAATCTCTGTCTAATACGCGTGCTACTATTTTATTTTTCTTTGTTCTACGTACTTTCGCGTCGGGTCTGGATGTTGGGCCTTCTGCGGTGCATGCCGACAGCAGCGCCGCTGCATATTCTACTTGGTCGTCATATGCTATTTTTTCTCCGCGTAAAAGGTCAAAGGCCCCAAGAAGATTACAGGTGCGTATGTGTAATATAGTGTACAGGTATCGAGATAGATCTATTGCGGAGGTCGCCAGAACTCGCTCGGCGCAAAGCCGGTCTTGAGCGCTGTGACGGTATTCCGCGCGGTCGTGCGCAGAGGACCCGCGCCCTCGCCGTCGGAGCCGCCCTCGTCAAACCCAGAGTTGAGCTTCCGCGCGAGCTCCCGCACCCCTTCGTCCTCGCGCACCCACTCGCCTTCGCGCGCCTCGTCCGACCACCACGCGACCGCGCGCGCGCGCAGATCAGGGACACGCATTACCGCGCCGCGCATGAGGCGCAGGAGCTGCAGTCGCAGGGCCGTCTGCTCTGCGGTGCGCATTGCGCCCATTGTCGGGTTGACGAGCGCGGCGGCGGAGGCGGAGGCCGGGAGCATGTGCACCAGCGCTGGTAGTATCAAGAAGAGGAGGCGCCGGAGAAGGAGGAGGGTGTCATGCCACTGGGAGGCGAGTTAGATGGGTACACGTATATAATCATACGAGTAGTGTGGCGTACCATGAAAACGGGTTTATCGTCTTTGGGAATTTCTATGGTCACAGTCGATATATAGTATGCTTCGACGCAGAAGGCTCCCGCGACGGCAGCAACGGCCAGTGTGCGATAACGCTCATGTCCGGAGTTGTTAATCGTCACTATCTGGAGAAACTGTCAATGCGATGCCGTTAAGGGAATGAAGAAACCGACTCCAATGACAGCAGTTGCCCAGATATATGACAGCAAGGCTCCTGGCAGCGCAAACATGGCGAATTCTTGAAAGGACAAGCAATAATCGCAAGTCGAAACTACCGAGTGGCCGAATCTAACCAAAATGGCGATTGAGGATATTGAAAGACACATTGTGCTTGAATTGGACGCACCGAACATAGTACGTTTTCACGTCAAACGATCCAAGACGCCTCAGTAGCGAATCCAGTGGCGGTGGAAGGTCTCCAGTGTCTGACTGCTGTATCAAAATGCTCCGGACAGCATCGATAGGCGTGTTTAATGGCATCTTGAGACGCGTGAAGATGTTGACGGGAGGCAAAACGATGATTTGGTACAGAAAATAGAGCGAGTGCAGCAGGAGAAAAATATTGAGCAGAGACCGGGTGGAAGTCAAAGGCCGTGCTGGAGCTTTGTGTATGCCAAAGTAGAGCCATGGTATAATTAAACCAGCAGCAGTGGTGAGGAAAAGGACGAGGGAGACCCCTGCAGCCATCGCGTCCAGGAAGAAACACGTCACAGCGAACGCGACCAAAAATGAGTCACGTGCAAGGTCTCCGGCATTTGATGGAATCACCTCGATTTGGAAGAGCCGGTCACTCTCCACAACTCGCAAAAGACAAAAGCACAATCATTACGCTGTGCTGAATCGAAAAGCCTGGTCGGGAATGAGCCAGTGTTCGCTCTCAGGATTAACATTGGAAAAACAAAGGAACGCCCACCCGGCTACGTCCGTTCACTTGACATGAAACCAACATGGAACCGACTCGAACGGCGTTCATCAAGGACATTCAGACCCAAGAGTGGTAAAGAACGTGGCTTTCCAGGGGCAACACAGCGCCTATGTCTGTCAACACGCCTCAAACGTGTGGTCAGGCTCCGGACTCATTCTCGACCTGCTGGACCTGAAGTCGACGGCTATTTGACGCGAGAGCTTCAGGTATTGGTGGAACTATCCACTGAGATTGTCGCTCTCTCGACTCACTGTGGCCATTCTAGCGTGAAAGGCCGATGCAGATGGACTCCTTGGTAAGTGAGAAGCGGCGGTTTAAGGTGATGCAGGTACTGGACGTCGGAAAGATGTCCTTCGAGCGTTCGAGATGGCTACCAATCACATTGTTGAACGATCTCGTGGTCTCTGCCGAACATTTCTACTGCTCATTTAATCCGCCGCGGCATCTTATCTTGAAGAAGACGCCTACTTCCCCTTTAGCTCTCTAGGCGTGAAGGTATAAAAGAGTAGCGACATGTAGGATTGACCCTGCATCTCGACGATGTTCAAATCTACCGCTGTGAGCAGCTACCTTCTCGCACCGTCCTCCTCAATGCTTACTCTGCGATCTAGGTCACAGGTCTTGTAGCATTGTCGGTCATCACGATGGGCTGGAGTCAGACGTTTACGCCCGTGTGCTCCGCTGGACCTCAGGGTGCAAACGGCTCTTCTGGTGCAGGAAACTGCACCGCATTCACGACTCAATTCTGCGATTCCATCTCACAACCCGTCGTTGCCGATGTGCGTCCCAAACATCCCTCACTTTCCCGCAAAGTTGACCAGATTCGCAGCAACTCGCCGCCCACAACACCATCACCCGCTGCTTCCTCCTCGCTAATGGAGACGGGCGCAAATGTTCGTTCAAGGGCTCTCTCCTCTCTGAGACGCTAATAAACGTATCTGTATAGGCGAATTCGTTATTGCCAACAACAAAACAGCGGATACCGGTACCATACCCAACGACGCCAACTGCAAGTCGGCTTTCAATGCTGTGACTAGCAACTGCGATTTTGTACGATTCCCCCCTCCTTCCCAGTTACTGCGAGCGAGACTCACGGATCTACAGGGCGGTAGCTGTCCAATCACGATAGACACGATGTCGGTGGAGCTCAACTTTCACGTTGGAGGATGCTGAGGTCCACTGGATCTCTCTTGAGATGATAATAGACTACGCAGCAAATGTAAAATGTAGGCTTGCTTTTCCTTCGATATTTCAATGGCTAGGAGAATAGAGCAACTGTAAACTGTATGGTCAGGATGAATAAGACAGCAGTCTCCGATAGTACTGAATCAAAACAAAGTTACCAGGTGGGATCAAAAAGCTGAGTCCGGCCAGGATCGAACTGGCGACCTTTTGTGTACAATACCAATTGTAAGACAAATGTGAGAACCACTACACCACGGGCCCATTGCGCGATTGTCATCACAAAAATAGTACTCCTCTTGGAACGGACTTAATGACTTTAAAGGTTCGCCACGGCCGAACCGGCCCGTACGCGACCAGCTAGTGTTGCCGCGGTTGGGTTCCGAACCAATCTCGAACCTCAAGTTCGGAGACGCCAACAAACCTAGATTTTAGTTCACTCAAGTGCACAAATCTAACTTGTGCATACCAGTGTTCTCGAACTCCCTTCTCGCAAGGTTGGTTATTCCCAACAATAAGATGTTGTACTTAACTCATGTGGCGTGATATGCACGGTCTAAACTCAAGGGCGACGACGCTCCGCGCAATGAACGAAGTTTCAATTCCATTTTGCATTTCACGGCGGCGGCGAATGTTTTTTTCTCTCTTAATGACTGAGACACAAATTGGGCCCTATCAACCACAAGTTACCGCTGAAAAAAGTGACACGAATTGCACAAGATGCCGAGCCGAACCGTAGCCAGTCAGCCAGTGCCATAAACCGGAGTCGGACGAGGCCGGAGACAGCTTCTAGGATTTTTCGACTAGCGATGTGATGTGATGCAATGATGTGGTCCAGTCGACGTCGAGCAAGCTCTGTTCTGTCCTATACAGTCGAAACAACGCGGTTGCCTCACCTGCTCAATGTATAACCATCTCGTATTTTCAACCATATTCAACAGCGCTCTGAGAGACTCTGTCGGATCAGTATCTTCAAACCTTGTTGAGATTCATCTCTTTCCTTCGTCTTCGATTCGCTCATGCCTGCAGAAGCATCACGCAGCGTACGGCACTACTTTTTCGTTTCACAAACCGACGACAGATGATGTCCAAGTCGAGGACTGTCGATCCTTGAGCGAGCGTGTCGATGACGGACCGAGAAGTTGCACCACTCACGAAGAATTCAGTAGGCGAACTCGGGATGCGCCCCTCCAAAAAATTGAGAGTCAAACCTGTTCAGTGTTCGCAAAAATCTTCAAATCTTCAAACCTTTAACCGCACCACAGGTTCATCTCAAAATTCAGGTTCGTTGGCGTCTCCGACCTTGAGTTCGAGTCAGGCTCAGGATTAGTCCGGAACTCAACCGCGGCAACACTAGCTGGTCGCTGTTTGAGGCAATTTTGAGTACGTACCAGGTGAAGCGCACCATCCTGTGAACCATCCCGTTTCTATGATCCTGATGCTGCAATGAGTCTGTGGTGTAGTGGTTCTCACATTTGTCTTACAATCTTCTGCGTACACAAAAGATTAGGTACCCGGTTTGGCAGCGTCATCGGTTGGTGCGCGGCGAGATCATGTCCATGCTGAGGCTTTGACTGTTGTGCTGGATGGCCCAGTCATCGACGGAGAGGCGGCCCTCGGTGAAGTTGCAGAGGATGCGGACGGAAAAAAAAGGACGCGGCGATTCCGTGCAGAAGCCGACGACTTTTGACTTGCTGCATTTGAAAGATCTCAGAGGATTATCGCAGGCAACGCAGCGAGTTAAGACCACAGGTTCGAACGCAGTAGTTGAACTGGATAACGATGCAGGTGAAGCTGAAATCAGGTCGGATTTGGTTTCTGCAGCCAGAAATCGCGGGGGAACGCTCGTCGCTTAGCGATTCCAGGTCTCCAGCCATGCCCAAGTGGATCGCGTGACAAGAGTAGGATTAGAACCGAGCAGACAGAGTGGGGGAGCGGAAGCGAGCGAACCAATCGCTGCGAAATTAGAGGCTTGAAGTTGAAGTTGATCATGAATGACCAGCAAAGGACCAGGATCAGGTTGGATCGCCCAAAGTGGAAGTGTTACGTTATCCTGAACAATGCCAAACAAATGCCAACATTCACTTACGCACAACTCCCATGACCGACGACCCTGCTGGTCCCCGACGCTCGAGTCGGAAGCCCAAACCCACCCTGCGTGAAGCAAATGCCGTTGCAGAAAATGTGCCGTCAAAGCGCAAAGCCAAAGAGGAGGTGGATCCTGCAGAACAGCTCCGTTTTATGTTGCAAAATCCAAAAAGTCGTCTCACAACGATGAACATATCTGTGCGTCGCTGGCTAGACACCCTGAAGGAACTCAATGTTGGCGGCATTATCAGGACCTCATTAATGCCAACTCTTGGAATATGCTCTCACCAGATTCGCAATCCCGGCTCGCTGCTTTGTTACCGCCCACTGCGTTCCCATTTTTCCAACCCACTATCGGATCCGACCATCCCGCAGCAGCGGATTCCATGAACGTAGACTCCAGCGGTCCGGGTGCCGTAGATCCATCGCTTTTCACCGACGCCCATTTTCTTGCCGCCGCACACACTTTCCAGGATCACCTGTATTCCAATTGGCTCTCTGATGTGCATGCTGAAAAGGTGGAAAAGTATGAGCAGGGAATAAAGGAGGGTAGTCTTGCAGCTCCGTGGAAAGATGAGGTTTGGGAACGTGATAACCAAAAAGAGGAAACGCCAGCGACAAGTACCTCAAATTCGCATTCGTCACCGACGCGCGCAGGGTATGTACGGTTTTTTGATCGCACCCCTTGTCTTTCCTTCGTTGTCTTTGTTTTTTGATTCGGCGCTTCAGCGAGGCTGCAGAACTCAAACTTGTCGACCTGGCGAAGAGTTCCGTTCTCCGCCAAGGGGATGTGCTTGCGTACAAGCGTAATTTCACAAACCTGGGCATTATCGTCGAGAAGGATGTCATAGTGAGGGTGCTCTAGTTTTTGAGTCGCCCTACTAATGTGCCACCTCATCCAAGATCCAGAACATTGATCCCCGCACACACAGCTTGACTGTGCTGTTAGAGCCGGGTACAACGCGTGATCTCCCCGCTCAACTCTTGATGCCGGGATTCTGCGATCCCTCCGAGCACACACGCAGCATGACGATAACGAGTCCCACGCAACTCGAAAGTGGACTCCTCGACGTGGACGGCCGGGTTGACAGAACGAAGAGACCCAACGGAAATGCGTGGAAAGCGTTGACGCTGTGGCGCTGGACGGGTGATTCCCTGGAATACACATTGGCGGACAATGGGCGACGGGGTGGTAGAGAAGATCACGGCACGCTATTTTACTTGAGGGCGTGTTATTACCAAGATAGGTGAAGTTGCAGTCGATACAGTCGTGACTCAATCTGCCAGTGTACTTGCTGTTCAATAATACTGTGCGTTTGCTCTCTGGTCTCATTATCTGCTGTTCATCTAACTCGACTCGGGTTGATGAATGAACGTCTCAGAGCTCGTCGAAAATGGACCTTCATTGTGCCGAAACAAAGCGGCGCCTGGTGAGGCTGTGGCCCCCGTTGTTCACAGCCTTTCCGGCAGTCAAAGCCGCTCTCGCCCCATGTCTTCTACATCTCTCTCTTCGGGACACATTTATTTATGCACTCAACAGGGAAATGTCCGTCCTCAATCTGTCTACTGTTCCAGAACGCGGCCCTGATTTCGTTTCACCAAGAAACATCAGAATGAGGACGAAAGGTGGAGATCGATAATGTCGCGGTCAGTGTTCGCTGTTTGCGGTCTCTACACGGGCTTTGGTTGCATATGGGCCGATTTGATCTCGTTCGACGTTCAACAATGGTTGACGATGAGGTCGCTGTATAGCGGGAACGCTCTCGCAACTGAGTTTGAATGAAAATTCACAACAGGCAACCATCGTGGATTTGAACTCTCCTGGCGTTTCAAGTCCTTGCGCACCGCAATGTTCCATAATCGACAGCCCGTATTATTTTTGAGGCCAACCGTCCCCGTCGCCAGGCTAATAACAGTTATCTCTGACAACATAAATTGCAGGACATGTTTCCACGATGGCAATAGCACCACATTTCACACCCCAGCATCTCACGGAAATGCAAACAGCAATCTCTACATCGAAACAGACGAGCAATACAAGTAAAGTTCTTAAATATGCCACCATGGCGGCCGAAATTCTTCGAAACCACGCTCAAGCCTCGCATATCCCCTATGTTCGAGATGCCGCCGAGTCAAGTTTGCTTTTACTGAATGAAATAAATGTTCGTGTTTCTTTGGTGTTGTTGGATTGAACTGAGTCCTAAAAATTTAGGGAATGAAGATGAATCAAGGAATGCTCTCCTGCATAGTGGAACTCATACAGCAGCTTCTCTGTGCCGTCGTCCGTTCATGCCTGGAGGAACAAGGTGTTCTCCCGGTCAAGGTATTGCACTATGTCGCGCATTTCGTAGAGTGTGTTTCAATATTTGCGACGCAGAAGTCCGAGTACTCATTTAATTCTCCAGAACCCTCCGGAGGATCAGGACTTCTGTACAACTGCAATCGGAAATGGGGAAGATCAAACGCTTCATTCGGCAACATGAGATCGGTGTCCAGATTCATGCATACGAGGCCAAACTGCGAGCCATTCTGGACGATTTCAGGGTCCGTTGTTGCAATTACCGTTTTATAACTGATCCTAACCAACTTAGATACAAAACGGCGTCAGACTGGCCGCTGATCTGGCCGAACTTAAATTGGATGCACAGCAGCGGCATCAAGAACTTCTGGTTCTTCTTGCCGCTCAAGATGGAAAATCATCCGAATACTCTGGCTCGGTAGGCACTGTGTTGTCTGCAGCTATCAGACCATAACTAATCCGTCCGCCAGTTCCGAGGCAGCAACAGGTTATCAATTTCATGACCACTAATTCAATGTCTCACCGTTGTTTTAGCTCCAGCATCTTCTCGGTATTCCCGCCATGTCCCAAAATTTTCCATGGAAGAGATTCGGAACTAATGCAGATTGCAACAACTCTGAAAACCGGACCAGCGCACCTGGCGATCTTGGGCCCTGGAGGCATGGGAAAAACAACCCTTGCAATTGCCGCGCTGCATCATCCGGAAATTATTTCGGAATACAACCAGCGACATTTCATCCCATGCGGATCGGCATTCGACAATAGCCAACTTGTCAATATCATCGGCGCTCATCTTCACCTCGAGCCTTCGAAGCATCTTTTGAAGGGTATTATCAATCATTTTGTCGACTGCGGAAGAACGCTGTTGGTACTGGATAACTTTGAGACAGCATGGGAGCAAGCTGACGGTCGAACGGAGGCGGAAGAATCGCTTTCTTTGTTAAGCGCGGTACCGCAATTATCATTGCTTGTGAGTCGGTGATCCATCTTTTGGAACCTTGGCTAAGTAAGTATTTTAGATCACTATGCGAGGGGCAGAAAGACCCGCGAAAGTAAAGTGGACTCGCCCTTTTCTGGCTCCGCTGGAGCCTCTTCATCCAGCCGCTGCTCGTCAAACGTTCATCGAAATTGCCGACAGTCCTCTCAAGAGGATCTCGAGGAACTGCTGAATCTGAGCGGAAATTTACCTTTAGCTGTAAGAATCGCTCCTCAACTCCGCACGTTGTCGAATAATAATGATCGTTTTCATAGATCAGTCTCATGGCTACGGTGGCCTCGTACGAGGGTTACTCGAAGACTCTAGGACGTTGGAAAATCGAAAACACGGCGCTTTTATCAAACGGCTACGACAAGAGATCGAACCTGAAAACATCTATTATGATCTCTCTGTCGAGCCCGCGGATGTTGTCCTCACCGGGCGCCAAAGAGCTCCTCAGTTTGCTCTCATTGCTTCCCGACGGACTTTCTGAAGTAGATCTCCTTTCGCGCGACGCTGTGGATATGCCGAATATTCTGCAATGCAGGGCAACGCTTATCCGCGTATCTTTAGCGTACATGGAAAACGGGCGCCTCAAATCATTGAGTCCCGTCTGCCAGTACATGAAGCGGGTTCACCCACCGCCGTTTGAAGCGGTGGAGCGGCTGCGCAGGCATTGGGACAGCCTTTTGACGTTCTGGAAATCCTACTCCGAGCTGCCGTGCGGGGAACTCGTCTCGCGACTCACGTCGAATCTCGGTAACATCGACAGCGTCACCCGCGTCGCATTGTCCCCAACACTCTCGGACGCCGAGTACCAACGTCTCATGCTCAGTATCCTCAGTCTGGACCTCTTCTCCCAAAATGTGCTCAAAGCTAAGAGCCCGTTGGCCCAGCAGGTCGTGGAGCGCATCGGCGACGACCTGCATTGGGAGCATATATGTTCTTGCCTCAATGTTGGGGACTATTACAATCTTGGGCCTGCCCAAGCGGGCGTGTTGATTCAGCAGGGAGTTCAGTACTACGAACAGGAACAAGATCCTACCGCCCGCTGTGCGTGTAGACTCATGGATAATGTCAACCAACTGATCCGCACTACAGTTGAATTTTACAAAGCCGCCGCTCGGTACCACTACCTGACCGGCAACCTCCCTAAAGCCCTCAAATTTAATCGGCTCGGGATGACTGCAGCCGAAAAGCAGAATATCCGAGGGCAGCTCAGTGACCTCCACCGCACAAGCATTGCCTACTCCGTCGCAGGGCAACGACTTGCAGAAAAACAGATAACTATGGGTTGGACCATAGGGAGTCTGTGCCACGCGTCTGATCTCTGCATCCTAGGCCGCAATATTTTGGTTACTTACGGGAACGAAGGCTCTTCGCGGGAGATTAACGTGCTGGACGTCGAGGCGGGGATCAAATTTGAGAAGAGCGAATACGACGAGGCGCGGGCGCTTTACGAAGGGGTGGTACGCATGACCGACCACGATCGGCACTCGTACTTCCACGCCAACGCCCTACTCAACTTGGTCAAAATCGACCAGACGACAGGCAGAGACGAAGCAGATGTCCTTTGCGGTCTGGCTGCGGGAAGGAAGGCGAGCGAGCGCTTGAATTGGAGGCAGGGGATGCTGTTCTGCGACCGGCTGATGGCGGGAGTATATTTAGGGCGCGGAGACATTATGGCCGCACGGAAGGGATACACGGTATGCTTTGAGTCGTGTCGGCGGGCGTACATGCTGCCAGGGCTAACCCAGTGCCTGGAGATGCTCGGGGATGTCAAGCACGGGATATGTGATCTCGAGGCGACATTCCACTGGGCCGGAGTGTACCTTGCCGCGGTGCGAGTGTACAGAGATGTGGCGCACACATACCAGGCGCTGCGGTGTCTGGGCGACATATTCCTTGCCCAAGGCGATAAAAAAACCGCGCTAAACGTGTTCTACGCCGTATTGAAAGGGGCAACAAAGACGGACATACACCGAAGGCGGGCAGACTGTATGTCTCGAATCGGAGATATTTTAATGGCGCAGGGAAATGAAGCAGAGGCGAGGAGGATGTGGGAGGACGCACGGCCGCTGTTTGTTCGTTCATCGCAATTGCAGGACACGACCTCAATCGACGCTCGACTTGCCCGATTCGCGGAGAGTTGAATTCTTAGGTGTATTTTGAATGGACTATTTTACCCACAATTATCGGTTCGTGGAATCCATCAACGCAGATAGCCAGAATCGAAGCTGGAGGTAATAGATCGATTCTGTCAAAGATATAGGCTAGAAGACTAGTATAAGCGACCTCTAGTGACGGCTTTGGCTCTTGCAAAATCTCTGGATGGAGTCCGGCAAAAACCGCAAGTTCAGTACACTTGAAGTCCTCGGCATTCATATCTGAATGACAATCATCTTTAATTTCGCTTCAGGCACCGTGGAGGAAGAGAAGCAAGAGCGATGGAACGTGGACTTATGGGCGCCTAAAGGACCAGGACCATTTATTGCCATGTGGCGGAATTGATGGAGTCATTTCTTCGGACCGGGAGCTCATCGACCTCAATTATCCACCGCCACCATCTGGGCCTCTGCCCGCCAGTATGTCGATATCGCCGCCCATCCGACGGCTGTCGGTTAGCTCCATGACCAGGCAGGAGGAGCTTATCAACGCATACGAGGCAGAGGAGGAGCGCATCATGAACGTCTTGTCCAAAAAACTGGAGCAGGTGGGCGCCGGAATAGTTATCTATCTTTCAGCTCTGCGGGTGTTCATGCGTGGTGTATGCAGCTTCGGGAGGAGAAGATCGAAATCGAGAATGTGCTGGAGGCCGAGTCCGAGTCGCATGTGAACAGGCTCACAAGGGAACTGTCTAGTCTGAGGCTCGCACAGCAGCAGCTGGCTGGTATTGGCGCCTCTCCCACTGGCCCTTCGGATCCGTCTGTGGAAATTATGCTGGCGGCCCTGCAGAGGGAGAATGAGGCGCTCAGGTCTCGGCTTGTGGACACAGAAAGGGACTATGTCCGGATATCAAGGCTGAATGAGGTTTATCGTGAAGAGTTGCTTGAGCACAGAAACCGCGTAAGTACAGCTCGAGCGCCCGCTGCTATCTTTCTGATTTTCCTGCAGCTAGGTTTGCCTGTAGACCACCTCGTTGGCCTCGCGTCGTCGGACCCGTACTCTCAGCCGACGCATCAGCGCCCCCAATCCGCGTACTCGTCCAATACCTCGTCTCCCACTAATTCGGTGCTACATTACCCCACCACACGCCCAACTAATGGTGTCCCTATACCCCGACCCGCTGCGCAGATCCGGCGTGTCAGCGGCAACAATATTTCCGAGGGGAATACGCCACTCTCACACTCGCCCTCCTCCTCCTCCGACTCGCCATTCCCCTTCTCGCCCGTCACGTCGCCCAACCCGACCAGCTACAGCGTCAACAGCAACATCACCAGCCCCCCGACGTCATACAACCCCGGCGGCGTTACCTTTGGTGCGCCGTCCCGCGGACTAACGTACCCATCTGTCCCGCCGCCTTCTCTGTCCTCGTCTTTCGGATCCCCGACGGTGTCGTATCATATGCCACACCGCGATCACTCGCTTTCGCCGGTGGAACCCCAGAGCCGACGCAACTCGATTCGACGGGGCGGGGGCGCGCGCGTCGTCGAGTCGGGGAGTCTGTGGAGCCGGAGCACGAGTCAGAGCCGGCGGAATAGCATGGAGCGCGGGGGGCGGGTGGCTGAGACGGGGCAGCTCATCCCGCGGAGTCATCCTGACGGGCACACGCTGTCGGCGACCACCGAGGCGCCTGACTCGCCGCGGATGAATGGCGGTATTGATATACCCCCGAACGCCAACTCGCACCGCTGAAGGACTCCAATTGCGCTTTTTTTTTCTTGCGTATGGTCGTCTGTGCGCGGACACTAAGAGAGATCGTACTGTACTTGCTAATGTGCCCTAGACGCCATACTTAACTTGTATAATAGCCAAAATTCGAAGACTCATTGCATGCTGTGCTGTCGGTGTGGCGATGTTGATGTTTTGATGGCTCATTGTCTGAATTGATCGGGACCAAATCGGGACGGAGACAAAGCGGAGCCATCAATGATTGGCGAAGTGACTCCGAAACCTATAAAAGGCAATTGATCCCGTTTCAGGACTTGCTCTTGACTTCCATGTCGTACTATGGCCAGAGCGCCCAGTACCCAGATGAATATGCATCCCATTCAGCACCACCAACCCCGCGCGACCCCAATTACCAGCCTCAGTGGGACCAACAACAACTTGAAGACTCGCAGCATTCCCAAGTCTCCGACCAAATGTCCCAACAAGCGCTAGAACAAGCGTTAGAACAACCCCAACAACACAACCAACAGCCATTATCTTTGCCGCCCCCGCCGCCTCAGCAGTCACTTTATCAGCCGCAGCAGCAGCTTGAAGATCCTCAGCATTTAGTTCCCACTCAGATACCCCCGCGAGGTACTCATGATTTGACGCCAATACGCCTTCATCCACCAGGGCGCTCGCCGCCGGTTGAGATTAAGCCGGTCATGCTCCAAGTTGATACTACCGTCCGATCCACTGCACATGCACATCCAACGCGACCCGCGTCGCGTGCGCGCCCCCACCAATATCACCCTTATGGACCGCGGCCGTCCAGTGCCTCCGGAAGCACCGCTGCAGCACACCGACGAGATATCGAGGCGCACCAGCACGTCCGCTTCGCCAGCCAGGCCAATACACCACAAGCCCACCCAGGGTCCGCGATGCATTCGCCGGCGTCCGGAAGACAGACTTTCGCGTCGCCGATGAGGTGCGTCCCTTGCTTTATTGCCCATTCTCGTCGTTTCACCATCGACCTAGTGAATACGCGCCACCCGGACAGCAAGGCGCGTCGCCGGCCTTGGTATCGGGCTCCCCGCTGGCCGCTCCACCGGAAGGCGCATTTGCGCCCTTTGTGCCCGTGGGCCCTGCACCGCCGCGGGAAACCCCTGCGGCGGACGGACGACGATACATCATACGCGTCGACACGCACTACGATCCCGGGACGTGCGTCCTCACCGCGCTACTCGAGCTCCCCGGCATGAAGAAACACGACCTCAGCATCACCTTGGCGACGACGCTCTTCAACCGCGTGCGCCAAGTAACCGTCAGCGGCCAATCGCGTGCGCCCTTTCCGCCCTCGGCCGGCCCCGCGCTGCGCGAGCGCAAATACGGCCGCTTCACACGCGCGTTCTCTGTTCCTGCAGATACAAAAGTACGCCTCTTTCCTGCCGTTCCGTTATGTCTGACCCGTTTTTTTGTGTGCCAACGTCTGTCCCTTCTCCGTTGCCAGCCGGAAGACATTGATGCGGCGATGGAGGATGGGATCTTAATATTAAAAATATCATGCGGCCTGCCGGCTGGAAATCCTGATGAACATGAGATACCCATTCGATGAGAGCGAGCGCATCGGAAGATTTGACGACGGAACCGTCGCGACAAGACTTGAAGACAATACGCCCAACACCATTAACTTATCAACAACTATCCCACACTATCCGCCATACCATCCAGCTACGACCAGCATTTTGAAAACGCGTTACCCTGCTAAGTGTTATATTTCTCATCTTTTTCTAATTTTTGTCTGTTCGACCGCGATGCGCTCTTGCCACGCCACGACCAACCAAAATGTCCCCCAGCCAACGTACATACCAACTGTTTGTATCCCGCTCGTCGCTTTCTTGGCCTTCGTGTTTCACTCCGGTTTCGTTTCGTTCTCTTTTTCTTGCATTGACAGCGGTAAGCTGGCAGCAGCTAGAGTTAGTCTAGCTTGCGTGTACAATTTCGGAATGACTCTAGGTAGTAGTTAGTGTATATATTCTCTCTCTGCCGCAGGTTGGACAGTAGTAATTATTGCTAGCTAGTCTGCTTCGTAGTGTATTAGTATTAATCGCGTATTTTGGCTTCGATTTGGGACATGAGTCGAGTGTCATTCTGGGGAAAATGCAACGCGACACCGAGCGCGTTCGAGTCTGTATAACTTGAACTTTCAGCCTCAAAGCATTCAAGTTGGATCAGCTTCTTATTCGCACGCCTCCACGTGCCATCGTTTTTCAACGACTTTTTCTTCTGTCGCTTGCACTCCACCATGGAAGGCACGGGAGAGTCCCCGGTAAACCAGCCCAGAGCTTACCTCGACGGAATCGAGTTCCCAAAGGACTTCGTTTTGCCTTTGCCCGAAGCCGACGCGGTCCGCTGTGAGTCCGCCAATTTTTCATCACAATTCTCCGCGATAACTAACGAATGGACACCCATTTCAATTTTTCAGCCAGAGATATGAGAAAGCGTACCAAAGAATACGAAAACATGGCGGTTCTTTCCCCCCTCGGCAGCGCCGCCATTAATGAGCACCTTCCGCTGCACCTCAGACTGGCGATCATATTCAACATGCAGCTCCCGAACCTGTTTCAGTACAGTTACGCTGTCCAGAAAGAGGATGGTAAGCCCGGAATATGTTTCTGTATCTTCCATCACCTTCGCCTGGTTCGTTTCCAGTTCCAGAAGATCTTCTGGATGATTGCATCTGGGCGCTCTCTCTGTTCATCCGTATGATGGAGGACTGCTCCGAGCATGTCCTCAGAACTTTGGGACATCTCGTTGGTACTGTCAGTGATTACCAACATTCGAAGTACTTGACGGTACGCTTATAACAGCACCATTTCCTTCTCGGCTGACGTGAGCTTTATTCAGCTTCTAAATGCTCGGGGGAAGATAGCGTCGCATCTTCTGTAAGCCACCACTCCACGAGCTTTCGGTCTTGGAACGGAACCAATTTTTTTACAGTCGTGCCGATCGCCCTCTGGAAGCTATCCCCTATGCCAAAGCTATGGTTGAGGAAGAATGTTCGCGGGGAGACGAAAGATGGTTGAAAAATCCGTATGCTTTACTATCTATTCGGGGTCTGCACATGTTCACGTTTCACGTTGAAGTTTAGTGCGGTTTTTGGACTTTATGGGGAGACGTTGGTCTTTACTCGAACTGACGATGACGAGGCAGTAAAGATGTTGCGTCGAGCGCTGCTCGGTATCGAGTCGCCCAACTGGCCGGGTAGTGGCTATCTGCATCCCATAAGAACCCGTACTTTTCTGTCTCGCGCTCTGGGGAACATCGGCGCAGATGACAAGGCCAAAATTCAGTGCGTTAAAATTATTTATTATTTATTACGCCTCATCTCTAATTCTATATGCGGTCAGCGAAACGTTTGTTATCGAGTGGTTCGACAAGAACCCAACTTTGATGCTCGACAAGGGGGCAAGATACTTGTTGCTCCCTCCTGGTCCGATCCTTGAGGCATTGGGCGGAGAGAAATGGCTGGAAACTCGCGAAAATACCTCAAAAACCGCCAAACGTCTCACCAAGGCCTGTAGAGCGTGTAAGGCCAGAGGACCTCTTGTAAAGCTCTCGCTGTGCAGTAGCTGTCTGAACATCTTTTACTGGTAAAGCTTTTATCTTAACCCAGCCACGAGGTGAATTATCGTTGTCCCACAGCTCTAGGGAATGTCAGAAATCTCACTGGGAACATCACAAGTGCGTAATTCCTCTCCTATTCATAGACCAGTTAATAGATTGGCTGACGGATTAATTCAGAGTCTCGTGTCGGTACGTCTATACAAACAGGCTCATCTGCTCGTTGACTCACTTTCGCTAGTGAAATGGCTGCAAACCAAGAGGAAATCGAGCGCATGAACCTGACTGATCCTCTCGTTGCCAAACTTGCCGCCGATTGGTCGTCGTGGTTGAAGTTAAACAACAACATAAACCAGTTCGGGATGATCCATGCTCTCGGCCTCCACAGAAACTTAAAACGTGGACGGACACACATCGTGGTGAAGAAGGTTAAGTATGTGGCGACGGCCACCAAACTCACGCATAGGTTCCGCGTCGTCTCGTGTGGGGTTTTCCTCATCAAGGACGTCCTCCACGATATAGAGACTCTTCTCAGCCTGGATCGCGGTAAAGGCCAGGAATACGTCGACAGTCTACTTCATGAATTGGACGCAATACATGCGAAGGTTCCATACATTGACCTGTCTTTCGGCGACGGTATACCGGCTAGCCTCGGAAGTGGTGCGTGCTCGGTCTTGTTTTCTAATCCTTACATCTGAGACTTGGACTTCTTATTAGGTGCCACGAGCATCGATAGTATTCGCGCAGAGCCGTACGACCGCGCCTGGCGGAAAAAAATCCATGCCGATCCCCCGCCTGGGTCACTGAAGCTCGAAAGCGGCGCGAAAGATGTTGAAAATATTTTCTGAATTGTGCTTTTTCGCATGTACTATATGGGTCCCAACTTCAATAGAATTTCAATAAGCGAAATCTAACGAACTTCTGGTTCGTAGACAAGCGCCCACAATGATTTTCGTCATTCTATATGTTCATTCGAACAGAATCTAGCGAACTTCTGGTTCACAGACAAGAGATTTTTAATACCCACAAATGGTTTTCGTCATTCTTTATGTTTATTCGAACAGATCTCGGAGAAGTTTTGGCTAAACTGCGCTTGAAAGTATTGGTTTCAGGCGCTGATTCTCTTACCTGAACTCAAGATTTCCTATACGCTTGTGGGCTCTCGGGAATATCAAATTACAGAGTGATACTTCCATTTGTGAGATAACTCCCAGAATAGAAAGAATGTAACCATTTCCCTCTCTGCTGACTATTGGTTTTATCTCTTTGAACCAATTGAGATATCACTCCAGGCTGTTAGGCCATTTGGTTACAAGCTCATGAGGAGCTTTACTGTAGCTACTGTATTTATACTAGAGTCCAATTATTCCTGCATGTTCCGTTGCAATATAATTGGTCTGGTATAAACGCCTGTGGAACATCACCACAGTGTTGATGATTTACCTTAGATTTTGGTGATTTTGATGATCTGCAAAGGTTTGCAACCACTTACAATTAGTTCCCGGTTCTCGTGATGTCCCTCCGATTCTATATCAGTCAGCATTTAGTCAGCACCTCGGCAATCTCTCGGGCTTGTGCTGGATTGCTAATCTCCAACACTGACATGAGCTTTATCCAGCTTCTAAATGCTCGGGGGAAGATGAACTTTAGACATGGCCGGTGAGCTTGCGGACTTGCGTTCCTTTGGGGCTTGTTCGGGCTTGGACAATGCGGTACAAGTCACGATCGCTCCTTTCACGTCAGATTCTTGTCAATGTCAACGTCAAGCGCTGGTTGAGACCTGAGGACTTGCGACGACACTTATCTGCCTTCAATCCTCACCATGAGATCGACTGTAGACCTCGATATGCAGTCCTGCGAGTAGGGATCGGGGCCGTAACCGTAAAGTACGGTGTACGGTACGGGTTATACGGTCACCCGTAACCGTCCCGTAAGGCCCTCTGGTGCCGACTTTACGGTTACGGGCCGTCACCGTAGCATAACCGTATGAAGCCGTAAATTTACGGCCGTATACGGCAGTGTACGGCCCGTAATTCCATCCCAAATGGCCTGATTTCGGACACTCGGCCGACGTGACATCAGGAAAAAACAATTTGCTACCTAGTTAAAAGCAATTCTTCAGAGGGCCGATAGCACCGATAGCCTTCTGCTGTTGGTCAGTAGCCCACCATAGCCCTGGTAGCCATACACCGAAGATCCGTAGCCCTTGATAGCCGCCCACAGCGGATCAGTAGCGCCAAGTAACCGCGATTTGACAAGCAACTGTTTTGTGCTGTCTGATGAGAGCGTACCATCTGTAGGGCCTGGGCGTAGTGCAACAAGGTAGAATAAGAAAGAAGTGTTCTCACTGTAAATCACAACTGGTTGGTACAACTGAAGAAATATTCTAAGTCCATTTCAAAGTCCGCCGACACGTGCTCGGTTGCGTGATTGTTTGACAGATGGTTGATGTCGCTCCTTGTTCTTTCCCCCCCATCTCGTCGTCGTCTTCCCCTTGTCGCCCGTCCGCTAGCACCCAAAACCCTGCCACAAGTCCCCCTCTAGCTTCAAGATACAAACCTCCAGCCTTCCTCCAGCCAGATTCAGCATCTGTAACGCTCTTTCATGACACTTCAAGCCCTATCACCCTCTTTTCAAGACATCGCAAGCGGTAGCAAGCTCACTCTCAAGACACATCAAGGTCCGAGCCAAGAAACTCCCTTCAAGATCTTCAAGTCTCAAAGCTGTACCTCCGTTCTCCCGCCAATCTCGCGCCGTAGTCCGCTGCTGCCACGCTGTCTTCTCTCACGCCCAGCTTATTCTATGATCGTTGGCGATCACAAGGAGACTCACGCCTTCTTTCATTTCCTCCCTCAGTATATATTCGGTGAGTGATAGTATGTTTTAAATGCTCTAGCTCTGACACGTGTTGTCTCTTTGCAGGTTCAAGCGCTGCTACATTTCCCCCACCAGCTTTCCACTTGCTCGGGTCCAAAAAGCTTCGAGGACGTACAGAGCCCGCCAACGACCCCCCCCCCATCCACGCGTTCCGCCACCCCTACCGCCCCCACCTGCCCATCCCCCTCGCGCAGCAGCCGGCGACGCCCAGACCCACCTGATTGCAGAACCACAACGACTGGCCTGAAGCCCATGTCCACGAGCAGGTTAGTATCGGCGAGTGCACGCTTGGCACTTGGCACGAGCGCTGCCTGTAGAACGGTGTGTTTCCGTTCTCCAGTGTACCTTATACTTGCCTATTTGTATGTCGTGGTTTGAATTGAATGCATAATATTTATTTATTTCATTATTTTATGGGATCTATGAGAGGTATCGAAGGTTACTGAGCACTACGAAGGACTACAATATCTTCTGGTAGGGCTATTGGGTGCTATGGAGGGCTACGGAGCTTACGCGTGAAGGCTACGGACGGCTATCATAGCTTTGGCATGTGGCTATGATGGGCTATCAAATAGGGGACTAGTATACCGGGCTACCACGGGTATTTGCGCTACGGTGCGCTACGTTACCATGGCGTTTTTTCCTGATGGAATGACGCACTAGATGACAAGATATTACCCCGATGGTCTTCAGATCAACTTCAGATGCGAGATCACTTGAAACGAACCGAATATCTTAACTCAGCCAATGCATGGAGCTCAACCTCGCCGCTAGGCCTGAACGCTCCACCACTCTGGCGACTGCCGGTGGCTTATCGGCGCCCCGCGGAGCTACAAGTTTTGCTGCGTTGGACCAAGGCACGGACGAAGATGAGGAGAGCGATGAGCTACTGCGCTACTTCGATGCTCCTCGTCCTGCACAACACATAGACCCCGTCGAGTGGTGGTACGCGAGGAAGAGAGAGTTTCCACGCCTATACCGTCTTGCGCGTGACATCATGTCAATCCCCGGTATCTCAATTTTTGTGACATTTATTCCAAGGCTGACATTTCATTCCAGGTTCTGCTGTTGCTGTTGAGCGGGTCTTCTCGGGCGGCAGGGATACCATTTCCCTGAGGCGTGCCTGCCTAAAGCCCGAGACCATTCGGACTTTGATGTTAATCAAACATCATCTTCGCTTGAAGCGCAAAAGCCTGGAGGACGCCCTCCGCATTGCAGAAGCTTCATAGTTAAGCAAACCTTATATAGTTGCCGCAGTATGAATAAAGTTATTCCGAAATACGGCCGTAACGGCCGTACCGTAAACGTAAAACCACCCGTACCGTACCGTAAGAGGCTCCGAACCTGACTTTACGGTTACGGTTACGTCCGGGTCGCCCCCGTAAACGACCGTAATCTTTACGGGCCGTACCGTATACGGTACGGTCCCGATCCCTACCTGCGAGTCCGCTTCATGTTGTTTGTGTAATGCTTTGAAACCCTAGTACTTGGTGCTCATATCGATGTAGGGTCCCGACTCTCCCCAGAGCTGGGGTACGAAATCGCTGCCCACAACGCCAACGATGTGCTCTCCCTCCGCGCCATGTGTCTGGTGTCGCAGACCCTGCGGTCTTTGGCTATAGAACATCTCTTCTCTCTTGTCCATTTCGCATGCGCGCAAGATTTCTCGTTGTGGGCGACCATGGTTCGTCGGACACCTCGATTCGAGACCATCGTGAAGAAAGTCAAGTTCTCCGATGCCAGACCGGAATGGATAGGACTTCATCGGGAGTCTGTTGAGTCTCCGGAGGAGCTCCGCCATGCTGTCGTCCCGCCTGTAATTTCTGCCATGCCTAATGTCCGCGTTGTGGAATGGACCTCATGCAGAATGGAAGTTCCAATGACGGTAGCCTACATGGCTTTGTTCCCAAACGTAAAGGAGCTACACACCAGCGACATATCTTTCTTCGGGGTTGAAGAGCTCGCCAAGCTCCTTGGAGCATGTGGAAGACTCCGAGTCCTCTCATTCCGCGACATGGATGTTCACGAAGGCGAAAACGAATCGGGGGTGGATCTGGAACAAATATCATTTAATCTCACTGGGCTCGAAGAGCTAACAACTATATTCGGTGACTACGAGTACCACTGGGATTATCTCGGCCGCTTGGTCGAAGGATCCCGTCCTACGGCACTCCGGTCATTGACCTTCGGGAATCTGCGCCTGGACGCCGTAGCTACCACGGAGAAACTATTGCGACTCGCAGCTCCGACTCTTGTTAATTTATCTCTACTGCTAGATGGATTGGATGTCATCGCGAGTAATTAATCCGCAGCACACCTAAATATTCTGCTCAACGATCCTCCGAGACAGACAGCATCAAATCTGTAGAGATGTTTGGCCGCCTCCCTGCGTTTCCGGATCTCAACACGCTCTCGATCTCACTGAGTTCCAGACGCGAGGCGCAACTGGTGCTAAATGTATTAACGGCCGCTCCGAATCTCACCACATTGAATTTCCGAATCATACTCTTTGAAGACGACGACAAAAATCGCACAGAGGTCCATGACATCCTCAACAAGGCTTTCCCGTGGGGGGTTCCTCCGAGTCCAACTCAATGCAAAGCGCTCTGACACGGAAATTTCCTCTCATCCAGCGAATCGGGTTCCATTTTTGTGTCCCGCACCATTCAACCATACATTTTCGACGCGGTTTACGCAGGAAGATGGAGCTACAGTTGAAGGAGCGACTGGAGCAAACCGGGGCGAATGTGGTGAAATATCTTGAAATACAGTGGCTTGACGATAAGCACAACCCTGTCGTGTACAGCAAAACGAAGGGGAAGCCGCGGTGGAAGCTTCGCCCTTATACTCCGGAGCCTGAGACCGAAGCAAGTGATTGCGAGTTGGAAGAAGTTTTGTGATGATATTTATGGTACGCCTTGACCATATCTACCGATGCGTAAACTGACGCCGAATCTTAGAAGGACGAGTTTTAATACTTGCTATTCGCAAGCCCACTCCCTAGTCATTCCAAGTTGTACTCCAATGAACATTACAAGTGACAAAGGGGACCATGGAGAATTTGATCAACCGATGACCGCTCAGCAGTTCTTATTTTCATACGCCTTGAGAAACTACCTAACATAAAGAACGTAAAGAAAGAGCTACCTTACACCTATAATAACTCACAAAATACGACTTCATTTTATTCGGCGTGCTGACAAATTGATGAGTTGCCCAAAACGGACTTGTTTGCTCTTTGACTTGAGCCTGGGGTTCAGCTTTTGCTCTGGGACGCATTGAACCCAATAAACATACCACATATTCATATGTTTCCTTCTTTACTGAAGCCCTCCCGCATCCCACCGAGAGTAGTGTTGCCGCGGCTCGGCTTCGGCTGGCTCTGAAGCCGAGCCGCAATTAGCCGGCTCACGTCAGCTGGCTCATGGCTAGCCGTCGGCTCAGTGCAATTTCTCAGATCTTGGGAAGGAGGGAGGGTTTTGGACTTTTTGTTTGCAATAAGCAATGCTGGCTCCTTTTGCATCTCTCAGCTGTGGAAAGATCCCCATCCACACTTTCTCTGTGCTTGCAGGGAGGACTTCAACGTCGATGTCACTTTGAGTGACATAATCTCCCACGTTTGACAGACATCGTGGAAACACACCATAGGCATGAGTAAAACGGAGGAAGTGGTGCGCATGTGCTAGGAGGACCTTGAGTAGTCAATATCATTCGTTAGTGGAGAGTCTGAGCTCCCCAATAGCTTAATCCATCAAAGTGAGTTGAGCCGATGGCTAAGCCGGCTCAGAACCAGCTGGCTCGACTCGGCTAACTTTAGGCTCGGCTTTATCGGCTAGCCGAGCCGAGCCGAGCCGCGGCAACACTAACCGAGAGAGGTCAACTTCAAACTGTTCTTCGATCCAGGGGACAGTGCGCACCGTCTGCGTTGACCGGTTATGGGCTTCAAGTGGCCCCAACAGAGAGAAGAGTCGGGGAGTACGACGTGGAGATAGAAAAACTCCAGGGAGTTCCGAGTTTGGTTTTGCAACATCCGGAACACGATAATAGAGGCTGGAGTCATCTGGAAAAGACGTAGCCGAAGACGCTATGGAGTGGGAACGGGCATGGCCGCTGATTGATGGGGCGACTTTGTCCTTGTTTGGTTGGCAGTGACAGTCGGTTCCTGTTTTCAATTCCCTAAGGCTTTTTACCTGCTACATTTAGCTTCTGAATTACCAGGGAAAGTAGTATTCAAACGAGAATTAAAATACAGTTACGTAGAGATATTTTCAATATCTGTTCAATACACGCAATGAGTAAAGATTTAAAGAAAGGCTGAACACCCACTCGGCAAGGGCGAAAAAAATGCAAGATACGGCTACGTAACGGTGTGGTTAGGTTATTTCTAAACGACTTTACCAGCGAAGCCAAGACAATCCACATGTAGCTGAGAGAGTTATAAGCTTTTTCGCAGGCTTTCCACAAAATCGGTTCTGATAAGGGATGAGACCCCGCGATTCAGAATTTATAGTCTAAGGAGGTCCTTATGAGCTACATAAACATTTTTGCAGCTGTGAAATATGAGAGAACATGCGTAAACACTTTGAAAGAGGCGAATAGCTTGAATTGTGACATATGTCACATTTCTGTGACTCCCTGATGATTCAACCAAGTTCTGAGAAGTTCGCGGCAGTATGACGCGAATTCTCCACCTACGCTGATCCGAATTCAATAAAATACCTATAAAATGCCTACGAAACAATTCTGGGCTATCAGCTGGTATAAACTCACTAAAAATGGTTGATTTTACTGAGAATTACCACTTGCATGGAAATTGTAAAGCACAATGATGGCATAAATACCCAAATATGAGCAGATTTTGTATCCAACGAATGATTGCATTAGTTTTAAACACTCAAAAATATTATTGCTTGCCATCGGGCCTTGTAGATACGAGGTTATGCGAGTGAGGCTTACAAGAAGTCAAGAGGATACAACTTTTTGTGGAATTTTGTTGGTGGGTCATATAGCCATGATGATTTTTAACAACTTCTTCAGCGAAAGTATGTCCGGGGGGATGGTGGGGACCTCATACTGGATGGAACAAGCAAACTTGAAATTTACTTCAGGACAAACAAAGACCAACATGGCGGATCAATCATAGACGGTGCCCGTTCCCATATGGAGCACTATGGAGCACTATATAGTGCTGCATAGTGCCTCCATAGGTACATTACAGCCACAATTTGCTGCATAGTGGTGTATAGCGCTGCATAGTGCTTTACAGGCATTTCGTGTTTTCCAGATGGTTAACGAGACCGTCGCTATGGTTCTCAAACTTGTGGTAAAGCCCTAGTTTTTTTTTGCCCAGGCTCCCCAGACCAAACGCAGCATGCCAACAGAGATTTTTGGAGGAATTATACTTCAAAATATGAGTGAGCTAGAGACCTTTCTTTTGCAAGCGTTCGGAGGATCGCTGATGTATGTCGGAAAAATCGAATTTGGCAGATCAGGCATCAATCAGGGTTTATAAGTGATTTTTGAACCTTATGAGCCTGATGGAGTCTGATCATGGGTGATCAGGTTAAATCAGGCTCACTGACGGAGCCTGGCTGAGCCTGACCAAGAAGCCTCAGGCTGATAACCTTCAAAAACCACCAATAACCTATGATCAGGGCATGTCACTCAAATTTGGTTTTTCCGACATAGTGATGGCACGCGACCGGATTTTGTCGGATCTTTATTTTCAAACTCCGAGGCGGTTCATATTCGCCTGTATTAGTAAACTCTTGCTTTCTTTCTTCGTTCTCTTGTCCTGGCCCAGCTTCGGTTGAGCTACGACGGCAGCGAAAGGGTTTCTTCGGCGGCTTCGGAAGACTGGGCTAGAGGCCAAGCCGTCTTATTCGCGATTCGTGCTGGAAAGCGCCGTCCGGAGCAAGTCTCCGGGATTTCCAGCTTGTTCCAGCTCCAAGTCAGCTCCAGATCGTCATTCAGAGAGGAATCGCCGACGTTACTTCCTTTTGTCTTCTTCTTAGTGCTACCCAGACCTGGCTTTAGACTCCATTCTGGCGTTGACCCCGACTGGAAGGCAAAAATATCGACGTCAGCTTATATGCAACCACGGAGTTTTTTATAATTGCGCAAAAAAAAAAAAAAAAAAAAAAAAAAAAAAAACTGCTATGCATCTAGTCAAGTAAGCGCCGTAGGACAGCCTCAGAGTGAGCTGTGCGAATAATTAATTTGCACCGACAGCTCTGAGAACGTATACACCGCCCCAAAGAACACGTAGAGGTCAAAAGGTAAGCTCACTCGCCGATACATAAGCGCCGACCTCTAACAATGCCAGAGGATAACAGTGACACTTGCTCGTATCAGCACATACAATGTAAGACAGAGTCAACGGTGGTTAGTATACCCCTTGGATAATGCAATGAGAATAAGACTCCCTTAGCGGGTGCGGTGGCGAAGAACCATGCCTCGTGGGCATACAGCTCTTGCATCGCAAACATCAGACCAGAAATAAACTGATTAACGACACGGCATACTTCTGACCCCCGTCTCCCCCTTTCCCTTCTCCACCACTGTCCATGCCGATCTTTAATTCTAGCTCTGGGGTCATAATCAATGGCGGGAATTTTACTGAGGTTGCTGGCGACATGAATGTCCATTATGCCGGGTGTACGATGGGACAGGATAACGATCTGCCCACGGCGCCCAAATTCGGCTGTATACAAGGGACTGAGCATCAGCTATTGGGACCAGAGCGGAAGAGCCGCCGCGCCGGAGCTGCGAGGATGGTACCCTACAGTATGTTGCCAGACTGGTTTACTTTACATGGTTCTGACGCAACCCCCAGATATTTCGCACCGCCCACCACTTACAAGTGGCTCACACAACCTGTCCATTTCTCAGGCCGACGACCACTGCCCGTCTGTATCTAGCTCCGGCAGGCGGTTGGCATTAAACCAGAACCCTTCACGGTCACAATTGGAAGGCGGCTCTCGTATCTTTGGCCCTGTAGCCCATGGAGTGTATACCTTGGATTCACAAGGCGACTATTCTCGTCCAATAAACGAAATGGAAGTCGATCTTCTGGCGCACATTTTTGAAGAAATTGGACATCTGCCTTTCCCTGACGAGCAACGCCGCAGTTCATCGTCGCCGTACGCATCGTATGAGTCAAACCCACGAGCTCCACTTTTGGACCCTGTCGACTCTTACGCCGATCCAACGGATTCAGGCTCCGACGGCTTCGAGCGCACTTCTCAAGACACTGATCATTCATTTTTCCCTGGCGTCCATGAAACCAGTTGTTGCCTGCCAAACGAACCTGATTTAGTGCTGCCATATGAGCCCCCGGGAGACTCGGAAATTAATGCTGCGGTAACCCAGCAGCCGGCCTTCCCATGTCACGATGGGCCAAAAATTAGCGTCCACGGAGCCACAATCATCGGCGGGAATGTCAACTACGCGAACAGGCACACAGTTGACGCAGCGTCAGTGAAATATTTGCTCTATTTCCACCTCTCATGCCCGTGATTTGGAAACAGCGTTCAGGAAAGGCTTGAAAAATGGTTGCAATCCCCTCCTGAGATGACGCAAAGACAACACGAAACAGAGAAGCTTCGTAAGGAGGGGACCGGGCGCTGGTTCCTCGAGGGCAACAAATTCATGGAATGGCTGAGTCCAGACTACTCGGGATTACTATGGATCGAGGGTCCTTGTAAGTCCTTCTTAATGATGACCACTGTTGATTCTGATTTAAAGCAGCGGGCACGGGAAAGAGCGTCCTCAGGTATATTTCAGATCTTCTCTGCCCATTTACATCTAAAAATGGGACCAATAGCGCGACGGTGATCAAGCAACTTTTTGCTGATCGAAAACTATCCGAGAAGTCACCTGCTATCGCTTTCTTTTATTTCGACTTCAGGGACAAGGACACCCGGAGCGTGGAAATCGCGCTCCGGCGCATCGTTCTCCAACTTTCCGCCCAATCTCCATATCCTTACAGGGCCCTCGGCAATCAGTACCGGTCGTCAAATGGACAGAAGTTGCCAAGTTACCAGGATCTCCATGGAGTTCTCCGACAGCTGCTCCACGAGCTTGGCTGTACCTATATCGTTCTCGATGGACTCGACGAGTGCGATGGTGACCAGTTCGACCAACTCGTGGGTCTTGTTTCAGCATTGCGGGCGTGGACAGAGACCCCACTGCACCTTTTGATCACTAGTCAAACCCGCTCCCTCTTCACAAAGCGCTTTGAAGGCGTGCCCCATGTCGCACTTGAGTTTGATGTCCCAAAAGATGATATTAAACTCTTCATCAGCAGCGAACTGGAGACCAACTCCAATTTGGAAATCTGGAAACCTCTTGCAGACCGGGTTGTGGATGGAATCACGCGCAAAAGCAACGGAATGTTAGTCTTTTCATTGCGCTTCTTAGTCAATTGTTTCCTAACACTTTTACCTGGACCAGGTTCCGCTTAGCCGCGTGCCTCCTCATTGAGCTTTATCGCTCTCCATGGGCAGAGGAAGAGGAATTGGACAAAATACTCGAAAAACTGCCAGAAGATCTGTCCGGGATCTACGATCGTTTCCTACAAGCGATTCGCCCAGCGCATTTTATTTATGTTGAAGCAGCCCTTCGGTGGATAATGTTTTCCAACCTCCAACCCATTACTCTCACCCAGCTCGCGGATGCTCTTGCGTTCAATTTTTCCGGCCCGGCGCAATACATTTATAAACCAAACCGACGGGAAGACAATGTAATTGCAATTCCGAAGTGGTTGACTGGATTTGTCGAAATTGGCGGCAGGCCCGATAAATTGCAGGTCTCGCTGGCCCATGCATCTGTCCAGGACTACCTCCTGTCCAAACACTTCCAGAACAAATTCACTTGTGATCTCAGCGAGAGCATCTCCCATACCTTCATTTCGCGAACATGTATGAGCTATTTGCTCTACTTCGGCAACCATCCGTCGGAAAAGGCATCGCTTTTCCAGGACCCACGTCACAACTATCCACTGGCCGTGTACGCCGCACATCGTTGGTGTCAACACCTCTCGCGTTCTCATGACCGCGATGTCCTATTTACCACGGCAACGCGGCTTCTACAGGACGAGAGCGAACAATACACGGCACTCTCTTACTTGCTTGGAGGGCTCCGATTCGGACGTGGCCCGGAACTGTCACCTCTTCATGTGTGTTGCCAGGAGGGATACATCGAAGGTGTATGCCATCTACTTTTAAATGGTGCCGACGTCAATCTAGTGGGTCACGAAGGTAGCCCGTTGGTGCTTGCGTCGAAAGAAGGCTACACAGATATCGTGCGCCTCCTGTTCGAGCACGGTGCTGATGTGAACCTAGCAGGGAAACAATATGGTAGCGCATTGGTGGCCGCCTCGTATGGAGGAAAAACCGAGATCGTCAACATCCTACTCGCGAGCGGGGCTGATATCAACCGACCATGCAAGAGATATGGCAATGCATTGATGGTTGCCTGCTACAGAGGCCACATCGAGACCGTACGCCTCCTACTCGAGAATGGCGTCGATATCGATCTAGAATGCGGAGAAAATAAATACGGCAGGGCACTGGTAGCTGCATCCTCTGTCGGCAGATTAGAGATCGTACGCCTCCTACTCAAGGGTGGTGCCGATCTCAACCTACAAAGTGGACACTACGGTAGTGCTTTGAGTGCTGCTTCCTACAATGGCCACATTGATCTTGTACGCCTCCTTCTCCATAGCGGACCCGATGTCAACTTGGAATGTGGATACTATGGTAATGCACTAGGTGCCGCCTGTCGCGGAGGCCACATCGAGATCGTTCGCCTCCTGCTCGAAAGTGGCGCCCACCGGGAGCCCGGCAGTACGACGGAAGCCAACCCCCATGCCTTGAAAATAGAAATCGTATACCTCCTACGCGAGAGGGGTGCAGATATCGAACTGGGAGGCAGGGAACGTCGCAGGGCATTGGAAATTCCATCCCGGGGCAGGGAACATGGCGATAGGCTCGCGATTCCGAGTCCATTCTCTGGATACGGAAACGAGCTGGCGAGGGCGCCATTTTTCAGGAGCACGATGCACAATGGCACGGCCAACGCCATGGTTCCCAGAAGATCATCGTTCTGCACTCCAACGGCGGACGACAAAGAGAACATCCATCTGCGGGACGTCGGTGTTATGGTCTGATTCAGATATGCCTCTTGCTCGCTGCATTTTGCGATGCAATTTCTCAGCGACGCCGACTCTTCCAAGATCAGTTTTCGAACTCGTGTACAGGAACAGACGAATAGCATAGAATAATATCAGTAAATATATGCATTTTCAGGAAACGCCTGCTGCGGCAAAGACCTTCAGCCTCGGTAAACAACGGTTAATAAACTTAGCGAACCCGGGCCACTTCGCATCGCGCCGCCCGGAGATGACTAGCATCGTGCATGCATCGCCGTCCATCGCGTTCATCCCTTCACGATACAGTCAGAGCGCTTGAAATCTTCAACGTCTTAGTCTCTGCAACGCAGCTTCTTGAATGCCTGTCAGAGTTGCCGCCGCGCTTGGAGGCATTGTCGGTTTCTGGCCCAAACCACTGGCCAAGCAGCTATAGGGTCTCCATCACGGAAAAACCAGACATGTTCCTGATCAACGACAACCTCTTTCGCGGTCTGACGTCGACGCCCGACTCAGATCCGCCCTTGGTCCCGCATCTGCACATCTTCGACTGTAAAACCTTCATGCAGTTTGAGGACAGTAGCTATCTGGATTTCATCGCCTACCGCGTAGAATCCGGGCGAAATGCCGTTGGGCCCTTCCAGAGTTCCATACTATACTATCGCAGCATTGACGCGAGGCCCCGGCTGGCGCAGCGCCTGTCTGAGTTTGTATTACGGAAGGAGCTCAAGTCGCGGCTCGCATCAGGAAAATCCCCCATTAGAATTTGCGAAGAAGTTTGAATATATGTTTGAAGCTGTCGACATTCTGTCAAAAATGCGAGATTGGCAGAATTTTTCAGTCCCTAGAAAATGTCGCAATTTTTTTAACAAAAGTCGTATAATTGCGAACAATTGTCTGACAATTTCGGCCAAATACCGGTGAAATGGAACACATTGTATGCTCTTAAAAACGAAATGGACTAAAATGATTGTATTGCAAACGATATACTACGACAATACAGCACGTAACTAAACGATCAAACTACCAAGATGTTGGCAACCTGCGCCCATGATCATTATGCTGTGCATGAAATACGAAACGTACAGAAATATCAGTGAAGAAAACACGGATACTCAGCAAACTACATAGCAGACATCGTCAGGGGCTCGACGGGCAGAGGTGAAGATGGAGATATCTACAAGGCATTACGGCGAGCGCCAACACACGGAATCGCTATGACCGCAGGAGTGGACGTTCGATCCGAAATGACTTGGTGCGCAGAACGTATTTGATACACTCACGGCTCTTGATTTCGCTACTATGTTACAATTCACCATCCTTTCTCTACGTTACATAGGTACCGATCAACCGCCGGCAGCCGCGTTTGGCCACTCCACGGAAGACAAGCTGAGGTATATTTAATTTCTCACAAAATGTCCCCCGCCCGCAGTCCCGACCTACGCGCAAGATCCCACCGATACATGTCCCAGTAAATCAGAAATTCCACAAAATTAAATCTATCTATCTATCCGCACCACACGGCGTAAATCAGAAAACGAATCCACATATCACGAAAGTCGCGTCAATCTGGCAGCCGTCCCCTCAATGACATCTGAATCGCGATTTCCGCATGCAGCCTAGTCGGGCTTTCGGACGCGGTCCAGTTGCGGGTTGGTGCAGATAGCCTGATATGTACCGAGCAGAGCTTAATTCTCAAAATCCCCATGCGAGATGCCCGCCCCCGCGCCGCGCGGTATGTATGTCACTGCGACGCATGCAAAATGTCAGAACAAAAATCTAGATCAGACACCCGTGCAGTCTGATTTTTTCTTTCGGGGGCCGTCGCGGTCGTAAGTGCAACCTTGTGTGTTCTGACCCCGCTACTTACTTGTGCATCATATCCATAAATAAATCCATCCCACTCTCAGGCTCTAGGAAGGGCGCCGGCTTTCCCATGCGCCCGCCGGGGCCAGAACGTTCAATCAGAAATGTGCGCGGGTTTAAATTTACCTCCACGTATGCATGGAATGCCTGTGCCTTGAAGGTTGACTGACGCCTTATTGTTAGCGCTTCGAATGTTCTGAACGGGTGACGCCGAATCAGATTCGGGACATTGGGTTCTGTTTTGTCGGGACCGCTGCCCAATATGGCTCGACGAATTGTATTTGCGCTGCATGCGAAGGCAGACTTCAGATTCGGGACATTGCCTTCTGTTCTGTCGGCCCCGCTGCCCAATACGGCTCGCCGAATTATATTTGCGCTGTATTAATGCGCAGGTGTTTTGCGGCTTTGCGAGACTGCGCGAGAAATCCAACACCAGTGCGATAACGCCCGGCGCCTCCTACTTTCCGAGATTCAATTACTTTTACTTATACGCCCTCAGATCTATCCGACATCTACGTCAACTCTGATCTGTCCATCGATATCGCCCCCGCAAAACTAAAATAAAATAGGCACAATGGGACCGGGTGCCAGCGCGATAACCTCCCGAGCTAGCACACGAGTAGAAATCCCCGCTCTGGCCGATTCGATCCGCATCTGCCATAGCATAGATTCATACCAACTAGCTCGCCCGCACACCCGCACCCTAAAATCCATACCCTCCATCGCAACCCAAACCCAAATCGAAACCGATTTTAATTAACAAGTAATTTACAGCTGTATGTACAGGTACGTATGATAATAAGTAAGTAAGTAATGGTGTTGTGTGCCCGCGCGGCCGCGCGAAGCAGTCGTCTACAGTGTCGGTGTCGGAGAATCAAATCGTTCGAGTCGAGTACTAAAGAAACAAGAAAGGATGTGGTGGGTGGATAGATAGATACATTAGATACCGTAAACGTGAACTGGAATGGAATGGAAGGAAGGTGGGCGGCCGGCTACATACATATGCGTCCTGTCGCATGAGATAAGATCGATACCTAGATAGATAGACCGGCGGATATGCGGATGCGGGGGTGAACGCGTCCGTATACGTAGATAACGCGTAGATGGCAGGACCGCGCGACCGCTGAGTGGCGCAGCGGGCGGCGATCGGTCGGGGCGAGCCGGGGAGGGGCGAGGCGGGGGCGAATAGATACAGCAGAGTACAAGCACGATGATACAAGCAACCAACGAACGACAATAACAATCGAAAGCAATTTGATTTGATTTTTTGGCGGGTGGCGGGTGGAGTGGGTGGTGTGGATGCGCGTTTTAGTCGCGGGGTCGCGGTGGTCGCGGTGGTCGTGGGAGGTTGTCGTGAGGTGGGAGGGAGGGAGTGTCGTCAATCGTGAAGGTGAGGCCGGTGTCGTAGGCGTTCGACGTCGGGTCGTAGGAGTTGTGCGCGCGGAAGGCTGTCTATTCATTCGGCTCGGGCGTCGGCGTGCGCCCGTCCGCTCTATGGAGGAGGGCGCTGCTATGTGCAGCGCTCCCCTCCTCCTGTCCCTCTTCTCTTTCCCTCAAGTCTGTTCCTTCTTCCTCTCCCCACCCAACCCAACCCACCCAACCCAGTCCTCGCCAGGCTGACCCACCCCCATCTAAAGCACGCACGCACGCCGGCACAGCGCCGCGCAGCTGGAGTAGTCGTAGCTAGCCGGCCACTGATTACAGCAACTTAGACTGTTTGAGGTGCTGCCGGACGACCATGTCGCGCACTAATGTCCATCAGTATCGTATTACGTTACACGTGGGGGTGAAAGAGAGAGGACGCACCACTCGCGATGATCCCGCCCGTCGTCGCTGTGTCCTGTACACAGGGAATACATATCAGCAACCAGCAACAAGGAGCGGGAGGGGTAGCAGGGAGGCAAAGGAGGGACTTACCGTAACGCTCGTGCAAAACGCATAAAACTTGCGCGGGTTCGGCGAGTACTCGCGGTGTATCGCGCTGAACTTGCCGCGCAGGTCTGTTGTGCGGGTCAGCACGAAGGAGTGAGGGTGAGCGAAGGAGAATGAACGAAAACGAATGAGTAGTGCGGTCACAGCGCCCGCGCGCGCGACCGCACCACGTCTCTCCCTCTGCGTCGACCGTGAACGAACAAACAAGCACTTCACTCGCTCGTCGCTCTTCCGTCCCGCCCCGTCCCCTCCCCAACCCCAAAAAAAGAAAAAACGAAAGAAAAGCCCACTCACACTGGCTAACCGCCTCGAACGTATTCTCCCTATCCGCATAGCTCCTCACATACCGCACCAGCCTGCAAAGCAAACGCGTGTCAGTGCTTCGCTTCAGGTTTAGCGTTTAGAGATGTTTAGGAAGGGATTCAGAATGTTAGAAGGAGAGGAGGAGAGGAGATGTAGGAAGGGAAGGTATAGGAAGGAAAGAGGGAAGGGTTTAGAGAACAACGCACCTCACCCCCGCCTCCAACTTCCTCTCCAAAATATCGCACTTGTTGAGGAACAGCACGAGGTCCACACCCGCGAGGAGCTTGTTCGAGCAGACGGCTTTCCAGAGGAGGACGGAGTCTTCCTGTGGATGGACGTGGGATTAGTACGTGTTTATTGGGGGATGGGGAGAGGGAATAAAGAGAGGAGAGGGAAGAACGCACCAATCGGTTAACCGTCCTGTCCTCCGCCAGCACCTGGTCGAACCCCGCGATCGGCGCGAGGAAGATGATCGCGTCCACTGTTGTTTGGGGGTCGTCAGTATTCGGTATTCGTTGTGTGGAAGGAAGGAAGGTTGGTGTATCGTGTATGGCGTGTCAAGAGGGAGCGGGGAGGGGAGGGGGGGAGAGCAGGGAGGGAGGGAACGGAAATCCAATAAAGCAATAAAAAACGCACCATCATCGAAGAACGGCATCCACGTCGCTACACAAATCCCCGATTAATTTCACACAACACATCGAACGCGTCGAAAAGGGCGTACCGCGCTGAAGGTTAGGTTAGCGAGTGTTATGTTAGATTAGAGAGAGGAGAGAGGGAGAGGAGGAGGAGAGGCAGACGTCTCCTCGGGCTCGGGCTCGGGATCGCCCACGACCAGCTCGATACCCGCACCCGCCCCCCCGCACAAAAATCCAAAACAACTCACCTGACTCCGACTCCCCCCAACATCCACAATGCGCCACTCCGTCCCCGTCTCGCGGCCCGTCGAGACCTGTTTTTGTGCGTTGTGTCAGCTCATCTTACATTATATAAAGAGGAAGAGGAGAGTAGGAAGAGGGTAGAGAAGACACAAAGAACGCACCTCCATCTCGAACGTATACTCTGAGACGCCAACGGTCTTGAGGCGCGCGCGGAGGACGTCGTCTGTCGGTGGGTCAGCTGTTGCTTTGTGTGAGGAGAAGAGCGGCCAGGGAAGGGAGTGGGGGGGGGGGGGGGGGACGCAGGCGAGAAAGGAAGCGCGCCCCCCGAAATCATCTCCCTCCAAGGTTGAATGAACGTTGGTCGCCCAGACTTGAGGGTGGATGGTATTTCTGACTTCCTGTACCAAGTACCTTCGAACGTTAGCGTTAAAATAAAATTAGGTCCCGTTAACCGGACCAAGCTTCAAATATGAGACCTGACGAGAACAGCACTGTTACAGCAGCGTTTAGTAACATTTTTCGGTTTTAAACGGTATCGCCCGACGTGAGGAATGGAATTGAGGAACATCGGAGTTCGGAAATCGAACCCATGCCAAGGACTAGGGTGCCTGAACTGAAATTAAATGAATTACCGGGACGCCGACGCGAACAGTGACCGACCCCAAGTCTCTCTGACGTGGGCCGGCGATCATCTCGACGCCACTGGCCAAAGTTTTTGAATGAAGGATGTTAGTTGAGATCCGCACTGCACTCGGTAAAAGTTGGCGGTCCGTTCTTCAATCGCCTGGGCCTCACTAGTAGTAAATTTAACATTGAGCGTTGAACATCCATCTCATTCTCGTTCATGAATCGACTTTTTTTTTTGGTCGCCTCACCCGGAAACCCGTTCACGCATTGCGGTTCACATGTCCCGCGGATTCACCATGCCAAACCATCCGTTGCTTATTGGCATATATACGAATCCGACTATCCCACCGTAGGGGCCCCGTTCCGCAGTTCATGCTGGGGTACTCTATACCGTATCGGGGATATCTTTTCGCGGGGCTCTAAAACAGAATGTATTGATTCCAACTCAACTAGCAAGCAAACACGCGCGACAATTCCTGTGCATCCGCTGGCTGTCCGATTGTATATATCTTCACGACGTCGGCCGCCTTCAAAAATGAACATGCCAAATTTTCATCGCCGAACATCGGTCTTGAACCGCGAGAAAACCGGTGCCGGTGTGCCCGACTACTGAAATTAATGAACTACCCGAACCGAAGAAGTCTCTTTGAATTGTACATGTAATAACAACACAGTAGGTACTTAGGACTCCGAAGGCCGCCGGGTTCAAACGCCCAAACCAACGTGCAGAATGCACTACATACGCGGAATACGGACCGAACAACCGATGGTGATCGAACCGTGGGAACGTGCGTGCCGCGGCGTGCCTGAATTGTTAATATCATGCGATTCGTGGATCTCGGCTGGGGGTCTCGGGTATGTAGCCTTATGCGGCTACATAGCGACGCGGACGCAGATAGACGCAGATCCTGAAGACCAGTGGCGACGCGGACGCAGATCCTGATCCTGCTCCGAGTGGACGCCCCCGCGGTAACGCACCCGAGCCACCCGAACGTAGGAACGGGGGTGAGGGAGTTTAATTGGTGTAATATGTTCGCGAGTCATAATATTCACACAGAGTTGTTGGTTAACCGCTAGCGTATGCCGACGTCCTATACTTCAGCGTTCTTCCCGCCCGTTTTTCCCCCCTGAATATTAATTACAGTAGATTAGCTCTGCGTGGTACGAGCAACCTGGCACGTTCCGAAATGGGACCACACTAGGCTCAATATTATCCAGCTTCTTATCCGGTACTGTGTTAAACGGAACACAAAGAGTCCCACTCGTGCCTGACCTTTTAAGATTAATTAAGCTGGGGATCTCGGGTAGCAACCCAAAACTTGCGAGGACCAGCAACGACGGCCTTCAAATGGAACGGCGAGGGTCAACCGCAGTGTAATGCTTTCATCGCGGAGATGTTCGAGTCCCGCATCCCATCCGCCGAGTCATTTCTATGCTCTACTTATGCGTAAGTACGTGCGGTGATATCCACGTTAGTGATATCGCTTGGCACAGTCTGAGTCGGAAACCAATATATTCTGTCGACTTGTTGGGCTCGTGAAAGTGCGTTTTTGTCCGTCCGAAATTGACTGACTAACGCGGAGGAAGTCACTGAGACCAGCTTGTGCTCGCTTGAACGGCAATATCATCGGAATCTGGGGTACAGCCAGCCGGCATGCGCAGCTCGAGGACTGTGCATTGTTCACAGGCCATTCAATGGTGGCGACCGCAGCCTAGTGACTGCCATGCGTTTTAATACGAGGCCGTAACTGGCTAGGCCGGATTACTGCATTATCAAGGTACACTGGCAAGCAGTCGGAATTAACTCAGGATTGTCTCGATGCGAAGAAATTGAATGTTGAACTCAGGCAAAACGGTGGATGGCATGCTGAATGCTTTGGAAAAAAAAATGTCTCGTTCGTCTTTCTGTAATGACAGCTCAGTTCAACCGTGGGAACCCTCCTGCGCCTAGTAGGATTCGAATCTCAACTTTCGGTGTTGGATCTCGTGTATTTGGGGGTGTATAATAACGACCTCGAGGCATATTCTAGGAGATTCTGGGTCATAATTTTATCGCCACGGGGACACCGGAGACTGGCATGGTAACCGACAAACTGTGGGAGTCCGAGGGTCGCGCTTGCGCCTGCGGGACCTCGCTTGAGCTCGCCTAATAAACGCTGTAGATCTCGCATACTTACTAATCCGTCGAGTATTTTGGGGTCTCCTCGAGGCGCGTATCAGGCTGTATATGTACCAAGTCCGGATGCCCGACCCCCTCCCACGCATGTACTACTCCTCGGGGCTTATTAACCGCCGCCAGTTCGAATAGATACAACTCAACGGACAAACGATCCAGCGCCGTGTTAAAAGATCAGAGTGACTTCACGGAACGGAACACAAAGAGTCCGACTCGTGCCTGACCACTAATTAAATAATTTAAGCTGGGGATCTCGGCTAGCAACCCAGGATAGTTCTAATCAACAACCCCCCGTAGCGGTGTAAGGGGGGTTGCTGGATAGAACAGCTCTATTCAGCAACCCCCCACGTGAGGGAGGAATAGCCGCGAAAATCTGTATTTTCTGCCCTTCGGCGTTGATATGGCCCCAAATTCGGAGCGCGTAGGTGCTCAATAGCATGTTCTGTATTCTCAAGCACCGTCTGCGATTTGTGCATTTTTTCGTGCTTTTTCTAAGCCATTTTCGCCAGGAATTGCGGTAAACTCGACAAATATGGGCAATTTGAAGCACTCTGGCGGCCGAAAAGTGCGTAGAAAAAAAGTTGAGTGCTCTCCACGGGTCCTCTCTCCTTTGATCGATGTTTTGGAGCATTCTGCGTCCAATGCCTTACCCAGGAAGAGCCCGAACACGCTCCCGCCGCTTCCGCCATCAACTGCCATCAGATCTAACACTTTCGGCTGGAGGGTTGCTGAATAGCGGCAACCCCCTGTACTTCAGCAAGGGGGGTTGCTGATTAGAATTATCCAGCAACCCATGGTCAAAACTTGCGAGGACCAGGGAAAGCTAAGTTACTCAGTAGCAACGACGGCCTCCGAGCCCTTCAAATGGAACGGCGAGGGTCAACCGCAGTGTAATGCTTTCATTGCGGATAGTGATATTCTGGCTTAGCTTGGCTTGGCGACCCGGCTTTGGCTTTGCATTCCTCAAGCCAAAGCCGTCGGAGAGGGCTCGGCTTTGGCTCAAACCCTGGTTTGTTCTTTTTTTCCCCCCCATGCAGAGTCCACACCAAAAACCGAACCTAAAGGTTTTACATCATCCGAGGTGCTCCAGGTTACCGTCTGGACTTGCTTAAACGCACGGAAGTGCGTGAGTGAAGACACAAAAGCTTACCCACGGTTCAGCAGATCAAACTGCCAGCTGAGGGCCCACGGATTCCAAATGAAAATGGTATCCAACCTAGGTTCAAAGTTGAACTTGCATTCCGAGCGAGTGACCCAAAAATCATCGTGCCAAATTCCTTTTCTCTGACACAAACGAAAGAGCAGCAGGCTTAAGGGAGGCACAGAGGCAGGCTACGACCAACATCGACCAGCATCGTATCTGAGCCTTATGAAACACAGTTCAAGTTTCTTCAGTCGAGTCGGCAGAAAGTAGCGAAGTGCAAGTACGAGGTACGAAGAGAAACAAGCGGGTTATTTTATTGGGATTTATGGATGTTATCCGTGCTTAACATCCATCAGTTGCTGACTTGCGCGAGCGTCCACCCGTGGGCGGTAGTGAAGACCGCCTCGCTGAGTGCCCCGGGGGCGCCGGCACTGACGAAGCCCACTCGGATGAACGCCGGCTCGTTTGGCCCGTTGTTCGCAAGGGCGTATAAGACGCTGTTACCCGGCTGCACTGCGAAACGGTTTCTGTCAATACACGTCGTGCAGTTTGGCCCACCAATCCACGCGCCACCCGGGTTGATGTACTCGCTGAGGATATTGTCGGGGGAGACAAAGTAGATGTGGGTCTGGTGGCGCATGAGTAGGCTGAACACGTACAACAGCGCAAAAGAAAAGGCGCACGCCAGTCAAGTCGACGCCGTCGGTTGTGACCGCAGCGATGAGGGTGCGGGGCTGGACTTGCGCGGCCGGGATGAGCGTCTGGATGGAGAACGCCTTGCCGACAGTGGCCGGGCCGGTGAAGGCCAGCTCGAGGATGCCGCCGCTTACGTCTGCCTGGTAGTAGACCCGTGTGTCTTCGCCGAACGCCGGCGCCTGGATCGCCGCTGCGTTGCCGGCAAACTCCACCGGAACAATCGTGTTGGGGACCGGGGGCGTGATGGCCAATGCGCCGAGGGTCATGCCGACCGCGATAAGTGCCTGCGGATCAACGGCAAGTCAGAACAGTGACGAGTGAACGAAGGAGCAGCCTACAGAGACGAGTTGAAGAGGGAACATGGTGTTTGCTGACATTGGCGAGCAAAAATGCGGGCTTTATAGTGTACTTGGTGCCGCAAGAAGACAAGAATTCGAAGAGCTGAACCCGCCGTCTGTCCGGTTCAGGGCGAACAACCACGTCAACGCCAATTATTATGGTACGCGAGCGTATGCGAGCGCGTATGCAGCTCACTTACCAATGAAACTCTCTCTCCCAGCAGCTATTTGTCCCACATCTGTCCGGCGCCCGCGCCAAGTCCAGTATTCTCTGTTAATACACACACCGAGCTCCCCACGCACGGACCACCGTTCCGACAAGAGCTTCAGTTGAGCCCTTCCTCTCAACCCTTCTCGCAGAATCGCGACGCACGTGTTGTTCTCCGAAAGATTTCATTGGTTTACGTGGAATGTAAAGCTCGATCAAGGAAGAAGTGAATTCTTAGTTAAGGGTTCACGACAAGATTGTACCTTTGCACAGAACTCGATTCATTCTTGTGCCGTCACCTCGACGGAAGGAAGGAGGGGCTGTGTATTTTCAACCGTGCAGCCATTTGAAGTCGGCATAATGTCCGAAAAAGATCGGTGCAAAGAATCCAAGCGCATCCGCCATTCATGCCCCCGGTCCCTCTAAGAAAACTCCGTGTGGCAAAGACGGGGATTTCTCAATTTCATCCATATGCAACGGAATCGCCTTTCGTAAATATCAGAAGGAGAAGAAGGCAACCGGGCTTGCTACATGGGATCACAAAACCTGTCTGTTCGCGCCAATAGGAAATCCAGATGACGGCTCGATTGACGAAAAGTGGTAGGATCAAACATGAATGGAAGAGGTTGAAGTGGAACGAATAAAAGCGATCACAGTCCAATGTATTCAAGCGTTGGAGCGAAGGAGGGGCACAGTTGCAATGGCACCGGACAGTGTCCTCGTAAGATACACATGCAACCGGAGGTTCTCCAATACATCCAATTTCGAAATAATTTGCACCAACATCGATAAGTCCATCATGACCACGGAATCGAGATCCATCCGAGATAGAGTTCTCGTTCGCATGGTCATCTGGGGCCAGTACATTGGACCCAATCGCAGTGAGGTGAATTGGGGAGGACGGCGATGATTTTTCTCTCATCATTTGCTTACTGCACCTCCTCGCCGGTTGCGGGGTAGATGTGAGGTACGCGAGGGAGCCCAACAAAGTTGATTCTCTAGATATGTGGAAGTATCGTCGCCGATGAGAAATGCGACGACTTTGTTCAACGGTACCTCTTTGAAGAAGTGTGGCCGCGTGATTGACAGCTATATTTGGCAGACAAGAGAGCAGATCATAAGGGTCCTGACGTCTCGATTGTCGACCGAACAGTCTATGACAGAAATTGGCATCTCCAGAGGCAATTGTGTTCTCCCCGAGCTCATCGACATGGTGGAAGCAAGCAAGGTTCGACAATCAGGTGATGCAAACGCTCCGGGCCGGTCCAGCCGTGAGCTCTAGGTTTGGAAGTCAGCAGGGAGTACCAGCCTGCCAGTCGGCCTGAGTAGAGACAAGATTAGATAAAACACGAGATGCCTGTAAAGCACTGTGCAGCAAATTGTGGCTGCAATGTACCTATGGAAGCACTATGCAGCACTATATAATAAGCTTCAACCTTACTTGCCAAATTAAGATACCATTTCGTACAGCGAGATTGGAAGCTTGAAGGCAACTTGAAGGCAAACATGAACTCCCAATTTGTTGCAGAAGTGTCTTCTCATTGTAGGTCCTCAACTATCCAATGATTAGTGCGGTCATTGGCCTCAGAAACCCGGAAAATCATGGAAAAAGCACACAATCCGTTCACTCTCAGGTTTGGCGTTCGAATGCAACCCCTGGGCCGTGAAAGCTGAACCCTGAACGCGTCCAGTTCGATTCGCGCGATCGGTTCAGGTTCGAACCGATTTTTGAACCGGACCCACGGCTATGCTGTACAAACAGTATGTATTCCGATATATCTGGCCACAGTTGCTTATTGCTGGGGGCCATCCAGCATTGTAAACGGAGTGTTTTTCCTTCACTTTTCGCCTTGCGAGCCTGTCGCTTAGCCGTTGCGAAGCCGACAAGGCCCCAAAAGGCGCAAGTAAAATGTCAAATGGCTGATGCCGACAGATGCAGACTCGAACACAAGGGCCCAAGTCACGGCTTGAAGTCTTCGCTTCCGACTCCCCAAGCCAAAGCCAAAGCCCACCTGAAGCCAAAATTTTGGCTTGGCTTGGCTCGTCAAACCACGGTTTTGGCTTCTTGGCTTGAAGCCAAGCCAGGCAGGAGCGTCACTAATCACGGGGATGTTCGAGTCCGTCCATTCATCCGCATCCCATCCGCCGAGTCATTTCTATGCGTATACGCGCGGTGATATCCACGTTTGTGATCCGCTTGGCACAGACTCGGAAACAAATATATTCCGTTGACTTGTTCGTAAAGCGCGTTTCTGTCCGTCCGACATACTGACTAACGCGGAGGAAGTCAGACTAGCTTGTCCTCGCGGGTACAGCCGGCATGCGCAGCTCGACCGCGGCACCGCAGGGGCCATTCAATGGTGGCGGCCGCAGTCTGGTGACTGCCATGCGTTTTATTACGAGGCCGTAACTGGCTAGGCTGGATTTATTGCATTATCAACGCACAAGCAGTCGGAATTAACTCAGTATTGTCTCAGTGCCGATGCGAAGAAATTGAATGTTGTACTCATACAAAACGGTCGATGGCAGGCTGAATGCTTTGGAAAAGAATAGATTGTTTGCGCAACAGCCATTGGAGCCATTCAATGGCTGTTTGGCGTTGCGCAGAAATGGCAGGTGAATGGCTCCACGAAGCCATTGACGTCATTTTTTGGCGGTGGAGCCATCAGTTTGCGCAACGTCAAAAAGCCATTGAATGGCTCCAATGGCTGTTGCGCAAACAATCTAATGTCTCGTTAATCGTTCTGTCTTTCAAGGCCGAGTCGGAGAATGAATAATAATTAATCAGTTCAACCGTGGGAACCCTCCTGTGCCAGATAAAATTCAGATCTCGCGTATTTGGGGTTGTATGATAACGACCTCGAGGCGCATATTCTGGGGCACAATTTTATCGCCACAGGGACACCGGAGACTGGCATGGTAACCGACCAACTTTCGGAAACAAAACCGTGGGAGTCCGAGGGTCGCGCTTGGTGATCTCGTCTAATAAACGGTGTAGATCTCGCGTATCGAGTATTTGGGGGTCGCGCGTATTAGGCTGTATATGTACCGACTCCGGATGCCCGACCCGCTCAGTGCTTCTCGGCGCTTATCAATCGCCGCCAGTTTGAATAGATCCAATTCAGCGGACAGACGCCATCTGCCTCATTTGCACTGACAATCCGAAATCCCCTCATGTGTCTCAAATAGCCTCTAATTTATTCGCAGAAAAAAGCTCTGATCGTCCATGCCGAATCGAACCGTGGGACGCCTGGCACATCTATTGATTGAGTTCAGAATTCCGCCTGCCGTTGCGCATGCGTAATTGTGTATGCGGAGTCCAAGTACACCACCATGTGCGATACGATGATTATAACCTTCGCTAGCAGACGCCACAGAGCCGTGTGGGTCCGCATATTAGGTCCGCCGATATTTAGTTCGGCAAACGTTCCACTGAGGGCGCGTGTCGGAGGGGGCCAAGGATATTGCCCACATAAAAACCATGTGGCGGGCTCCCTTCGTGGGTGCGCGCTCAAGGCGCAATTAATTAGAATTAACATACCTCGCGATGTAGACTCGTCAGTTGATTTTTGCGCGTCTGATTTACGGTGCGAGGGATCACTGTTGCAATTCACGAACACATCGTAACTGAGAGCTAACTAGAATCATAACATATATTTGGCATACTTATGGATGGAAAATGTACAAGTACAGACTGTATTAACGGCCAGCGGTGTATCAGAAGTCAGCACAAGAATCAATAGAACATCGCCGAAAGCACGATATCAATGGCAGCGGGCCGACGAGTACGACATTTAAATGTAGGGGCGTCCACAGAAAGCGGGCATGATGATGAGTTTTGTGGTTCCGCGAGATAATTGGTTCATTGATGTGGACTGCGAACAGTTTAGTTGACGACGACTCAGAACAACAGCAAGATCTATTGATCCTGATCCTACAAGCCTTTTTTCGATCCCCGAACCTTGAGAGCAGTGCCGAGAAGTTATGTACTTCCATTTCTCATCTATACGTTGTGGAGATCTACTGTCATATGTCAGTAAATCAACTGGGGGCCGAGTCCGAACTAACTTCCACCTGATGCGCGCAATTGCGAACGGCTGTCCATGCCTATTCCGACTCTGAGTCGGAGTCCGAGTCTAATTCCTCTGATTCGCAGTCGCTCGCTTCGGTCTCGGGTTCCCTATCCCAGGTGCTGGAGACTGTCCACGGTGGTTTTCCGTTCCTCTTGCTGTATACCACCGGGTTGTAGTCGTTGTCCGCATCCAACCACTCGATCTCCAGGTATTCCCCCACATCCGCTCGAGCCTGCTCTAAACGCTCTTTTAACCGTCCCTCCATTCTCCTGCGAAAACCGCGTCGAAAATGTACATGGGAGTCGCGTGGAGCACAGATGTGGAACCCAATTCGCTGAATCAACGGAAACTTTCGCACCAGGAGGGTCTTCATTGACTCGGAGCCGTTCCACGGGAAAGCCTTGAACATAACATTGTCAAATTCTTCGCGATCGTCGTGGTCCTCGTGGTACAGACAGATTCGGAATATGAGCTTCGTGAGATTGGGTGCAGCTCCGAAGACATTCAACACCTGCTCCGCTTGGCGGTTGTCGCGGAGCCAGATTATAAGCACATTGAGAGCGAGAAACGTAGGTAAGCGCTCGACCATCTCCACGATTCGGAGATTATCTATGGCGAACTCCATCACAGAGATTCCACAACAAGTCAAGATTTTACTCACCAGATTCGTCAAAAAACGTTGGCTCAATCATAAGATTGACAACAGATGGTGCTGCGAAACGGAGGAGCCTCTCCATTGCCCACAAGGAACATGGCTCGTTATAGCTGGCATGTCCGAGACTCCCAAAGTTCAACACCTTCAACCCGGCAGGCGAGCAGTGTTCCACCAGGTGGACGAGGTATTCCTCTCCTTCCAGATCGGCGGTGTCTGTGATGGCTAGTTCCTCGAGACCATTGAGGTTCAAGGTCCCCGGTTGAAGCCGGTCTCCATCCCGTGGTTCAATGAATGTCTCATTAACCGACAGGACTTTGAGGCTTCCGCATGCACCCAGAAAGTTGGTGAAGGAGTTCAAACCCAGAAAATACATGTCGTTAAGGTGAAGCTGTTGAACGTTTGGGAATAAAGCCATGTATTCGACCGCCATTTTGAGCTTGAAACCGACCGAATCCCATTCGACGACAGAGACATTGGGTAGAGGTGGAATTATGGGTGGAATTGGGGCAATGGCCAATTTCCTGGCTGACGGTGGCTGATTTTCGGAAAAACCAGGTGGCGACCGGTGGTATTTAAGCCAGAAATAATGAGGTTCGGAGAACTTGACTCGCTTGACAATTGTTACCAATGTCGGCGTTCTATGAACCATGTCGAACCAGCGGGGGAAGTCTTCCGGGCAAGCAAAATGAATGATGGAAAACAGGTGTTTAATGGCCAAGAAACGCATCGTGCGGGACACCAAGGACATGGCGCGCAAGGATGGAACGTCGTTCGCATTGTGCCCTGCAATTTCGTGCGCTATTTCTGGTGGAATCTGGGACCCTGTGGCAGATACGTATTTGTCATAGTTGTCAATTTTGGGGCACAGGTCCACGCACAAGCGGAAAATGGCATACTTGCCACTCGCAAGATGTGAGAGGAAACAAAGTGCAAATAGTGTGACATCGCGACGGAATTGTCACTGATGCGGAAGCACACTGCCACATTCGAGCTGCATCCGGGAAAAAACCTCAGGCTACAGAAGCTATAAGCGGCTATGAAGTGCTATAGTAGCAATCCATAGCAGCCCGTAGTCGTCGTAGCCTGAGGTTTTTTTCCTGATGTGAGAAAAGACTATTTAAACAATCAATAGGGACAGTCAGAGTAGGTGATTCTCAGTGATTCTGACAGCGATTCTGATATTTATCCTCAACTGATTCTGTGAATTATTTTGAATTAAAATCGTGTGAGAATCATCCAGAATAAACTCGAGCTCTGACCGTCCCTTTCTGAAATGTGATTCTCGTGATGATTCTATGTCCAGAAAATGCCCCCGAGGGAGACGGCAATTTATTCGGTTACCTAATGGCTATGCTTTGCAAACTTTGGCATGCCTCCCGCCACTCGACGCGCTGCTCGGCGCTCGCACAATGGCCGTCTTGAAATTCTACGTCTGCCTGAGGTGTGCACTACAGATTTTTCCTGCTCTTCGAGAGCTTGTTGAGCGGCCGGCTTGGCAGCAGCTTTTTCCTTCTCCGTGGTAACGGCAGCTCGAGAGGCCATGGCAGGCCTGAGTGCAAGTACGTCGGGCGAGAACAAAGGCGGGATTTGTCAGCTGACCCAGCCACCGTTATGTAGCCACAAAATAAATGTAGTGTAGTTTGAATTCGTGATGAACGAGAATCAGAATCACCCAACAAATAATTGTTGAATCACCTCCAGAGGTGATTCGACAATTCATGGGTGATTCTGGTTTTAGCTGGTTTCCGATGATTCTCTCACGGTTTATTAATTCCAGAATCAACAACAGAATCACCAATATAAAAGCTACTCTGACTGTCCCTAATCTCTCGACAGAAAATGGACGTAATCTTCCGGTTCAAGCCGATGTCGGATGCACAGATATCTAACGCCGTGCATCCATCGGGGCATATATATTATGTAGCTAGAACTCAGAAAACATGTTCAACATCCTTCGCACCACTTTTCAGCTTCGATGGTCCAGGTGGGGCGCCGATGTTGAACCTTTTCCGCCAGTTGGGATCGTACGGCATTATCTGGATGCTATCGGTAGTCGTGGCACCTAATAAAGGGATGTATATAATAATGAAAAGAAAAAATACAAGAATTGAGAGGCACGCACCGCTGCCAAGCCACGCCGATATACCGTCGCCAAAAGACAGATCAATGAATGGAACCTTCGCATGCGCGCCCTCCAATTCATAGAATAGACTGTCGACGTATTCCTGACCTTCACCGCGATCCAGCTGCATAAGAGCCTCCAGATCACGGAGGACGTCCTTGATGAGGAAAACGCCACACGAGACGACGCGGAACCTGTGCTTGAGTTTACTTGCTGTCGGCACATATTCGACCTTCTTGACCACAATGTGCGTTCGCCCGCGTTGGGGATTGCGGTGGAGGCCGAGAGCATGAATCATCCCGAATTGGGTTGCATCATGGTTCGAGTTACACCACAGTGACCAATCTGTGGCAAGTTTTACACCGTTGGGATCGTTCAGACTCATGCGCTCTATTTTCTCTTGCGTCGCAACCATTTCCCTAGCGAAAAAGGGAGTCAAATGACGATTAAGGGGTCTTTTTGGATGTACCGACATTCGACTCTGAATGAAGGGGTAGGTAGGGGTCAGCCTATTTGAAAGATCGATAGACAAAGAAGCACATACTTGTGATGCTTCCAGTGGGCTCTCTGACATTCTCTAGAGCTGTGTGACAAAAAGGTTTAAACTCGGAGCGGAGGCTAAGAATACATAGCGGTAAATTTTACCAGTAGTAAATGTACTTGCAGTTATTGCACTTCAGGAGCGTCACGAGAGGTTCTCTGGCGCCGCAGGTTCGACACGCTTTAGCGAGGCGTTGGTCGGCTTTGGAAGTCTGTTTGCGATTTTCCAACCATATCTTTCCGCCCAATCCCTCGAGGATCGGACCAGGAGGGAGCAAAAAGTGTCTGACCTCTTTGTCGACCATGAAGCGAGGGTTCTTGCGGAACCAGTTGATGAGCCATTTTTCGCTGGTCGCATGAAGAGTCAGAGAATAAGTAGGTAAGATAGAATCAATGATTTTTGACGTACTGGATTATGGCTTGGTCATCTGCGCCGATGTTTCGTAGAGCGCGAGACAGAAAAGTGCGAGTTCTGATCAGCTGCGATAGGCCACTAGCCGGCCAATTGACAGACTCTATACCGAGCATCGCTCGACGCAGCATCTTTGCTGCCTCGTTGTCATCTGTTCGAGTAAGCACCAACGTTTCGCCATAAACTTCGAATGGCATCCTAAACAACGTAAACACCTGCTGATCTCGAATAAGGAATAAATCTTACGGATTTTGCAACCAAATTTCATCTCCATGCGTGCACTCCTCGTCAACCATAGCGTTTGTATAAGGGATAGCCTCCTGTGCACGATCCGCACAACTGTAAAATTCAGTTTATCATGCAACACTGAAAAAGTGGGAGGGAAGAACTTGCAGAAGATACATCGCCATCTTCCCCCGAGCATTTAGAAGCTGAATAAGGACCGTGTTAAGCTGAAAGTAAATGAGCATTATTGTTCTAAACTCACCGTTAGATATTTAGATTTTTTGTAATCATTGTTTCCCTTGACATGTCCTACCGCTCTGAGGACTGGTTCGGTGCATTCCTCCATCAGACGAATGAACAGAGAAAGCGCCCAGATGCAGTCCTCCAGAACGTCTTCCGGAACTGGAAAAAGAATTAGACGTGGGAAAGAGAAAGCACAAATTTTCTGAGCTCACCATCCTCTTCCCGGACAAAGTAACTGAACCGGAATAAGCTCGGGAGCTGTGTGTTAAATATGAGCGCTAGCTTGAGGTGCATGGGAAGGGGCTCCTTATTTGCGGGGCTGCCGGGAGGAAAAAGAAAGGCAATGTCCTCGTATTCTTCCGGCCGTTTCCTCATATCTCTGGCTGAAGCGGGTGTTTATTCGTTATCGCGCAGAACTGTGAAAATGCAGCCCACTCACAACGGACCGCATCGGCTCGAACTGCGGCAAGCGAGGGCAAAACAAAATTCTCTGGGATCTCCAGTCCATCCAGGTGAGCTCTTGGCTCGTTTATCGGAAATTCTGTGGTGCGTTTCGCGACCTCCATGATGGTCGTTTGCAAACGCCGAGTGACAGTCACAATAAATTAGATGCTCACGTGAAGTGCTTGACGCGAGCACCCAATGGAGGTCGTCAGATTGAACCCAGGTCGGTTTTGAGTAAATATAATACACTTTCTAACCTGTGGCTACCACTGATCCCATTAATTCCCTTTGAAAAGACAAGTGATGCTTGAGTGATGCTCCGGCGCTGACCTAGTCTAAGTTCATGCTTGGGCCATCTCATTGTCTAGTTAGTCCATTCAAAATACACCTAATAAGTCAACTCTCCGCGAATTGGGCAAGTCGAGCGTCGATTGAGGCCGCATCCTTCATTTGGGACGAACGAACAAACAGCGGCCGTGCGTCCTCCCACATCCTCCTCGCCTCTGCTTTATTTCCCTGCGCCATTAAAATATCTCCGATTCGAGACATGCAGTCTGCCCGCGTTCGGTGTATGTCCATCTCTGTCACCCCTTCCAATACGGCGTAGAAGACGCTGAGGGCAGTTTCTGTATCGCCCTGCGCAAGGAAAATGTCGCCCAAACACCGCAACGCCTGGTACGTGCGCACCACATCTCTGTACACTCGCACTACGGCGAGGTACGTTCCGGCCCAGTGGAATGTCGCTTCGAGATCGCACATCCCGTGCTTGAGATCGCCGAACATTTCCAGGCACTGGGTTAACCCTGGTAACATATACAACCGCCGACACGATTCAAAGCATATCGTGTATCCCTTCCGTGCGGCCATAATGTCTCCTCGCGCCAAATGCACTCCCGCCATCAGCCGCTCGCAGAACAGCATCCCCTGCCTCCAATTCAAGCGCTCGCTCGCCCTACTTGCAGTAGCCAGGCCACGGAGGACATCCGCTTCGTCCCCGCCTATCGTCTGGTCGATCTTGACCAAGTTGAGCAGGGCGTTGGCGTGAAAGTACGGGTGCCGATCATGGTCGGTCATGCGTACCACCCCTTCGTACAGCGCGCACGCCTCGTCGTACTCGCTCCTCTCGAATTTGATCCCCGCCTCAATATCCAGGACGTTGATCTCCCGTGAAGATCTTTCATACCCGTAGGTAACCAAAATATCGCGGCCCAGCTTGCAAAGATCGGACGTATAACGCAGTCTAGCTACGGTCCAATGCATTGCTGCTTGTTTTTCTGCAAGCCTTTGCCCCGCAACAGAGTTGGTTATGCTGGTGCGGCGGAGGTCGACCGCCAAATTGAGCGCATTGAGCTGCTCTCGGTAATTTTGCTTTTCGGCTGGCGTCGTACCGAGTCGATTGAACTGGAGGGCTTTAGGGAGGTTTCCGGCCAGGTAGTGGTACCTGGCGGCGGCTTTGTAAAATTCAACTGTAGTGTGGATCAGTTGGTTGATAGCGGGGCATGAGGGTCTACACGCACGGCGGACGGTGGGATTTTGTTCCTGCTCGTAGTACTGAACTCCCTGCCGAATCAACACGTCCGCTTGAGCAGATGCAAGATTGTAATAGTCGTCAACATCGAGGCAAGAACATATATGATCCCAGTGCAGCCGTTGGTCGCCGATCGACTGAATATTCTCCAGGGCCTGCTGGGCCAACGTGCTGTTACCGTTGTACACAAGCACTTTTTGCAAGAAGAGATCCAGACTGAGGATGCTGAGCATGAGACGTTGGTGCTCAGCGCCCGAGAGCTTTCGGGACAACGCGACTTGGGTGACGCTGTCGATGTTGCGGAGGTTCAAAGTCAGTCGCGGGACGAGTTCCTTGGATTCTTGGTGTGATTTCCAGATCGCCAGAAGGCTGTCCCAATGCCTGCGCAGCCGCTCCACCGCTTCGAACGGCGGTGGTTGGGCCCGCTTCATGTATTGGCGGATGGGACTCAATGCCTTGAGGCGCCCGTTTTCTATGTACGCTAAAGATACACGGATAAGTGTTGCCCTGCATTGCAGAATATTCGGCTTATCCACAGCATCGCGCGAAAGGAGATCATCTTCAGAAAGTCCATCGGGAAGCAATGAGAGCAAACTAAGAAGCTCTTTGGCGCCCGGCGAGGACAACATTCGCGGGCTCGACAGAGAGATCATAATGGATGTTTCCAGGTTCGATTTCTTGTCGTAGCCGTTTGATAAAAGCGCCGTGTTTTCGATTTTCCAGCGTATTAGAGTTTTCGAGTAGCCCTCATACGAGGCCACCGCAGCCATGAGACTGATCTGTGAAACAATCATTATTATTCGACAATGCGCGGAATTGAGGAGCAATTCTTACAGCTAAAGGTAGGTTTCCGCTCAGGTTCAATAGCTCCTCGAGATCCTCCTCCTCTTCACTGGGAGGACTGTCGGCAATTTCGATGAACGTTCGACGCGCAGTGGCTGGATGAAGGGGTTCCAGTGGAATCAGAAAAGGGCGAGTCCACTTTACTTTGCCGGGTCTTTCTGCACCGCGCATAGTGATCTAAAATATTTAGCCGGGGTTCAAACGGACCATAAATCACCGGCTCACAAGCAACGATAACTGCGATACCTCGCTCAACAACGAAAGTGTTTCTTCCACCTCCGCTCGACCATCAGCCTGCTCCCATGCTGTCTCAAAGTTATCCAGTACCAACAGCGTACTTCCGCAATCGACAAAATGATTGATAACATCCCTCAAAAGATGCTTCGAAGGCTCAAGGCGAAGGTGGGTGCTGATGATATTGAGAAGTTGGCTATTGTCGAATGCCGATCCGCATGAGATGAAATGTCGCTGGTCGTATTCCGAAAGAATTTCCGGATGATGCAGCGCGGCAATTGCAAGGGTTGTTTTTCCCATGCCCCCAGGGCCCAAGATCGCCAGGTGCGCTGGTCCAGTTTTCAGAGTCGCCGCAATCTGCATTAGTTCCGAATCTCTTCCATGGAAAATTTTAGGACACGGCGGGAATACCGAGAAGATACTAGAGCTAAAACAGTGGTCAGATATTGAATTAGTGATCATTGAATGACAACCTGTTGCTCCCTCGAAACTGGCGGACGGATTAGTTATGGGCTGATAGCTACAGACAACATAGTGCTTACCGAGCCAGAGTATTCGGATGACTTTCCATCTTGAGCGGCAAGAAGAGCCAGAAGTTCTTGATGCCGCTGTTCTGCATCCAACTCAAATTCAGCGAGTATAGCAGCTAGACTGACGCCGTCGTGTATCTTAGATGGTGAGGATCAGTTATGAAAATCGGAATTGCAGGTTTACAAACACTTACCTTGAAGTTATCCAGAATGGTGTGCAGCTCGACCTCGTACGTACGGAGCTGGACACCGATCTCATGTTGCCGAATGAAGCGCTTGAACTTCCCCAACTCCTGCTGTAGTTGTACAGAGGTCGTAATCCTTCGGAGGGTTCTGAAGAATTGAAATGAGGACCCGGACTTTTGCGTCGCAAGTATTAAAACATACGCAACGAAATGCGCCACATAATCCAGTACCTTGATTGGGAGAACACCCTGCTCCTCCAGACATGTATGAACGACGACACAAAGAAGCCGATGCGTGAGTTCCACTATGCGCGAGAGCATTCCCTGATTTATCTTCATTCCCTAGATCCAAGCTTCAATTTAATCCAACAAAGCCAAAGAAACACGAACATTTATTTCATTCAGTAAAAGTAAACTTCCCTCGGCGGCATCTCGAACATAGGGGATATGTGAGGCTTGAGCGAGGTCTCGAAGAATTTCTGCCGCAATGATGGCATAGTTGAGAGTTTCACTTGTATTGCTCGTCTGTTTCGATGTAGAGATTGCCGTTTGCATTTCCGAGAGAGATGCTGGGGTGTGAAATGTGTGCTATTGCCATTGTGGAAACATGTCCTGCAATTTATGTTGTCAGAGATAATTGTTACTAACTGCGGCGGGAACGGCTGACCTCAACGGACGTTGTGTGCTATTGCCATTGCAGAAACAGAACATGCAATTTATGCTGTCGGAGATAACTGTTATTAGCCTGGCGACGGGAGCGGCTGGCCTCGAAATTAAAACGTACGGAAACACTGTGTGCTATTGCCATTGCGGAAACAGGCCATGCAATTTATGTTGTCGGAAATAGTTATTATTGGCCTGGCATAGTGAACGACAGAAACGGCCCGCCGCAGAATTAGAATGTTCCGTAACGGAACATTGCGGTCCAAGAAAAGAGTTGAAACGCGGCCGCTCGGCCTATCTCCAGGATTCAAATTTTGCAAGTCTATGACGATTGCCTGTTCAGTTGTTCATCTGAAAACATAAAGAAGAATTTGACAACTTGGTCCAATTCACTGGAAATTGGCCTCTGTGCGGACTAAGTCAACTCCAGTGCAGCCCGAGTCGACTTTGAAATCCTGAATTATAGGAGACCGTAACCAGCGAACGCGGACCGCCGCGAACAGGGAGGAGGGTATATTATCCCAGCGTCGGAGTTGCCGTCTGGCCCATTCAGTTCACCCATCGCGAACGAATTCCAAAATGATGCAGCGACAGAGCCTTGAGCTTTAACTTTAAGTTGCCGGGTAAGCGCCTAGGAACCTTACATCATGCCATCTGTAAGTAGTAGTTCACAGAGTCCTTCACCGGCTCCATTTTTATTGAGGCAAAGAGGAGTTTTCTTGGAGTTTCTTCTATGCCAAGGCAGGAACATGCTGCAAAAAGTCGCGGGCCTAGGTGTGTTTCGATACCACTTTGCTCTACGTATCCTCAGTATGCGTAAAGAGGAAGAAGAAATTGATGTTTGTTTGGCCACTGAGCTTAAAGTTAAAAGCTTCCGATGCCACTTGTCCGCCACTTGTCTGCCACTGAGATGAATATTCACGCCATTTAATACCTCCATATCCTCGATATCTATCTGTCATAGTAAACCCCAGCGATTCCGAGGCTCAAACACCCAATGCGTTTGAAAAGCTAGATCGCAACAAGTGCCTTTTTTGTTCCACAATTCAGATTGAGTCCACGAACCTTCAGCTTCCTCCATCTGCACGGACGGTATGAGCTTCAAAGCCAAGTGGACGATAGCAAATCGAGGGCGATCATTTAGTGTCATGACAGCAAGCGCAGTGGCTCGGCGCCCGCGACTATGTATAGCATGCCTGGCTTGCCTCTCACCAACACTTTCAATGCTCCCATCTAATTCTTCGCAGGGGCGCTTCTCTTTCGCGTCTGTAACCCGCAATGTCTTTACGCGCCGCCTAGGGCGCTGTTGGCAAATCTTGCTCTTGTTGAGCGTGGTCCTATGGGTCTCTACTTCGACATTCACGCCGCGGCGTTTTCGTTTTCGCGTCTTCAAGTCGAGTCGCCCTGTGGGTGGACCGCGTCCGCCGCCCTTGCTTCTCTCCGATGATCTGTGGGCCGGCCGTGCCCACGAAGTGCGCAAGGCATTCATGCACGCGTACACTGGCTATCAGGCGCACGCCCTGCCGTACGATGAGCTGCGTCCCATGACGGGGGATAAAATTAACAAGTGAGTTTTGCTTCACGTCCAGCGGTGAAGGATGTTGACGATATACGTGCAGTTTCCACTCATGGGGCGTAACAATGTATGATTCGCTGGATACGATGTGGTTGATGGGGCTTGAGGATATGTTCTACGACACGGTGGAAGATGTGGCGGGGCAGACGTGGGGGATGGAACCGGTATGTTTTCTTATGCGCATTTCATGTGTACTCATTGCGATAGGGGAAACACGCCCACTTTTTCGAGGTGGTTATTCGATATTTGGGAGGGCTACTCTCAGCGTACGCGTTGTCTGAGGATCCTAGGCTGCTGAAGCTTGCGGATGACCTGGGAGAGAAGCTCCTGCCCGCCTTCGGTTCACCCAGTGGCTTTCCGTTCTGGGGCGTAAATACTGAGACGTGCGCCTGTTTCTTCGTGCCTTTGACGCTGTACTAACGACCACAGGGGCGAGACGACGGACGGAGGCCCCGACGGCATCCAGCCGACCTGCTTGGCCGAGGCGCTCAGTAACCAGATGGAATTGTGAGCCTCTTCTGCTCTGGTATGTACACGCTTTCTTAATCCCGAGCTAGCAAATATCTCGCGCACCTCACGGGGAAATCAAAATACTATGCAGCGGTGGGTGGATTTCTTCTGGCTCGCCGTCGGATCTCTGATTCGCGCCAACAGACAGAGCGACCGATGAAGGCGATGTACGGGACGGAGAACACCATGTACGGCGGGTTGTTCGCGAAAATGTGGGACTTGAACGCAGGCAAACCCAATCAAAGTGCGTTCGTTTCCATTTCCAGTGGTTTTTTGACGTTAATACGTAGAACAGCGGAATTCACTGCCGCCGGATGTGCCGACTCTGCGTACGAGTACTTTCTCAAGCAATGGCTTATGACTGCGCAAAAAGAGCCCCAAACCCGTGACCTATGTGAGTTCGAGACGATATGTGATCGTGTCTAAGACTGAGTGCGCCCAGATATTCGCAGCGCCAACGCAATCATCGAGCATCTCCTCTACGTTGGCCCGCGCCGCCAGCTGCTGTACGTGACGAGCTTGTTCGCCGGGACGCCCACCCATCGCTTCAACCACCTCGCGTGCTTCCTCCCCGCGCTCTTCGCGCTCGGGGTGCACACGCCCGCCCTTAAGCTCAGGCTGTCTGAAGCCGAACGCAAGCGGCACGTGTGGGCGGCCGAGGGGCTCGCGAATATGTGCTGGGCGGTTTACGATGACACGACGTCGGGGCTAAGTCCGGACAGTTTCGTGCTGGACCGGTGGACGGTCGCGGAGCATGGGCGGTGGGCGCCGCGCGTGGAGGAGTGGGAGCAGGCAGGGAGCCCTGGGTTGCCGCCGGGGGTGCGCGATCTCGAGCGCGAACCGGACAGCCAGGCGCGGGGTTACTCGCCCATCACAGACTCGTATCTCCTGCGGCCAGAGGTATTTGCTTTTTCTTCTCATCTGGTTTAGGTTTGATTAATTGGCTGCGCAGGCGGTGGAGACGTTTTATATCATGTGGAGGACGACCGGGGATATTAAATGGCGGGAGCGAGGCTGGTAGGTCGGGAGGCGTTCTTGCGAGCCGACCGCTAATTCTGCGTTTTGCTATCAGGGCCGTCTTCCAGGCGTTGCAGACAAACGCAAGGGTACGCTACGGCTACACCTCGGTTCGCTACCTCGACGAGCGCAACCACAAGCCATTCCAGTTTGACGATATGCCAAGGTGCGATGCTTCCTTTTGTTCAGCTTCTTTTCAAGCGACTTACAGAATTGCCACGTAGCTGGTTCCTCGCTGAGACGTAAGTGTCTTTTTTCCGCGCCATATTTTTGCTGACGTGTCTCCGCAGGTTAAAATACCTATTCCTCTTGTTCACGGACGAGGAACTTGTACCACTGGACAAGTGGGTGTTTAATACCGAGGCGCATCCGCTGCCAGTATTCGAATGGAGTCAGAGAGAAATAGAAGAGTTTAAGATACATGTAGAATAGTGTACCGTACTAAAACAGATAGACGCCAAGATGTGAGCCCCGGGCGATGAAAGGCGCTGAAACGTTGACAATGCGGGCTTAAAATAATCTACGTGGCAGTGCAGCGTGATTGCCCTTTCTCCAAGCGGCCTGCTTCACGTCTGACGACTTTTCTTCCTCTTCCACCACACTGGCCCTCTAACGGCACTTACGATCTTTCATGGTCGACGACAAATACATCGGACTCGCCCTGGCGGTGTCCAGTTCAGCAGCGATCGGAACGAGCACGGTTATAACGAAAAAGGTAGCGCGCCAGCTGGCGCTCGCCCTTTTTCGTCGCTGACCGTCTCTGTAGGGCCTCACGGCAGCCGCAGATGGCACCTCTGCTTCTGAGAATCTCTCATATCTACGGAATCCAATCTGGTGGGCGGGAATGTCGACTTGTGCGTTTTCCAAATATGTAAACTGCGGCGCGATGCTGATATTCTTCCGCGCACAGTGATTTTGGGTGAAGGTAACAAGCTACTTTGCTTTCGTGCGTTCATATAGCGTGGCTGACCGCTGGGATTGCAGTCGCCAATTTCGCAGCGTATACGTTCGCTCCCCCGGTGTTGGTGACCCCGCTCGGTGCTCTCAGTGTTCTCATCGGGTGTGTCTTACCTCCGATGACCATCCCTCCATGTGCTTATACTGCCTCGCAGGGCGGTACTTGCGTCCTTCCTGCTTAACGAGCGACTAGGACACCTCGGCCGAGTGGGATGCGCCCTCTGCCTAATCGGCTCCGTAATCATTGTTCTGCACGCGCCCGACGACAAGAAGATTGAGACCATTGGCGACTTTCTCGGATATGCTTTAAAACCAGGTGAGCATCCCTACATTCTTGATGATTTGGGGAAGCGGAGAATATGCGGACACGATTCTGTGGGGATTCAGAACGATGAGCGCTCACGTTTCGACGATGCTGGGGGCGTCCTTCGTGTCGGTCTGTTCGCACAATGGGTATCCACGGACGGGATTCGGGTTCGGGCCAATCCTGGACTTGGAATTGCCGAGACTCAGCCTGGACGCGAGAATCGGGTGACTTATGATGCTCGTCCCGGGGAGCAACCGCGACCCGCATCGATTCTCTCCCATAAGAGTCGGTGTATCTATGCTCACTTGACTCTCCCAATATGTGAACCAATCTGACTCCGTATAGGCTTCCTACTATACTGCCTGACCGTGTGCATCATCTCGGTGGTGCTCGCGTACGCAGTGGTTCCCAAGAAAGGCCGCACCAATCCCGTAGTCTACATCTCCATCGCCTCCCTCATCGGGTCGGTCTCGGTCATGTTCGTCAAGGGCTTTGGTGTCGCGGTGAAGCTCACCTTTGCCGGCAAAAACCAATTCGTCTATCCGAGCACCTACGTCTTCGGTCTCATCTCCGCCGGATGCATCGTCATCCAGCTCAATTACTACAACAAAGCCCTCGATACATTCTCTGTAAATCTGTGCGTTACCTTCCTATTCTAACCCCGAGCTTCTTCTCAGATCCCCATAGTGTAAACCCTATGTATTACGTCGGCTTCTGCAGCGCCACGATCGTTGCATCCCTGATCCTCTTCGAGGGCTTCAACACGACAGACGCGACCAACACCGTGTCCCTCCTCTGCGGCTTCATCGTGACGTTCCTCGGCGTGCACATCCTCAACCTCTCGATGCTGGAGGAGTCCGCTGCGGCGATCGAGGACGCCCGCGGCGGCGTCACCCTCGAGGGCCGCCTCTCTGTCGACGGCTGGCACGGCATCCGGCGCGACAGCCTCAGCATGGGCTTGCCCTCGCCGCGCAGCGCTCACGGGCGGCGCAGCTCACTGTACCGTGCGCAGACCTCGACCCTCTTCAACGCGTTCAGCGGCGGCGAGGCTGGGGAGAGCGTCGGGCTGCAACGTCTGCGGGAAGAGGACGAGGAAGATTGGGACGAGGACGCGGACGAGCGCACTTCACTGCGGACGCCTGCGGCGCGCAGCACTATTCCGTCACATACGCCGACTCGCTCGCTGGGTCATTCACCAAACCCTCCCGCGCTGGGCGATATCCGGATATCGCCCCGGCCTGTGTAGCCATAGCAAACCAAACGTATTTATCTACGATATACCTGTAATTCGAGGCTCGCGGACTTGGTAATTAACTTATTAGGTAGTACAATTTTTATTCTTGAGGCCAGTATATCATGGCCTTGTGCTTGCCGACATAATAGGCGAGTGTAGACGATAGTTTTGTTCAAAGCTTGTGGGTCCAATGTGATGGTCAGGGAGAAAGCAGAGCCACCCTGCATACTAAATTTCGACCAGTGGATAAAATTCCTTTCTACACAGATTTCTGTGGAGCACTACGAAGGGCTAGTATTAATGGATCGGGGTCCTTAGTACCTTCCCATAAGTCCCAGTACGTGAAATGCAGATCGGACTGCAATGTAGGATACATAGTCCACAGCCAAGGGTCGCCGATGAACTTGAGAAGACGTGTCTCTCGACTATCATCACTTTTCTTCTCTTCAATCCCACTCGCGATCCGATCCAGATCCTTCGGGAGCTCCGGGGAAGCGCATCCAGCCCCATGGTGGTTGAGAGCCAAGTGACGGTGGCGATCATGCGGTGAACTTTATTGATGTGATGTCGACCACTCAAACCCATGTCGGACTGTCCTCCAGAATACCTCGAAAGCACGAACAGCGCGGCACTGATAACTACCACCTTCACCATGTTTCGGAAGATGGGACTTCTCGAGACATCTAAATGCTGGGCGAAGATCGCCGAATCCTTGGATCGCGTGGTATTTGCAAAATTGTGTCAACAGAGTCTGCATATGGGACGCTTCGTTTGTGCATCGACGGCCACGAAATTAGATATCAACGTGGGTTCGCAGTGCCTTATCGTCGGGAATTCCCTAGGCATGTGGCCTTCGAACCATCACGGAAGATGCCTCCTACTGTATGTTCATTCTGCTAGCTATAGCTCTGAGTGCCGCCAAGACTGTGATGACTATGAGGCGCGGTGTATCTCTGGCGCATCTTTTCTGCATATCACAGCTCCCTCTTCACAAAGAACCCTTTTATGGAACTTTCCGGGGCCTGGTCCGGCCGCATAGAGGATGCACTGGGCAAAGCTGCAAGCTGAGATATAGAAATTCTCGTCCAGCGCTGTGGAATCGACATGCTCTCATGTGCAACTTGTGAGAAACCATTCGAGGAGGAAAGCGGGTCCAGTTGATTTCTCCGCCGACAACGGCGGGCGAAGTCATCCTCTCGCGCACGATGCGCTTTTAGCAGGCTCAAAGGTGGTCACCTGTCATTTCAGCGTTCATCGCTTTGGCATTCGTGAGTAGCTTTACCAAATCCAGCTCGCTGTTCACTCTTCGCTATTGAGTTAAATGCTTACATGCGAGCAGAGAGCCTCCAGCTCTCCTCAGCTCCACCATGTCTTCAGCAAACTATTTCCCCACTCTCCGTCGCCTTGCGAACATGATAAACGAGTCGCTCGATGTGATGGAAGGCGTGTTTGCCCGGTCTGGGACCCCGTTTCCGTCGCTTGATGACCCGTTCAATCCAACCCACCCTTCCGAGATAAAGCAGCGCGACCCCGAAGTTGCTGCTGCCGCACTCAATATTGTGGCTGCCACGGCACAGCTTTCGGCAGCGGTGTCTACGCCAGGGATTTCACTCTGGAATGCTTCTAACGCGGTGAGAACGGCTCCTACCATCTTGCACAACTAAACGTCTTTCTAGTTTCTGATTTCTTCCTGTGCTCGGGTTGCTGCGGAACTGAACGTGGCCGAACTGTTGCGCGATGCCGGCCCAGATGTGCGTATTGCGCTGACGAATCCCGCTTCATTCTAATTTGATGTGACTTCTTCAACAGGGACTGCATGCCAAAGATATCGCAGCGCCGAGCAATGCCGATCCTGCATTATTAGGTCAGTGTCTATGTCTTCAGAATTCAATCGAAAGAGCTCATATGAACAATCTACACCGGCAGCGCGTATCCTTCGACTGCTCGCAACACACCAGATTTTCCGGGAAGTGAAACCGAACGTTTTCGCCAACAATCGTATCTCCTCTTTTCTGGACAAAGGAAAGCCTACTAAAGAGCTTTTTGAAAAGTAAGTGCACCACCAAGGTGTGCTGCTCCCTCGATACTGACTTCTCTTTCACAGCCGAGAGGCCAGGCTCATTGGATCAGAGGGATTCGGGGCGTTCGTCGAACTCTTGTGAATTCAAGCATTCCTTATTTTTTTTTCGCAATATTCACTGTTATCCAGCTCGGACGATTCATACAAAAGTGCCGGCTATCTTGCCGACACGATCCTCGAACCCAAACACGGCGTCCGCGACCTCCCATACACTCGTGCATTCGGCACCCACGAGCTGTTTTATTACTGGCTCGAACGCCCAGAGAACGCGTACAAACGGGAGAGATTCGGGATTGGGCTCCGTCAGAGCCTGACAATGGAGTCACCGGATGCGATTTTCCAAGGTCTGTCTTGCTTGCATCGGGGGCTGGCGACAGGAATGAACAGGTGTTCAAAAATCAGGCTTCGACTGGTCGTCGTTGCCAGAAGGATCTATCCTCGTTGACGTGGGCGGGGGAAATGGGCATGTATCAATGCAAATCGCGCAGAGTAACCCTCAGTTACGCGTCGTCGTTCAGGATCTCCAGCAGGCAGTCGAAGGTGCCCGGCAGGTTGGTATTTTTTTCAGGTCGAATCATCGTCCTTGACCCTTCGAGTAGAACTGGCAGGAAGGTTTTCCAACTTCTATTGAAGAGGGGAAGGTTGAATTCCAAGGTCAACATCCCATAATCTCAACTACTTCGCCTGCTCAACTTTGTCCGCAGCACACGATTTTTTTACACCGCAACCGGTGAAAAACGCGACAGTATTTCTTCTCCGCTGGATTGTACACAATTGGCCTGATAATCGCGTCGTTGAATTCCTGCAGCACCTCAAGAATGCCGCGCAGCCTACAACACGCCTCATCGTCGTCGAGAACGTCCTCGCCGTTGCATGTCCGCCCTCCGAATCGGACGAGGGGGAGCTCATACCTGGTGCGCACCGTTCGAAGGCGCCTGCGCCCCTGCTACCGAATTGGGGGGTTGGCACCGCGGGGGCGTACTATTGGGACCTTATCGTGAGTTTGTTCTTAACGTCATCTCCTGAGTGGGCGACGATGATGGTTTTTCAGGTTCACTGTTGGCATGGAGGAGTAGAGCGTACTCTGAGCGAATTTATCGACGTTTTAGGCAGGGGAGGATGGAAGCTCGTTCGCGTTTATCATTCGAACAAAACGGTGTTCAGTCATCTTGAGGCCGTTCCCGCGTAGCTAGCATGGCATTGACCAGGTCAAGAATACGGATAGTGTCATCTGCAACTTGTCTGTATAAGATAATTCCGAGGAGACTTGTTGATAGTTTCGGGAATCGGATATTGCTCCAGAATCATCTATATATGCTTCCGTGCAAGGCAACACTCTGAAGATCCATCTGTTTGCCAGCGCCATGTACGTGGCCCTTCCTCGTCTATGGCAAGCCCCCGCTGTTTGACTGATACCCCGGACGCACTTGGTCTGCAACCATCGCAGTCTGATCCGCAGTAAGTCAATGCGGTAATATTTTAAGCAGCTATGGTAGTTATGCAGCGTCGATGGATGACAGTGCATTACAGTTTACACTGTGATACTAATTCAAAAATCATTCCAAACAGGTCGCGACTCTAAATTCATCCCCATACGTTCGCCGAAAGGCCCCTCGGACCCCAGTACTGGTCGTCAGGCGCTGGTCTGGACTCCGGAATTGGTGTAGATACATAGTTACATTTACTGTGTTTGGCAAGAAATACATGGGCCCGACGAGCGATACGTAGCGGAACGGGCGTCGGGACGAGGGGCAGGACAGACTCTAGGTCTCGGGAGGGAACCCGAGATAAATAGGGTGGTCGTCCTTCAGACGAGGATGCTACACTGATGAAGGAATGTTCATAAGCGATGGTGTGGTATGAAAAGGCAGGACGCACTGGCTCAAGTGCGGCGAGGTCGAGGTGTGGACGGACTCTCCGAGCTTCCATCGGCCTCCGCGGTGGATTCAGACTCTGCAGCAGGCTGTTCCGTGCCTCGCTGGCGATCGGCCGGGATGGCCAGCGTGGTGAGTTTCGTCTTGTACGAATCGCGCTCAGAGCGCATGCGCTCGAGCTCCTGGATTAACTGATTGTAACCCGCGCGCTGCTTCTCGATGAGCTTCCACAGCTGCTCGTTCTTAGATTTGAGGCTGATGCGCTCCGTGACGGCCTGTTCGAGCGCAGCCAGCTTCGGATCCTGCGACGCGGCGTGGCTCTTCAGTAGCACGTCCGCGGAGAGGGGCGGGAAGGAGATGGGGGTGGATGTGCCAGAGGACATGGTGGTAAAAAGAAGGCCGAGATTAGACTGACGATTGAGCTGTGCACGGATAGGATGGATAGCCCCAGGTATATATATACTCTTTTTGTTTCAGTCTCGTTCAGGCCGATCTCCCCCAGAGAATGGCCAATCAAGTCCTTCGGCATTGCGAATATGGACGCTGCCTAACAGCAGACTCTATGGTGATACCATCTCCTTGGATCTGAGGGGACCCGGGTAATCAGTTTAGGGGGGCTGGATTGCTCGCGGATTCGTCGTGCCAGAGGGGAAGATGAAAGTAGATTCCAAGTAAAAAGTCAAGCCGATTTCGCACAGACAATGTGACAGTAAATGGCAAGCGCATAGGAAGTGAGCTACGCGAAGTGGCTGTGCATCAGGTTTCGGCCGAAACTCCGACTCGAACATTTGAACCAAGGTTTCCAACCAACTTTTCTTGGCCAAATGATTTGTTTACAAGGCACCTTCTTCGGCGATGAGATTTTCTAAGAACCCCGGTTAAAAAGGAGATACCGTCCAGCAATCGCTTGGTGAGTGGGTAATCGATTTTTTCCCCCCAAGTTTCGATCCAAATTGATCCGGCTAAATTTGAACCCACCTCAACAATCCTGGGTTCAAATTAAAAAAAATCTTTGAGGCTGAGTCCAGTGCTATTGATCTCACATCATAGGAACTTGCAAGTAAAGTTCGCATTGAAATTTATTCGACCAAGTGAGCTTCATTGAACTTGTTCCAAAATCTTGAGGATGAAACTTTGGGAGCTGATAATGGACACGGGAATTCAGATTTTGAGGAACTCTATTCCCATCTCAATGACCAAAATTCATTTTCTAGGACGTTTCTGACCGGCAGCTGGGCAAGAGCGAGTCAGTACATAATGAGAGAGTAAAAGTGACGTAACTAACAACCTCTCTCTTTCGTCCACTTCTGCACCTTCACCATGTACAAAGCCGGCGACCCAATGAAAATTTTTGACCCAGGTAGTCTCTTCTCTTATCTATGGACCGAGTCGCTGAAGGATCTGCAGCGTCTCTCGAATTCTCTCGGGACCCTGAAGAGTTACTGCGCACCGCCCAAGATAGCTTCAGCAAGCTGCCCGGCATCGCGGACGCGTTCAGCAATCCAGAAAAGAGGAAAAAGTTGATGGAAGGTTTGCGCGAAAGAGCGGCTGAGCGTGAAAAGTCGGGAGAGACGATGCTTGGACGGATCATGCGCGAGAAACGCGAGTGGGCCGAAGCCGCTGAGAAGTGCGCCAAGCTCAAGGACAAGGGCAACGGGGCTTTCAAAAGCGGAGACATGAAAACTGCCTTCGTCATCTATACCGCGTGCATGCGACTGTCCCCCGTTCCCGAACCTCTGTATCCGTTGAACAGGGCTGCGGTCGCCTTGAGTGCGTGTCCGTTCGACATACGACGAAGCCACCTTGAACTGATTTGAATGTAGAGCTCAAACTGTATACGACGGCCGTGGAAGACGCGTCGACCGCGATCTTCAGGGGAGATTTTAATCGCGTCAAAGCCTACTTTCGCCGCGGGCAAGGTCGTTTATTTTTGGGAGCGTGGAACGACGCGGAGGAAGATTTTGGCAAGGCTTTGGAGCTGCAGCCTGGTGATCAGATGGTTCTCGAACAGCTTGCGGAGTCAAAGAGACTCCGCGGTCTCTCTGTCGGGGAGCAGACCGCCTGGATTTCAGCGCAGAGCAAGGCAGAGCTGTCGGACATTTTTGGGCAGAACGAGCTAGACAGGCGCGTCGAAGAAGTGTTGGCTTCCCTTTGAAGAAGAAGTTGAAATTATCTTGTAGCACCATGTTCCAACCATCCGAGTGTATTATCGCAATGCGAACTCTTGATCTTGACATATTGCCGCAAAAAATCTCCGTAATGGAGAGACATGACATGGGTACAGGCACAGGGCGAGCCGAATAAATCGACGTTTGCTTCCTTTTGGTCGGAAAGCAGCTCAACAGAGTGTCAGAGTCCGTGCGGCTTTTTGAAAAGAGGATTGGCGGAGAGGCACGCAGAAGACTGATGATCCAAGAAACCTAAGTTGGCAATGCGATGCGCCTGTGCAACAAAAAAGCCAGGTCCATGAAGCGGTCGATGAAGAACCTTGTGTAGGGGTCGAACACAGAAACGACAAAACTCAGAAACGCCAGCCGGAAATCTTCAAGCTGAGGGTACGCGGTGATGCTCATCAAACACCGGAGAACGGACTGCATGCATTTATTTGACTTGGACCAGTAGACCAGACGACACTTCTACGCTCCGTGTCGGAAGCAACCGACAGCTGGAGATGCACCCTTGAAAGGATGTCCAGGGTGGCGTTTTGAACTCCTGATACAAATCCTTTAGGTTTGGTATCCGCCTATGTCGCTGTACAGCGGGCTTCATCTTCTACTGTCCACAACTCTTCGTAACGCGGCTCGGAGCGAAACTGTTCATCGGCAGAAACATCTCGTCCGGCGGGGGGAGAGGAAGGGGGAGAATCTAAACTTTCCGCGTATCTCGATTCCCGATGTATCCTTCTGAGCTGGGCCTCGAGCCAGGATATCCAGGTGGCATACTGGCGGCTGTCGTCGAGAGAATAGTTCACATAATGGAGAAGTTAGACAGAAAAGGGACTTCTGTGGTCCAGTGCGAGCCAAGATTGACGCGCATCATCCCTTTCCCACACGAGTAGGGCTGGGAATGTGATTTCGATAGGCCCAGGCCCCAGCGGTCGCGAATAATTGAATATTTCTCGGGATCGGTAATACCCTTCAGGGTCCGACAATTGCGACTGGCGGGAGTCGTCTGAGTGCTCTGATCCAGAGTCGGTTGGATGGATAGCTAGATACTCGTTCATTTCGCCCTCTCCGTCGCTAGAGTAATCCGGGAGACGTATTTTCTTCAAGTCGAGCGTGATTCGATGGACGAGAGGTGGGATACGACCGAGAAAATTGCATCCTATGATTCTCTCGATATCATCTCCATCCTCGGGTGGGTAGCCACAATACGTTTGCGGAAGACCTGGCCATGCACACGCTATCACAGCCCGTGCAGGCCATTCAAGAATCCAGAGGCGGAAGTCTTCCGGGAGGTGGTTGTGCTGGGCAAGGAGGGCATCGACGTAGGCCTGCCGGTCGAAAGGTCGAAGATTGGCTAATAGCCAAGGTCGAGTAGGAAGGAATAGTGGATCATGTACGGTCTTCCTGTACAGACTCCACAGAGAACGACGAGTGGAATTGATATCGGCGACTGATATGAAGTGTTTCCAGAGTCGGCAGACGCCATCGGCAGCGATCAGGCCTTTCAGTGGGAGATGGGGGAAAACCTGCAGTGAGATTTCGGGGGGCAAATCCACGAAGTCTGGCATCGTCGTGGTGGTATGGACACCAGTGGACCCACTGATTTCGTGATCGCCGATCGGTTCTTCTCGTTGTGTTGGTCTATGTTTTGGGAGGTCCGATCCGCGGCGCTGCTTCGAGTAAATTCAATTCTAATTTAAAATTCTCGACTAATCGTGACCATGCCCACTGTAAGTGGTGCGAGCTGCTTTTCTCAGACCAAAAATCTTAGTACTTCTTGTCGAGAAGTACAACTGAATTTCAGAGTTTACAAAGTTGGCAGTCTGTCAAGACACAATGTGGGGAAATTCGAACTCTGAATTTTCAGGAATACTCAGGAGATCGTCTCAATTTGAGGCTCTCAGGGACAGTTTGACCATTTAAGCAAACAGGGAGCGGTCAAAGTCACGTTTCTTGACTGTTTAGTTCTTTCGAACCGTGCGAAGTTCTCAAGTGCGTTTTCACACGTTCGTCACTTCAAGACCAAGCCGACTCGGAGGCTCTCGAATATATAGGACTGGCAAAAAAATAGACTTCCCGCAGCAACCGAGGGCCATATTTATGTTGTAAAAACGTCCATCGAGTTTGAATTCTCTGCTTAAAGAGTTCAGGCAGTTCATGCATCCCTAGTTGGTCTTTATCTGATTACCGGTCAGAGCCGTCTTCATCGACTCACATTTCTTCTCTTGCAGCTGATTTAGACGACAATTAAAACCAGCAACGGGAAGATGAATAGACCAGCGTACCTCTAAAATCCTGTCCTCGACAGTCTCGTCTATCTTGAGCTCATAAATGTAGACATCCGCGTTTGTCCGACGCGATGGGTTCGCTCGAAGGCTTTCTCCTGTGCTATTAGGCGATTGATTTAAATGAGTGGAAGCCGGGCTATTGTACTTACCCACCACATGTCAACGAGGACGACATCGTTACACGCCGTCAAGTTGAATCCTTTCCATACCAAGACTTTTTAACTCAGAAATTTAAAGATGAAATAATATCGTACCGACTCCCCGGCCTTCAAAGCAATGATAATTTTTTCCGGAACTCTTCTCGATCTCCGCCGATGATTCGGTCTAGAAATTTTGGCTTTCAATTAGGGTCCGCCATTTGCATTAATTTGGACCCGCCTCCCGAAATGTCCGACTTTTAGTCAAAACACTTCAATTTTGAGGATTCTTCGTGTATGAGATGTCATGCATGTCATGTTTGGGAGAAATTTCCAAGCGGACGAAATGACTTTACCGCCAGAAAAAATCGAACTCGTTGGTTGATGCCCTTCAAACATGACGTCATAGAAACTTCTGTGGCTGTGACCGTCGCGAGAACAGTTTTTGAGACCCTTCAACAACGCCGACCTCGCAATTTGACTTTCAGAATCTCCCGCGCTCTTCTGTTATCTCTTGTGGCGCTATGTGTGGGTACGTTCTTAGCTCCTTATCTCATCCCACGCGCCAGAACTTCTGACAGTTTAAATTACAACCGTGTCCACTCTTCGTCCAACTGCGAGTACAGAAAAAAACCAAAATTTCGAGCTCCCTTCAATACAGCGTGCATCAACTACCTGAGGGTGGCATGAATGCGGTTTCTTTGTTTTCTCAGAGCTCTGTTTCCTCATGAGTCATCCCGCGATACGATCCTCCAGCATGTGCTTCTGCTAGATCAGGAAGATAAGAATTTATCCATTTCAGAAGCCATAGATAACGGAGAAAAGAACGTCCGAAGCGCTATCCTCAGCCTTATCCACCATACCATGGTCCTCCCTGTCGAGCCCGAGTTTGAACAAGTGGGCTAGCCATTTCATTTTCTCATTTTTTTTCTAATTGCGTGAAGGCTTTGAGCGAGCTCTCCCACAGCTTGGGACCCTTCCTCGCCGCCAACCCCGCGTACAAGAAGGCATTCGAGATTGTTCAGATTCCCGAGCGTGTGCTTCAGTTCCGTGTGGTCTGGGAAGACGACCAGGGTCAGCCCCAGGTCAACCGCGGGTATCGTGTGCAGGCAAGTACAAAGCCACCGGATATCTGCGAGCCACTCTTAGCCATATCGTCTGCAGTATAACTCTGCCCTTGGTCCGTACAAAGGCGGTCTGCGTCTCCACCCGAGCGTCAACCTCTCCATCTTGAAATTCCTCGGGTTTGAGCAGACTTTCAAGAATGCTCTGACGGGTCTAGCCATGGGCGGGGGGAAGGGGGGCTCCGACTTCGACCCCAAGGGCAAGTCCGACAACGAGATCAGGCGCTTCTGCACCTCATTCATGACCGAACTATTCCGTCACATCGGCCAGGATACAGACGTCCCTGGTAAGTGTCGTCTACTTTGGCGAAACGGGCCCCTGACGCGTACTTTCCAGCCGGTGATATCGGCACCGGCGGACGCGAGATTGGTTTCATGTTTGGAGCTTACAAGAAGCTGCAGAACGAGTACGTCGGCGTTCTGACAGGCAAAGGAAAGAACTGGGGTGGAAGTTTCATCCGCCCGGAAGCAACAGGCTACGGCGTCATCTATTTCGTCGAGCACGTACGTATCACAACCCTGCTCCATACTAGAGGGGGCCTGAAGATAACCTGGTCCAGATGATCGCCAAAGCATGCCCCGAATACAGCCTCTCCAAGCCCTCCACGCTCGTGGCTATTTCCGGTTCGGGCAATGTGGCGCAGTTTACTGCTTTGAAGGTTATCGAGCTCGGCGGTACTGTGTTGTCGCTTTCGGACTCCAAGGGCTCCCTGATTGCGACCGACGGCGGCTTCACCAAGAATGTCATCGAGAGCGTTGGGACGCTCAAGCTCAAGGGTGGATCGCTCGAGTCGTTCACCTCCTTTGCATCAGACGAGAAGTACAAGTACTACCCCGGTGAGCTGAGGGAGCCTCTTCCTCGGCGGGTCTTTCTTTGCTCATGCTTTGCTTTTTCTAGGCCAGCGTCCCTGGACGCTTCTCCCCGAGGTACACATCGCGCTTCCGGGAGCCACTCAGAATGAAGTCTCCGCGGAGGAGGCCGAGGCGCTCGTTAAGGCCGGTGTGAGGATCGTGGCAGAAGGCTCCAACATGGTCTGTCGAACTAACAACCCCGTTCTCGTCGTTCGCTGACGCCTCTGTGTAGGGATGCACGCAAGAGGCCATCGAGGTGTTCGAGGCGTCGCGGAAGAAAGGCGGTGCAGGCGTCTGGTACGCCCCTGGAAGTGCGTTTAGTTTTCTGGCAGATACGACAACAGCTGATGATGATATCTTTCACTGCCAGAGGCTTCCAATGCGGGCGGTGTGGCTGTCTCCGGCCTTGAGATGGCTCAGAACAGCCAGCGCCTTGGATGGACGCCCCCCGAAGTAGACGCAAAGCTGAAGGGCATCATGACCAACTGTTACGAGGTGAGACAGTCACCGCCGGCCGCCCAGGCCCGTTCTCATTCGGCGTTCTCGCAGATTTGCCTAAGCGTGGGATCCAAGTGGTCTGGTGAAGAACCAGGCGGCGACGTGCTCCCCAGTCTTCTGGCCGGTGCTAACGTAGCGGGATTTATCAAAGTTGCCGACGCGATGAAGGACCACGGGGATTGGTGGTGAACGTGTTAGTGCGGGTCAACCAGGGAGTAACAAAGTGTACGAGTACAGTGAGAATGCATACACATGCTACTAGCACGACCGGCTACTCCATGTCGATATCCCTGTCGGCACGGTCTTCATTGTCGTGGTCTTCTGATTGCTCGACGCCAATGCTGCCAGCAGGTCGCCAGACATTCCCCGACGTGGCTTTCCACAGACGGATGCGGCCGTCGTTCCCCGCTGAAGACAGCACCGTCCTGGGGTCATTGCATCAGCGGCAATTCTACAGTCAAGGATGAGAACAAACCCAGTGATATTCCACTCTACCCTCCCCACCGCTGCCCTGTGGGATTGTCAGAGAATAATAAAAGCAACCTGAAGCCGGCGAACATACTTGTGCTGCTCAAAGTCCGCGACGATACTTGCTGTCCACTGCCCATCCTCGACGTCCATGTCATCATCCGCCTCCTCACCTGGCTTTACTCGCCAGATGCGGACGTGCCCGTCCCGTCCGCCGGTCGCGATGAGATGGTACGAGCGCCCGCACGACGGAGCCCACGAGACGGACGTGATCGCGGACGTAGACGGTCCGCCCGCGTCGGGATCCACCAGCGCGCCTTCAGCGACCGGGGACGGGTCCAGTGTCAGAATGGTCGTCGGCCGGTTTGAAGGTAGTAGCTGGATGATCTAGAGGACGGTCGGCGGGTGTGTAATGAAATAAACGAAACTGACTTTAATTACACCGGAGGTGCCACTCCCCGCGGCGATGAGCTCGCCCCAGTAGCGGTCCTTACACCACGAGATGCACCAGCCGCCGTCTGCTTCGCGGTTGCCCAGACCGGGTCTCGGCTGCGCGGAGGAGCTCTGCTGCAGACCTTGTTGGAGAGCTTGTGCGATGAGAGGCGCGGAGGCACCATCGAGGCTCGAACTGGTTTGCGTGGGGGTGGCGAGAGCATTCGTTTGTTGGGCGCGAGTGAACGGCGATGCGGACGGGCTCAGCGGCAGGGCTTGGACGTCCGCTTCCTCCGACAATTGCCATGTCGTTAAGGAAGGCTGTTCCAGGCACTCGTAAATTCGAAGGTGATTGTCGGAAGAGATGGAGGCCTGTAGGGCGTCAGAGAAGAACGAGATGTATGTTATTAACGCACCAGTTTCAAGCCAAAATGATGCGGAGCAAACTCTACCGCTCTTACAGTTCCTCTGGCCTCTAGTAGGACCGCGCGTTCAATCCACCGCGAGGTAGAAGGGCCTTGCGACGCGTTGCCGTTCCCGTTAACCGCGACTTGCTGCGAATCGGCAAGTCCAACTCCCGAGGTCTGCTCCCAGACTTTTACTGTTCTGTCAAAGGACGCAGAGGCTATTATGGTGCCGAATTCGGGGTGTGCCCAGCTGATTTTGGAGACCGCCGCGTCGTGGGCCTAGATATGAACGTCATGAAAAGACAGCCAAAGTCTTTTCAAGGTCGCGAACCTTCCAGTCGTCCTCGAGAGCCCAGCTACCGTTTGTCTCGTCCAATTGCCAGAGTTTTATTCTGAAGCAAGTGAGAAACTAGTCGCGAAAGGCCACAGAACAGCAGACCGTTGATCGAGGCTACATGTCGCGAGTCTGAGACCGTAGAAGTCATAAGACGCGTCGGTGACCAGGTCACCGTGCGCGTTAGGGATCAAGCCCGTCTGAATCATGGAGTTCCAAGAGCCGGGTGGTTGGAATGAGGACAGGGCGTTAGCCTCGTAAAATAACAACACCAAACTCGTCGCGTGAGGCTCTGTTTGGCTTGGGGCTCTCGGATAGATGATTCAGAATCTTCAAATCCTTAGTCCCATGCTGTCCCACTTCTGTTCTGTGGTGCCGCCGGATCCAGTTCTCGTGATGCTAGTATGAGCGTATCAAGGATTCTGCCTGAAACCCCGTCGCCGCAAGCCGATGCACAAGCTGATTCAAAAACTTCTTGACTGGCAGACTTTCAAGCCAGTCACTTGGCACGGTTGACCAGTTTCTTAAGAATCTGATGCGTTATGTCTTAGTTACTGCATGCCGCTATTTCTTTCTTCCTCTTGACCACGGGATAATGTCAGCGGACCGCTTATATTTCGCGAGAAGACGCTGCATCGTTCGCCCTACTTCTGCCCTCTTTCTACCATGTTCGCGCGATTCATCTCCTTCGCATTGCTCTCTGTCATTGTGGCGGCAAAGCCTAGAGTATTCGTGCTCACAGGTAAGGTCGCATCGATGTCAATGTACAACGCTAATTACTGCATGTATAGATATCGCCAATGAACCGTCAGTCTGCGTCTTCTTGTTTGCGCGAAGTCGATTCTCATGCGCATGCTTCCACAGCGACGACGCCATGTCTTTAACGCGTTTCCTTCTATACTCGAATCAATTTTCCGTTGAAGGCATCTGCGCAACGACCTCCGTCTGGCTCCCCGATTCCACCCACATCGACCAGATTCAGTCCCACATCACGTCCTATGCGGAGGTTGTCGACAACCTCAACATCCACGTCGCGGAGGATGCGCAGTTCCCCTCTGCAGAAGAGTTGTTGGGCAAAACGTATACTGGGTATCCGGCGTACGGGTTGGACGCGGTCGGGACGGGCAAGTCGAGCAATGGGAGCACGGCGCTCATGAATGCGGTGGACTCGAGCGACGAGGAGATCTGGGTCACGATATGGGGCGGAGCTAATGTGCTTGCGCAGGCCGTTTGGGAGGTGCTTTTCTCGCGTTTTTCTGTCTGCTATCTCGGCTGGAAATTGTACAGTATGAGCAAGATCACTCGGCGGATGAAACGAAGGCGTTTTTGGCAAAGTTGCGCGTTTATAGTATCTCCGACCAAGACGATGGTGGGTGCGGTTTGAGGACTACTTCTGTGGTCTCGCTGATGATAGTACCAGCTGGAGCATGGCTGCGTCACCAACACAATGGGATTTTTTGGATTTTGTCGGTACATGCAATGAATATGTAGGTGAGGTTCAAATGGTCTTTTCATGCTGTATAACTGACTTTTCAGATATAACCTTGCAACATGGGTTGGGATTTCGGGAGAGATCCTGTACTTATTCGACGCGGTAAGTCTTGTCATAAAACCGATGCTCGCTCTAAACCAGACCTTTATCGTAGGGAGGTCCCGACTCGTCCCTGGTCACCAACGAATGGCTAGACACCAACATTCGGAACGTGAGCCCATTCGGAAGTACCTATCCCGATTTCCAGTTCATCATGGAAGGTTTGCCCTTCTCTTCATGCTCATCTTGCATTATTCATGCACCATGTACAGGCGATACCCCGACCTTCTTGAGCCTTATTCAGAATGGCCTGAACGTTGTTGGGAAGCCTCGATGGGGCGGGTACGCTTTGTCTTGATTCCTGTCCCTTCGCACCGGTCTCATCGCATCCAGATGGGGCGGCCGCTATGCCCGCGTCTCGCGCTTCGACAACACGTATGTCAATACCATAGACTGCGATGGTGAGTGTCCAGTGGCCATCCGTTCCTGCCACTGGCGATGATTCACCGGACACAGTCAAAGGGCAAAATGGGCAAAACTTCACAAGCGCACAGTCGTCGGTCTGGCGTTGGCGTAATGCATACCAGTGGGATTTCTCCCGGCGCATGCTGTGGTCGTCTACGGCCGACTACTCCGCGGTCAACCACAACCCCGTCGTCGTGGTCAACGGCTCGACGGAGGTGGCTAGCCCGCTGTATTTGGACGTCAAGCCAGGAGACGTCGTCACCCTCGTGCGTCCCTCATTCTTGCTTACGTCTTTCGTGTGCTGACTCTGCCTTGTCTCTGTTTTTTTTTTATTGTACTTGTACCTAGGACGCGACGGACTCGTACGACCCAGACGGTGACGCCTTCGCTAGCGTATCCTTTTGGCAGTACCTGGACGTCTCGCAATTCCAGCGCGCGCCCGAAGCGACTCCGGCGCTGGAGATTGTGCAGACGGGGCTGACCGCCGTGGTGACTGTTCCGACGCTGGACCCCTCGACGGACCCCATTGCGGCGTCCTGGATGAGCGGGCGGGGTGCGAATGAAGACGATTTGAGTCTGCATGTTATTGTGGAGGTCTGGGATGAGGGGACACCGAGCTTGGTAGGGTATAAGCGGGTGGTTTTGACGGTTACGGTTTGATTTTCAAGGAAGGGGGTAGGGGGCGACATCGACTTGTACTTTCTATTTACTTGAGTATTTACGGCGCGATTTACTAGTAAATGTCGGGACATGATTTTCTTTTCTTTTCTGCGAATGAGGAAAGGGCATTGGCCTTGGGAAATAACAATACCAAAGGTTGTTCCGAACCACTCGCCACTCCCTCACTACCGCTCACTACTTATTGCTCAACTCAATCATTTCTAGTAGTACGAGTCAGTCCGACTATCTCGAAATTTAGTTGATGTGCTCTTCAGCAAACCCCCGCAGTTTCGACCAGATTTCGACCGTCGCCTCGTGTTCGATCATCACAAATAAAAATTCCCAGCGCAACGGCTTTGAGTCATTTGGTTTGTTTCCGGCCGGGACCGTCCGACCTTGTCTTGAAGCTTGACAACTGCCACCTCGCTCTTGGTCGAATTTGGTCGTCGTTTGTACCCGACTACCATAAACAAGAACAATAAAGCGATCTTGTCCTTTACTTATCTTCCACCCGTCATGAGCCGCAAATCCACCAATGGTCCCACAAAGACGACACGGAGCTGCAAGATCCAAGAAGCTCCCGACTTCCTCGCGGATGCAAAGCCCCCTCCTTACTGCCCCGGTAAAACCGTGATCTTGGAGGAAGAGATACATCTGCCAGACGCTGTCCATGGTAAACCCCTATCGTCTGAACAAATCAATACAGCCTTAAGAGAGCGGTTCGACGGTGCCACCGATAATTCCAGCACCTTCACCGACGACGACTCGGATGCTATGGTCAGTGGTTTCCGCGAAGGAATTCGATTATTGCCCCACCAAGTCCCGAGCCGCGCTTGGATGCGCGAGAGGAAGATTCCACAAAGAAGAAAGCTGGCGGGATCCTAGCGGACGAAATGGGGTATGCGTTCGTCCAAATCCTGCATTCCCTTATCCAATGATACCTCCAGAATGGGGAGGACGATTCAAGCGGTGGCGTGCGTCCTTGATAGGCCACTCACCAAGAAAGACCGAGAGGATGGTTGGAAAGCCACTACCTTGTTTGTAACCTTCTCTTCCAATTCCGTATGTTAATCCTTGAGCTGGGTGGTTTGTCCCGTGGGTGTGATACAACAATGGCAGAATGAGATCGAAAAGTGCACCGTCGGGCTCAAGTTTGTTCAGTTTCACGGACCCAAGCGAGAGAAATGTGAGTTCCTCGCTCGTTCCCTGCCGTATGATCTAATAAGTTCCAAGTTACTCCGTCCCTTCCCAACGTGGATATTGTACTGAGCTTAGAAGCTCAGCATCTAGGTCCCATAATACTTTGAGGCTTCTGCAAAATAATGTGTTTGCACCTAATAAATCTCCTTCTCTCAAATTGTGATCTGCTTGGAAACATTCACATGCTATGGTCAGTCGGTGCATCCCCATGTTGGTGAATAGTAATTTGGCCACATCAATGTTTTTCTGCACATTATTCCTTGGGGCATCCATTACTATATCAATTTCAGCAATGTTGAGAGTAGCAAGACCAAGCCAAGGGTGACCCTGGTCAACAGGGCCTTTACGTAGAATCTGAGTTTGGATACTCGAGAGATCAAAATAGTTGGGATACAGTTTTTCACGGGTCAATGGTACATACCGCTCAATGATACAACTTTTTTCTCAAGCTGCACAGGACAGCCAGTACTCAAACCTAATCTCCACTGTAGTGTATAAACTACAGTCCGAACCCAATTTGAGTCAACAGAATGAAGGAGACAAAGGCATTGTTTCGTCATTGTTTGGCACTGATTTCGGACAAACGGGTCAATGATACAACATCTTTTATTTTGTTTGCCCACTAACAATGTCAGGAAAAATCCTACATTTTGGGAGAACACTCTAGGAATATATTAATGATTGTTGGCCTACTCAAGCTTCCCAAAAGTGTGACATGGAGAGCATGCAACCGAGATTCATTTTGTTTGTATCATTGACCCGTGAAAAACTGTATATGGAGTGAGAACAAGATGAAACCGAGTTCATTCTAGAGTGTCGTGGTTAGATGAGAATAGTGACCTTGGGCCCAGAAAGCTCCAGCAAAAGAGAGGATCGCTGGGAAAGCGTAAAATTCAGGCTTTGAAATTTTATCTCCAGTTCGAGAGCTCTCTGACCGCTACCGCATAGCATAGTGACTTGATTGGATGCTTGAGGATCATTGCAGCCCATCGAGATTATCAGACGCCCTAAGTTTGGGCGCGGCGTGCGACTTGCGACTCGGGTACAAGATCCAGAGCTCAAGGTATGGTGTTTACCTCCCGATAGGATGGTCAATTTTGGGAATTTGTGCTGCATGACGCTTCTAGCAGGTAATTGCAGGCATGCGAAGGGAAGAGAACTTGAAAGAGCCGCAACGGAATTTGAACATATTGATCCGAAAATCCCACGGTTTGTCCCGTAGTTGAAGGTTGAAGTCGAAGGAACACGGCTTGTGCTGTAAATGAACATGGTTGAAAAATATGAAGTGGGAGCCTTCACACGTTAAGGGGGTAAACCAGCCGCGTTATCTTCCACTACAATACAGGATGAGAACGAATTTACTCGAGGTCAATGGGCCACTCCACCTCGTTAGATCACATTTACATGGCTAGCCAGAAAATCGTATCCGGTATCTTCGGACACCGCTTTGTCGCATTGAACAAGACCGGTATGTTCAAGTTGAAGGGCAACCCAATCTACGTGTCCTATCTTTACACATCCACGCCGTAGATCGGTTCAACCCAGGGTAACTGTTAGTACCGGACTTCCTGTCCCGATTGATTGATCAATGCATACGTCTCCGCCACCGTGAATGTCGTCCGCCGCATAGGCGCAGACATTCTGGGGTCCCCTTAACGTATTTCTCACCGCTTCTTGACCGTTGTCTATGTCACTAAGGGCCCCGACCCACGGAAAGACGCAGAAAAGGGACAAATTTGGCGCCTCTAATTTTTAGGGGGATTACAATGATACGCCAAATCATATATATGCATCCATTCTGAAAATCCCTGTCAATGGCCACCGAATAATCAAGGCGGCAGCGCGACGGACGGGGATTTATCCGCCAACAAACAAACATCGCACCCTTTCCGTCAGATAGAATTTAGATAAATAAAGATTCTGCGACGACCTTGGACAGCGTGGTGAGTGCCGTCGTTTTCTGAAAAAGAATAAAAAAGAAAAAGAAAACCCACATTCACATTTGCCTGCTTATGGTCCAGGGACTATAATTGAATACATAGAGAGGACACTCGAGTGGGACGCAAATTAACATGCTAATAAACGGAATGATGGGTTTCAAAATTCGACGTCCGGAGGTATGTGACTGGTACTGACACGTAAGGCCAACACGCATTGCAGCTATGAGTAGAATTCCGATCATATCGTGCTACCTTGTGGACAATCCCGCATTTTATTCGGCTCTTAAACAAGGGTCTGCGGGGCAGTGAACACCGATGACATAAAACCCCATAAAACCAGTCGGTTCTTCACCAGACCCAACGAAATGTTGGTCACTAATATTATCTTCAAAGAAATTCCAGAACTCGCCTTCCCGAAGATACACTTCTAGTTCGAAATCTGTTCAGGTTTCTTACCAACTTCTCCGTAATGGCCAACGCCATCCGTCGATTATGCTTGCCGAAGTGATCGGAATTCTACTTATGTGCTACAGACTCGTTGCTGCCTGTCATCCCTGACATTCCTCGCAAACTTCGCGATTAATATATTCTCGTCCTATTCGGCTCAAAACCTGGTTATAAAAGGTTGGATGGATGCCCGAATCCCCCCAAGCGCAATGCTTTCAACTCCTCGTACTTTTGCTAGCATTCTCTTCGCATTTTCTGCTATCGCCCATGGAGCGACAGTGCGCGACCCCGTGGTTGGCGACATGCACATGTACCAAACTGGAACTTACAAGTGTGTATAGGATGCTGCGCCACTGGAGGCTCGTCAGGGACTCACGGTAGCGACCCAGACATATATTACAACCCTCGCTAACCTCGACCAGGGCATTACGAATCTCCCTCTCACGCCCGTGGACACAGTGGGTGTATTTCCTACAATTGCGGCTTGTGATGGACCCTCAAAACACATTGTAGTGTCCTTTGAAACACGGCACTGTGACGTACTGCTCCGAGGCGAATGATTCAAATTGCACGGATTTCATGTTCCAAAACAATCAATGCATCACAGCACAATCCGCTGTATCGAGGGTTCGAGCGAAATTTCAATCTGAACAACGCAATTACACCAGCACGGTCACTTTGAACCTCCTTCACTTCAACTACGTTCAACGCATCGGAATTCTTTGTGTGTTGTACAGGTCAGTGAGCCTCACCGGCCCAGTTACTTTGGTCTTACCTTGAACCAGTGACGAAACCTGTGGAGGCGTAATCGGCGTTTTCCCGAGCGAAACAGGCAACTTGCCGGAAACGGACGTCAAATCTTTCCGGTGTGTAGCATATGACACCTGCAATTAAGTTCGCTGTGGTCAGGTCAGACGGGGTGACAAGGAACGAGTGAATCAAGAGTTATTGTATTTACCCAACAAGCATCCGCCTGCTTTCACGTACGAATATCTCTTGTCTATGTGGCGGAATGTATGAAGTTTGCTTGTCACCGCGGTGGCCATTATACGCCCGAATCTTCCACCGTTCTGATGAAAAAATGCTGGTTCGGAAATTGGAGACACTTCTTTTCACCCGCGGGGTTCTGGACTCGAGAAAGTGGAAGATGAGACGGCATCACAGCCACGATCGTGCGTCGCAGCATCCGAGTCTTGACAGAAAGAAGCAAGTGGACATATTTTAACCGCAGCGAAGGTCGTGCCCTTCATCTCTATCTCTTTACATTCCCATCTTCCATTCTCGCATCTCCCCAGCCCATGTACATTGTCTCTTACCCCAAGTCCGACGCCGACCTCGGTAAATTCAAAGCAGTCTGACAGCAGTACTTTGGCCCTCAGACAGAGAAAATATAACGCATTCAATTATCCAAAGCTATAAGTACGTTTTCCTACAACTTCTAACTATATGTACAATTTCAATTCGATTCTGGATTGTGGAACGGAGTGGGGGTGTGGTGTGTATGATTTGCATGTCCGTGCGTGGCAGTGGCACTGCGTGCCAACATACCTCGCGTTCTCCTCGCGCTGTCCGTCCTCGCGTTTGTCGTGCTGGATCCTCGCGTCCTCCTGCCCCCGCGTTTGCGAGCAGGCGGACGAAACCGGAAGGAAGCACAAAGGCACCCTCGGATCGCCAGGAGGTAAGCAAAAATCGAAGAGCACCACTTGATCAAACCCGTATACTATTTACAAACCAGTTGTAAAAGAAGTCTTCGTATGGGAAGGACTCAACTTGACGACGTGCAACCATGTCATCCTCGTCGACATGTGGTGGAACCCCGCTGTAGAAGTTAGCACGGCAGTCCTGCTTTCATCCATTCGAATTAATCACATGATGGGACATAAGGCTCCAACCATTTAGTTTTCGTTTGGCCATCCCCGTAAACAAAACGGTTAGTAAACCGTTTATAAAGTGTTTAAAACCGTTTAAAACGGGATTTTTTTAGGGCGGAAACAGTGCGTAACTAGCCTCTACCACTGTCCAACGTCGCCGCCTTCAACAAGCCCTTCTTTATCCACAGACAGTTCATCGCAAAGACACGTCAAGACATGTGGAAAAATGCGACTCACCGGCAGTCAGATGCGCCTGAGTTTCTTCAATCACAGCTTGATGCACGGAGCTAGGGGCCTCGGAGTTGGAACCATTGAGAAGTCTGCTGGGTGCGACTCGAGCGGGAGTGGGCTTGCTGCGAGCGAGCGTTGGCTGGGTCACTCATAGTGGTACAAGAAAACACGTTGGGTCACGGTCTGTCACATTTTATACGACGGTTGTTCAGATGGATGGATGTTAGCCAACACGTCGGAAAGCGGTGGCCGGTGGAAGGTTGTGGAAGGACGGGAAAATTGGTGGGCTCGTATAAGGCGGTTGTGTTCCAAGATCAATAATTAGGACCATGGAGAACCACCTCTTTGCGGGAGCCGCTACTCGAAAATTCAACCGTTTAAATCGTTTAAAATTGTTTTGTTTACCGTTTGCCTGCGGACCTAAACTAAACGTAAATAAAAACGATTTTAACCGTTTAAAACAATTTATAAACGGAAATGGTTGGAGCCTTAATGGGACAGGAACAAGCCTTCGACCGAACGCATCGCGTAGGACAAACGCGCAATGTCTATATCTACAAGCTCAAGATAGTTGACACGGTCGAGGACAGGATATTAGAAGTGTGTTGTGCTTTCCACCTTCTTGTTTAATTATTTTAATTTGTTGTCTGAACCAGCTGCAAGAGAAGAAACGCGAGCTGACGAAGACGGCTCTGAGTGGTAATCACGTCAAGAACAAGGAACTAGGAATGCACGAACTGCTTGAACTCTTTAAATAGAGAATTCAAGTCTTCATTTTCGCCTCAAATTTGAAGATGTTGAAAAATGCACATGGGACTTCCACGTGGTTCAAATGATTTGCAGTATTTCCAGATTTGGAAAAGGACGTCGTTGCCTTTGATTCGGAACTGCGCATCAAAGCTGTCAGGACGCGGGCCACGCGTCAAGTAATTCCTCCAATTGAAGTGGACATTTTCCAGCTCGGTGGTTTGGAGCGGGCGATGCCGGACTGCGTATGAAAGCTGTCAGGATGCGGGCTACTCTCCACTAAGGCTCCAACCGTTTAGTTTTCGTTTACGAAAACCCGTAAACTAAACGGAAACGGTTAGGAAACGTTTATAAACCGTTTAAAATGTTTATAAACGGTATTGTCCGGCAGTCATTAATACCATCTTTCTGTGTGCATTCAGTAGGGGAATTATGCTTGCTTTACACTCACACAGCTAAAAGCAAATCATTTCCTCTCAGGGACATCCATGAACGGTACTAAAGCAAGGAAGAATCAAAGTTCATCGTTTCACCGAGATGCCCGAACACCATCAAAATTGCCGGCTTGATAGTAGAAGGTGAGCGGCCGGCTCATTGGCACCCGATGCATATTTTTACAGCAGTAATTAACCTTCGGAACTCCAGAATTCCTACCACCGCAACCTCGACCGGTGAGTTCTGTCTAGAAACCGTTTAACCATTTATAAACTGTTTAGAAACTGTTTACAAGGGTCTGTAAACTAAATGAAAATAAAAACGGTTATTTCCGTTTAAAACGTTTATAAACGGAAATGGTTGGAGCCTTACTCTCCACGAAATTCCAGCTCGGTGGTTCGGAGCTTGCGACACCGAACCGCGCATGGAAGCCGTCAGGTGTGGGACGCGGGCCCTCCTACGCACGGGAGTAAATCCCTCCAACTTGACTCGAAAGGGGAAATTTTCCCGCTCGAAAATCGCGGCAACTATGGCAATAAAATCTCGGTGTTTGTCATTGAATGCTTTATGAGTGGTACGGCTGCGGTCTGACCGTTGGCAGTAATTCAGCGTCAGGACATGGAGAAGGATTATGGAGGGAGAACATGTAGGTTGCAAGGAATCGAATGCTAAGTTCAATCAAGACGACTTTATATCCGAATCCCTCTACGTCTTGTCTACGTCCGTCAAATTTGAACCAAGCCTTTAGGATTATTTTTATTTTTATTTTACTTCTCAACCTTGAGGAAATATTTGCGGCAGATCTTGTATTTTATTTCGTCCGGCTCCGCTACCTGTAAAAGCTCTGCCTTGTTAGTAGTAGGATCTGCAAAGGCTGTTGGGAACAACGCACAGCCTTTTGCGGAACTATTTACCAAATACGGTACATCTAATCTAATCTATTCCCATACAAGGCTAGCCGTAACCATAAATTCGTTCCACCTCTCCTGGTTCTACGCCATCGGGTTGAATCGACCGTCGCGTCCCTCCACGTTGGTAACGACCACCCACGAAACACATGGAATGGGGCTCACCTAGCTCGCACAAGACCTCATTGGTGGGACTCGCTGCCAGAATGGGGATCATATACTCACTACTGGCGTCGACATCAGTCAGCGGTTGCTCCATGTGCCCAAAAATACCGGTTTATGTCTGCACAGTTCGTATGCCCATGACCTAAGAAGATCCCGCAGCACTGGATCTACTGGCTCATGACCGACTTAAATACGATGGCTTTCTCTCAGTCGGTTATCCCTACTGCCTCAATCACAAAATGCGATTCTCCTATGCTCTCGCTATAGCTGTTCAAGCTTCCATCTGCTACGCCGCTTCTGTTTCGATCCAAACAACCTCTGGCCTATTACAAGGCTCGGAAACCAATGGCCGTTCGTCCCCTTTTCTTAGCCAATTCACACACGCTCATTCACGTTCCTAGTATTGGAGTTCAAAGGCGTTGTAAGTAACTCTGATTTGACTTGTTCAACAGAAATTCAACAGGATCCTCTGTAGCGATTTGGACAGCCTCCAACGGGCTCTCTACGTTGGCAACCGCCGGTTGCATTCACTTCAACGGCGTCTCAGAATGCGACAACTCTAGCCCCAGCATGCGTACAGCAATTTCCCTTTGCAGTTGCTGCTATCAACGAAAAGTTGTTCAATACCCCGCCACCCCCAGAAAACGAAGATTGCCTATTTCTGTAATTATCATTGTCCCCAACATACTGGAGAGTACTTACCACAGCCACTAACAAGCAACGTGTGGGCCCCTGCGTCGACCGGTGAATCCCTTCCTGTCGTTATATGGATATACGGCGGGTGAGTAACATCGGGATACTACCTAACATATGAATCTGATGTCTGCAGAGCTTTGGCTTTTGGAACTGCCTCCATTGCGGAATATGACGGAGCCTCCCTTGCATCTAATCAAAACATCATAGTCGTCTCATTCAACTACCGAACCAATGTCTTTGGCTTTCCCGAAAGTCCAGACCTTCCCCTTACAGGAAATAACCTCGGGTACCTCGATCAAGGCGAGCGCATTTCTGAAGCGTTCTCTCCTTCCATTTAATTATTTTCTCCACAGAACTGGCATTCCAATGGGTCCAACAAAACATTGCCCAGTTTGGTGGGGATCCTAAACAAGTCACGATCATGGCGAGTGCAATCACTTCTGTTCCCGCTCGCAAAAATTTACATGAAAATGATAGGGTCAATCTGCTGGAGCCGCATCGGTGGCCGCCGCTTATGAAAGGCACGCCCCGGGGACGGCGCCTTTCCGAGCGGCTATAATGCTGTCAGGAGCAGTAGAGTCGACTCTCCCGACCCCATCGTTCACATCGTTCAACGCCATGGCTAGCGGGGTCGGATGCACGCAAGCGCCGGGTGCCGCGCGGTTGGCGTGCCTCAAGAACGTCTCTGCGTCCACAATCCGAGCATTCACGAACAGCGCTGCCAGCGGGACCTGGGGCAGTATGGTTGATAAGTATGTTTGTTCATCTTGGACTATGCATTCAGCCAGCTAAACGCATGGTCCACAATACTAGTGTAACCTTGTTTTCGGATCCGCTCCAGCGCATTCGGACTGGAAAAACCTCCAGCGTGCCTTTTATGATCGGCCACACGCAGGACGACGGGAGTCTCTTCGCGCTTAACATGACGAACCTCGCCACATATCTTGCCACTACTTTCGACAACGTCGTCACTGCTAGCCAAGTACGGGCCCTCTACCCCAGCGGTTTGAGCGACAACGCCGTCATCGCGGAGGTGGTCAAGGACTTCCTGTTCCTCTGGTCGGTTATTTATTATATTTGCTTCCTCTCATTCCTTCTAACGCCCTGACAGCCCAGCGGAGCTCTGGGGAGCCGCAGCCGTAGGTGCCGGAATTCCGACTGTATTTCGGTATGCGTATGGTATGGCCACCTCTCCTTTGTTCTGGTTTTCTACTGACAGAAGAACCAGGCGCCGTCTTTGCTGATCTCCAGCTTTTTCCCAACGCCGGCGCATGGCACTCCTCAGAATGTCCGTCCTCAATTGTTGTATCCAGCCATTCCCGATCCTGATTAAACAAACTACCCCAGTGTTCGAGATATTTGGAACTTTCAACCGCTCGACCGCAACACCTGCAGAAGTGACACTTTCGCAGACAATGCAGACAGTTTTCGCAAACTTTATCAAGAATCCGACTGTGGCACCTGCGCCGAACTGGCCTAAATACGTACCCGGAAACACAACGTCAACTTTGGCTAAGCTTGCGTATAATGGCAACGTAGCGTTGGGGAATGTCGTGCAAACCGCCGGGAGTAACTCGCTTGTGCGCTCGCTTTTATCTCCCTGTTTCCGCTGCAATGCTGATTTGTCCTATAGGACTCACCGTGCGATAACTTGTGGAACGCATTTTTGGATGTCAGAGTTTGAATGTTTGGAATTGTAAATTGACAAGTTGTACCATTCGTGTATTGAGTTTGAGAGACGCGTTGAAATTCAACCATTTTCCTTAATTAACTTTACCAACGAAAGGTTCTCGAATCAGTAGACCACAAGACTCGGTGAATGTCTCGCTCTCGCTCGTTGCATTGAGTTATGGTTCAAACATTGACATAAGTATGATCCACGATCGCCTTTGTTCGGCCTTCGGCTTTCGGCGCGGTTTTAACTTTAAGTTTCGGCAATCTTTCGGAGTTGTAGTTGTGAAACGTAGATTCGCCATATTGGCCCCAAATTTTGTTATCTGTGTCCCGACTGGACTTCATAATCTGCGGCTTTGTCAGTGAAAGTATGACTTCGGCAGTTGGCCCGGGGAACTACAGCAGCGTCTTTACAAGTAGGCGTTCATTCAGCTAACCGTTGACAGGCTTAGATTTTATTCCGGTGAGGAGCGGATTCCGTGCGAAATGGCAATATTGGTGAGCATCTGGAAAGAGGCGCCACGGTTGGGAGCTTCGAAGAACGATTCTTTGTGTGCCGGGCTCTGTCAACCAAACCCGAGGTGTTAGAACTCAGCTCGGCGACGGCTGAGTCCTCCGAACTGATCGATATCGATGGTTTATGGAAGAGAAGTCCAAGAGCGGCCGGAACTGAACCAAGGGTATGGACTGAGAAGATAGTTATTAGCGTAAGAGTTGGAGAGGGGATGGGATCGAAGAACCAGCAGGGGGAGCTGGAAGAGCTGACCACGTTTCATGGAAACTTTCAAAAAGGTTGTCGATCCAGAGGTTCGATTATCCGTCAAAGAAAACTCAATCAGCGATTGCAGTGATAGTGTCAGTGTCGATTGAGGGTTCGAATCCCAGGCGCCGCAGTTTTTGGTGTGGGGTGAAAGTGACGCTGTGGAAAAGATCCGAGGGTGCTCTATTTTGGTTTTAGGCCCTCTGGTCTCGGCCGTCATCGGTGACGATTCCCGCAATCCGAACAAAGGCAAATTCACACGTGGCAGATAAGCCTGACGAGTTGGTGACGGTGAAATTAATCGCAACCGTAAGATAAACGAGGCGGACATGTTTGAGGTGGCGGGTTGTCGTGTTCGAGCCGCCCTGCAAACGGGGAGGCAACGGCCCCCCCAGGAAACACGTTTAACACTGCTTAGTAAAACCGGCGACAGCAGGGCGTATACGAGGCCGCAATAGACTAGAATTCGGGCGGAGAATCTCTTTGAAGCCGCGAAGCTGTTGGCAGTAACAGCAAAGAGTCCCCTTTTGGAAAGTTTGTCCTTGTTTTTTCCTCCTTTTCCGCTCCGAACGAGCCTGGAAGAAAGACGGAAGGAGGGAAGGAAGCTGTAAACACATCGAGGCCGGGCATCGGAGGTCCTGTGGGTCATCAATCATCCAGATGAGCTAATGTGCGGCCAATAGCGAGGAAAACGGGAACCTATGATCGACAGCCTCTTTCGGCATTTTAGGACACTCGTTGCCTCGTGCCCTTGGTCCTGCCGCCAAGTGGAGTTATGCAAGACTGCAGTGGGACTGCATATAAACTCTCTTCGACATCATATTTCCTGCCCTCCCCCAACATGACTCTCGCCTACCCCGCACCATACCCGCGCCACTCACCGCTAGATCTTGGTTATGCACTTCAGCCGTCTGTCGATGACGGACAATTCGCGCTTGCTAGAGTCAATGGGGTGATCAGGCTCGTCCAAGGTGTGTGCATTCACCCCCGTGCGTGCCATAATGGCTGACCTTTCATGTCCAGTTTCATTGGCCACGCCCGCCTCCGCTCTCACCACTGTCGATGTCAAAATATTCAGGTACTTAGCGGAGTCTCTCCACTTCAGCTGGTTTCCAACGTTATTCCATTCACCAGACACGAATTTATTCACATCTTCCGATATCTGGAGTGCAAGACGCTCCATCCCGCGGATGTGCATATTATTGAGCTCATTGATGATCGACACAAAACATATGAAGAGGAGAGCGACACGGTGTTCCTTGCGAAGGACGTCATGGAGCGGATAAGCAAACTGACGAGTCGTGCACCAATGGCACATCGACAACAATTTTCGCGAACGAGACGGAGATGAGGCGAGGGTTTCGGACAAGACAGGCGTGGTTATAATCTCTGCATGCATTTGTATTTTTAATCATCACATATATTTTCAATCTATCGACTCACCAAACCCAGCGCGAGAAGCTGTTGTACGTCAGAGGGAGTTAGACTCAGCTAGTAGTCTAACTCGGCCGATGTTGCCTTGCTATCTACGATGACTGCAGTATTGGAAAAATGCGACTCGGAGCCTGCGCTTGCAGCATGTTCGCGGAGTTTGACCCACTTCCTTCGGCATTGTGGCGTCGAGACCCACGGGTCAGTCTTCTTGACCCACAGCCTGGCTTTCACCAAATATATATTCCAATAGAATCGCTCCAATCCCCGAGGCGGAGCGGGTGGATATGCGCAGCTACCAGCTGTTCCTGCTGTGGTTTTCGGCGAACATGAATATACCGACGTGACAGCACTGGCGCCTGCACGAGACAGTATTCCTGACTGCAGATTTAGCCTCGCTGTCGGAGCTGGCGGTCCAGGCGTCTTCAAACTCTCGCTCTTGAACACTGCGATTAATTTGTTGATCACCGATGTCCTGTAAGCCTGACGGTAATCCATTGCCCTGACCGCTGAGGTTTCTTGTAACAGCTTCTGTATTATTCCAGCCTATTTGCATGTCTCATTACTGGTAATGGTTCGATACTAATTCCGCCCCATAGCGCCCCGTTTGGCCCGAAATTGGGCACCCGAGCCATGGTTCAAGCGTAAGCTCTGGAACCTATTATTTATTCTCAACTGATTATATTCCTTTAGACGGTTCTCGTGGGGGTAACGCCGCAATATACCTTCCCATATTTTCTTTTCTGCTCATACTCCACCAGAGTCTATGGCATTGCCATCCCAAGTTTTCTGAATGTCCTATCCATGGTCTTATATCTCTTCTTCGGGTTCATAATCGGAGGGCAACTGCTCGCCACCGTGTCCAGCCATCTTACCCCCACCATGGGCATCGTTATCATCGCGCTCGTTTCGCTGCTGGTGAGCTCTGTCCCGTCATTGATTTTTCTTTCTAACACGCTTGACGGCTAGGTCAGTTTCTGTGGTTATAAAACTCTACATTGGTGCGCGGTCATCCTAGTTCTGCTATATACTGTATAATCCTAATATGCGCGCAGTTTCGAAGCTGTCGCCTGGATCCCAACCGTAATCGGGATTTGCGTAATGCTTGGTATTGGGGGGCACCACCTTGCTTCAGAACCCTTATCGTATCCAGCCCCAACTGCTGCTTCTATCCTATCTTTCACGGCGACAGTGGCTGCTGCGGATCTATCCTGGTGCACGGTCACTGCAGATTACGGGGTCTACCACGACGCCAATGCATCCAGGTATGTATCTCTTGGTATTTCTCAGGTTAACTAGCTTGTAATGATTAATCTTCCCCAGTGCAAGGATCTTTACGTATGCTTATCTAGGGATTTTCCTTCCGAGTGTAAGCGTCTTATCGGGCTTTCTGTTTGTGAAGATCCCACTGGCGCATTTTTTAGGTCATAATGCATCTGATCGGGGCTGCATTTGCAGCGGCAGCGCCGGGCGTCCCCTCCTGGGCCGCGGGTTACAATAATGGAAACGATCTCGGCGGCTTGGTGTCTGCGGTACTGGAGCCCAGTGGACGCTTTGGTAAATGTCTGGTCGTTCTTATGGCTCTGGCAGTCTCGGCGTCGAGTGCTCCGACTATGTACTCGTTCGGTACAGTGCTCCGAATGTGTTTAGACGGGCGGCTGAAGTCCTCTTGGGATAGGATTCAGCCTGATGAATATCAGCGGTGGGTTTGCCAAGGTGCCCCGTTATGTATACGCCATTATAGCGACGGGAATGTGAGTGTTCTGACTTGAGACCGACATCGATTAATGATTAATTATTGTTCCTTGCAAGTTGTATCCCTCTAGCTTTAGTTGGGCAAACCCGGATCTACGGTTTTTTTGTGGCTTTTCTAGGCAAGAACTATAATCGTCGACTCGATTCAATCTTGCTAACGTTTATTCAAGATATCATTGGCTACTGGTCTGCCGCATTTGCTGGCATTATTTTCTGCGAGCACGTCATCTTCCGACGCTGCGACTTTGCACGATATAAGCTGGAACACTGGGAGGATCCACATAAACTTCCACCAGGCCTGGCAGCCGTCGTATCGTTTTTCGGCTCCTTCGCCTTCATCATACCTTGCATGGATCAAACATGGTATCTCGGCTCTATCGCCAAAGTTGGGACCGGGGATATCGGGCTTGTGGTTGGATTTTTCAGTGCAGGCATCTTGTACTACGGCCTTCGGTCATTGGAGACTCGTTTATTTCCCAACCATAATAGTTAAATTTGGACTGGACAAGGTTGTATACGACTAGTTTACAACGAACTATTGATTCTCTTCTCTACTTCTTCCTTGTCCTGCGCCCAGGATGGTCGGGGGATGCGGAAACCGTCCTTGACTTTGATGTATGTGATGTCGCCCATGCGTGCAATCGGTTTCAATTTCGCTGGATCGACGACGCCTTTCTCATTCAAGACGGCATTGCGGACATGGATATACTTGACGGTCCCAATAATAAGGTTGGCCGCTACCGCACCGGCGGCGTTCTTGATTTCCACGTTCTGTAAGAGCTGAGCAAGCATGAGTGTTGAACATGGATCGATCTGGAGTCTCATGCTTACCTCGCACTCGAGGGCAAAGGCCGATTCCTTCACCCGAGGAGGCTTCACGGATACCTACGCTCAGAGATGAGTGAGGTTATATTACCGGCTCCATCGGAAACGAACGCTAGGCTCTTGGGTCAACCCACTCAAAGCCCATTCACTAACGCCAGGTGGGGCGTCAATGGAGCAGCTGTTCGCTTGTGCGATCCAGGGCTCGCTGATGATGTTGACAGTGAAGCCTTTGGTTGCAATAATATTGTTGGCCGTATCCTTCTGTCTTGGCGAGCTCGTACAGGACACGGATATAACACACGGGTTCGCCGAGACCTGAAACTCGTCATTCAGTCCAAGGCCGGGCCAAGTAAATTCAGGGGGACCTGATTAAACCAGCTGAAAGAACTCGGTGCGGTTCCCGGTAAGTATGAAATGTGCAGGCGTACCTAAATGGCGCAAGGTTCTCCACCCCGTCCTCAGCGACTGTGGAGACGAAAGCCACAGGCCGCGGGACTATGCCGCTGATGCAAAGAGCGTAGATGCCCCTGTTCAAATTAGTTGGAGTGCTGAAGGAAGAAGAAGAGAAAAAGAGCTACTTACTTCGGGTCCTCTGTAGCATTGATAGTCTTCCAGCCCGCCTTTTCTTCCTCTGCCCATTTTTGCCCCTGTGCGGTTGCAGTAATGGGCTCTCCGAAAGTCCACGAGGGATGCGGGGGCTGAGTGTACCTAAATTCAGACGTATCAAATGAGGGTAGGTCAGACTCGCTCGAAGGTGACATGGTTAACTGAGAACCGCGCTCAGGCTGAGCTTTGATAAGCGAGGAGTTACGATTCCCCAACCCGGCAACTCGCGCCCCCTCGCAAAACATCTGGAAATAATCCGAAAATTTTTACTACCGTCGTTTATTGCATTCCGTGTTGCTCCAGTGGTTTCCGGCGACAAACAAAGCAGTTTGGGTTTCGATTACTGATCGCGACTCGATTTGGTAACTCTGACAGCCGGCATCTTCCCAAAACGGAATACGCCTGACCACTTTGCTGCATGCTCGCTCGCGGGTTTCGGCATCTCCCTTGGTCTTCCGTGTCCACGTTGAGACCATACTCTCTCCTGCGCGCTACCATCATCTCCAGACGATTCACCATGGGCGCGGGCACACAGACAGTTAACACCTCACAGAGACTAGAGAATCTCCGCCAATTGTTGGCGCAAGAGCAGGTTCAGGCGTTCGTGGTTCCGAGCGAAGACCAGCGTGCGTGGACTTCCCCGCCAAATGTGTTCCATCTAACTGGCCCGCAAAGACTCGAGTGAATATCTTGCCGAATGCGATGAACGCAGGGCTTTCATCTCTGGTTTCAATGGATCTGCAGGTGTGCTACCGCATGCGTTTTCACTTTCTGATCCTAAATCCTGTTTCAGGCTGCGCAGTCATTACCAAGGAAACTGCTTTGCTCTTCACAGATGGACGTTATTTTCTGCAGGCCGAGCGACAGCTCGACAAGTAAGCTATTCTCTTTTGACATATCTCGGCTCATACCACTCGCGAAGAAATTGGACTCTGATGAAGCAGGGGCTTCCAGGTTAATAACTGGTCCCTCGTGAACGAAATTGCTGAACGGATACGATAGATGTCCCCACCTGGCAGGAGTTTCTTTCCAAGGTTAGATCCGTTTACGGTCGAAACCCTGCAACCAACTGAAATTCGCCCAGAAAATCGATCCATCCTCCCGGATAGGAATCGATTCCACTCTCATCTCCGCCGGTTCGTTGACCGCTCTTCCAAACGATCGCAACTGCTGAGCGCATGTGTGCAGTTGATGCTGAGGCTTTGACCAAGGCACTGAAGCCACGGGGATCAGAGCTTGTTTCTTTGAGCAAGAATCCAGTAGATTCCGTTTGGGCTGAGGAACGCCCTCCTCGGCCAATGAGTAAAGTATTTTCTCTGGATCTCAAATACTCAGGTAAGGATTGCCTCCAAGACCGCGCCTGCGTCTCATTTTGCTAGGTGAATCGCATTTGGATAAAATTAAGAGACTTCGTGAAGAAATGTCGAAGAAGGAGGCTAAAGCGATGGTCGTTACCATGCTGGATGAGGTCGCCTGGCTTTTCAATTTGCGCGGCGCGGACATCGCTTACAATCCAGTGTTCTTCGCCTATGCGACCATCACTCCCGATCAAGTCACTCTTTTCATTAATCCCAACCAACTAGACGACGAGGCTCGTCGCACCTTGGGAGACGAAGTTGTGATCCAGGATTACAGTACATTTTTTGATAATCTCAAGGGCCTCGCGAAAGCACTCAACTTGGATGGGAATCATGTAATTCCGTTTTCCTCTTTTTTAATTTATTTATGCCAATCTCACGCTTTCTCCAGAAAGTATTGCTTGGCGACAAGTCTAGTCTTGCTGTGGCCGAGGCAGTCGGCGAGGTAAGCACCTTTCTTTTGGCGGCGTCGCGAGAAGATTGTGACACGAATAATAGGGCAATTATGTGCTTATTCCTTCGCCGGTCGCTGAATTGAAAGCCATCAAGAATGAAACCGAACTGGAGGGTTTCCGTCAAAGCCATATCCGTGACGGTGCTGCGTTGGCTCGCTACTTCTCCTGGCTTGAAGAACAGATTGTCTCCGGCGCTGAGCTTAACGAGAGTCAGGCTGCTGACAAGCTCGAAGAATTTAGATCGTAAGCCTCTTCGAATTCTTTCAAAGTTTTCCCATCGTTCATTTGCAGGGAGCTCGACCTGTTCCGCGGGCTATCTTTCCCCACAATATCGTCTACTGGGCCCAACGGCGGTATGTATCACTCCTCAACCATGCTGTTAAAGGTGCCGAGTATTTGAATAGCAATTATCCACTATTCCCCCGATGCCAACGACTGCGCTGTGATCAAGCAGGATCAAGTTCGTTTCTGTCTCTATTTCCAGACACCGATTTCACGATCTCTATCTTTAGATCTACCTTTGCGACTCTGGAGGTAAATCGTTCAGGTCGGAAAAGGCGCTGCACACTTAACTTTGGAATAGCCCAATTTTTCGACGGCACCACTGATGTTACGAGGACCTGGGTATGTCTGTCCACTTGGAGCCTATGGAAATTTAATGCTCTCTTCATAGCACTTTGGCACACCGAAGGCAGAGGAAAAGAGAGCCTTCACTCGCGTCTTACAAGGTCACATTGCTATTGACACTGCGGTCTTTCCCACCGGAACCACCGGCGAGTCTCCAATCTCCTCCAGTGCATCTTGGTTGCTGATTCTTCTTTTTTGTATCAGGATATATTCTGTAAGAGTCACCTTGAACACTGTTACTCTTTGTTTAAATTGGCAACATCAGCGATGCGTTCGCCCGGAGAGCTCTGTGGTTAGATGGACTTGGTTCGTAATTTCTCTCACAACACGTATAGATCTCATAGATGTTCTCAGATTACCGGTCAGTTTCTCCTCGAGCGTTGGCTTAAATAATCTCATGAAGCACCAAGCCATGGAACGGGACATGGGGTAGGGCACTACCTGAACGTGCATGAAGGTGAGAGCGACTTTGACTTTCCTCTCAGTGCGTTAAGCCCTTTGAATTAGGTCCTCAAGGAATGGGTGTTCGCATAACGTATAACTCAACCGCCTTGAGGCCGGGGATGACCGTATCCAACGAGCCAGGATACTACGCGGACGGTAGCTTCGGTATCCGGATCGAGAACATAGTTCTCGTTCGGAAAATAGACACACCAAATAATTTCGGAGACAAAGGATTCTTAGGCTTTGAACACGTTACAATGTAAGCGTCTCATTTAATTCTGACATTCTCACAAACTCGTTCCGATAGGTGCCCTATTCAAACCAAGCTCATTGACAAAACCGTGTTTACTGCGGAGGAAGTGCGCTGGTTGAACGACTACCATGCCGAGATCTTCAGCAAGGTGTCCGGTTTATTGCAAAACGATCCAAGAGCATTGGAGTGGCTGAAGAGAGAATGCTCTGCTATTTAGCGTGACCTAGGAATAAAGCTTACGTTTACAATACTTACGTTTTCGGATATGATCGATCAGTGGGCGAGAGCCGGCAAAACGTGTCGCAGTCTGTGTCCTTGCTTTATCCTCGACTCCTATTGCCTCTCCAATGACTACAAACCTCAACCCCGCGTACTGTTATGATTCCGTCGGCAAAGGCTGTAAACTTGGCCAGAGTTGTCGGTTGCGACACGACATCCAAAAGTGCTCTTGCGGGCTTGTCTTACCGGCAGCTAACATCGACTCTCACTTGGCGGGCCAACGGCACCGGCTACTTGCAAATATGAAGCAAACCGAGATAGCCCAGAAGCCTGAGACTACCCCTCGACAGAATCAGCGTCGCGGTCCTACAACTGTGAGTGAAATATGTATTATTTCGCCCGCTCTTTCTGATCCCAAGCCATTTGCAAGACGGTAGTATCTGTTCCAAATATCACTGCCGACCCGTTTGTGGAATCTACCGTTTGCGACCGATGTGGCAGAGAGCTACTTGGCACCGTGGCGGATCGATTATCGCACGTCAAGTGGCACATCAAGATGCGCAAAAAACTTTTCTCTGATGCCGAGGCTATGGCTGCGGAGGCCGAAGAAGACAAAAACGCAGTCACAGTCTCTCACAAGGAGGGCCTTGATTTTGGTGTCGTTGGGCCGGATGAAACTATCTATATCGACATCACGATTCTTAAAACTGCATCTCAATCTCGAATCGTGTTGGAAACCATTTCCATACGTTGCGAGGAGTCCAAGTGAGCATTGCTGAAATCGCTCAGTTATTTTTCTCATCTATCCACTCAAGATTTTCCGCGACCTTGGCAGGCAAATCTAGATGGGTGAAACCTCATGAAGCTCGAACGCTTTCGGTCGAATTTCACCCATCGTTTGATGGGGAATACAAAGATGCACTGGAGCTAATCTTTTTGGACACCTCGACGAGAAACCGGTTTCTGATTATCCGGAAACTTTGTGCCGTCGTTGGCTCGAAAGATGACCATCAACAGCTCAAACCCAAATCTGCTTATAATCGTCGGAAGCCAGCGCCGTTCCAATTCGATGGTCCCATTGTCCGTAGCTTGCGCCCTCCGACATGGGGGCCTATCAAATGGACATCGCGGCTCCTCGAATATAAGCCGCCGGCAAATTTAATTCAGGCTGCGTTTGGACCCTCCTCGGGCTCGAATACAAAGTCAATTTTATATGCAGTGAAACAATTTCTGCCCGCGGCTTTTGCATTAAAGACCTACGCCCACCACTTTCAAGTCATGCTGTATCTTGAAGACGAACAGATGAGGCTCGTCTTTTTAAATAGGAGACCTGGCCCGTATTTACCATTTCCGCAGACAAGATCTTGAAATGTACGCAATGACGGATGTTGAGCTCAAGCCTAACTATCCCCGATACGAGTGAGTCGTCTATTATCGCTGATAGGTCGCCTCTGAATCATCGACCACAGCCTCCAAGTAAAAGGACTAGAGGAGGGTCGTCCTTGTGTGATTGTTGGTGACTTCATCCTAGTCAAGTTGAATTTGTTCACGCTCGACTTCAGAACGAATCTGATGAATATTTTTGTAGAAATACCGGTGTAGCCGACGGCCCTTGGTTCGAAGGTCGTGTCCACAAAGTCCATCAAACTCACGTCAGTCTTCGTTTCGACGAGAAGTTCAGCACCTACAAGGGGACCAAGTTCGACGTCAAATTCACGTTGAATCGCTTGCCGCATCGAAGAATGCACCAAGCGTTGACGAATTCTTTCAAAGAATCACGCTTTTTATTTCCCAGAGCTGAGCACATTTCGCGAAACCAACGAGTTTCAGCTTCGCAGCGTGATAGTGTTACGCCGGTGAACCGACGTATTGCAGAGGACCCCGAGCAGTTTGAAACGGTAGCAGCGATATTACATCAACCCCCCGGTAGTCCTCCTTTCGTCGTATTTGGGCCGTGTGTTGTTCAATCATCTTTCAGCCATATTTATATTAAATTCAATTTTCAGTCCGGGGACAGGCAAAACTGTGACGATTGTCGAAGCCATCCACCAACTACTTCTTCGAAATCCCGAGGCCCGCATTCTCGCCTGTGCCCCAAGCAACTCGGCGGCGGATCTCATTGCTCGGAATCTCTTATCTCTGGGGACAACGCAGCTCTTTAGGCTAAATGCTCTTTCGCGTAAATACGAAGATCTCCCCAAAGACCTTGTGAAGTTTTCCGCGGTCAACGACAACTTGACTTTCGTTCTCCCAGTGGTAGAGGATTTGCGAAGATACCGTGTCGTAGTGTCGACCTGCCTTTCGGGTGGGGTTCCAGCGAGCCTCGGACTGAAACGGGGTCACTTCAGTCACATTTTTTGCGATGAAGCCGGCCAAGCCACTGAACCTGAAGTGATGCTGCCTATCAAGAGTATTGCTGATAAATTCACGAATATTGTGTTGGCGGGAGACAACAAGCAACTTGGGCCCATCGTTCATTCATGGATAGCGCGGTCCCTGGGTCTTCAAGTCAGTTACTTGGCGCGCGTCATGCAGCGGGACATATATAGCCTCGATCCACAGACAGAGATGGGCGGAAGTGGAATAACGTGCGTAACCAACCGTTATGCGTTTTCACCTACCCTGACCTTTCCACCCAGGATCGTTAAATTGGTCAACAATTTCAGGTCGCATCCCGCCATACTGGATTTCTCCAACCAACAGTTTTACGATGGCGAGGTGCGTTCTTCCAATATTGCCATCCACGCTCTTCTTACTGGCTCCAGCTCATCCCCTGCGGCAATCCGGCACTGACTCGGAGTCTTGAGAACTCGGATGAACTCCCGACCAAAAAGTTCCCCCTCATATTCCATGGAATTATTGGCAAGGACGATAGAGAAGGATCATCTCCTTCTTTCTTTAACATTGGTGAAGCTACTCTGGTTAAAAAATACGCGGCTTCCTTGGTCGGTAATAGGAAGCTTCGTATTCGTGAGTTACTTCCCACAAAGAATGCCGTTTTTTTTTTTTGAACGCATAACCCGAACATAGGTCCCGAGGAAATAGGTGTAATAACTCCATACCACGCTCAGCGATACAAGATCATGGAGCTTCTTCGTCGAGATCCCAAACTGAGAGATATAACCGTGGGAAGCGTCGAGGAATTTCAAGGACAGGTACAGGATTCCCTAGCGATAGTCTTATTCTAACCACAATCCAAGGAACGCCGGGTGATCATCATGTCAACTGTGCGCAGCAACACGAATTATGTCGAGTCGGATATTCGGCGAACCCTCGGTTTTGTTGCGAACCCCCAGAGGTTCAACGGTGAGAATAGACTTGGGCTTTTTGGAGACTTTTCATGACTCCTTTTCAAAGTGGCTATTACCAGGGCTCAGGCACTCCTCATCGTCATCGGAAATCCCGATATTCTGGCGCTTGACCCATTGTGGCGCGCGTTCATGAACTATGTTTATACCCGCGGAGGTTGGAGAGGCAAAGGCATCGCTTGGGATCCAGAAGATCCAATCATTTCTGGATCGAGTGGATATGACGCAGAGATGAAAAGGAGGGCGGAGGGAGAGGCAGAGGAAACGATGGCGCGACTCAAGGCGCTAATCATTCAAAAGAACGAAGGGTCAGAGTTTGACTTCGATATTTCGGATAGTGATCTTGATATGGGGCCAGACGGAGCGGTTCGGTGGGATGCTGATTGAGTAATGCTGGTCTCCTTCAGTTTGAAACGATTTACCACATTTTGGGCTATATATGTACTCTATGGCGGCCGCGCCGCTGAAATTCAACCCCACATCTTCTTTTGTTTCAGATTTATTTTCTCCCACCCCGCAGCGGCCTAGTCTCTCTAAGACAGACACTATAACCGAATCTAGCTCGCACCTCGCTGGTTATAGCAGCGGCCCTTGTTTATCCTCGATCTCCTCGTATTGCCTACCCTTCGTTCAATTAATTTACAACCATTCGGATGTTGATATACTTACGAATCAGTGTATATACCCCAACATTATTGCGGTACATTCCACCTATACCTACCCAAAAGCTACAATTACAAATCGTCTAATAAATTAAACATGGGTTCTCCCTAACGAAACTATCTCCAGTCCGAAAACTCCGACGAAGCGGAAGTGTCCCAACGCGGGAAACCATCCTTTGCCTTTCGTCCTGGGCGCGACACCGGTTCGAAGGTAGCGGATATATGTATTGAGTTGGTTGGAGTCGCATCCCCATTGCCCTCCTGAGAAACTTCAATTTCCGCTGCTGCGCGAGTTGTTCTCGCTCCTCCAAAGCCTCCACAGCGGACTCGGCGGAACTGATCATCCTGCGAAGTGCCTCTGAAATAGTACGATAAGCGATGTGTACGTCGGTATGTCGATATGATCAGATACATACGTTCAATGCTCAATGTGAACAGCGTCTACTCTGGATAAGTGAAAGTGCCCGATTCGGGCGCGTGAGACGGAAGTGAAACCGGATTTCTGTATCGGCGGTGCTTTGCTGCCAATACAGAAATACGGGGTGTGGGGGGAGAGCCCTTGGGCTCCACCGCTCGGCCGTATGGGCGCAAGAGCGCGCGACGCGTGGAAAACATCTGGTCTGCGGAAAGGACCGAGACGCGACCGCAGCGGCGGCGGCTCCGAGCGGGAGAGGGCTCTGAGCGCGCGGACCAGCTCCAAAAGAGGGAGCTGGGGTGGTGCGATACGGTGGAAACCACACTAACCGCACACTAGAAAAGGAAAAGGGAAAGCGGAAGCTTGAAGATTTGCTGGCGAGACGCGCGGGAGAGTGACGAAGTCACGATCGTCACGCTCAGCCAAATCTTATCACTACTTGACTTATCCTACGATAATCTCAAGCCGCCGTGCCTCGCGTCGAGATTATCTCGGAGCATCTGGTTTACACTGAAGTAGCACAGACGGCCGCACTCACATGTCTCGCACCCTCGTCCTGGAGGATCTCCCTCTTGATCCGTTCACCGAGCTTCTTCGCACCCGTGATCTCGTTTAACAGCTGCTGCAACCCCAGCGGCAGCTCCTCGCCCGAGTCGACATTTACTTTGTTCCCCGCACCAACAAAGTACGAGAGATGCTCGTGGAAAGTCTTGGCGTCGGCGAGAATCTTATGCGGGAGCGCCTCGAGCTAGTCTCTCATAGACAGACACTACAACAATATGGTGCTCGTACCTCGCATGTTGTAGTCTGTTGATAAGGTTGATGCCGTGATCGGTGGCCGCGTTATTATATAATCTCGAAATTATCGGTCGGCAAAGTACGTTCTGCAACGTGTATTTGCCCAAATTCGACTCGATTTAACGTGTGGCCACCCTATATCATCCATTTATCCAGCAAACCTCCGGCGCCAAAGCTCAAGAACAGGGAAATAGAGGTTTGATGGGCGGAGACCGGACCGACATCCGAAACACCGAGAGTTCCTGTTGCGATGAGAACAGTGAAGGAAAATATTTTCTGAGCAGACAGCTCACCTCTATTCTTACTCCTAAGAGACTTTGTCACTTACAGTTTGTAAATTGACGCTGTGGAAGTGCTGAGAGGCCGTGGGAACACAATTGAAACTCCGATGATTTGTAATAACGCGGCCACCTATACACGGTGGCGCGGTTAACAACAGACTAGCCTCGAGCTGCGTCTGCCACGTGCGCGTGTGTACTTCCTTCAGTACATCTTCCGCGGATTGGTGTGTGGAGAGCGGTGCCCGCTGAGGGGAGGAGGCTGAATGTCCGATTTTTTCCGCGCAGCGTCTCTGCAATTGCGTGCGCGCGTTCGGGGCACCTTTTAACCGCGCGGTTGAATATCTCTGCGTGCATAACGACGTGGTACTTTGACGAAAAAGCTTCAGAAATAACTGTGGAAGATGTGAGCAATTCTGTTCGTGCCAAGTTGAACAACGCATCACCCGAAATGTCGGCTGCCCCTGCGGAGTTTGAACATATGTCTCACGGTTCATAAATTATTTGGCAACGCAACCACCAACAAACAAGCGCTCCGGCAGCGTTTTAGTGGTTACGGCGCCGTCAGGATTCTGAGGCTCAGCAGGTGCTGGTTTCTCGGTCATCTCAGTTTGCCGCCTAAAGCACGGAATGACGAGGAGTCTGGAGATGGTGTGATTTTATAGCATATGCAGGAGTCCTAACATCAGGTACTTGTACATACATTAATCAAACGGCAAGATACCGTTGAGAGACCCTCGGCGAACTATTTATCGTCATTCTCGACTTTGCAAGGACGGATTAACATGGGAAGTTGGGAGCCGGATCCAGGATCGCTCGCAATGTACGGCCTCCCAACAATATTATTTCGTCGTCCAACATCCTCGGGGGAAATGGCGAGCTCGAACTCAAAGTCGCGAATGAGAGTGAACAACATGGCTTTCATTCTATCAAGGTGTGAGCGAAAAATCGACCGTGGGCAATATCAGTATTACTGGATGAGAGCGACGCGATATCCGATACATGCGTGCGGTCCGGCTAAAAATGACATTGTGTTGCTCCAGACCGCAGGAACGGCTTTGACTGTGTCTGGAACTAAGTTGTCGCGCCAACGTTCAGGCCTGTAAAAAAGGGTTGGTTGTGTTCATGAGAGATCTCCTAAGCCTACTTGAACTCTTCTGCATCGAGGCCCCACAGATCCTTTGACCTATTGACCGCGCGGATTGGAATATAGACCTTATCACCCTTGTCGACTCTGGTCTGCAAGTATGAAGGACAAACCCAGAAATATGATGCGAAGAGACATACCGGACGGTACTCTTGCTTGTGCCATTGACATCGACGTACTGTGTATGAAGCGGGATGTAATCGGTCTTGGTTGCGATGCGCTCGGTGAAACCAACAGGGGCGTGTAGGCGCAGAGACTCTCGCAGAACCGCATCGAGGTATGGAAAAGACATGAGCATATCCATGGTTGGCTTTTCGGTTTTAACTGATCGAAGCTCTGTCCGCAGCTTGGTCTGCACCGCCGGGTTGGTGGCCAGCGCGAAGAGGGTCCAAGTGACTGTCGCGCTGCCGTACGATATTAGCTGCCGGGAAAATGAAAAACGAAAACCAAGCGCACGCTGAGGTCTGAAGGCGATGAGATTAAATTAGAAAGAACTACGGCTCACGCACCTCGTGGCCAGCAAGAAGAACCGAAGGAATTTCTGAGACAAGTTTGGGTTAACAGCGTTTCGTGAGAGAAATTCTGACGCACGCGAGAGTATTTCTTCGTCTGTCATTCGTTCTTCGGCTGGTAAATCTATTGCTAAGTTCGGTTTGATGAGCAAGCTCAATAGATCCGATCCTTCCAGCTCATGTTTCACGGCGGGTCCATTTCTGTGAGCAAGCATGACCGATTTCTTCTGCGTGATCATATCATTCCCAATCCGACGAATGGTGGCCACTGCCGCTCCAGTGGTTCGTGAATGTGCTGTAGGCTGGAAATAGAACTGTCAAGAATCTATTGAGCAATAAATGTCGAGATAAATCTCACGATGAGTCGTGTCAAGGGAAAGAACAGTTGCACGATGAAAGCCACGGTGAAGAAGTCAAATGTAAAAAGGTCTCGGACAGCTTGGAGAAGCTCGTTGGGCTCCGAATTTGGTGCGGTAGCATGGAGTGAGTCAAAATCGTAGTCGAAGCCTCAATTCAATGAGTCAACATGAATCGTGCATCCGGCGCAAACCGAATACCTGCGAGACCGATTGTATCAAGGGCCAGTCTATTCATCCATGCGAATGCATCGATTTCCATTTTACCGTCGGTTCGTCTAGATTGTGAGATTTTGGCCATCCATAGGTCTCGTAACTGAATGATTTTGAAATCGAAATCCAACGATGAGAATGGGATGCAAATCTCTTACCTCGAGTGACTTCGTGGAGAAAACATGGGTGAATTCTCGAATTTGGGCATAAGAGAACGCAGAGCCCTTAATATGAGAGTGAGCCAGGGTATTCTTTACGGGTGGGCTCGATATCACCATAATTTTGCGCTGTTTGGTATGACCATAAGTTGTAAAATGAGTGTTTTCAAGAATGATGACATCTCACGAGTTGACGGTGTCGCATCCCTGCGGTAAGTGTAAGCGTTTTGCATCGAGGCTTGATTGTTCGATATTACCTTCAACAAAAAGGAGACCTTGAGTGAGTGGACAGCATGAGTAGGTGCCATAATAGACCGAGTGAAGGTCGCTCGCCTTTGCTCATGTGTACACTAAATGCAGGACTGAACCGCGTCAATATGTTGGACTTGACATAGTGGTCAGAGGATAGAATGTGCGTTAAGGCTCCAAGATCCGTAGTACACAGTTTATTGGCCTAATAATTATCAGCTTCATTCTAGACCTTTTCCCTTGAAATAGATGCTTGCATTGAATATCGAGGAGTATCTGAACGTAGGACCCCATTGGTTGGTCCAGCGCTCAAAGAGGCGATAGGCGTCCGCTTCTGGAACAAGGGAAACACTCCCGTAGAAGAAACCCAAGGATGGTGGACCAGGGAGTGAACGGAGCGAGGAGCTATAGATGCGGTGAATGCGTTTCAACACTCTGTACGAAATGTAGGCACTGATGGAGAGAAGTAGGAAATATAAAGAAAGGAGGAATGATGGCATGTTCCAACACGATGTGACCGAACCGAAACGGCTTTATATACCGGCGCAAGCCCTGAGTGTTGAAATTTAAATTGAACTGGGCTGAGCAGGCATTGAGTAAACGAACCGGTGCGTCAGTGGTTTAGACGTACATAAATCAGACATTCCGTACATGGTTAGATTGAAATTTGTGTTCCGGGGACCCGGTTGCAAGCTTGCCAGCGCACCGGATTTATTGTTCAATCTTGGTCAAGGATCAGAACAGATCTCGGGAAAGGAATCATTTCAAATGCAGTGGATTTGGCGGCCTTTACTAGCATTCGCGACGAATTCCCAAGATTTCGGGATGCCGTTTTATTATCAAGATCCACATTGTGAAACACTCCCATCCCAGACGCCGTCAGTTTCTGACCGGAGAAACACGATGTTCAGATGCAAAGATGATCAATTGTGAAGGTGTTCGTTTCACTTCCCGGTTCAGCAGTCCATAACTTGATCATGAGGAAGACGGTTGAACCCGCAAAGCAGCCCCCGGCCTCTAGAATGACTACTATAGTCAACCATGCACAACTTCTTAAATATGCAAAAAGGGTTGAAGGAAAAGTCATCGTGATTACTGGTGAGCTAACCATCTGTAGCTTGGTTTGTGGCATGCTAATTACAAAGTTAGGCGGTGCCAATGGCATAGGTCGGGAAACAGCTACTCTGTTTGCACAATACGGGCAGGCATTATCTCACGCTGAACTTTGCTTTGCGACCTCATTCCGTTTTTCAAACACAGTGCTAAGATTGTGATCGGCGACATCAGCAGCGACGCAGCCAGCAAAGCAGTTCAAGAGATTCGTGATCTGGGAGGGTATGTTTAATTACAACCAGAATGCTGGTTTAATTCTTACACTCTTCTTACACTCTTCTTACACTCTTCGTAGCAGTGCCGTATATGTTCGGTGTAATGTTCTCGACTGGGACAATCAGGTGGCTCTTTTTGATCAGGCAGTTGCACATTTTGGTTCGGTGGATATTGTGGTGAGGTCATTTTACTATTCAGACTGCATATTCGAGCTATGGTTAGGTTCCAGTTGCCGGTATGACGGAATATGGTAGCGCTTGCTCTGGTATCTTGGACTACAAAGACGGGAAACCCCTCCCACCTGACAAGAAAACACTGGAGGTCAATCTCCTCGGGGCGCTTCACAGTACACATTATTATCCGCAATTAACTGAGCTCATCCCTCTCTAGCTGTCCACCTCGGACTAAACTATTTGAGGTGCACTCGTACTAGTCCCGACCAATGGAAAGCTCTTATCCTCATGGGTTCGATGGGTGAGCGTATCTCGGAAGTAAATATTAATATTATATTGACCAAAACGCAGCATCTTGGGAGGCGATACCACTCGCGCCTATGTATACTTCTTCAAAGTATGCCCTTCGCGGATTAATGCGCTCCCTTTACCCTCTCGTGAAACGAGATAACATCCGAATCGCATGCATTGACCCCGTGTGGACAGGTTTGACTTATCTTAATCGTTTGCCAGTCACCTGCTCAAATTAATTTAGATACTCAACTCCTACCCACTGCAGCCAGACTCGTTCTCATCGGTTCTGAGCTTCTTCCTGTGCATCTGATCGCGCAAACTGTTCTCTACGCAGCTGCGGACCCTGACGACACAACCAGTGGATGTTCTTGGCTGCTGCCCGATAATGGACCAGTCCTGCGACTCGAAAGAGAGAACATCTACGAAGGAACGTACAAAATGATTAATGCCCGCATTGCGCACTTCAAAATGTACTGTGTTTCAGATTCTTCCGAGGAAGGTCGTTGATTGCCTCTTTTAGTTTGGAACGGGATATCAAACTCGCCACAAGGCAACTTTGGCGTATTTTCAGGAACGGGTTCATTTTCATGGGAGCAGCGGGAATTGTCTTTTGGTATCTGATGTTCGACAGACTGGTCTAGTTCTGAACCAGTGGTAGATTTCTTAGTCGCTTGTGTGCTACTCGTCAGTGCACCCACCTTTATAAATTAACTCCAGGCTCGCGGTACAAAGGAGGTACAAGTTTCATTGTTGAAGTGTCTGTCTATGAGAGACTAAGCCCACCGTAAAGTTCTGTACCGCACAACAATGATGTTGGCAACATTCGGTATCCTTGAAAGACCAAGACTAACTAAGTCCATTTCGGACGTGCCCGGTTGTAGTCTACAGTACATCGGCCAAAAGAATGTTCTTTCAGTCGAGACAAAATGTCTGGGAGTTTTGCGCTGGCGAACCTGCCGAACGTCCAAGCACGAGCTAAACCTGGATTAAGTGGGTCAAGGGGGAAGGGAGGAAACTGTGTGTATGTGGGTTGTTACAGTACTGCTCAGAGAATTTGGGCCAATTTGAGCGGGAGCGGGGACGAGAACGGGAAGAAGACGACGAACACCGGGAGCGAACGCGAAAGGACGAGGGACGAAGTGGGAACGAATTCGAGACATACATATTGATGAAGTGTTAGGGACACAGCATATAGGAGCGGACTAGTCTTGAAAGCGGAAGCGGCGACCGGCGACGCATCGGGACTCGGAACTAAGTGCTAGGGGTGAGCGATGTGGAAAGCGGTGAGGGGCTCAGTGGTCTCGGAGTTGCGGTTATTCGTCAGCAAGTTCATCCATCAACATCAGGAGCAAAAAACGAGTGAATTTATTACGTCAACGAGTTGAACAATATCAAGTGTAATCGAGTATATCAAATATCAAAGCGTAGTAAACCTGGGTTCAACATTTGCCTTTATGTCGTCTCTACCCCAATCCGCATCCACCGAAGTGTGAAGCGGAAGATGCTTCATGAAAAGACTGACCAACAACCCGAGACCACTTATTCCGGCGAGAACATTCCACAAGACCTGGAGAGATCCTGCAAATGCGTGACGCACGTCATTTTTCAGTGGCTGCGGAAGATCGCGAATTGAGGGAATGACTTCGAACACAATCTGGGTGCCGCCAGGGAACTGGGCGAGAAAGGCTGGAGGAAGTCGCATCGTCAACTCATTTTGTAAGACCGTTCCGCCGATTGTTACACCCCAAATCTTTTGCCGATCAGTATATGTACCAAGCAGCGAGAGAGAAGCGAACTAACCAATGCAAAATTCCGTAAAAAGGTAAAGAATGCCAGAGCGGGAGCATTTTGCGATACCGGAATCGGCGCGAGAACAGGGAAGTACGCCGTGACATATATGATGCCCATTCCTACCCCGATGAGCGCCTGAAACCCGTAACACATGGAACGGCTGGAGTTCTCATCAAGGGTCGCAAGTAATGCTGCGCCTACAATGATCAATATCCAACCAACCCACATCGGCTGCCGATATCGCGCGGTCTTTTGGACGACCAGACCAGCAATGAGGCAGGATGGGCTAATGGTGTATGATAGCCCGAAGCCGTCTACACCTGCTGCTGTCGGCCCAGCGTCTTTACAGGCCTGGAAATAGACCGACAGCCAATCTGAGCAACTAGGGTTTTAGTACGGATGAACGGAAAACAGAAGAGATTACATACAGGCCAATGTTGATAGAACTATGCCATTGAAAAAATTCTGCGCATACCCGCTGAAGGCAGTCCGACTGCCTAGCAATGAAACCGGAACCTGAAGATATTACATCTACGTCTGAAATCGATTTGATTCTGCTCACGATGGGATATTCGGGAAACCGGGCTTCATAAACGAGAAAGCCGGCCAGGCCCAGAAAGCCGAGAATAAGGGGCACCAAAACTTTGGCCGATGACCATGGAAACTGGATCCCAGCCCAAGTGAGGGCAATGACAACGGAAGTGGTTGACGCAACGATGATCAAGGTTCCACTGAATGGCGGTGAGAACGGCAGACAATTGATAAAATGCTCAACTTACAGCCAGTCTATCCGCTCCAATTTTTCACGTAGAGGTACAATAGGCTTTTTCAACCGAAGAAATATGGTCACGAGGATTGCGGCCAAACCGCAGATAGGTATATTCAGATAGAAAAGCCACCTGAAAAAAGTTCAGATCAAAGAGAGACCTCCATTAGAAGAGCCACCTCCACTGGCCCCGTTCAGCTAAGGAGCCTCCAATAACAGGGCCAGAACCTCCGCCAATCCCCCACGCTCTATAGGACATTCAGTTCCGAATTTGCACCAGGGCTGCAATGTACTCACAGCGCCATTACACCATTGAATAACCCACGTTCTTTGAGAGGAACAAGATCCGCGATGATGATTTGAATAAGAGCGGTTATTCCACCTGCTCCGAGACCCTGTATAGCTGCGCATAAAATTTGATCAGAAAAGCGGAAATGTGTAACAGAATGCGGACTTGCTTCTTCCCCCGATCAAAAAGTTCATCGTCGTCGCGGCTCCGCACAAGGCACTGCCAATGCAAAACAAAGCAATCGCAACAAGGACTACAATTCTTCTACCAAAAATCTGGAACATGTTAGCATAAAATAATAAATGGTGTAACAAACCAACCTGCGCCAGACCACCACAGAATGGAATAAGAGCCGTAGAGCCCAAAGTGTAGGCCGAGCCAACCCAAACGAACTTGTCGCCACTAAGATCCTGTACGATGACCGGGAGGGCAGTACCGACAGCTGTCTGCAAGGAAGGTCAGAGACGCAGAAGTCAAGAGGAAGTAGCGGGCTACGAACAAATTCGACTGCAGTGAGCAACATGCAAATTGCCAGCGACATAATGATACACCAGAACCTCCAATCGCGAGGCATTTCAGTCTCAGCCTTGGGCTCCATCTGGGGAGTAACGGGGCCTGAGAAAGATTTCTCATTGGTGACCAAAAGCGGTGGACTCGTGCTGGCTGGGGTATCCATGGGGGCCAAGTTGAAAGATTTCGGTCATGCATTCATACTCCCGTCTATTTTCGGACAAACCAAAACGAGGCAGTCAGTGATGGACGAAATGATCACCGTCGCTGGCGTGAACCACGGAACAAAGGCATAGCCGTGGGCGGGAGATGAATGATACCAGCTAATTGATGTCGGAAAAAATCAAATGAGCTTTATAAGATGCCGGCATTTCAAGTCATTATAAGCGGCTTATAAATCGAAAATGCCATATAAGCCGGTTATCACGGCAAAGAGTGATAACGGCATATAAGGTTATTTTTATTTTTCCGACATGATGTACTTGTTCTGTCAATACCCTCCGAGTCCGCCGAGCGGCCTTCAACCTCTCACTGATCCTCAAGAATTTCTACACATTTTGTTGTTCCATTAAGTCATTCGCAACACGGAACAAACCGTCCTTGAATTCTTCTCCAAGGGCATGTCGGGGCATCATTTTTGTGTACAATCTCACGATCGTCGATCAGGCTCAATTTGTGTTGGACGATCTTCCACCGCACGGCGTGTTGTGTGTCTTGGAATGGTTGACGGTTTGCACAGGTTATTATTATTATTATTATTTTTGAGCGTTGAATAATCTAGCTCAGTCTGCAAAGCATTCCAAGTTGATCCGCTGGGGTCACTGATATTGAGTCAGTAGAAGCCGGTAGGTTGTCCGTCGGGAAATGTCAATTACGCACGGTTTTCGGAACCAAGTGTGGGACTCCGACCAGGAGTTGAGCTATCCAACCCCATGCTTTATAGAAATAGGTCGTATACCCACTAAAACCCGATCTGACTGAATCCAGTCATCCGGCAATGAATCTTCATCCCAGAGAAGAGCACTCCAAGTATTGAGGACCTTCTGTCTTTTTAAAGCGAGCCACCCAAAGTGTATTTTGTTTGTAAGTAAGCGGTCACGTTTCAATGTCATATCAATCACGGCAACCCAGCGGTTGTGTATTTCAGTGTGGGTGTGTATCTTATTATTGTTATCAAAACGACGCTCATTTCTCAGTCTCCAGATCAAGTGCAGGGAGGTACTAAATAGGATAGCAAAAAGTCTCTGCTTGTTTGGCATTATTTTCCCATTTGTTGTTTTGAACTTGATGAGGTTGCACCCGAGAATCAGGCCCCAGCTCAGACGCGGCCAGTCAGAGTAGCCGTATTTATAAGCCCATAATCTCGCACAAAGACTCCAAACTTGTCGTTGGCCGGGGGCGTCACAATCAAACATTATATGTCCCAGACTTTCATCAACATGGCAGTATGTACATTGGCCAAATATTTCTAAGTTAGGTATTTGATTCCAGAACTCACCAACATGGAAGATGTTATGTATGCACTTCCATAGGAAGTTGCGTGTAAGTTCGCACAGGTTATAATGGCAGCAAGCGCGTAGACTTTCCATGTGGAGCTATTATAAATGGCAGGTCAAGATGCCCGCAGCAACATTACTGGCAACATAGGCCCAGTGTTTCATTCGTCTCTGCTGTCATGCCCCACAGAATGATGCCAATGGATTCCGAGGGCAGTAGTTCGCAATCCATTGATGTCATGAATATCATTCTTGACAATTGTCTTAGTAAAATGGGGCATGGTTAGCCATAGAAGTGAACTGGGCTGTTAAATGAATTATGTCACAATATGGGCATGTATATATGCCTCAAAGCGATGCCTTTGGCCTACTATAAATGTGTGCCATGAGTGGTAGTCCTTTATTTGAAGCCAACTTTTGTTTGACTGGATGCTTGAGATTATGAGACCTCAAACTCAGCTGGGCTGTTAAATAAATCGTAGTGCAACATAGGGCATGCATATACACCTTAAAATGATGCATTTGGCCTACTACAAATTTGTGCCATGAGTCAAGGGTACGCCGGCATTCAAACCGGTGACCTAGGGTCGGTTAGTTAGTCCGGCCGTCAGGCCGGAAAAAAAAATGAGACGCTGATTTTTTTTTTTGAGATCTAGGGCTCAAGCTGGGTTGTTGGGGTGTTCTATCACCTTGATACTTTCTGTGGCATAAAAACAACCAAGCAAATGCTCTAGTAAGTAAATGATGGCGGTAGATTGCACTTGTTTGTTGTTTGATCACCCAACGGTCCAGCCATGGAAAAAGCCAAACTCAATGGGCACGGTCACCTCCGCTTCAATATTGAGAATGATTTGTGATTTGCTTCTGTAAAGTAGCTCCTTTGTGTGGATGTGGACTCTGGCGCAGATTCAGCGTGCTATTTGTGTCCTACCTTATCTTGTCGCCCAAAGACCGCCGATGAATAGTCTGAGAATGCATCATCAGCAAGATGACAAAACTCTGGCAAACCTTTGATCTTTTTGTCTTGTAGCAAAAAAATAAAATGGCAGAAATGATGCCTAGAACCAAATGGGATAGGTCCTAAAAAAGTTTTTTTAGGGGGTCTTGTGGAATTTCAGACATGGCCGGTGGTCTTGCGGACTTGCGTTCTTTTTGGGCTTGTCCGGACTTGTACGGTGCCGTACAAGATCAGACAAGATCAAACAAGAGAACTGTCAAAAACGCGATGATGCAGTACAGCTCAAAATATTCTGAATAGTCTTGGGAGACAAATGAGAGGTTGGGAGAAACAATAGTACTGTATCTGTACTATAACCTTATCCAACCCCATTTTTTACTTATTTTCTGCCTATCCGGCAACTGAAAGGCGTGGGAATTTCCTTATGGGGACGCTTACGTAGTTAGTTAGTCCAAGGTCGACCTCTCAAAAAAAGAAATCAACCCTAGATCGTTTTTTTGAATGCCGGCGTACCCTTGCCATGAGTAGTCTTTCATTTGAAGCCAAATTTTGTTTGACTGGATGCTTGAGAGACCTCAAGCTCAGCTGGGCTGTTAAATGAATCATAATTTAACATGGGGCATGCATCTATGCATAAAACAATGCCTTTGGCCTACTACAAATCTGTGCCAATCCTTTATTTGAAGCCGACTTTTGTTGACCTTTGTTTGACTGGATGCTTGAGATTGTGAGACCTCGAACTCAGCTGGGTTAACTGATAGAGCGAAGACATTAGACAATTCTGACCTTCGATTTTAGTGTTAGAAACAATGGATAATTCTATTGGGAAACCCGGTTTCCACGGAAATCCCCCCCATATAAGGAAATTTTGCAGAAACCCAGAGAAAAGGTTAACTAGAAGCCCACTTACGGCACTGGCAATCGGCGAGCGGAGTCTCAAGGTTGAATGTACTTATTCTGCCCCGACACAGACATGAAGGCTTCCACACACAAAGTAAGCCTGCACCAATCTGTTTATGTGCCCAAATGCTGTCTTCGGGGGGTCCCTGTTGTTTTCTCCTTGCAGCCGAGGTACCAAGGCGTGCCGACATCACTGCAAATAATTGAAGCCTCCAGCAAGCACAAAATGAGACTGCGGCTGGATGGTTCAATGTTTGTATAGCTTCCATTTGGTACATAGAGGTTCAAATATTAAACATATATTTATATCCAGCAGATTGGGTCTCTGATAACACTGACAGAAATTCTGGCTGGGTGGCTCTGCCTTGGGGTTGATCAATGCCGAAAATGAGCAAGATGCCATTTACTCAAGGTTCATCATACAGCGATCCAGTTATAAATCTTCTCCAGGTGGATCTGGCACTTAACAACTTCATAGAGATATTGCCGCAGGAGGCATATCTCGGCACCACTCGGCAATATCTCCGGCACCTGGTGGGTTTCTCAAAACCCGGGTTTCCAAATAAGGATGCTGGAAACCAGGTTTCTGAATAGAATTATCCAGAAACAATCCCTCAATTCAAATTTAATTCATTAAACAACCCAGAAGTGGAGTTGATCAAGCTTCCTGGTATACAACTGTCAACAAAGGTCTTGATAAAGTGCAAGCAAGACACTCATGGCACACAATTCTACACTGGCTGAAAATTTTTAGTTTTTGAGTGAAAAAATTGGTGAAAATTGTTTTGAATTTTACAGAAGTTTTTCACCAAAAATGTAGGTGAAAAACCTGAATCATTTTCAAAAGTTTTTGAACTTCAGGTGAAAAACTCAAAATAAAGAGGAAAACTGCTGAAAAACTTGAAATTTTTCACCTACATTTTTAGTGAAAAACTTCTGTAATATTCAAAACATTTTTCACCAATTTTTTCACTTAAAAATTTGAAATGTTCAACCAGTGCTAGTAGGCCAAAGCCATTGATGTTGACACTAGAATAGTTCCCTTAATTCATATTTTGTTCATTTAACAACCCAGAAGAGTACTGGGCTGGACTTGATCAAGCTTCCTGGTATACAACTGTCAACAAAGGTCTTGGTAAAGCGCAAGCAAGTCATTCATGGCACACAATTTTAATAGGCCAAAGCCATCAATTTTGACACTAGAATAGTTCCCTCAATTCAGATTTTGTTCATTTAACAACCCAGAAGAGAATTTTGCATGCCATCAGCATTTGATCCTGGGGGGAACACAGTAACATGATTCACTTATCATCTCTGCCCTACACGTGACTATTTAACAAGTAAGTGCTAGGAACACTTTTGAGACCCATTCCCAAGATTTGAGGATTTTTTGGAGCAAGGGCATTGAAGGGGAGTCAAGATTATCTCAGAGCAATCCGCACAAGCATGCCCAACACCAAACACACTGGGGTTCTGCCTAGTCTCTCTTGACAGACACTGTATATCAGTTCTAACTTGTGCCTTGTTTGATATACAGTCTGTTGGTTACCGCACTTGATACCCGGTGCTCTACCTTATTATGTAAGCTTTCCTTTTCTGGGACTCACGTGGATGTACCCTTGACACGACTTCGATGTGTCGTGGGCTGCCTCGTTAGCTGAGCACAGATGTCGTGCTTGAAACTGGATCAATGTTAGTAGAAAATGGTGTATGGCTTTTTTGTGACCTTGAAGAGGCCAGAAATCTTTTGTAAAAATATCTTTGCTAATTTTGCATGCCTTTTTCCCGAAAATAATCTATTTCACCTGAAAATAGGATACACTAGTACCTGTGACGCTTATTGGGGTCTAATTATGGTTTAAATGGTCTATTAAGATATACCTCCAGCCGGAAGGATGGAAAACACGTCTTGACGTGTCTCGCTAAGTGTTTGTTTGCACATACATCCCTGATGCTTACATAATAAGGCAGAGCACTGGGTATCAAGCGCGGTAACTAATAGACTAGGTTCTGCCTGATATTGAACTCTAATGATAGAGCGAAGTCACTAGTCAATTTTGATTTTGAGACCTGACTCAAGTCTACTTGAGTGACTTGAAGTCGACTTGTGCCGACTTCGAAGTCAAGTTAAGTCGCACTTGTGACTTGACTTAAGTCAACCTCGCCAAATCAACTTGGGACCCTCCAAGTTCAAGTTGCGGCAACACTACGCAGGATCTGTCTCACCATTCTATCCTTTGTCCATCAGGATTCCACGTTTTTACCACAGCTCGACGCTTGGAATCAATGCAAGACCTCTCTGCATGAGGCATCAAAACTTTGAAACTTGATGTTACCAATGCCAATGCCATACGTACAGTACACAATGAAATTGCCATAAAATCGGGGTTGTCAACAATGTGTGTGTCCTCTATCTTTCCGACGGAACCTGTTGTAGCTCTAACAGTCCCTTAACTTCTAAGTGGCCAAGGTAAGGTTCTGCCCGATCAGACTATGAGACGCCACTAAGTCTATCCACAGCATACTCTGTTGCAATCACCGATATGGAGCTAGACCGTGTCCGAGAAATATTTGAAGTCAATCTCTTTTCTCCAATGACAATGGTCAAGGAGTTTTCGCATCTCTTGGTCGCCGCTGGTGATGCGCGTGTTGTGCACATCGGAAGTATCAGCGCCACATACAATGTCAGCAAGGCGGGGCTTCATTCGTTCTGTAACACAGCACGTGTAGAGCTGGCCTCCTTCAAGTATACCTCTTATCTGCCATGGTTTAACTACAAAATGCTGTCATGCCTTTCACAAGCATGAAGGTCATCAATGTGGCATTGAATTACACATTATAGCAGACTGACAACCTTAACAGGTTCTTTCCGGCAGAGTCCAAAGTAATATTTCACGTGGTGGGACTCTGCCTGAAGACTCTCTGTTCAAGGGTATGGAAGACCTATACCAAGAAAAGTGCATAAACATGTCTCAACATAGGTGAATCACTTACGCAAAGCCTCTGTTGAACTTGGTATGACAAGGTGGCGCAATGCAAACCAACATATATGCTCGGATTGTGGTTGCAGAGTCAATGAAAGCGAAACCATGAGTATGGGTCTGGGCAGGGAAAAACTTGTGTCTTGTTTGGTTCATGGACATGTTCTTGCCTCGGACTGTGTTTGTCCATCTGCATCTAATCTGTGGAATTAGTCCTGATGCACGTCCCCCAGGATTTTTTGATGAACAAAACATTTGTGTTATATCCGTGCAACCTCCGAGTCTGTCACATCATGTCACACCTGTCACACCTCCGGACCTCCGATCAGAGGTTACCTCGGACTCTCCTATCTTCCGGGTTTTTTACGCTATACAGGCTCACTTAGTGTTTCCATTTATCCGGACTTCTGTCCTTCTTTCTTTTTGTCTTATCCTCGACTTTACTTCCCCATCTCCTTTTGGATATATGCTTATTGTTATGTCGTCCAGTCACATTATGCATCTCCATTCATGATTACAATAAACTTCCTCTCTATATAATCCTGCTAACTGTACTTTAGCTGGAAAATTAATGTTATTCCATGTTTCCTTTCATGGCTGAATTATCCTCCATTCTTCAAATCTTCAACTCAACTCTGGAGTCATCCTCATGGCTCTAGATGTCTCTCCCTTCGCTTTAACCTCCGATCAATCTCTGAGATTCTCCAGAGGTTTTCCTTCCTTTCGGTGCATGAGTCCAGTCAATTGCACACCCTCCTGAATTGTGGTGTTTGTGAGAATGGCCAATCTCTGATCTCCGGAATTCTCCAAACTCCTGAAGGTCTTCCTTTCCTCTAATTCAGGATATAACAATTTGGCATGAATGAATTTGCAGTCAGGCTTGCAAGTGGCAAAGTTAAAATTGATTGGACCACAGACGGGGTACCCCACTCTTTTTTGTTTGTTTTGTGTTTGAATATAGTAATATTCCCCTCACAATTGTCTGTTGCATTTGGATCCAATTACATTTCCGTCTGATCCACCGCAGTTCAAGACAGGACAGACAACGCCGACGGTTGGTCATCAATGCTCCGAGATTCGGGGGTTTCAGAAAGAACGAATAAGGAAATCAGCCGCAGCCAGGATAAAAATATTGCAGCGTCTTTTTTCTACGTAATCTGGGTGTTTGTGCCAGGCTGAGCATTCGTCGGCCATTTCCAATATTCCTCTCTCCTTACTATGACGGCGACTTGCTCTACAGCATGTACACCATGCCGCCAGTTTTTCTTTTTAAGGCAGATCGGCATTGGCAGGATCACTTCCGTCAGAACGCAGCGAATGACCCCAGAACTTCTTTGCACGACAACAGTACAGGGTCGGGTTTTCATCATTTAATAGCCTACCGAAAGGGTACGCGTATCCCTGTGCGCCCAATGGCTGGGAATAACTATTGGTTGAAGAAAAGCAATTCCGACCAAGAAGATCTTCAAATTGGCGCCGACAAGAGGTGGGCAACGTAATATTCATCTTGCAAGAACTTCTTCACACGACAGTACAGCCGGGCTCATCATTAAATATCCCGAGGAAAGCACTATGGGGACGTGTGTCTCCTGTGCCCTCGATGGCTGGAAATAGCCATTGGTTGAAGAACGGAAACTCCGAACGGGAAGATCTTCGAATTGGCGCCGATCTTGACAAGAGTTAGGGGATAATTCTATTCAAAAGCCCGGTTGCAGACCATTTAAAAAATAGATTCTATGCTGAAACCCTGTTTCTGCATTCCGGTGATGCCGTCCAATTTGGCTCGCATATCCGGTTCAAACTCGTTGAAATTCTATTCTGCTCAGTCCTCAAATGATCTTGTGAGGTACATATCAAGAGTTGGGTGATGAGTGAGAGCCACCCTACTAATGAATCGTAGACCCTATTTGGGCCAGGGTATTCTGGCATCACGTCCGCACACAGTGCCGAGCATCCGGCAATCTAAGGCTCATTCCTTGCTGTGGCTCAGGTTGCATGCCGGTTCATCCAATGTTTAAAGATGCTCCACGGCCGGCGCCAGGTTGTGAGCGAGGGTAGACTTAAATTACTATCATCTACATAAGTGGCGGAGTGTAGCTAAAGGTAATGCCTCAGCGCGAAAGGAAGAAGCCGAAAAAGCCGGATGCCGGCTTCTGTCCCGTCTGAACGACGTCGGAACACTTGTTGGACTTTCGACCTCGAATGGCTCAGTACCTGTTTGTTTGTCAGCGGTCTCTTCGGAGCCCGGCCGGCGGTCGTAAGCGAGAAACCCTCCTCAAAAAATTATCAATTGGGAAGCGCGACACTCGCCCTGAAGCCCGGCACCATCAGATGCGCGGCACTGTGCCGCGTTTGTGTTCGTCGCATTTCGTACATCCTCGTCTACGGCTGGTAACTCATCATGGTGCCTGAGCCAACTGGAGCCGTTGCACGGCGTCTTCGCGAGCTTCCCGTTTGAAACCGTTCATTTCTTGGTGCCGGGTTCGCGCTACCTCTGGGGCTGAGATTGATAACTCATCTGGAGCCGTTGCACGGCGTCTTCGCGATCTCCCCGTTGGAAACCGCTCATTTCTCGGTGCCGGGTTCGCGCTACCGTGACCACTGGGGGCTCATGGCTTAGGGCATGAGGTGTAAAGACGTACCGTATTCCCAACCTATTGACTCCAGGTTATTTGCTCAGTTGAGCTACAGAGTCTGAGTCCCTTGGTTCTTCGTGGCTCACAAGTTTGATCCAACTCGTAAATTTCGCCACAATGGCCCGCAAAGGGCAACACAGCACGGTGCTGTTCTCATGACGCGGAGTTAAAAGTCTGATGCCCATTGACCGCTGTCATGTTGCGCCTCTTTCACGGTGAGGATAACTCTTTGTCTTGAGCCCATGGCCACCGGTCATCTCCGTACGGCCTTGAGCCCTTGGCCATCCCTCATCAAGCCACCTCATTTCCTCTAGAGGGACAGAAATATTATAGGAACATGTTATCTGTTGATGTTCAGAGTATCTGACAGAGAGATGGGGAATGTGGAAGTCTGGTAAAGGTCCACGAAGCGCATGTGTCGGGGAAAATGCGTCTGGAATGTTCCGATAATTGACTGAATGTGGCGTTTCAATATCTCCGAGATGCCCGAGAGTACCTGAACAAGGCTTGAGGCTGCTTCGGGTCCCGAAGACGGTACGCAAACACAATAAATTAAGTTGTGTGACTCTCATGGAGTGAAAATTCAAAAGGCGTAAGATCTTCTCTCGGAATTTTCTAGCCTATCTGTCTGTTCAAAAATTCATCCAGGCTTAGCGACATCCGGCTGAGCCGTAGCTTCACCACCATCATTTCCCGCGCTCTGGTGGCTGGTAGGGCTATGCGCCGTCCCGTCGACGGGTACAGCCGTCGTTTCGGGCGGGAACGGTCCGTCCCGCGACGGCCATCATTTCGACAATTCAAACCACTGAGTAACTTCATAAGGTGTGGCCTTTGATGGTGGTGGCGGGGGGAGGTGATGGTAGGAGGAAGAAAAAAACTTCACAGCAGCACAGTTTCTCCGGCGATCAGGTACGCGAGTCTCAATTGGGAAGTGTCGGGCTTGATACAAAGGGCGACAGTCGGGGCCTTCGTCAGCGTTATTCTCATGGTAAGTGTACCATGGATCTCTTCCCGTTAGCGCCAATTTCGGTGTTTCGTACTACATTGTTATCCGAAATCAGTGTGATTCATAAGCTCCATAACTATTGGTTGAAAATAGGACCAACGGGAAGATCTTCGAATTGCTGGAAGTTGTTATTACGATCCAGAACAACGCTGGATTGTCATCATTTCATTTAGACGGATCTGAATAGCTTTTGCTGAAACCGATTCGATGCTTGAGCTTTTTGGCGCCGACCGAGGTGGTTCGGTTCAGAACAAACCTGGAGTGTCATCATTTACTCCGCTTGGAGGAAGAACAGTTTGAAGAGTATCTGCCTCTCTTGCTCCGTGATGCCTGTGCTCGATGCATATTGAAAGAGGATCTCGCATTCGGAACGCGAACCATTTGTTCGGAGTAGTCGGCACCATTATAGAAGAATGGAGATTAATGTAACTCGAGACATGTTAGTTATCTCAGTCGACCGGGAGACGAATAGGAAGCCCATTCATCTGAAAAAACAGTTCTTAACTCAATCCGCTTTCAACCACTGAAATATTCCAATGAGAACTACTGCCCGCCACTCGCACACGTTCCTATGGCATCCTTAGAAGAGATCTTGCAGGTCTTTACCATCCAGCGATACTTCTCCGGTGAGATTGACCGCCTTTTTGATGAGCTTAAGCTTTGGGTGTTGCTCACAATGCACTGTCCACAGCTGTTGCCTTCATTGCGGTAATTTTCGACCACATTATTACCATTGGCCATGAGGTCAACGCTATCTGGACCAATCCCAATGTGCACTGGCAATCCAAGGCAGCATTCTTTGCCAACAGATATCCCCCCGAAGCCATACTCGCAATGGTCGTATACAGTTAGTCCAATATTTCAAGACGACGTCCTTCTCTGAAAAATCACTTGTGTGCAGTTTTCAGCGGGACGAGTACTACCTTGAGGACAACCGTGAGTTTTGACTGGCATATGACTGAAGTGAATAAAACATTTATTCGTACTAGATGTGAGTATGATCCGAGTAATCGCACCCTTTCTTCTTGACCAAAAAGCGCGCCAGCTGCCGGCGGTTCCTCTGGATATATGAAATAATATGTATAGTCGCTGGGACGACGTCGCACTGTCAGTCTTTTGTTGTGCGCCAGAGATGAAGTTAACGATGCTTCTAGTTGTCATTATCATGCGCATATATCGACTCTGGGACCGCAGGAGGAATGTAGCGCGGATCCTAACCACATCGTTCACGGTCTGCATCTCAGTGATCATCATTCTCGGTATATTCGCCGTGATTCAAATGGAACGCAAGTAGTTCTTTGGGTGGCTGAATGAATTATTTATATATCTTCCAGCGGAACTCACATATTTCGAACCTCTTCAGACCTGTCGCTTTGGTACGAAGCCGAAGGTCGTCACGGCGATGCTGGGCGTATTGGTGCAACTCTATTCAATTTATGATTTTGTGTCTGATGCTGCCTGCAGTCCTTCTTCGATTTTTCCCTTGTCCTGCTCATTGTCTTCAATGCCATGGACAGGCCACGCCTGACAGATGTTAAAATTGTCTCAGAACTGCAACGAGACGGATTAGGATTTTTCTTGGTACTACTTTTGTTCTGCAGAGGTTGATGATGTTTTACCGACTCACAGACCATTTTCGGTACGATTTGTGGTTTTCAAGCTCAGTACCCTCTGACATCAGAAATTCTAGTCCTTCGATTCGTTGACACCATTGTCTCAATTTTCCAAGATGTGCGTGTTCCCGCAGCCCAAAACTGACCCCGACTAAACATTCTAGACGACCCCGGTTTTTCTCGCTATGACGTAAATGTTCACTCCCAATTTCAACATTGTCTAATGCTCCGCCTTGTTTTGTAGAACTGTCTGGGGATTCTGCACCATTGTAAATGCACGGTTGCATATGCGTCTGGAGGGCTTGGTCCTGGCGAGGTCGCAGGGCGCTTTAATAATGATGGAGGATATGTAGACTATTGGTTTGAATTTATTGCGACAGTAGTGTCCATTGAGCTGACGGTCACATCTTACCACGTCTTTCATTGCTTGTGAATCCTCAAAATCTCAGGCTTGAAATAGTACTATGCAAGTGGCTCCTGAACCTGGGAGGAAGACGTTGATAGGACTTGGAAGTAACAACCGGCGGCATGGTATTGTCGGTCCGGTCCGACTTAAATTTGAGACAGCAATATATCGCCGCTGCATCTATCTGCGGAAAGACGCAATGATACATGGAGCCTCCGATATATATAGCCCAGACCTTCTCCCGCCTTGATCCCTGTCGCACGGTAGGTAGGTAGCATTAGGTCCGAATAGCGAACGCCGGTTTCCGGGGATTATTCCGGTGTACAAAAGCAAGTAAAAATACACCATTGCCCTCTGCTCTCCAGGCTCCATATCGCCGATCCCACAGGTTTCCCCATTCCCAAATGGCCGTTAAATTCCCGAACTCCGTTTTCTAATTTCAGCCAAACTGCTAGCAACCACGAATGGCTCGACCCCCTCCCTTCTCCACCTCCTACGATGGATAACCTTCCTCTCTTTGTTTCCGCTCTCGCGCAAATTGCCAAATGGGCTATCATTACCCTCGCATTGCTTAATTGTCGTTCTTGGCCTTTCGTTTGGACCGGTAAATATTCAGCCTTGCGATTTGTTGTGACGAGACACAAGCTTTCCACAGTGCGCGTTTTTCTCCCGGTTGCCAAATACTTCATCGCGTCATGGATCTTTCATTTAACTCTCCTTTTTCACTCGCGCAAGCGCAGAGAAGTGATGAAGCGAGAGCGCCAAGTTAAAGAATCCCGTGTTGGCAAAATCCTCTGGAAGCTACCACGTCATACATAAGTTGGTCCGGTATGCAGCCTTGGCTCTCCACCTTTATTTCAATATTTAATCCGCTTACACAGGTTTTGACGACTGCGATTATAATTTTCACATGACCAACTCGGCTTATCCCAAAGTTAGCACATGTCTGGCGTTCAAGTGCGACTTTTGACGAACAGAACCGACAGATTCTGGACATGGTTCGAATGAAGGCAGCATTGGAACACTTCCCTGCCTATCTGCGCACGGGAGGCTTTCTCGTTCTCGCCGGTACGTTTTTATCAACACGCTGAAGGGGTTGGATACCAATGGGGTCTCTATTCAGGAACCCACTTCGATTTTATTCGAGAAATCCCATTACTCACAAAATATGAAGCCCGTGTGAGCATTGCTAGCTGGGACGACAAATGGGTAAGTCGACGCTTTGGTGGAGCCTTTACTGAGCGTCGTTAATCATAATCAATAGCTTTACCTCATCGCTCGATTCGTCACATTTCCGGGAAAGAAAAAGACCTTGGATGACCGCAGTGGGAGCCAGACATCTCTGGCGCCTCTCATCCCGCTCAAGGAGCACGACGGTGCCATAGTCCACTGCGTTTCTATCAATCAATTCGTCTTCAAACTGGGCCGCATGACCGTCCCCCCGGCTCTGGCTTTGGCTTGTGATGGATACTCTAATCTTTCCCCGAACAGCCAACCATACAGTCTCGCCGAGCCACCTCCGCATTGGCCCCACGTCAGAAAGATCATAAAGGCCGGTGGCGCCACAGCGATGCGCAACTACATGAAATCGTGGAAAACCGTGCCTGACGAAGAAAGATGGTGGGTGACTGCCTTTACTGGCCCTGTTGAAAATCAGCGCAGAGCAAACTTGGCGGTGATTCAAGGAGTTTCGAAGGGGATGCAAGGCGCTCGGAGTATCATCGCGGCTGATTAATTAATCGCGGTTGAGGTTATTCTTGTGAAGCTTCGATCTAGCATATTCAACATCGTGTGTATGATTATGGTATTTCGCTGCGTGTCCACTACCTCACTGCTATTAAACTTGTACATCATTCCCAGTGGATCAGAGAAAATACGAATATGCTTTACGCTCTTTCCTACTTTATAAAAACGAGTTTAAAAATAAAATTTTAAGACTCGTAATCCTCGTACGGCGTGCATCCGCTCCTGTCATGCTGACGCCTTTCAATATCAATTATTATATCCGCAGTGTATTCCTGCTCGTTCATGTCGACGTCAGTCCCTTCAACTCAATTCGTAGTGCACTTTGACATGCCGATTAATCGTGCATAGACTGAATTCACGCGACACGGTGCGCAAGGAGTTGGAAAGCAAGGACTTGATCTCGATGTCGCAGCTCGTTGGCAATCCATCCGGCCCAACCCAGACCGGGTCATTGAAGTTTGCGACGGGACCACCGGATGGGTCCACGGCGAAGTGGGATGATACTGGAAGCAAAGTGTTGGGCACGCCATCTGCTTAAGTTCATTGGTTTCAAAGTTATCCCCGTCTTTTGGTTTACATGGTTAGTGCTGCACAGGGCGCTCGATAAAGTCTCTTCGTTCCAAAACTCTTATACCTGATTATTCATGTAAACTCGAAACTGTGACCAAGGACTTATCGAGAATAAGTACTATCATCGTGAATTTGTGTTAAACAGTATCCAAACAAATATAACGACATGTCCTCGCGGAAGAACGGCTTTTTATGCTGCGAACCGGACTGAAGGTTGGAACTTGAACAAGGACTTGAAATAAGAACTTGAACTTGAATCGAACTACCGAGGTGGCAATCAACAAGGGTACCGGAATTCGAAAAATGGAATCTGGACTGAAATTGAGGTCGATATTTGAAGGACTTGCCACATTTTGGGCCATATATGTACTCTGTGGCGGCCGCTGAGATTCAACCCACATTTTGTTTTCTTTCAGATTTATTTTCCTCCCATCCCGCAGCGGCCCTTGTTTCCTCGATCTCCTCGTATTGTCTGCCCTTCGAACATGTCAATGATATACGAATCATTGTTTATCCTACCATTAAGTGCAGTACATGTCTAGCGATACCTAGCCCTAAAGCTACAATACAGCTCGTGTAATAAATTATACATGGGTTGTCCCTAACGAAACTATCTCCAGTCCGAAAACTCCGACGAAGTGGAAGTGTCCCAACGCGGGAAACTCTCCTTTGCCTTTCGTCCTGGGCGCAACGCCGGTTCGAAGGTAGCGGATATGTTGATTTGGGTTGGAGTCGCATCCCCACTGCCCCCCTGAGAAGGTTCAATTTCCCGCTGCTGCGCGAGTCGTTCTCGCTCCTCCAAAGCCTCCACAGCGGACTCGGCGGAATTGATCATCCTGCGAAGTGCCTCTGAAATAGTATGATAAGCGATGTGTACGTCGGTATGTCGATATGATCAGATACATACGTTCAATGCTCAATGTGAATAGCGTCTACTCTGGGTGAGCATCTGGTTTTCATTGAAGTAGAGACGGTTGTACTCACATGTCTCGCATCCTCGTCCTGGAGGATCTCCCTCTTGATCCGTTCACCGAGTTTCTCCGCGCCCGTGATCTCATTTAACAGCTGCTGCAACCCCTGCGGTAGCTCCTCGCCCGAGTCGACATTTACTTTGTTCCCCGCACCAACAAAGTACGAGAGATGCTCGTGGAAAGTCTTGGCGTCGGCGAGAATCTTATGCGGGAGCGCCTCGAGCTGCGTCTGCGTGCGCGTGTGTACTTCCTTCAGTACATCTTCTGCGGATTGGTGTGCGGAGAGCGGTGGCCGCTGAGGGGAGGAGGCTGAATGTCTGATTTTTCCGCGTCGCGTCCTCTCTGCGATTGCGTGTGCGCGTTCGCGATACCTTTTAACCGCGCGGTTGAATATCCCTGCGTGCATAACGACGTGGTACTTTGACGAAAAAGCTTCAGAGATAACTGCGGAAGATATGAGCAATTCCGTTCGTGCCAAGTTGAACAACGCATCACCCGAAATCAAGATAGTCATGGTCGCGACACCGAGTAATGCCCACACGACAAACACGGACCTAGGCTCATTTCAGCCTCTAGTAGGTATAACTTGGAGCGCGACCCCTTACCGACCGGCTGGCGTTTGAGGACTGTAATCGCCTAAAAAATACAGCTTGAACTACGTTTATTTATTGGATTCATTGAGGGCGCACCATAGCCGATAGTGGTGAAAGCGATAAAACCTGGAACAGGACATGTTCGAATCGCGTGATAACCTCCGAAAGAGAGACGCCACGTACAGAAATAGAGCGAAACTCCGAAACTCCACCCTTCCGTCCGCATGAATATCACCGAGCCGACCTGCCAGCCGTGCTGTCAGAAGAAGAGAAAAACGGAGAAAAAATACTTGCAGTCCAGAACATAATGAACAGCACCCACACAACCACCAACCGAGCATAAAACGCTTTCGCTTCCTCTTTCTCCATACCCGCGCGGAACGCATTGTACTGCAATGTCAACGATTTTTTGAACTGTGGAGTAGGCGACGGCGCAGGACCAATTTCCCGGGGGGTGGGAGTAGGTGCGGTTCCGCGGAGATGGCTCGATTTGTCGACGGCCAAAGCGAAGGATCCGATCATGGCGATCATACGCCCAAGACGCGCGTAAGTTAAAGGAAGGTTGGCATCTGGTTCAGGCGCGGGAGGGGCGCCCGGCTGCTCTCCTTGATGGCTGGACCCATCCTCGCTCTCCTCGCGTCGTTCCCTGAATCCGTCCGGCAGGAGCGTGTTGAGCGGCACGCCAGCTTCCATGGCCGCGGCTTCCAACTAAAACATCCGTCAGGAAAACCTAGTCATGTCGCCAAAAGAAGCGGGAGAGGAAAAAATGGAGCACTAACCTGTTTCCACGAGAGTGCCTCCAGGTTGAGGTGCATCCCATGCGGATGATTCCCATATCCCAGCCCGTGTCCCATCATAAACCCACTTCCGTAGCTAAACGACCGGTTGTCCCCCGTGGGCCAAGGCAGGAGGCCATCGATAAAGTCCAAAATTTTAGCCAACGGCCCGTGTCCTGCATTGACCCTCACGTCCTTGACCCATACGGGGCGCCCGCTCTCACGCAGCCGCCATTCTACAGCTTCACGCCAGCGGTTCGACACCCGGCGTTTCCAGCGTCCGACCTTTCGGCGCTGGCGTACGGCCTGCACTCGCTTGCGGTATCCTACCTCGAGCCCTTCGAGCACGGTCTCACGCGTGAGGCCAACCGCCAGCGCAATGCATATAATGCCAAACGCGGCATATATAGCCGTGAAGAAGCGTGCACCGGTCGTGCGCGGTTGAATATCACCGAACCCTGTATGCAGAGTATAAATAAACGAAGAACGTGGAAAGAAGCGCGGCAAACCGATCGTCTCAATGGAGACTAGCGTGAAGTACATGGCGTCGATAAAGTTTAGGTGTAGAAGGTAAGAGTGGATAAGAGCGCCCAAGGCGATGTAGCAAAGGAGAAGAATGACGAGGATGGCCAGCGAGCGTTGACGACGGGTGAGTCCACTTCCTACGGTGGGTTTAGTGAACGCACGTGGATCAGAAAAATGTTTAGTACCGCTGTTTTCGAAGTCGGGTGTTCGCATCAAGTCAGAGATCAATGTCAGATTGGTGAACGTCGAAACGACGGTGGAACAGACTGAGAAGGAAGATCATTGGAGAAACGGTAAAAAAATATTATTCTCTGGTGCTCACCTGTCATCCAAAAAGACTGGCCATATGTAAATCCATCGTTGAACCTATGCTCAACACCGAAAATAGTGACGGCAGTGATATTTATAACATCTGTCGAGCATAAGCACAAGACCAGGCAAGCGTTATACAGACCTACCGTGTATCGTTAGGAAGATGATGCAGCCTAGAGTCATTACTTTAACCTTCTTCTCGAGAAAGCGAACCACGAGGCAAATATTAGCAGCCAACGCGCAGGCCATGCTGAATCCCAGACCAACGTTTAAAATCATCGGATTTGGAACATTCTCGACGATTTTATTATCCACCGTACGGATATACCAGTGCTGGAACCACGATGAGCTTTTGCAAAAAATTAGAGGAGAGCATTGAGTACGCACTTCAGTGAGGCCAGGAATTTCGAGGAGAATAGAAAACGGGATAACAATTCCGGACAATATTGGGGTGTACCGATAGTTCGGGACATAGGCCTCCAGATCCTGCTGCGTCGTCTTCGGGCTGAGAAACTGCTGTAGTTTGGTGTACCACGTTGGATTCACTTTGTCGTGGGCGACAAGGGATAGGGACGAGGAATACGTACGCCCCCGTCTTGGCATGCGATCCCGCGGCGCCTCATCGCCATTCTCGACCTCCAAGCCATGAATAATGTCGTCGGAGTCGTGTTCGTGCTCCAGGTCATCGTCGTAATCGTATTCTTCCGCGAGAGCGTCGTAGTCGCTGGGGGGATGCGCGTCCGGATCCTCGACGGAATCCCCGCCTTTCTCGGGATCGGAAGCATTTCTCCCCGAGTCGCTTGGCAGGAAGGGCAGCAGAAGGGCGAGAAATCTGAGCATATTCAAATGCCGGGTTGGGATGTTGAGGGAACTGGCATGAGGGTTCTGCTTGTAGCAGGATGGTGGAGTGGAAAAAGTGCGACGTCCGTCTAAGTTTGGATCCAATGAAGAATTCAAACTCCGACCCGTTCGGCTAATGCCGTGAAACATAGAAACGCGGGTCTCCCTTCAACCACCATGGCCGAGATCGCATCGTATCAATCAGACCTCATCCAACACTCTATGGAGATTGGCGCACTCAAATTTGGCTCATTCACACTCAAGTCTGGTCGGTGCGTGGCTTATCGCCCAAGAAAACGACCCCCAACGGAAATTACAGTGTATCGCCGTACTTTTTCAACGCAGCCCTGATGAGTTCGGGGCCGATTCTCGCCATCTTGTCAACCGCATACGCCTCGACCATTGTATCTGCCCAGTCTTCTCTGAGCACCCCCTTACCCACGTTCGACGTGCTCTTTGGGCCAGCGTACAAGGGCATTCCATTCGCTGCTACGACGGCACTTGTGCTCTATACGCAGCATGACGTCTCAGTCGGGTTCGCGTACGATCGCAAGGAGGTCAAGGATCACGGCGAAGGCGGCAAGATGGTCGGTGTTCCGGTCACCGGGAAAAAAGTCGTTATCTTGGACGACGTCATGACATCCGGAAAGGCTGTTCGTGGCGCGATTGAGACGGTCGTGGCCCACGGTGGCGAGGTCGTGGGCGTCGTCCAGTGTCTTGATCGGGAGGAGATTGGGCAAGACGGTGCGAGTAGCACCGTCAAGGAGATCGAGGGCCTCGTTGGCGAAGGGCGCGTCAAATCGATCCTGAAGATGCGCGACCTGATAGCGTGGCTGCAGAAAAATGGCATGACTGAAGAGCTGGCGGCCATGCAAGTATATTGGGACAAGTATGGTCTAAAGTGACCCCATGCGTGGATGATCTGAAGAAATGTAAATAGGCTATTTGGATATAATGCAGGGTGCGGGTGCTAATTTCCTTTCAAAATATACTTCACCGGTTGGTTTCATATCCAGGTGCCTTCACAAGCGCTGATTCCAATAATACGAGTATAAATCGACGGCGAGCAAGGTGCAAACTTTTTCAGGGAACCCAAGTCGCAAATGGATTCTACTCCGATCCACCATCTAAACTCAAACCTCGCCTGAAGTCTTTTGACCCCAGAGGGAAATTCAAGTTCATCTGTTCAATGGTCCGCTCAATCACCTTGTTTAAATTGCTGCCTTTCGGCAGTCTGTTGGGTAATCGACGCGCATGGTCCTGCGAACAATCTCAGGGATTCTTCCGCTTCCTGAAAACCTTGTACAGTTTGAACAACGAACCGTGTACTCCTGGACTGAATCATGAGTTCTGAAAGTTTTCTCGAGCGGCCTGTAATATACATAGGGTTTCCCGATACATTCCTCAATGGACACCGCTGATGTGTAGTCGGTTGACTTGGTTGACTTGATCATTTTGTCAACCTGTAGTGTCTCTTGACACTGGCAGACTACCCGCTCGTATTGAGCTCCCTGCACAAGCGGTCTCCGTTTGATCACAGATTATTGGAATTGAATAAATTTGGCTTGGCTTGCATCGGACCTTGGCCAGGCTTTTCCTGGAACGGCTAGAGCAAGAATTTATACATACGCGCTCGAACCTCTGGACGCATCGCAAGACTACACTAATGTGAACCTATCCCCGAACGCGACGCGAATCAATACGTGATCAGTCACGTGCGTGAGACACGTCGTCCAGCGCTTCTCTTAGACTTTAGGCTCACTCTCTCAAAGTCTCACTCAGAAATGAACGACCTCCTCACCGAATTCCGAAAGATTCCCCCAGTTTCCCGCACCCTAGTAGCCTCGACTGTCATCGTAACCCTGTCGTGCATCACGAACATTACTTCGTACTATAAGGTCCTCTACACATACGACTTAGCGTTCAAGCAACTCCAGGTCAGTTCACGGTCCTTTGGCTTTTACACGCGCAATACTGACTTGGCGCTCATCCGCTGCTACCCAGATATGGCGGCTGTACACGAGCTTTTTCGTCGCGAGTCAGTGAGAACAGATTTTGAAAGGGAGGAGAATTGACTGGCATCGCGATGTTATTGTAGGTAGTGGAATTACTTTAATTTTTGGTGCGTGAATCAGCATTCTTTCAATTCCCCTCTGATATGCGTGTTCAGAGGTTGTTATGCTCTAGTGCGTCGACGAGGAGGTTACACGGTTTTCGTACTGACTGACTTGCGTGCTAGTCGCATGATGGACCAGCTCGAGTCAACTCCCCACGGTCCCTACGCCCGCAGATCCGCCGACCTCGCCTGGCAGCTCTTCGTAGCCAACATAGCTATCCTCGTGGGTGTTCCCTCTCTTATAAAATAAAATTCCTTGACGTGTCCGGCTCGCATTACAGATCTTAAGCATCCCCATGGGCCGAGGCTTCTTCTTCCACCCCTTCCTCCTCTGCATCGCCTACATCAGCTCCTCGCTAGCGCCGCCCGGCGCGCAAACCTCCCTCTTTGGCCTCATATCGTTCCCGATCACTTACCTCCCGTACATCATGCTCGGCATGGACCTGCTCAACGGCGGGCCTGGAGCCGTCCTCATCGCGTTGCCTGGCGCAGTCGTTGGGCACCTGTGGTGGTGGGGCGTTTGGGGCCCCCAAATCGGCGGTGCGGGCGGGGTCCTGGTGCAGTGGAGCGGGGCGCCGAGGTGGCTGAAGGAGTACATGGGCGAGGCAAATACGCGCACGCCAAATATGAGGGGTCCGGATGGGGGGACGGGCGCGAATATGGGACCGGGAATATCCGTCGTCCCCCCGAGAGCGCAGGCGGCGTCGAGTGCGGGTGCGAGTGGGAGTGGTGCGGGTGGGACTGGGTACAACTGGGGCCAAGGCGGGAATAAGCTTGGGAGCGGCTAAGGTTGGGTGCGGCGGCAAAAGAGTTTGTAGCATGTATCAGTTCAAGACAAATCGACTCAGTCTCTAATCTTTTGAATACAACAGACGCAGTTTCGCTCGGCAACATTTGTTCTGAATTGAAGCCACAATCCTGAAGCTGCTTGAATCTGAAACTATGAACGAGTCTGTTGAGGAGGGAATTGCTTCGGCATGTCGGAACGATTGTGCATCAGCGGTCGTCGGCGATGTCCGAGTCCTCTTGTCCTCAACGACCATCTGGCGACACACTCTGTGCTGGCGACGACTCGCCCTGTTCTTTGGGTCCTTTTCGGCTTCTTTAGGTTTAGATCTCAGGGTAGCTGGAAACAAGCGCGCTCTGCCAATCATCATAATTTTGTCCATCCTATCAAGCTTACGGCTGATAGCAGAGCTCATCGTTTGCGACCAAGGCTGTCGATTAAACTACTTGTGGCTACATAAACGTTACGCCGAGACGTGCCGAGGTAAGCCATCAAGTTTTGGAATTGGATCCTCGTTCAAGAAGTATCCGACAATCTGGAGAGGATGCTGCTGACATCTTCTTGGGACGACTAACTGCTCGTGTGGAAAGGCGGTGGCTGTTACAGAATCTCCTGGGCGGATCGGCGCTAATTCAAGTTGCGACCAAATTTCTTGGAGTTTGTATTTGGAAGAAAGACTCAATGCCAATCCGTCGCGAGGGAAGACGATCTTTTCATCATCTTAAGAGCTTCCCATTACTTGGGTTGCGTTCAAGTTACTGCTGAACTGAACTTTTCGAATTGAACTGAACGGGCGCTTATGATGAGCGCTTACAGGACTTGGGATAAAGATCTTCATTTTTCCTTATTCTACAGAAGGTTGTTTGGCAGATCTTTTCTGCCAGGAAGGCTGTCGTCAAAGCCATATTACTGCTCTACTAGTCAACAATCTGCCTACAACCTTGTCGATAAAAGAGATCTGCCAAACCCTTGTGCTCTGCTTCAAGTTACTCTCGCTTTGTTTTTCAATGTTGATTCCGGGCTATCTATCCCATATACCATTCAGAACATCGGCTTGGTCGGTCCTCCTGGTTTGAATTACACCACCTTCTCCTCGCTCCAGAAGCTGGGAGTGACCTGCGAAATCGTCCAGGCGAATGGCGCTGATCTGCAATTCACATTCTCTACGGCCCTCTCGACTGTTGGGCTGATACAAGGAACGGCAGCTGCTGCGAGCAATACGGTGGTCGATGTTCTCTGTACATATATACTGTTTCCATCTTCAGAATTCGTTCTCATGGGTCCTTTTCAGCGACCAACATTTTTTCTACCACCGCCTCATTCGTCTCATTCCGCACTACGTTGCCAAGCGGGGAAGACCACCTCCGCATCCATAGCATCGTCAATACGACGGTTGGCATCAGCGTTACTATTCAAGACATCACTGGACGTGGTGCAGACCTCCATTGGACATTACCAGCCGATGCTGGATGTGGTCCAGGTCTTCATCCAGATCCCTTCGTCGCCAACACAAATCCCCCTTCTTTCTTCATTAGCGAACCTTTCGGCGGACAAATCTTCCCCCTTTCCCATGCCGCCATTTTTGTTGCTTGGGATGGAAGAACCGGGGCAATGCGGGAGGTCAAAAGATATCCTCGCTGAGTCTTCAGGTGATCAACGGTGCGAGTGGTGCTTTGGTGGGATCGGCCATCAACATCGACTCGAACGGTCTCTTTAATGGAGAGGTGGGACTCGATCCGGTCGGAATGGGCCTCCCAGGCAACACGTCTCTCAAAATAAGGGCGACATACGTTAATGCTCTTCCTGACGGTGGTGTTATTGGTACCACCCCCACCGGATCTATTGTTTCCTACACCTTGGAAGAGTTCAGCATTGTCAACCCGAGCATTAATTGCACAGCTCTCAATAACCCCCCCGAAATGCTCAACGGGCGTTGATAGCACCACTCTCACCATGATGAAGTCGTTCGAATCCTTCATTCCCAGTCCCGAACCGGACAAAGTTACGGGTAAAATCGACGTTGCTCGCCGTTGGTATGAACTGAAGTGTATGTATTCGCAGGTAACATCACTGTTGGTTATGGCCACGTTTGCCAGCAGAAGAACTGCGCTGAGGTCCCATTCCCAATTCCTCTTTCTGAACCGAACGCATCGTTGCTACTCAACTCGGATCTGCAAAACTTCACAAAATGTGTCAACACCAACACTGGGCCCAGAGTCATCCTGAACGACAATCAGTTCGGCGCACTTTCCTCCTTCGCGTTCAACTCTGGATGCGGTTCGTTGACGAGCTCCATGCTGCTGGTACGCTTGAACAATGGCGAAGATCCCGATACCGTTGCTGCGCAAGAATTGCCAAAGTTTAACATGGCTAAGTTGAAGAATGGATCAATGGGAGTTGTTGCAAGTTTAAAGCTCGTCGTGCGGCGGACGTTACAGTGTTTCAAACACCTTCAAAGGTTATCGTTTATCCTTGCATTTAACACTCACTAGTAGAGAAGTCATGTAATTTTCTTTGGGCTCTAACTCTCTTCGGAACTCCAGCGTAATAGAATATATCTCGAACACGCTGACCATCGCAAGCTTTACAGAATCTATAGGTCGCAATTCGGCCTTCATTTTCTCCTTTTTGCTCACAACCAGTCTGCGCTACGGCATTTTTTTAGTGCAAACACTAAACCTTACCTAATTCAGAGAGTGCTTGCATTAAGAAATGAAATCACTGAGCAGGCTGGCAACGAGTTTAACTGGAGAGCCCGAAGCCCCACGAGACTCTGGAGCCATAGCAGAAGGACGTTAACGTTGTTGACGACAGCCTGGTTTGCGAGCGCGGTAGTGATTTTTTCTGAACCAATTACACAGACTTCGGAATACGTCGTTGGGTCAGATTGCGGGTAGACGAGACTCCATACGTAGAGGTCAAGTATCGTGGTGTTGTGGTTGGAAACGGGACTTTGTGTTACGCCGTGACGATCGTGCACGTGTGGTGACCGACGCGGTTTTTGACTTCAACTTGAACGACACCGTTGCTTTCAGCCGTTTTCAACGTCGAAGGTCCACAAAGAAAAATCTTTTCGATTTTTCACAAACGTCTGAAGTGTTCAATTTTTTTTTTGTCTGGCTGTTTTTCACCGAAATCGGGAATCATCGTGAACGGTTCGAGACTTGGTTCCCTTGATTCTCTAGTTGAATTTCCTAGCTTTGGAAGCATTTTGAACTGCCAGCGGTGAGGCCCAATTTTCTGAGGACGATTTTTCAACGATTTTTGACCCACAAGCAACTCCATTGGGGATCCCGGAAATTCCCGATCAGGCAGCCAACGGCCGCTCAAAACCTGTTCCTTTTTCCCTCTCTCGTCGACGCCTGAGGCGCATCTTTCTTCAACGCCATGGCCTCATTAGCCCGACTTCGCGTTTCCCGACGGCTTGTAAGACCTCTATCCGTCGTCTTGTCCAAAATCTGATTTTTTGGGGTGTCTCGTTCTTTTTTTTTGCTTTTATTTTGCAGCCTCAGCTCGTTCGCGGCATCCAAACGTCGGCGGACACCACCCAACTGCACGAGCCGCCGTCAGACCCTTCGCAGCCCTTTACCGTCAAGCTGCACGAGGACTCGTTCCGTTCGTACCTATGCGATAAGCCCGAGCTCGAGGTCCAGGTCACCAAAGACCAGCTGCTGGGCATGTACAGGCAGATGCAGACTATGCGCAGGATGGAGATGGCCGCAGACGCCCTTTACAAGGCGAAACTCATCCGCGGCTTCTGCCACTTGGCCATCGGACAGGTGCGTGTCGTCCGACGTTTTTTATTTTATATCTCTGTTAATGTCTTTCGACTGTGCAGGAGGCCGTCTCAGTAGGTCTGGAGGCGGGCATCACCCCGGATGACCGCGTCATCACCGCGTACCGCTGCCACCCCTTCGCTGTCCTGCGCGGCGGGACCATCAAGGGCGTCATTGGCGAGCTGCTCGGCCGCCAGGCCGGCATGTCCAACGGCAAGGGCGGGTCCATGCACATCTTCACGCCCTCCTTCTTTGGCGGAAACGGCATTGTCGGTGCTCAGGTCCCTGTCGGTGCTGGAATTGCGTTTGCGCAAAAGTACATGGAGAAGGACACGGCAACGTTCGCGCTGTACGGCGACGGCGCGAGCAACCAGGGCCAGGTCTTTGAGGCGTATAACATGGTTTGTCTTCCCGTTCTTTCTCTTAGTGGGTACTCACGGATTCCTTTCGCAGGCCAAGCTATGGAACCTACCGTGCGTCTTCGTGTGCGAGAACAACAAGTACGGCATGGGCACGTCCGCGGAGCGCAGCTCGTCCAACACCGAGTACTTTACGCGCGGAGACAAGATCCCCGGGCTGCAGGTGAACGGCATGGACATCATCGCCGCCCGCCAGGCCGTCCAGTTCGCGCGCAAGTGGACCGTCGACGACAAGAAGGGCCCCCTCCTTCTCGAGTTTGTCACCTACCGCTACGGCGGGCATTCGTGCGTTGTCTTTCTCCTTGTAGTGAGCGGAGGTGATGCTGATGATGAGCGCAGGATGTCCGACCCCGGCACGACCTACCGTACGCGTGAGGAGGTGCAGCGCATGCGGAGCACGCAGGACCCCATCCGCGGACTGCAGCGCTACATCGAGGAGTGGGGTCTTGCCACCGAACAGGAGCTCAAGGTGCGTTGCTTTGTTTTATCCCTTCCCCGCATCATTTCTTCTTCGCTCCTTTTCTGTCTTCAATCCCCTTGTTCCTGACGCCTCTCCCCTAGCAAATCGACAAGGACGCAAAAGCCGAAGTCGACGCAGCGGTCGAGGAGGCCAAGGCGTCGCCCGAGCCGCTCATCAAAGACCTCTGGACGGACATCTACTACAAGGGCACGGAGCCGCCGTTCATGCGCGGCCGCGAGCGTGAGGAGGTGCGTTGTTGCTCTCCTTCCTCTTTATACGAACACTGACGGTACCCCACTTGCAGGTGCACCACTACTAAAAGACACATTCGATATTGCTTTGCTTTCCCGTGTCGCTCACTGACTAGACAGACTCTTTAATAATATCAGCTGTGGTGATTCTTGCCCTGTCATTTGAGCACAAGTATATATGTAGATTCTATAAGTAAGTATTCGACGCTCGAAACGCCTGCGCTCGAAACGCCCGCATTCGCAAACTACTCGACGTCCTGCCACGGCCTATCGACGTTCGTGTCGTCGTCTCCCTCGCCCTCGTTGGCCGCATCCACCCCCGCAATCGTCAGCGCCTCCATACGCCTCGTGAACGTGTTCATATCGTGCTGCGCCGCGTCCCTCACGACGCGATCGTACCCACCCGCCTCGTCCACCGGGCTCCGCGGGTCCCATGAGATACTGCCGCCCGTCCACCCGCCGCCGACGTACACGTAGTTGAGGAACGCGCGCCACAGCGGGTCGAGCGCGAGCACGTCCGGGTCGCCGACGACGATGAGGAGCGCTTGCGCGCGGGTCACTGCGACTGCACGTCCATGTGTGAGCCTTCACATACCCAACTAAGGAGGGAAAGGAAAGCGCACCATTGAAGCGGCGCGGGTTAGCGACGAAGCCGAGCGTGTGGCGGAGGTCGTATTCGACGAATTCGCGGCTGCTGCGCACGGTGGAGATGATGATGACGCGGCGCTCCTGCACGAAAAACGGAAATGTTGGTCAAGAGTCCTCAACAAATAAGGAAAAACCCACCTGCCCCTGGAACTCCTCGACGCTGCCCACCTTCACGCCGTCGGCGACGGCGCGCAGCGATGCGCGGAGCTTGAGGCACTGCGCGTGGTACGGCGCGATGACACCGATGTCGTTATCCGCTGTGGGATGAATGAATGAATGAGTATCGCGTCCACGTATCCTTAAGCTAAGCCACTCACTGATGCGGACCCGCCTGTCTGAACGCAGGTTCTGTATATACGTCTTGACCTGCGTGACCTCGTCGATGTTGAAGAACGAGGGCGACGACGCCTCGCGGTCGTCCTTGCCCTTGATCGCGTGGAAGATAATCGGGAACGTCTTCTTGGGGAGCAGGGGCGAACCGAGGTACGCATTGATGACGCTAGGGTCGCCGCATTGCTGCAGCTCGCCCCTGTAGAACCGCTCGTTGGGGAACTTGAGGATCGCGTTGTGCGAGCGGAAGTTCTTCGTCAGTTTGACGACGCTGAGGAGGTTATTCAGTTGGCAGGAGGGAGATGAGAGCAAGGCGGAGTCTTACGACGCGCCATAATCCTTCTTCTCGTCGTATATCTCACGCTTCATCAGGCGCTCGATGTAGCTGGTCTCAAGGCCCAGCTCCCGCGCGACGCTCGAGCGAATGATGGGCCCGAGCTGCTTGGGGTCGCCGGAAAGGACGATGTTGGTTTTCGTGTCTGCCATCGTCTTGATCGCTGCATAAGTGTTAGTTAGTACTCCAACGCCTGGGCCGGTGAAACCCACCAATCATGACCTCCGGCTCCGTCGCCTGTCCAGCCTCGTCACAGAAGATGTGGGTGTAGTGGCCGCGCGGAATCCCGATCCCAGAGACGACCGAGGCCGAGACACAGGTTGTGACCACAACGCGGAACCGCTTCATCCGCGCCAATGGCGGCACCGAGAAGTGGCCGTCGGGCTTGGCGTACGTGTATTCCCGCAGCTCGAGCGAAACTTGGTCTTTGTGGCGCGAAGGAGCGTAGAAGCGGAACAGCGCGTCCGTGGTCAACGACATGAGCCTGCTGGCGATGAGGTCGGCCGCCGAGTTACTCGGCGCGCACGCCAGGATGCGAGCGTTTGGGTTAGCCGCGAGAACCTGTTGGATGGCCTCTACCATTGTCACAGTCTTTCCCGTACCGGGCCTTGAACGATGGTCAATCGGATACGACGTTACTTGAAGGAAGACACTTACGGTCCAAAGATGACGAATGGGACGGAACCCGGAGGGCGCTTCACTATGGAGACTACCGCCTGGAGCTGCGGGGCGTTCGTGGCGATGAGGGGATTAAACACTTTCAGTCGCGCGCTCGCTTGGGTAGGGTATGGCGTTCTCGGAACATGCTGGGGCAACGGGAAGAGGGCGCGATCCTCCGAAAACGCGGTATCCAAGGCAAGGTGCTGGCGGCGCAGCGGGTACCGATTCAGCTTGAAGCGCACGTTGAAGCGGTCGGCTGCAGAGATCGCTCTGAATGATGCGTTGAACCTGAGCCCGACTTCCTCCTTCCGCACGACATGGACGCCGCCTTCGAACCAATGACCATGAGGTGACCCATTCTTCTGGACGAGAATACGATCGCCTAGATGCTCGTCAGGCTAAGAGCGGTGCAAATATTCTGGGACGAACCAACGAGGACGCTGGGACGTTTCTCAGCGAGCCCTGGGACGTCGAGGCTGAATGTAGGTTAGATGCAGTTCATGGTCTTCTGAAACTGAAAGAACGTACTAATGGTAATAATTGTGAGAAGTCAGCTTGGCATGAGGGATATCATAGTGCTCAAGATCGCGCCTGGATGAGAGTGAGTGGGTATTCGCGTCGAAGACATAGCGAAGACTCACTCCATGCGAAATTCTTCGATCCATATCAAGTGCTTGAAATGGCGCGCATATGTGCTACTGTCGAGGACAGGCGGTAGATACAGACGGCGGACATTGGCGACGATGTTCACGGTGTTGCCTGTGGCCAGGGTGGAAGCCAGGTGGCTTGGAATGGGAGCCTGAGGCAGAGATCCGACGTAGGGAACTGCCTTCAAAGACGGGGGGAGTATGCCTTCGACGATGTTTGTCTCTGGCTGTCTGGCAGTACGTTTGCGAGGGACGTATGGCGCGATGGGTCGCAGCGATTCGTGGTCACTACGATTCCCAACGGTTACGCGCAAGATTCGAGCGATGATGAAACGCTTGCGAAGCTGGACGTCCTCGAAAAGGATCTCGAGTCGGTCCTCAGCTCTGCCGTTGTGATCCTGGCGGAGCCTGACAGTGAACGAATATGCCGCATTGTAGCCGATCGTGCGGTTTTGGTCGTGGAGAGTGACGGAGAACCTTCCACAGGATTAGCATACATACAGTAGAGGACGACAATGAATGATTAACGGTGAATCGGTCCGGCTGCCTTTGTCCGACGCGAGGGTCATGCCCACAATGGACACTTTTGAAGAAGGCGTGGTATTCTTGATGGTAGGATGGATTTTGACACCAGATTTTGCGACCGGCTCGTCCACGATCCCAAAGTCAAACTCGCCGAGAATGGAAACACCGTTTTTATCTTTCTCCGCCTCATCCAACGCTGCTCGGAAGGATACGAATTGTTCTCGGGCTTTATGCTTTGGATTGAGGTGGTGGCGAGGCCAGTTTCGATCGGGGATCTGTGAGTTGCAAGTAGGACAAAGGGTATGACCAGGCACGTATTCAGGCTCCTCCGGGACCACGTCCGGCTGAAGGCCAGCCTGAGCTGCGACCGCAGCGTGACGGGCACCAGCAACGTGCTGAAGCCAGTTCTTCATCCCAGAAACATATTTTTGGCAAACTGAGCAGTGGAGGAGAGCTCCAAATTCGCCTTGGACTTTATTCAGATGCTGTTTGGTGGCAATGTGAGCAGAGTAGTCCGCCGGAGAGGCAAAAACCAAATTGCAAAGCTCGCAGCTAGATATGTTGTGGCGATAGGGACAGGGATTAGTCTCGCAAACGCCAGTGGAAAGCAGTTGAGGGCACGCCTCTTGGGTCATGGTGGTGGGGAAAGGAAAAGGATGGGAAGGCGCAAGCCTGAGGTAGGGCGACCCTTAAGTAACCTTTGTGGGTCCTCGCAACGTGCAGGGTTTTGATGGCCTTGCATCGGCCATCCAGCTTTTTGGTGACGCTTCAAGCGCTGAGCCCTTGCAATTTCAAATCAGGCCCAGGACACTCCTTTTTCCCAACAAAGAACGAGGATCCTTTCATTTCCGCAGAGTCTAACCATTTGTGGGGCGATCAATTCGATCCTCGCCTTGAGGCTGAACCCTTTGGCGCCTCAGCCCACGCGATGGAGGAAGATACACGTTATCGAGGTTCCGTTCCAAGAAGGTTGCGTTGTCACGGTTGTCACATTTCTTGAAGCCACGTGCACGGGCGCTTAATTTCCTTTTACAGTAATCGTGGTTCAGTAGTGGTTCAACTTACTACTCGTTAAACGCTGAAGCACAGCTCACTGGTAACATTCGACGGTCAGAAAACATCAGACGAAGAACACTGAACCAAAAAATCAGGGTTAAGTTGGCGATGGGATTTCATTCAAATAAATCAAAAGCCTAACGGGTTCATTTTTCCGCGCGATAGGTAAAGAAAGGTCTTTTCGAGGTTTCCTTTCTAAGGGAGGTCGCGTTGTCGCACTTGACACATCCTGAACCGCCGAAGACGCGAACAAGAGTTGCGACATCGAAACGAAGGCTCGGCGTCCAGCATTCTGAAAAGCTCGCGATAATGATGGGTGCTCGTAGCAATGCATTTAATGATATTCGAACTGTACTTATGACACAGTAGCCCAACAAGAATCCCAAAGAAAATTACTACGACCTCCGTACCGTGTGTCAAATACAAGGATCTACGATATTCTTTGAAGGTGTCTGGAACACTGTAACTTCCGCCGCTCGACGGTTTGTCAAACCCGCGACGACTACCAGTGTTCCATTTACCGTGGCTTTGTTGAACTTCGGCAATTCTTGCGTAGCAACGGTATCGGGATCTTCTCCATTGTTCAAGCGCGTCAACAGCGTCGAGGTCGTCAACGCATTACATCCAGAATTGAACGAGAAGGAAGCAAGTGCGCCCATTTGATTGTCGTTCAGGACGACTCTGGGCCCAACGTTGGTGTTGACACATTTTGTGAAGTTTAGTAGATCCGAGTTGAGCAGCAACGATGCGTTCGGTTCAGAAAGAGGAATTGGAAATGGGACCTCGCTACAGTTTTTCTGCTGGCAAACATGGCCATAACCAACGGTGATTTTACCTGCGAAAACATACACCTCAGTTCATACGAACAGCGAGCAACGTTGATTTTACCAGTAACGTTATCGGACTTGGGACTAGGAACGAAGGATTCGAACGACTTCATCATGGTGAGAGTGGTGTTATCGACGCCAGTAGAGCATTTCGTTGGGGTATTTATAGCGGTGCAATTGACGCTCGGGTTAACAATGCTGAACTCTTCCGACGTATAGGAGACTATGGATCCGGTGGGAATGGTACCAATAACACCACCGTCAGGCAGAGCATTGACGTATGTCGCCCTTATTTTGAGAGACGTGTTGCCTGGGAAGCCCAGGTTGATAGGATCGAGTGACACGCCCCCCTCGAAGAGACCGTTCGAGTCGATGTTGATGGCCGCTCCCACCAAAGCACCACTCGCACCGTTGATCACCTGAAGACTCAGCGAAGATATCTTTTGACCTCCCGCATTGCCCCGGTTCTTCCATCCCCAAGCAACAAAAATGGCGGCATGGGAAAGGGGGAATATTTGTCCGCCGAAAGGTTGATTGATGAAGAAAGAAGGGGGGGTGTTGGCGACAAAGGGATCTGGACGAAGACCTGCACCACATCCAACACCGGCAGTGGTTAATGTCCAATGCAGGTCTGCACCACGGCCAGTGATGTCTTAGATGGTAACGCTGGTGCCAATCGTCGTACTTACGATACTATGGACACGGAGATGGTATGCGCCACTTGGCAAAGTGCTGCGGAATGTGACGGATGTTGCGGTGGTAGATATGATGTTGGTCGCTGAAAAGTACGTATGAGACATCCATTCTGGAGATAGAGAGAATGTTTACGGACAAAGAACATCGACCACCGTATCACTCGCAGCAGCTGCCGTTCCTTGCATCAGCTCGACAGTGGAGACTGCGGTAGAGAATGTGAACGCCAAATCAGCGCCATTCGCTTGGACGATTTCCCAGGTCAGGCCAAGGCCCCGGATAGAGTCGAAGGTGGTGTAGTTCAGACTAGGAGGTCCGACCAAGCCCAGGTTCTTGATGGTGTATGGGATTGATTGCCCGGAAGCAACGTTGAAAAACAAAGCGAGAGCAAGAAGGGCACAAGATGTAGACATGAACATCTTGTGTCCAGGTGAACACTGAAACCAACCTGGAGCGGGGTTTATATATCATCTTTGAGCGCTTATAGTTGACCGCCAGGGATGAGCAGGGATGGGACTTGATAAAGATCTCGCGTCATGTCATAATAGGTTCTGAATAGGTTATTTGGCAGATCTTTTAATCTCTGTCAGCAAAGCTGTACAGCATCAGTCTAATTACAAGCACTTGATTGATCTTGAACCGTGAACCGACCAAAAGTAAGTCGGCATATGCACACATGCGTAGACTCTCCTTACATACCGACACGGCCATTTTTCTCCGTCCTAACTATTTATACGGCATTTTTCTGACGTCTTCCTATATTTGTACATACTCAGGGACATTCCTCACGTTCTCTCACTGTGTCTGAGGTTGGTCTGAGGCCGATTTTCTTTCTCTTACGCTGTAGAGTTGCTCCTTTCCGGCATATTGACACGGCTACTCGCTTCCATCGTGCCCGTCTGGGTGCTGTTCCTTTCACCGCGTTGATCCCAGGAAAAGTAAATCATGTGTTCCAGACGCTGTTCTAAGCGCTCGCCGTAAGCGCCTGCAGTATTTCGACTTATTTGAGCACTGCAGCCACGCAACCCACCAATGACTAAGGCCCGTCAGGATAGTGAAACGGAAAAGTTTTGTAGACATGTTCAAGTTGAAATGTGAACTCGATTACTCAGGTGAGTTGGAGTTACACCTCTTCAAGCAATTGTCTTAGATCGACAATTAGCGATTATTTCTTTCAATACATACGTCCAGAGCCTGAGTCTCCAATTTGTCTGCATGAGCGCACCGTAACACCTCTCTGAATTATCCGCTTATACAAATCCACGCGCTTTGAAGGATTGAGACCTCTCGTGTTCTTCGGTCAGTATGCTATCTGACTCTGAGTCATTCGACCTCGCGTTCTCTTCCTGGAGATTTTGTGTCCAAAAGTCCTATGTTCAATCACTGGGTGCCAACGGAGACGTGGTGTACATTGGGGTAAAATATCAGTAGGCATGTAACTCGGGGTATTCGGCGTGCGCTATTTTGTGATCGGGGCGGAACGATATTGACGGGAACAAATTTTGCTCCGGATCAGCAATTGCAATTGAGACCACGGAAGCAAAGGGAAGCAAACTTGCGGAAGTGAAACATAGCAGAAGAGTATAAAATGCGGAGCGAGAGCTTCTCCTCTGCACCGAAACCGCCATGACTGTACTTCCCACTAGCCCTTACTGCCGCCAATGCGACCTGTATTTTGTCGATGCCAAAGCTCGCTCAGAGCACATCGAGTTGTCCCCGAGCCACCCCTGTTGTGAGACTTGTTGTCGCCGTTTCCTGAACGAGAATTCTCTCTCCCTGGTGAGCTCCTATTTTTTTCCCCTCGTGATAAGGGTTACGCTAAACGATGAGCTTTTGTTTCAGCACCTGCAGTGTGCCGCACACCATTTGTCTCCGGGAAAGGAGGAAGAAGAAATCCTCGACGGCGACGAAGTGCTGCTGGCTTGGAAAGGCGGCATTGCACCTTATCTGAATATTCCACAAGATGATTATTGGTCATCCGACTCCGACGCGGACAGCAATAATTCAACCTCCGACTCGGAAACTGAACTCGAGTCGAATCCGGAGACCGAAGACAGTGTCGGTGACTTCCGTTCGTTGATTTTTCTTGACTCACGAACATTTCCTTAGCATGATCGTAAGATGTATTGGCGGGAACCGAACCGACCCCTGAATCCCGCGAATCGTTCGCTAGAAACTTCGTCAATTCATCGGAGATTCCGGCCCCTTGTAATTGGTGTGTCCTTTGTACCTGGTGTTGCCGCAGATCCTGAATCTTCTATGACAGCCTTATAATAGCGAAATCGGAGGCGATAAGAGGGTGTCCACATTAATGAATGAACCCCACAAATAAAGGCACGGAATGAAATTCGTTTCCCGTTCGGGTAGTTGGCAAGATAGCATTCAAAATATCCCAGTTACATTTAAGCTATCATCGGAAGCCTGCCTCGTTGCGGATCAGCGATCAATTTGATATCGTTTACAACACAGAAGAAATCTATTACCCCGCACTTCCCCACATATCTGGGGCATATCACGGTCCGAGCAAGTCGAGAGTTGAATGATAGTTGGGCAGGTGCACTAATCGCTCTAAGAAAGCGCCACTATGTGGGCCCCTTGGCACAATTTGAGCCATAACTGGAACTTGTCCGGTGATTTTTCAAACGGTGCCTGAGTCGGCGACCGAACGGCGAGGACCGGCTGAAAATTTTGGGGCTGAAAATTTGGGGAATGGGGACCCAGCCGGTTGCCGGGGCGATCAAGCGGACATCAGGTAGTCATCCTATCACCAGTCCGAATCCTAGTAGGCCGAAATCGTCCGACGAGATGTTACCAGAAGCGCCAGATTTTCGGTGGAAGTCTGGGGGCTCGTAGACTGACAGCTTGCAGAAGAAGGACAATAGGGTACTTTTTTGACATGTCTGGATAATACAGATGTTTTTTTCCCATTGACCTCACATATGGCCGACGGCGAGCGCTCAGACTGTCACCTGATGAAGATCCAGAATCATTGTCAGAAATCAAAGTCGTACTACCGCATGTTGGTCCACATACATTCCGTACTTCCTCCTAACAGCTGCCCAGGCCGGGCCCACCGAAGTATTGCGTGATACGAAGTGATTCATATCTTGCTCGGGAATCCGGTTTATATCCACCCGGTTCCAATACCGAGAGAGGACATAGGTTATATCTTGCGCGTCACGATCTTCCCTCCGGCTATCTGGGATGTTAGCTGGCAAAATGGATGAGATCACGGCCCGCGGTTACAGCGTACATCATCCAAGTCTTCAGCTTGCTGCGAATGAACTCGGAGATTGTCAAGAAAGGCAGCCCCTGTAATTTCATGACCGTTGTAGAGTCGAGATGCCGAGGCCCAGTCTCCCCAGCAGGCAGAATCTCAATCTCCGAGGTCGTGTGCCGTTGGTGGGGAATGAAGAGATAAGGTAAATGGCTTACCTCTATCGCAGGTATGAAACGACGGTACGTAACATGCAGTCTTGAGTATCTTATAAGCCGAAATAGAATGGAGGGATTCAAAAATACTCCGCACCGATTCGTCCATGGCGAATGAGTTATCGTAAAATCCCCGTTCCCGGCCAACGCGTCTCGTACCCGTCGGAATGGATGAGGCAGATTTTGGCCGCCTTCAACGATACAAAAAATCTCCTGACGAGGTGTAAATAATAGCGAGGACAGAGGTATATGCATCTCACATCACTATGAGAACTGTTTGCCAGCACCGCCGTAAGGACACTTCCATAAAACGCGTGAGGGATGCTATTTGCACGGAGAAGCTGGGAGAGGGCAGCGGACGCCTCCAAGAGTCGTCGAGTCTCAGACATAATAGGGCGATAGTCGATGTCAGGCCAAGGTCATGATATAGGAAAGAGTCGAGAGTGAAGAGTTGGGTGGACCGATCGGTTATATATGTAATGCATCACGGAGGCCTGTGTAGAGGCCTCGAGATAGATGTCTGATCTGGTTCCCCGGGCGCACAGGACGGAAAGGTCCGATTTGGAAGCCCCGAACACGTTGCCACGCTGGTTTCGAGTCGAGATGCAATTGAGCGGCCAAGTTCCAGGATACGCTCTTTCCAGGCTTATTGAAGCGCATAGCATAATCTCTCCTGGGACAACATCGGGCTCGTGCCGGCGGCCGTGACAGGGTACGTATTCGTACGAATGTGAGCGTCGGTGGAGAGAACTGTGGCGGAAGCACAATTGTTTTATGTCAACTTATGGCTGGCCGCGGCAAATTCGCGATATTTCATGAAGTGCCAACGTGTCGGTTCGATATGGGATGGTCATCACACCAGAGAGTTGTTAGCGCCAGGCTGTAAACGGGAATGTGGGGAAATGCTAAGTTTCCTGCGTGACACCAGGTGATGTTGCATGTGTTGGACCATCACACTCTCGGCCCGACTGAACCGGCTCATTTTTCACCGTGTCGTGACGAACCTCTCTGCGAATCGCGTATGGTTTGGAGGTTCTCTTTGCGGTATGTAACGGCGGCACTTGGACCCTCCGCTCGTGCTCTTTCTGCCCTACGCCAGCCTCAAGTGTCTGTATCTCGCTCTGTACTTTCTGCATGCGGTACACGCGACGGTCCTCGGTCTTCATCGAGTCGGCACTTGTTGTCCTCGGGTGCGCGTCGGAACCTACTGGCCCCGGGCTTGCTTGTCCGGAATATTTCACGCGGGCCCATGCAATCGCGCACAGTCGAGTTTGACGGCCTGTCCGATATACAAGAAGAAGCGACGAGAGCGGCTATCCTAGAAAAGGTCATGAAAGGGCGTCAGCCAACGGATCTCATGCTTCGCTGTAAGCTATTCAACTCGTAATCGCTGGTAGTTGCTGAACCTCGCGCCATAGGCACCATGCTGGACGCAGAAGGTACGCAGAAATAACGCGGACGGATCATTAATTAAATATTCAAAGGCAACGTGAAAACGATATCCGGACAGTTTAAAAAATCGGATCTTTGTAGTGAACATCGGCTGAATGTGCGTTAGATGATTTCCTTTTTTTAACTATCATGCCTAGTCAACTTTTGTTGGTTTTAGCCACGAGACTTACGGAAAATCGACTCGAGGGTGCCCAATCTTGTTCCGACCATCTTGGTTCGGAAAGAAGCCTTCCTCGTATGTTTCAACATTCGTGACGGCAGTTGAGGTAAAAGCAATGCTCTTAGGTTAATATTTTACACATTCGTGCCCTGGTCAAGGCCGACACAGTGATTCTATTCGAACACACGGATTCCAGACTCCATTCTGTATTTCTATATCACCTTGAGGTCATATTTTCCTTCACCAAAGCCCCGTTTCGTGTATCTCACGACATCATATTCAGCACAATCTCAAGACTAAAGGATCGGGCATGCCCTATGAATTTCGGTACCTTTATTTATATCGGATTTGACCAAGGGAATTTGACACACTTTTTCAGCGCCTTAGAATCGATTCTCCTTTCGGTTCTGAGTGCCCTTGAGGCCGAAATGGTCTTTATCCGTAATCTCGTCGGCGGCCTGCTTGCGGAACTGGAGGATAATATCGATCATGATCGATTTAAACGCCTCCTGCATTATTCCAGGCGGCTCGCGAGCTTCCAAAATAGAGCCAAACTGGTTTGTCTTTATAACAATTGGAGAAGCCATGCACCTATTTCTCCACCATTCGACAGGTCGAGGAAGTTTTAGAAGAGGTCCTTGGACAAGGTGGGAAGAAATAAACTTCTCACTCGCTCGCCTTAAACTGATGGAACGTGCTAGACGATGATCTCACTGCCATGTACCTCACGGACAAGAAGAATGATATTCTCAGGGACCTTGACGACCACGAAGACCTCGAGGTCCTGTTGGAGAGTTTTTCCAAGCAGGTCGAAGAAATTGTAAATGAAGCAGAAAATATCGAGGTTCAAATCATTCAACTAGCCTATACCATTTTTAATCTTCGATCCAGACGAACGTTCAATCGACGCAAGAGATTGTGGAGCTAATATTGGATTCCAATCGGAATTCCCTGTTGGCTCTCGATTTGAAAGTACGTAGTTTTATCGGCATGCCTAATCCTTAGATGGTTAATCTCCTTATCAGGTCTCTATCATGACGATGGGAATTGGTTCCGGCGCGCTGGTCGCTGGGCTGTTCGGGATGAACGTGAGTCTTCTTCCTTCCGTTTCTCTGGGTTTCACACATGTACCTCGCCATTTTAGTTGATGAGCCACTTCGAAAGTCACCCGTGGGCTTTCTACGGCATGACGGGGTTCGCCACGGCGCTCGCAGCAATGGTTGCAATAACTGGTCTCCGCAGGTATGTGATTTTTTTGGACAACGCCGTTGTCCCGTGTCCGACGAACTCCCTAGGCTGGCGAAGATACGGAAGGTCGGGCTTGGGAACTCCAACAACTCCAGGGCACGGCGGAAGCCGTGGCTGCCCCTCCCGTTGCGACATAGGACACCGGATGGATGGTCATGACATCCTGACGAGATACAACTACATATATGCTGCTCATATAATCCTCCCATAGACACAATGCAATTGTAAAATCTATAGCATTTAATTTATTATCCCTCTCATTCTGCGCACGGTTTGGCTTGGTTCGTATCTCTTGCGCGGCTTTTCCCGCGCGGAGATGCCTACCCGTAATGTGCCGCACGCCCAAGGAAGGTTAGAGATTGCTCGATTTAGTTCCGTTACGGCAAGCTGCCAGGACCTCGGAAGTCTTTCTTTACTAGTTATGGCATTAATCGTTCGTTCCGTTTCCGATGAGCTCGAGCTTCGGACACGGACAGGCGCAGCAAGCGAAATTAAAAACATATACCAAGGACGCATGTGGGCTCATTTTCGGGTGTGAATTTTACATGAGATCCCGTAAAAAGATCGGAGGAGGACATGTACGGTGGATCAATTAATGGTAGTATTTGCGGACCCATGATCCCATTTTACTAGTGCCTCCGAGGACTCGAACATGAACTTGAGGGCCTTGAAGCCTATCGAGTCGACAAAAAAAGTATACACACTTTCGCGGCCCATATCCCGAGGCTCCACACTTCGAATGAAGTTCCAAAAACGGGAAAAAGCCAATTATGATATGTACTGGCAGACACTGGTGGCCGCCAGCGTTGCATCTACCACAAAAGCGAGCCCTTTCTCCATCGAGCAGCGCAAGTTCTGTCAGACTCGTCAGATGACATGGTCCTGAAACATCTGCCGCATGCTAGCAGCAGAATGAGCCGACATCGGGGTCCAAATTTTACCTTCTAGGCAGAGTCAGAGAAGACGGACCGAGGTTCTAGACGCTTTCATCACCACGCACATGCGAGGAGAACATTACGGCGGTGTTTCCAAATGTTTTTCCTCAATCGTCATCTGAAACCCTTCCTCCTCGCGTTAATAGGGCTGCGTGACGATGCCGTCGCGCAGGCGTTCGGAGAACGAGCGTCAAGAGGATGGTTTTTGGCGGCGGACGGAGCTGAGATATTTTTGCTGGGAAAATGAAAAACAGAATTGGGAGTCTGGGGACTTCGGCTGTGGTGTGGGATGAGGAAGGGCCTGGGGCATACGAAGCCTAAGCGAAAGGCGACCCTGGTGATCAGAGATGCGTCGGGGAAGCCAAGGTCCGGCTTAGGAGCACGAGAGGGCACGGGTCCCGTCGAAGAACGTGCAGAGAGCGAAATCGACCGATGGACACGCCTTGAACGCGCCGTGGTCGCCGTACAGATAGGCTAGTAGCAGCCGGTGGATCCGACAAGAATGTCGACCGTGTCAGGGAATAGATATAGCCGCGGAAGGAAGGTTACTGGGGGGTCAGCCGCCCCCTTGGCATCGGCGCGCAGACGCAATTCATTCCCGCGACTCGTTCCTCCATCTGGCAAATGAATAAGATGTGCATGACCTACTTCATCTTTCCTCCCGCATTCCCCCCACTTTTTTTGAATGCAATTGCCCACAGCGATCCAGTCCTTCGTTTATTCTCGTCGAGTCGTTTTTCTGTCGAAGCGAATATGACAAAGCCTCCGCCTCAGTCACTTTCCCAAGCTCTTCTTGAAAGTGTACACGGCAGAAAAGTCTGGTCATCTCTTCCCAACGAGTCGTTCGTATACATAGAGCCCCAGGCTCTTCTCTCCCGGTTCCCATGAAGTGGAGAAGTCCGGTCATTTATTCTGGCGAGGTCAAACGGACCACTGCGCAACCCCTAGATCCTCTCAGGCTTCACGCTTGTCGTTACGTCTTTCGAACTCAAGCAAGGTGCGTGTCCCAGTGGTCGACGAGATTAATTACATTCTGACCGGCGTGCTTCAGGACTTCCTTGACTTGACACGGTATCTTGAGCTTGCGAAATTCCGCCTCAACGTTTCTGGATCCCATGCTCTGCCTCAGCCTTCAGACCGCAGGGAGACTTCTAGGCACGTTCCCATTCCTCAGCCCTCGGCCATCCTCGAGGTTAAGCGCCGGAGCTAGAGCATGACGCCGACCTTGAAAGAGTGACGCACTGGACGCTCGTTGGAACCAGAACTAAAGCCTGCAACTACCTTGGCGAAATCGTGAAGGCCCCGGCGGCTGCCACGAAAATTGTTCCACTGTGCGGCGCGAGTGGCTTCTCGCACACGGCGCGACACTGAACCGGCAGGAGTCGTGCATCGTGCGCATATCGGAGAGCGCGCTGGTCGCCGCGGTGGCGCGCCAGTTGTGCGGCGGCGTTATCGGTATCTTTGTCTGGCCCGACCCGAACTCGCCGCCGACGTATTCCGCGGTGCTGGTGCGTGCTCGGTGTTCCACTAGGCGTGGTCGGGAACAAATTCTTTATTTTGGGCGTCGAGCCAGGCCCCAAGGAATCCCTAGCAAGTGCACAAATCTCCAGACCCAGATTGATATTCCTCTCGGCGACCAATTTCCTGATTTGGGCATCTTGATCTTGCAACGCTCGCACCGTTTCGGAGTCCCTCGCTTGAGCGCTTCAGCCTCCAAGCTTCAGGCAGACTGCTGGGTACCCGCTCCACCTCTTAACCCGAGTCAAAGGCTACGACTTGAAAGATGCGAGGATATCCGAGACTATACGGGCTTGATGGACCGTCCGACCAAGTAGAGCGCAGAGAGAACCTCGGTGAGTCGCTCCGAATCAAGCCCGCACTCGAGCTTAAGGAAACCCAGACTCGCGCCCTCGGTTCAAGGCGTTCGGAGCAGCGAGGAGGTCAAGAATTAGAAAATACTTAATCGAGGGCACAGCCACATGTCGGGAAGATAAGAAAGTTTACATATAAACGTACGTGTGAACGTGGCTTGGCTTGCAAGCTCCTGCAAGATTACATAGCAGCAAAGGAGGAGGAGGAGGAGGGGGAGGAGGATTGCCTGAGCGGTCCCAAATAACTTTTTCCCGGATCATGCAGACGTTAATATGAATCCTACGCTGCCTGCAAGCCATGTGGGGAGGTCGGAAATAAACGCCTTCTTATCAAGGCAATTAAGACGCGTCCGAGACAGACGTAAAAAACAAAATGCGATTTAGATTTATGATGTGGGTGCTGGTAGATGCGTTCGATACGTATACAGCAGGTTAGATAGGTACAAATTTTCAATGAACAGCGTATGGACGCGGGCTTGAAGTAAATATGCGGAAATGGAAATATCAAATTCACCACACCACATGCACACCCCACTTGCTGGGGTGCGTCTGTGCGTCTATCCATCCATCCATCCAACACCGTGAAAAGCATACAACAACCACCGTGAAGAGCGTAACGTGCAAGAAAGCGAAAAAAAAGCGTGAGTGGATAAGGTAAGGGAATAAGTAGTAGGGGGGCGACAGGTACAGTACACAGAGGGCACCAGGGACAGGACCGGGGCGGGGCGGGGCGAGGGGCGGATGAACGCCTCAATCGCGCTGCGGCGGCGGCATGTCGGGGATGAGGTAGTGCACGGGCCGTCCCTCCGCGCCGAAGCTCCCCTTGTGATTGAGCTGCGGCAGGTTCCCCGTGCGCCCGCTGCGTATGCTGTTCTCGCGGCTGCTGTCGGACGAGTCGGCGGCGGGCAGCGGCGCGAGGACGGGCGACGGGGACACGAGCTTGGGGTCGGCGGGGTTGTACTGCGGCACGGGCTTACGCGGCGTGCGCCGGGTCGGGGCAGCGATGGGCTCGCCCGCGGAGCCGCGGCGCGGGGGGACGCCCTCGAGCGCGGCGGAGGTGCCGGATGGGTAGTGGGGCACGGGGCTCGGGGTGGGCGGGTACGCCGACGAGTCGGGGTGGCTCAGCGACGAGTTGGTGTTGTTGCGCGCGTTGTCGCTGAAGGGGCCCTCTGCTGTTGTCGGGGAGCCGTAAGGGGAGGTGGGGTGCGAGCGCGGGCGGCTGAAGTTGTTGTTCATGTAGGAGGACGCGGAGGTGGAGGAGTTGCGTGTGACGGCGTTTCCGGGGAGGGGCGTTATAAAGTCCAGAGGCATGCCATCCTCATGATCGTGGCCCGATTCGGAGAAGGGGGATCGTAGCGGGGAGCCGTTTGGCGGGGACGAGATCTTCTCCTGCGAAGGGGAGAAGTAGGAGTTAACCTCGTCCCCTTCCTCCGGGACGTCGTGTATTCGTGAGGTGCGTGAGTCGATGCCCACATTGCCGATGACATATACGTTGCTGTCGTGCGAGAGCATTGGGCCAATGGAGTCGGACTGCGAATGGTGGCGGCCGCTCCCAGCACCAGCGGACCGATTTGCAGAAGGGTATCCCCTGGCCTTGGAGTCGGTGGAGCCGAGACCCGCCCACTTCCGCGTGCCCTGGCGTCCCGCGGCCGCGCCCGAGGCGCTCGACGCGGAAGCGTACCGAAGGTAAAAGTATGCTGCAATGGCCGCGGCAATGACTGCGAGCCCGCCTATTACGCCCCCTGCTATTGCCCCCCGGTTCACTTTGGAGGACGCTGCGGCGACGGGTAGTGTCACCCCAGAGGACTCGGAGGTGCTCCCACTGGATGTGGGGCTACCTGACGACGTGGGATTCGGTGGGTTTGAGGAGGTCGATGAAGGTGAGGAGGCGGGCGCGAAGCATGAGACATCGGTCCCGTTTTGCACGAAGAAAGGTGAGGATTTCTGGACAATATTATAAAGCGGCATTGTCGCTATTATTTCGTACCATCCCTGCGTCACATTAACGGAGTCCCAGGTGAACGTGTGCAACGTCGGGTCAAGATCAGTTACAAGTGTCTGAGTGAGGAGGTCGCGTCTGTCCAGCGTTCTGGGACTTCTCGCGTTCGGGGTAAACGTGCTGGTCGTCGATGGCGCAGGAGGTTGAGCAACGCCGGCGTTCGTTATTTCCAGCTCCAAATCCTCGAAATCCGAGGTCGAGGCGGGTGTATAAAGCCAGGTAATGGACGCTGGTTGGCATGTCGTCATGCCGGCAACTTTATTGAGGACAAGTGAAGGCATTACAATCTCCCCAGACGTCCCAGTGGCTAGGCAGCAACTTGAGATGGATGCATTCAAGTATACAGCTCGACTCACGAGTATCGTCACTATCATCGCGGGCGACATACCCATTTACCGAGACACCATAGGACAGCGCCCACACGAAAAGAGCGACGGGTAGAGTGTACATTTTTCCTCCGTTAGACGAGGCCCTCGGATGGGGACGTGTAGAATGCGTCCAAGAGGAAGCCTAGAGAGGGGACGTGAAAATGGCGGTGGTGGTCAAGAGCGGAGTACCGTGGAATTACTAACAAATAGACCAGACCGGAGAAACGGTCACACCTGCCACACCGCGTGATGTGCCGGACTCGTCGCTTCTGCCGATGTCAGCCCGAGAAAAACTCAACCATTTTCCTGCCCTCAGCTTATTTACCCCAGGCTCTACACTGCAAGGTTCCTGGCGCCCTGCATCCAATTCTTCCTCTGTCTATTATCTGAGGTTCCCCGTTTTCCCTCGTGCTTCATTTGATCGTTGTTAATTGGTTGCTACCACGAGTTTATTGTTCACGAAACAACCTTTCCCGACGCGTCTTGTACTCACTATTACGACTTCTGGTCTAGAGGAGGATTCTGGCCACACTCTTTGACGCGTCGACTGTCTCAACTTGAGTGCCACCCTGCGCCACCACGGAACTGACGGAGAGGGTCCAATGTTTAAGCTCCATCTGTCTCTGATTACTGTCAGTCTTTTTCTGGCGCTGCCGATCCTGGCTGATCCCCAGGCGGGAGGGATTCATCACTATCTGCTACCTGTCTGCCTACCTCTGCCCGACCAACCACCGACATCCAACGAGCATCACATCTGTCTATGGCGTTCGCTCCTCTTAGCACCAGTCCCAACGCCATTCGACGCGGACCGTGCGGAATGTTGGTCATTTGGTACCACAGCATCCGGGTCGGGCATCCTAGACCATGATCGACGCGACTCCATTGGCGGTGCGCATTCGCCGTTCCCACTCGGATCAACCATTATAAATATATCCGATTTTGGTGGCCGAAACGGCCGGTCAAAGCGGATTATTTTATTTTCCATGTCCGTTGGGCGAGGTTCGGCCGTACAGACTCATCTCTGTTAAGCTTCAGAGTGCTGATTATTCTCATCGTTTCAAAAGGAACCCATCTCTCCACCCAACACATGATACACGGACTTCGATTTGTTTACAAGAACACCGATCGATAGGCACCAACTGTTGGCGCAGAAGGTTGCACAACTCCACCATTCCTTTCATGTTATTTTTTGCATTGACAGCAAACGGATATCTGTCAGCCCCTGCACGAGCTCGCCACCGCCCTGACTCCCCTCGACATCAACCAACTTCGAGTTCGCAACAGTGCCTCTGAACCCGAGCCTGAATAACAACGCGACAGGGACGAAGTGCTTCCGGGTACCTACTGGAAGTTGATGAGCCCCCTCACGGGACCAGTTGTCTTCAGGCCTGTTCCTAGAATATCCCACATCCCTGGATACTCCCGGTCCGTCTCTCACCCTTATCGTCCTCGAACTCAGGTCGATATCAAAGTGTCCCCAGCTCCTCGCCCTTACTGGCGATACATACATACCCCGTGTCTCATGCTCGTGTTAGTTTGATTTCCCAAGCTTTCAAATTACGACTGGATTGCCATGTGGATGCTTCGGCCGCACTGGACGCTACTTGCTCTAGCCAACGTCTATTCACTCAAAGTCCACTTTCACTCAAAATCCACTCGCTCGCGCCCTCTCTCCGCCATACGTATATATCGCGTAACAGTTGTCTCGGCATAATTCAAGACGTCACGGTGAAGGGATAAATGACCCATTCCGCACGCTTTCGTGCGACTATTAGTCGGTCGAAAAAAAAGACAATTAGGCGTAATTTGGCGGGAGGGCCTCGGCAATTCCGACTTATGAGAAGTACTGTACTGTAATTCCTCGGAAATGTCAAAAGGGGATTCAGACTATGCCTTCTTTTGTTTTACATACATAATACGCTTGGAGCAATAACGGGGAACAAGTCTGCACTGGTTACACTTCTGCTGTAGGTACCTATACTGGTGCTAGGGGCTCCGTGTCAGGCAAAATAATTCAGCCTAGTACGAGGGAAGGCATCGAGGTGGGGCATACGACGATTGTCGTTGTTTTTGTTTTTTTTTTGGAAAAAAAAAAAAAAAAGAAACAGTAAAGCCCACTCCGTTGAAGGACAGCGACCGCGTCGGAAGTTGGCGACGTTGAGAAACAGCTCAGTCCGTCGGCGAACGCAACCCCACCGCCCATGACTACATGTCAGCAACGATCACCGGAGCGAGGCAAAAGAGAAGTACCAAGGATAGACGGCATCGGCACAGTCTTGTACCTTGTTCGGGCTTGAAGTTCTTGTGCATCGAGACACACAGTGAGAATCTGAGTGTTGTTGAATTGATTAGCGGAAGCAATTTGGAAAGAGCACAGCTTTTTAATTTTAGGAAATGCTTGTGAAAACGTGGCGAGTTGACGTTGATCGACGGAACTTAAGCGAGTGGCTGACTCTCCTCTTCTCTCTCAATCCTGCTCTCTTCCGCTCCACCATCATCTCCAAGTTCCCTGCAAACACTGTCATCGCATCGGTCTGCAACCATCCTCAAAAGTCCAAGACTGGCTTCGATCTGCCAACTCTCCAGTCTCGACCGCCACAGTCAAGTTCGTCGCGACGCATTCGCGGCCCAAAGATGTGCCCGCCTAGTATCACTTTTCTGTATTTTGATACTCTGGGATACTCAGGTCTACCCATTCACAGCAAAACACCCAGTTCAACGTTGCCCGCCACTGCTCAGCCACATTGCCCCCTTCCCACCATCCAACTCACGTAGGCTCTCCTGTCTTCCGTTTTTACTTATTTGCCTCTTTCAAAGAGCCTACTCACCCATGCCAACCACCAAATTTCTGGTTCGGCTTCGGCACTCTATGCTTCAGCCTATCTCAGCCTTCAATAACCCTGCGGCGGCTGTTTCGATCTCAAGTCTCGGATATTATTTCGCCTCAAATGGTTTGTTGTCGCTTTCACTCTTCGCCTGTTTGTCTCTTGTTCTTGTGCTTGTGAGCATTCAAGACGTATCAGCCTCGAGCATCATCTGGCGTGTAAGCCTCGAGTATCACTGTACGAGCCTCATCCGCAAGATTCTCAGCTATGTTTCTCGTTTGCTCCGCGATTCTACTCTTGTTATTTAGTCCATGTCCCGGTTCTTGATTCCATTGTGTCAATCTCGCGCATCAACGTATAAGCTTCACCTTCTCTGGGAGCGCTTCTGAGTTTCTGTATTTTTTTGCGGTCAACTCCGCTTCAAGATTCTGTGGCGGTTCTATTATCTTTTGGGTTCTCTCGTTGCACTTGACTCCCTTCTTTTTGTGCCACTTTTATTCCTTTCTCCAGTTTTGCTCTGTTTCTGAGCTGCCCGGGCTTTTTGAGGTCTTTGATCTGTGCTTTTTACGCATCAGCTTTAGTCTTCTCTCTGGTTGTCTGCTTTCGCGCCGCGCTTATTATCTTCTTCGGATGTCTCTCTGTCTGCGCTTTCTGGTGTTTCGTTCTATGAGCACCATGGACGCATCAACCTCAGGTATCATCTAGTGTAAAATCCTGGGGCATGACCCGTACTTAGAAGCCTCAGTCCTCGACCGGCTTTATCTTCTTCTGACTTTCTTTTCGCATTCTCTTTTCACGCTTTGACTTTGCTTTCTGTCTGCTATTTCTGGGGTTTTAGATCTGTGAGTCTTCTCGACATGTCAATTTTCTCGACGTGGCATATTGCGAGTAGCCAAGTCACTTACGTTCATTGGCACTAGTTTCACAGGCAGTGCGGAGAAGGTTCGGAAACAATGTATGGTTTTACCTTCTCGGGCACCGGTAAACGGCATCGGAATATGCGTTTTGTGCGGAACGGCTTTCGATTCGTAGCCACGGTGATATTTATCACTGGCAGCTGATCATGCAGTGAGTGGGAGAGTCTACACCCATTCATTTGGTTCCATCTCCTATATTTCGATTTTTTTAAAAGATTGTAACATACGTTGAGCCGCCGTATGCGGATAGGTTGTTGAGCCGAGAATGGGGTTTCCGCTGGGAACAATAAAGCGAAACTGCGCGAGATCGCGCTATGAAAAGCAATCAACAATGCGTGTCTTTTGATATTACTCGCCACTCAGCCTTCTTCTTGGCAGATTGACGCTCGCGAAAATCGGGCCCTTGTAGTATAAAGAACCCGGTGGACTTTCGACGGACTCATGGCCTCTAGCAGCAACCTCCAGCCGCCTATCAAACTTCACTTCAAAGATCGTGTCCGTGTTGCAGGCGAGACAATCGCAGGCCATGTCGATCTCAACATGGCGCAGGCGCAAGAGCTCCACATTCATAATCTGTGGATCAATTGCAGAGGAGCCATAAAGACGTACGCACTGGCCTACATTCCTGGCCAAAGCTAATGGTATCTTAGACAAATCCTAGTTCGCAATGAGAAAATACCGCGCACACAGTCCGTCGTCGTATGATCCATATCATCCTCTTTGGTGTGTTATCTCACTAATTTTGGGTGCCAACCAGCTTTTTGAGGATAAAAAGTCCCTCTGGACGCCAGGGAGTGCATTTCCTGAGGGAGGGTCTCAAGTTCTTTCCCGTCCTTTTCAATTCCAACTTCCGGGCGATTCACACCCCTCTTTTCATTGTACGGCTGAGCCCTCCCATGCTGCGGCAATCTCCTACTCTCTCGAAGTGGTGGCCGAAAGAGAGGGTCGGCGGGCAAACCACCAAATCCGTAGAGTCTTCGCAGTCGTGCCTATGGCGACTGCAGAAGAATTACGGGTCAAGGAATCCTTGCAGCAGAGTTGGACAGGGCCATGGCGGGATATCACGCAAGAAAAGAAAATGCGGCGGGGAATGTGGGGTGATTACTCCCAAGCCAGTGCAACTGTACGATCTTTCACTCTTATCACGACATATTTGGTTGTAACTCACCTTGCAGCTGTCCATTCCCGATTTGCCATCCTATCCCATTTGCACTCCCATACCAATCGTCATTCAGATCTCGACGGAAACAAAGTCGGTTTCGCGCTCTGATCTAGCAGAGAGCAAAGGAAAGTCGCTGTTCCCGGCACCTCCAGCCCATTCATCCCAGTTAAAGCAAGTTCTTCGTCGCGTCACTACTATCAAGGTTCAAGACAAAGTTGCACATCAGATAGATACCTTTGACCTCCCAATAACGCGAGGGTTGGACAACACCGAGATTGCGCGAGTCAAATCACTATGCGAAGTTGAAGCAGTGGTGGACGAACCGCAGTGGATCCCGAAAGAAAAGGATCGCGGGGTTTGGAAGCGTTCGGTCCGGTTGGCGCTAGAATTGCAGTTTCCCTTGCCACCAACGCATAGCACGGATATCCTGGTTTGGCGGGTAAGATGTCTAGATTTTACACGTGTTCGAAAAAAATAACTCAACCTGCTACTGCAAGCACGAACTCGGCTTCGTCGTCCCCTTCCCGGGCACAGGCAACGATTTGAAGATTTCGTCCCCGATCCAGCTCTGTGCAAGTTCATCGCGAGAGTCGACCAGCTTTCCGCCCCAGATTCATTTTTCTCCGTACGCCTCCCTTCTTTCCGAATGAATATCCGCTGAGGACCAGACAGTTCGTATTTTTCGGGTAGAGACCACAACTGGGGCGACGACAATGGCGCGCCTGGTGCTGTGGGCGACGCAATTGGCAATGCCATAGCTAACATCCTTAGTCTCTCGTAGACAGACACTACAACAATATGGTGCTCGTACCTCGCATGTTGTAGCATTTTGTATAACATCCTAGCATCTTAGGCGACTTGAGCTCATGGCTGCCCCCAGTTTGCACTCATGGACGGGGACTCGAATCAGTAGACTTAGGCGATGGGGTTGCCAAAACGGCTTGCCCCGCTTAGCGGAATTTGAATTTGGCTCAGCCTCACTTTGCTCTCGACCATCTCTGGCTTTTCTTCTTGTATTTATTCTTTTCATGGTATTCTGCTTTTATTCTGCTATTTCTGGGGTTTTGGATCTGTAAGCACCTTGAAAGTCCTTCACTCTGTGAGCATTTTCGAACGTCTCAAACAACTGGCGAAACTCATCCTCTGGATTCTGTACTAGTAGTGCTTGTTGGCTTGTTTTCTGGAATCATTTATCGCCTCGTCGCTATTCGAGTCGGTCAAGGTGAGTGAGTTTTATTTCTCGGGGAAGGTGAGAGAAGTACTTGCTCTCTCCTCGTTTTCCCTTGCCATGGGCCCCGGGCTTAAGCTTAAGACTCGCACCTGCGAAGTTGTGCGGGTTGACCAAAACATGTCAAATCATTCTTCTGAATATCATATTTGAAGCAAATTTGAAGTAAGCAAAATGTGGACCTTGCTTTTGGCTTGTGCGATATGCAGCTGATTTGTTCTTGGTCGTCACGACTACTGGTTGATGCAGTGCTTGTTGAAGCCCTATGAGGCTGTGCACGATACGTTGGCCCTGTTGTGGACCGAAAATTTCGTGTGACTCGGATGTGACTTGTCGCGTTTGCGGCCCCGTTTCCTTTACGGCCACCACTACCCATTTGCCCTTAGGCTTTCCGGATGAAGTACATTCTCGTTTCTGGAGGAGTAATTAGCGGGATAGGAAAGGGCGTCATTGGTATGCCCGGCATCTTCGAGCCACTCGTTGTTAAATGGCACTTCAGCCTCATCCACCGGGCTTCTCCTAAAAACCACTGGGTTGAAGGTTACAGCAATCAAGATCGATCCATATATGAACATCGATGCAGGGACGATGCGCCCGACCGAGCATGGTGACTGATGAGAACATCGCTTTTGCTCTAACAGAAAATATCTGATTTTTGTAGGCGAGGTATATGTCCTGAACGATGGAGGAGAGGTTGATCTCGACCTCGGAAACTACGAGCGGTATCTCAATGTCACCCTCTCCCGTGATAACAATATCACGACTGGCAAAATCTACAAGGAAGTCATCGAGAAGGAGGTTCGTGCTTATCTCTGGCACATTCTCATCGATTTACGCGTCCTTGACGCGGATTCACGCGCTATGGACTGAAATCTGGAGCGATGCGCCTTAATTTTCCATTTACTTATCGATTTTTTCAATCTAGCGCAAAGGAGAATATTTGGGGAAGACCGTGCAGGTCAACCTCTTGCTTTCTCTCCTATCTTTCAAACTGAATGCCGCTTTAGATCGTTCCACATGTCACGAACGCGATTCAAGACTGGATCGAGCGTGTGGCTCAGATTCCGGTCGATGACACGGGCGATGAGCCGGACCTTTGCATCGTTGAGGTCTGGCTACTCTTCTTCCCGATCTTCCCATTATCTGACGTGGAGATAGCTCGGAGGGACCGTCGGTGACATTGAATCCGCGCCTTTTGTAGAGGCTATGCGACAGTTCCAGTTCCGTGTCGGCCACGACAACTTCGCCCTTATTCATGTCTCCCTTGTTCCCGACATGCACGGCGAGCAAAAAACCAAGCCCACTCAAACGACGATCCATTCCCTGCGCGGACTTGGGTTGCTCCCTGACTTGGTCGGTTTCCTGTTCATTGTCAGTGAATGGCATCCATTAATCGCTGCTTTAGATCGCATGCAGACTACTCGGTCCGCAGCCGCTCCAGCCGGCAACAAAAGAGAAAATCTCGATGTTCTGTCATGTAGCGCCGGAACAGGTGTTTGGCGTCCACGATGTCTCGTCCGTCTATCACGTTCCGCTCCTCCTCCAGTCGCAGGGTATCGTCGACTATCTTCGCAAACGGCTCAACTTGCCTGCCCTGAACATCTCGACGGAAATGGTGCAGAAGGGGGAGTCTTTACACAAGCGCTGGAAAGATCTCACCACTGGGTCAGTTCGGCTCAGTACTTGTTTACATCCCCCGCTGATAGTCACTAGGCAAGAACGGCTGTTCGATAGCGTTTCGGTCGCACTGGTCGGCAAATACACAGATCTCAAAGACTCGTATATGTCTGTTACAAAGGCGTTGGAGCACTCGGCCTTCCGCGTGCACAGAAAGCTCATCATCCATGTCCGTCCTTTACTCGTAGTTATTCTTTCCTATTGACACGATCTCGCAGTGGGTCGAGTCGTCGGACTTGGAGCCGGAGACGCAGGAATCCAATCCTGCGAAATACCATGATGCGTGGCGGGCCGTCGTCGGTGCGGGGTACGTTTTCATTCGACTCCACATACCTTTCACACGAAATTCATTCCTTTTTCCAGCGGAATTCTTGTCCCGGGAGGCTTCGGCGTTCGAGGCACCGAGGGTATGCTCCTCGCCATCAAATATGCGAGGGAGCAAAAAATTCCGTTCCTAGGCATCTGCCTTGGTTTCCAGCTTGCCGTCATTGAGTGGGCACGTAACATACTCGGAATTTCGGGTGCGTACTGCTCTCAGGCTCCTTTTTCCCGTTCGCTAACGGATATACACCTAGATGCTACGTCGTCCGAATTCGTGCTAGACACCCCTTCGCCCCTGATCATGTTTATGCCTGAGATTTCCAAGACCCACATGGGCGGAACGATGCGTCTCGGGCTTCGTCCGACCGTGTTTGAGGAGAGCACCGAGACGTGGTCACGCGTGCGAAAGCTGTATGGCGGCGCAGGCAAAATCTGGGAGCGCCATCGTCACCGCTACGAGGTCAATCCAGACTATGTGCAGCGTTTGCAGGAGAGCGGGCTCGTGTTCGCCGGAAAGGACGAGAAGGGCGAGCGCATGCAAGTGCTCGAACTGCCTGGTTAGTTTCTTGATTTTCGTCGTCTTGATACAATTCATTAATCTCCGCCCAGAACATCCATTCTTCGTGGGGCTGCAGGCTCACCCCGAGTTCTGCACCCGCCCCCTGAATCCGTCGCCACCGTTCTTGGGTTTCATTGCGGCGGCGTCTGGGCCAGCGGTGTTCCAAGAGCAGCTCGACGTTCAGCTTCGTACTTTCAAGCCGCCGCACCCTGAGGGTTCAATGGTCGGGGAGGCCATACTCAGGCTAGGCATCCCCGTTGTGCGTGGCAAGGACAAGATCTTGGTTAATGGCAAGGGCGAGGGCAAAACAGAGATCAATGGACATTAGAGGGCCAGACTTACGCACGACTGATTTCTTCCATTTATCTACCAATCACCCTGCTCTACATAACCGCCATTTGTACCACTATCATGACATGCTATCCAAAACATATGTAGCCCTATAGAGTCACTCACCATTTTTTCTTCCGAATTTCTTTTGCTGTGCCTTGTTTGGCAGCGACCTCCGGCTCTTCGCTTTCGAAGCGAACGACGAACTGCCTTCTTCCAGCTTCTTCCTGCCTTGATGTTGGCAAATTCTTGCTTCGACCACCCAGAATGAGTACTGTAACCGGATCTTTTTCAGTTATACAATCTTGCTACGAGGCATAAAGATTCCAAGCTCTCTCCTCATAGTACTCAACCGCACGCCCGACTTCCAAGTTGCGCATAAGCAAAAAGCTCACAGATACACCGTACTTCAAGCCACTCCGGCGTGCTAAACCTGATGTGAACCAGTGGCGACTTCCGAAAGCATGACCCGGAATCGAGTTTCCAGACGAACGGGACTCTCTCCTAAAAACTGGCCTCATCTGACCCAATTCTCGTAAACGCCGTTTCTTTATAGGACCCGGGCGTGTGTTTGACTAGATGCTTCTGGGCGGCCGGTGTGAAACGAATCTCGTCGTGGGACGGTCAATGTCTCCCGATAAGCTAGCTTCCTCTTCCCTGCAGCGGCGTTCACCACGAAATCACGACATGATCCTCCTCAAAACCACTGGAGGCAGTTCCTTGATTAATTTCCGAGCCATTCTGTGTTATTGTTTTTGTTCTTATCCTCCCTTTTCTCACTGCGCCTGTAATTCCAATTCTATCTGGCTTTGTTTTTTTCCGGTTCCGAAAACGGACTGGAAATGTGGGTGTCTATGGGTCCTTTGTTCCTTATCGCGCTCATCTCTTTCTCCGACCACGACTGCCCGATTCTATCGATTCATGTTGTCTCTTTTTGGCTTAGTCTTCGTTTTTTATATTGACTTGATACCGATTCGACTACGTCTGTCAAAGATGGTTTGGTTTCTGTTCCGTCCGTGGCCCATTGGTCCACAAAGTTTTGTTTATGCACGGAACGCCTTGCAAAATTAACGATTTACGAGGCTGTTCCCCATGGGCAAAGCTGTATTGTTAGGAAGCTTCTTTTTGTGCGGCAGGTGGCTTGACCTTGTTCCCTTTTTGGTCGACGGACCATTCGTTCCGGAATGTGCCGAGCTTCGTATCGTGTTGTCTGGTCGTTCCTGGTACTAAATTTTGGGCAAGTCCGCGCTCAGCGCATCTGAGCAGGGTCGGTAATATTCTCTCAATGCTACCAAATTTTCTAGGTTAATTTGTGTACGGAATTTTAGCCATCAATTGTGGACCACCATTTTCGAAGCTGATTCTCGGCTGATGCTTTGTTGACCTTAACCGTTATGATCAACCTTGAGCTTTGGTGCTTTTCATGACCGATTGCTCCAATTGGTCTTTGAACGCTTGCTGGTGGCAGTCTGTAGCCCATTGTTTTCGGTTGCTCGTATAAAGTCTCCAAATCAAGCAGTACTTGTCGCCCTCCGGTGGTCTTCTCATACTGTCTTGTTCCGTGCTTCCGCGTTCTGCCGTCGTGTATCCGGTTTATCTTGCCTCAGCAACCCATGTCGCGCTCTCCTCCTCCTCCAAACCCTTCGGTATTCCTTCAAGATGGCTGCGTATTTTTTCATGCCCCCCTAATATTCTCTTGATTTCCGCAGATCGTGAATGCTGGTAACCTGCTCCCCTCTGTCAATGTTCTTTTCGACGAGGTCCGTCAACGAGAACGTGCTGCATCTCTATCTGGTGGTTCTCGCCCTCAATCTGCATGGTCAGGTTTTGTAAGTTGCCGTGACTTGGTTTACACTTTCACTAATAGATCCCTATCGATTCGACAGCCCGGGCCAGATCGAGGGCTTATGGGGCATCCTAATCCCGGAATGCCTCGCCAGCCGCTTCCGCCTCTCCAAGTTCGGCCTCGCTCGGGATCACAGGCTCGTTCGCATGTGTTCTTGACATATTCCTTGAGCTGACATCGTCAATAAAGGTGGTACCTTCTACCCCGTCCCTGCATAGACCGGTAAGGACTCATCTCCTCTCGTCTACTCTACTTTTGTCTCATGCCAGCTTCATTCACAGGCAACGGCGCAGAGGTACATTGCCCACAGCGAGTCCCCGCCCGAAGTTCACGCTCAGACACCTCTCCCGGTGATTCCAAACCGTATGGGTGGCCGGTATGCTCAAACCCCGTGTCACAGCAATGGGCAGCCACACGCCCCCGGGGTAAATTTATTGATACTTCTGGCTTTCGTCTCTTACCCCCCGGCTTTCTAGTTAATGCCGCCGTCGTTTCCTAATCAGGCTTCTCAGGGTCGCCATCGACAGACACGCCCGTCAACGGTAAGCGGAGTCTCTGCGATGTCTCGGTTTCCACTGACGCTTTGCCTTTTTGAAGTCTGGAGGGAGGCACGCTGCTGCGGCCAACAGAGAGGCGGCGAATGACGCATCCGCGCGTATATTTTATAGTCTCCTTGAGGCCGCCGGGAATCCGTCATGCGCTCAATGCGTTCATGACCTTAAAATTGAAAGTCGGCGCCAGGTGGCCGGAAGCCACGGTCCCGCCTTTTCTCAGTTCGCTCATGGTCTGAAAGCGCAGCATCCCACTGTGTTGCCTCAGCAGCAGGGCTTGATTATCATCCCGTTTACCCCCAAGCCCATAAACGGTCAGGCATTATCTTATGGTGTCTCGCTCACGGAGATTCTCGATTTCCGCGACGTCTTGGAGGACCCGCGAGAACGTGTTCTGGACAATTCCATGAACAAGATCTTGTTAACGATAGAGGTTTGTTCCGAACTTCTTCAATTTTTTTCGGCGCTGATCCAAGTTCCCAGCACCCTGGATATCCTCCTGTCGTTAAACAAATATCGGGCAATTGCCCTCATCGTCCTGTCTCGCGTTTTAACCTTGCATTTAGCGTCGCAGAGGCCTATTTCTCTTATTTCAAGGCTCGTACACCCCAGCTCTTTTTTTTCTGCGCTCTTTTTATTAACCCCTCACATTCAATAGTCGAATCCATTTAACCCCGCCATGGTGCCACCGTCCTCTGTCGTTGTTCGTTCCGTCACCCAGCTCCGTCTGGTGAATCTATACACGACAGACAAGACCAATTACAGGGCCCATCTCGCTTATGTCTTTTAACGAAACCTCGCTCTGATTAGAAATGCTTTCCAATTGCTCTGTACCGCTGTCGCACTGCTGTGTGTATTTAAATAGCTGTCGAACGTGTAGTCAAAATTCTACCTGTATTTCCTCGGTCAGGGTCTTTTAACGCATCTTGTTTGGGATTGAATTTTATACTCGCTTCACGCTACTTATATTTTTTTAAAGACAAAAGTGAAGTTGCTGTGCATCCAAACGGGTTTATTAAGCTACATACTCCCTAGCCAGCCGAAACTCACGGAAACACGCGTCCGAGGCAAACGCGAGGTGTGTCCCTAGGCGGCGACTTGAGTGTCCACTGCTGTCCGTTGCCCCGAGGCTGCGCATTGTATCGCGCAGATCCAGATAGCGTGCGAAGAGGTCCGGGAGGACACAGCCTGCGGTTGTGCGGTTCTGGCCACCCAGTTCCGAGGCGACAAGACGGAGTGAGGCGTCTGGTGAGGGCACTTATGGAGGCCAGAAGGACCGCTACGAGCGGCTCGTAGATGTGGAGTTGGGCGGCAGCTCGACGTTGGTCAAAGGGCGCCAGCTCTGGCGGGAACAAGAACGTCGAATTTCGAGTCATGTCTGCTGTCCAAAATCTCCAACGCAGAGCTGTGGGTCACCCAGAAGCTGCGCATCGCATGGTGACCCACGCAGAGTGGGGGTAGCGCGGGAGGAGACTGCAGGGTCAGACGGGCACGAGTGTGGACTGACAGCGCCGGGAGGACGGGGAAGAGAGACTCGCGGTCGATGTACCCGGTCACGAGGCGTGTCAGCTGGCCAGCAATGGCGGACGGAGGTCTAAGAGCGCCTGGATATGATGCATATCATCGTCGGAGGCACGATCTCGAGATCTTCAAGCAAAAGAGCTTGAATCCTGGCGTACATCCGTCTCCTCGTGAGCGTAGAGAGACACAGACCGGTCCTCTGCTTGACCCACCCGCGCCGCGCAGCTGCAAGCTCTGGTCGACTTCCCGTGCATGTGGAGGCCAGTCACCGTCTCAAGACGACGCGCAGGAGCAGGTGACGACTAAGGAATGGGTATGCGGAAGGAGCACAGGGAAGGCTGAGAAGGGCATAGATGCCCCGCCTATCGCATGAGCCCCCGAAGTAGCGTCAGCCTGCAGCGCCAATCTCGCGCCTTCTACCTGCTGGGAGTGCTTCTCAGTTTTTGCTCGAACCAGCCACTGCGCGATGTCGTGGAGAGCGGCGCCGAGCTGCGGATGATGACGAAGGCCATACGGTTTCGAGTGGCGAGATCGTCAAATCAGCTATTCCCAGTGGTGGGCGTCGTTTTCTGGCCCTGCAGAACGAAATTATGAGAAAATTTGTAGAAACAGGCCATTCCACATACACGGAGCCTCTGTCAGGCGCAACAAGCCACGGCCTTCCAGCGATGGCAACGCAGCCCGCACTTCCGCCGCCCATGCAGCGAATGAGGCGGAATCCAACATCTTCCGCGTCATCTTGATTTCGACCATTTTCAAGGAGCCGAGCCGAGCCACGTTGGAGTTGATAACAGAAGCCAACGGTGAAGTTGATAACAGCATCGATACTCGAACTGAGGCGTCCCCTTCCAGGGTGATATACTCCAGGCGGGTATCATGCGGACAAGATTTGAGGAAGGTGCTCAGGAGCTCGAATATCCTGTGGGAGAAGAAGTGGATAGAGCGCAAACTTGCGCTGAGAATTTCAGGGTTGACTGGAAAAAGTTTGATGAGCTTGCATTGCAACTGCACTCGGAGAGAAAGAACTAACAGTTTTCCTCGGTCGGCGTCCAATAACGTAGATGCTCCACCCCACCAGATGTATTCATAGTCGCCAGTACTAGTCTATCCCTCCATTCCAATTCTGTTGGATACACTGCTACCGAGAGTGACCTCACCGCAGTGAGGTCTATTCGTGGGTTCACTAGATATCGACAAAAGGTGCGGCGCTTGAAGTCGGTAATGAGGAGAGACCGAAGCTGCGGACGCCACGGCTGTGATTCTGGCCACGGCGCATACTGATGGTCCGGTTGAGTGAAGTGCGCACGCGATAGCGACATCTCCTTCAGAGCCGTCGCTTCGCTGAAAAGCGACAGCAGCTGGAAGGGAGACTGGAGCACGATCCCACGCAGGCGAACAGAAACGAGTCTTGGAGACGAGAACACCTTCGCCAACGCGGACTTCAGCTGGCCCGCCACATCATCCCAGCTCATGCTAGATCGCCCGTTATGGCTCCAGCGCATTCGTAAGTCCTCTGTGAGTGATATACGCTTTAAATCCAGTAGCGGGAGAACTAGAGAGAGCGTCCGATCAGCCATGACCCAGGGGAAATGGCGGTCCTCCAAATTATCTCTGTCCAAAAATAAATCGTATTTTGTGTCAGAGTCCACCAACACAATGGACAGTTCCTCCACAAGAGGCGCAATATGCGGGGGTGAGGTAAGAAGCTCGCAAAACCTCTGGCATGAGTTGGGGGAGGAAAGAGGGTCTGCAGGGGGTAAAATTTCAACTTTTCGGAATATATGAATTCTGGTCGAGGAAACGAATGTGTGCGCCGAAAGGGAACAGGACTTGAGAGTGGTGATGTCATCGTAGAGGTAATCCACGACTATGTCGACGAGCTCTTGTGGAAACACCATATCTCTGAACGGTTGGGCGTTGGTTTAACCCAGAAACGAAAGGTCAATAATAGCCTCTGATCGGATCGAAAGCATCCATTCGATGTATTTGGCTATGTTTGTATCACATGAACTCATCAATGAGGTTGCCAAACAGACCACAACATTCATTGTCCACAAGTCCGAAAGCTTTCGACGCCCTTGCTCGTCGAGACAGACACTCTGCACGATTGTGAATCTCATCGCAGTCTCTTATTTCTCTATTCGTTGACTCCTCTAAAAAAAACAGTGCTGTTTGAATTTACACGGCCATGTATTCGCGCGACCCTCCAACTCGGCATGTCCTCGCCTTTTGTCGCTCGCGCAGACACCATTTGCAAGGATAATGGGATAGCATCTCAATTACCAATTTCTCCACCATTGTGCGCATAGAATGGAGGGATTTACGACGCACGCGACCGAAAATGGCTGGGATCCAAATCCCATTGTTCTCGAACAATAGCAAAGTTTGTGTGGCCACTCGGAACTAGCGCGCGTGGCCAGGAGTAGAACAAAAGGTTCTGGGCGATGCATTCCACAATGCCCGAGCTCTTCATTGACTCGCTGCGGCGTCGGCCGCTTTGTTCCCTCCACCTCTTTCCGCTACCACCACCATCTGCGCGTACTTTCACGACGAGCAAGCTATGCTTGTTCTACCCGTTCTCCTCTCAGTCAGTAATCGTAAGCGAACCTTAACCCTTCTCCTGCGCATCATGTACTTATGTTCCTCCAGTGGCAACAACCAACACTTCCGCTATAGTCTGCACTGCAGGCCAATGTCTTCAAGGCTATTCCAATACATCCAGTGCGTCTGCTCACTCCTCTTGGCTGACCTTCCTCTCATCTGTCACTTCTAGTCGGCGTCACGATATCTGCCCCAGGGTCCCCGCCGGCCCTTCTCCTTCCCGGGCAATACACCTCTACAACAAATCCGCAACTCCTCCATAACCTCCTCACCTCTCCTTCCGCCTCTCTTCAAACTTCTCCAGGATTCAAGAACTCCTCGAGTTCTCTGAGCCTGCCTCTGAATGTGGCCCAAGAGCCCGGGTTATCCATCTATTCAGGGCCACTGTATTCCGGCCAACCAGCATTCACGTCCATCCCCTCCGCCCCCATTGGAGCCAACTCCTCCACATCGTTGACCCTCCGTTCCCTCGTCCTTTCCTCGAGTGTCTGGATCGCCATCAACTCTCCCGCCCCAGGCAACTCGCGCGTCATCGTCTGGGATTCAATCCCCGACATCGCACAACTACCTACGACCGCGCCGAGCACGCTCACCCTCTTCGACATGGAATCCGCCGCATGCTCCCCGCCGTGCGCGTCATCTGGCATCTGCACCGCCGCCGGGACGTGCACATGCTCGGCTGGCTTCACGGGTTCGTCGTGCGAGACCTGCGCTCCCGGATTTTTTGGCCCAGGCTGTGCGGCCTGCCCAAGCGGCTGCGCAAAGTGCGACGACGGCTTGACCGGGAGCGGACGCTGTCTCGTCACGACGCCTCCCAACGCTCCGGCGTCGTGCAACTGCGTGAATGGCGTCTGCGGCGCAAACGGCAGTTGTACCTGCACGACGGGGTTCACCACCGCTACGAACGGCACGGCCTGCAGCCAGTGCGCGCCCGGCTTCTTCTTAACCTCGACTGGGGACTGTTCCAGTGAGTATTGTGTATCTCATTCTGCGATTTATTTGCTGACCGCGGATATAGTTTGCCAGATCGGCTGCACTGCGTGCACGGACGGAACGGGCGTGTGCACGGCGTGCAAGTCGGGCTTTACGCTGGACGCGAACGACCGCACCAAGTGCGACGCCCCGCCCAGCATCACGTCGTCGGGGACGCTCTGCCCGCCTGGTGCGTTCTCCGACGGCACGAACTGCACTCCGTGTTCGGCTTCGTGCAAGACGTGCACGGCCGGCACATCCAACGACTGTGTCGAGTGTGCCGCGGGGACGTACTTGCTCAACGGCGCGTGTGTTTCCGCCGACGCCAATGGTGTGTGCGCCGGGTCTTTGTTGATTGCGGACAACAACAAGCTCGAGTGTGACAGTGCGTTTCTTGTTCTCTTACCCGGATAATATTGCTGACTGACCTTTTCCCTCCAGGCTGTGGTTCTAAATGCACGTCGTGCAAGATCCCCAACTTCAGCTCGATCTCCACGGTCAACCAACTGCAGTGCACCGGCTGCGTCCCAGGCTTCTTCCTCTCGAATGGGAAATGTGTCCCGAGCTGTCCCTCGGGCCAGTTTGTGTCACCACAGGACAACCTAACCTGTACAGGTGCGTCTAACTCATACCAACCATCATCTATTACTGACCATCCTCTGCAGCATGCGATTCCTCGTGCGCGAGCTGCACCGGTTCGGCCACGTTCTGCCTGACCTGCGCTTCCAATCAACTCGCAGCCTCGGGCAAATGTGTTTCGACTTGTCCCGGAAATACATTCTCCTCCACGGGCTCGTGTCTCACTTGTCACCCTGACTGCTCCACCTGCTCCGGCGCCTCCTTCAACCAATGCACATCCTGCCCTTCCTCCCGACCCGTGCTGACGAACGGCCGCTGTCTCCCGACATGCAGCAAAACACAGTTCTTCGACCCCACGTCGTCGACGTGTCTCCCCTGCGACGAGAGCTGTTCTAGCTGCTCCGGATCGGGCCCCAGCCAATGTCTCGCCTGCTCAAGCTCGGACCAGGTGCTCCGCGCTGGAACCTGCGTCGCAGCAGCATGCCAGCAGTCGTCGAGCGTCATCCCCGGGCTCGGCGTGTGTCTCTCCGAACTCGTCGACGTCCCCTCCACAACCACCCCTGGCGCCGCACCCCTCCCCAGCGTCACCGGCCTTGACGCCCCCACGGCCATCGCTGCGCCGCCGCGGCGCGCGCTCGCGTGGTGGGAGATCCTCCTCATGGCGCTTGGGTGTGCGTTCATCTTCCTCGCGATCGTCTGGCTGTGGCGCCGACGCGCGCGGAAGCAGCGCGCACAGCGCACGGCCAAGTTCGCGGCGAAGCGGCAGCTCGACCCCGTTGGGTGGCGGTGGCGGCTGCTGCGCTTCGGCGAGAAGCTGTTCGGGCATCACGCGAGTCGGCGCGCAGAGCCCGTCGTCGAGGGCGAGGCGGTCAAGTTGGCAAAGATGCGCGCGGCGGAGGAGGCAAGCGACGAGAGGGATATGGACAAGTTGCTTGCGAATTACGAGTACCCGCGCGGGGAGGTGCGCTCGCAGCAGCAGCAGCATCACCACCACCACCACCATCTTCACCTCCAGCGCGAGCGTGAGCGCGAACACGCTCGCAACTCGTCGGCGAGCACGCTCTCGGCGCCGTCGCTCTACTCGCAGGTGACGGGCCTGCCGCAGCGCGTCCCGGAGCCGAAGGAGCCTGTGCGCGCGAACCGCGACATCACCTCACGCTTCTCCACGAGCACCATTGACGACTATTATCTGACGCCGGCGCCGGCACCATTGCCCGCACCGTCCACGTCGAATTCACGGACTGGATCCAAGAATCCTTTTTGGAGATGATTTTTACGACACGCAACGCACACATGGACATTTGATTTTTCTGTATTTCTACTCTTGACACGGACTCATTCGCATTACCTACCATCTGTACTTTCCCATCGCACACCACATTCATTATATCATTATTGTCATCGTTCAGTATGTATGTACCACTACGATTAGTACTTACCTGTACGCGTCCGCATAATATGAAGGCCATATTAGGTCGAGTTTTGTATGATCACAATTCGGTGGATGACCCGAGCAAGAATGCTTTGCATACATGGGTCACTGTATAACTGAAGAAGCAAATAAAAACAAAAACGTTCCGATACGGGGAGTCGAACCCCGGGCAAGTGCGTACTCATGAAACATGAAAGGCACCTATGTTACCGCTACACCATGTCGGACTGACGACGGGATTCCAAATAGCTTATTCAAGGTCTCTCTGATATTAAGGCTCAGCTCGAGTGGTCGTGATTTTTTTCTCTTTTTGCCTGGTTCAGTAGCTGGAGGTACCAGGGTTGCAAAAAAAACCAAAACAGATTCCCTCAATACGATGGCATTCGCAGTCAAAACTACTCGGGATATTCTATTACTTTTATTGAGCAAGGAGGAAAACCTGGTACTATAACATGCCAATACTATACTTCAATATGTATACGTCTACCGGTCATTGCAAACCGTACTTCCGCCCCCCAGCATCCTGCTGCCCTCCGCCCCGCCCACCCCGCCCACCACCATAACCACCCGAACCACCCGAGCTCCGCCCACCATAGCCGCCGCCAGAGCCTCGGTCACCGCCAAAGCCTCCAGACCGCGCCCCATAACCGCCGCCTCCAGAGCCCCGATCATTGCGATAGCCGCCACGATCACCGCGCGGCGGCGCGCTGCTGGGGTCGATTCCGAGTGGCCCGCCTTTCAGACCAAGGCCGATGCCAAACTCGCCCTTCCTGTCTGTCCGACCTCCAAAGCCCCCACGGAATTCGGCTCCATATCCCCTCCCCTTTCCTGGCGCGCCGCGATACCCAGTTCCGACGTCCCGATAGCGCTGCGACTTGTACTCGCTGACATCCACGTCCTCATCCGCATCCGCCTCGTCCGCCTCCGCCCACCTCGGCATGGTCTCCCGCCCGCGGTTCGCGACCTTCCCGCGTCCGATCCACGGCGCATTCGGGTTCGACGTGCGCTCATACGACGGCATGCTATGTGTCGTCTTCCCAAAGTGCTTCGTCCGCCCGTCCCCGAGCCCGAGCTTCTGCAAGAACGCGACCGAGATGTACGGTGGCGTCGCGAGCCCGCACGCGCCGGTCGTCCAGTCCTGGCATCCCTGCACGATGATGGGCTTCTGCACGCGCAGCTCGGGCGACTTGGCGAGGTAGTAACCGAGCAGCGACATGAACGTCTCGCGGATCGCCTCCGGGTCGAGCCGCCCGACGAGCGTGCCGATGTTGCGCTCAATCTCCTCGACAACGGGCGTCACCGAGACTGGGAACAGCGACCGGCCAACGCGGGTGTCCTGACCGAAGAACGCCGCCGGGTTTTCGTCAAACTTGGCGGCGAGTTCCTTGGTCTGGTCCGTGAGCTCGTTGACGGCAAGGGGTTTCAGAGGGACGTCCGTGAGCTGCCAGGTAACGAAGCCAATCTCCCAGGGCAAGAGCACAAGGTCGCCACGGCCTGCAGTACCCGCACGACCCGTGCGTCCGACACGATGGATGTACTGCTCCCGTCCGCCGGGAATGCCCACTTGAATGACGCGAGTGACACCGGGGTAGTCTACACCACGCGCAGAGACGTCCGAAGTGATGAGGACAGTGGCACCGCCCTTCGCATTGCGGAACGAATCCGACACCAGCGACCGCTTTTCCTGCGTCCGCTTCGAGTGGATCTCGTACACCCGCGTGTTCTTCCCAGCGGGCAAGGTCGAGGCCGACAGCGCGTTCACAAGCGTGGCGGTGAGCTGCGTCATTTTGGTGGTCGGTAAAAACAAGATGACCTTGGATTTACCGGGGTTGGTGAGCTGGTCGTGTGCGATGAGGCGCATGATGTGCGGAAGCTGGGCGCTCGCGCTGGGCAGGACGGTATGGTACTGCTCAACGTGTGCGTGCACGGGCGAAGTATCATTCGTGACGCAGTTGATGTACTTGTGGTTCCGTGCAAGGGTCGAGCGTGCAACCTGCTGGATTTCCTTCGAAACGGTGGCGGAGAACAGGAGCGTCTGCCGTTGTGGTACCGGTGGTAGGAAAGTCTTGATATCCTCAATGTCTTCCCGGAAACCCATGTCAAGAAGCGTGTCCGCTTCGTCCAAGATCAGCTGGACATAAATCAGTCGCGCGCGCGAGTAGGTAATAGATTGCGCTTACAACACTGGTTTCTGCGATTGCGGCTTTGACATCGGGCTCCGACTCGAGCATATCCCGGAGGCGTCCAGGCGTTGCAACAACGATGTCCTTCCGGCCCTTCATCCAGTCCCGCATTTGTATGCGTTTGCTCGACCCGCCGGTGAGCAACCGCACTTCAAAGTCCTGATGGTTGTGAGTTAGCCGCAGCGCCTCGTTCGCGATCTGCGTCGCCAGCTCGCGCGTCGGACTGATAACCAATGTCCCCACAGTCCGCCGTGCAAAACGCGTCTTGGCGAGGCCGACATTCCCGGTATCGTTATTGCCAGCGACGTAATCCTGGATGCTTTTAAACCGTGCCTCGATGGCTGGTACGAGGAACGCTAGCGTTTTCCCCGTTCCAGTTTTTGCGCGGACGAGCAGGTCGCGGACATTGTTGGGGTTTGCTTCGTCGAATGGTTCTGCGAGTGCGGGGAGTAATGGTAGGACCTCGGCCTGCACCGGGGACATATTCACAAGCTTAAAAGGCTTTACGGTGATGGCGTCGAGGGTTTGCTTCGTGATTTTGCCCTCCAAGGTCATGAAAGAAGGACCTTTTCGGTCAGTATCGGACACGACTAGATTAAGACTGGCGTCAATAGGCGTAAGCACTGTGTAGTACAAGGAACGTGCCCTCCGCTGCTTGGGTTGCTCCCGCTGCATATGAGCGCCTGCAAGTAGCCGAACGGAGGAGTTGCAAGACCAAATTGCGAGCTAAGTTATATGTTAGCGTCCTGATAAGGATTCGAGAAAGAGAACGAAATGGATGACATTAGTGTCAACACAGTGGAAAAGCTAGCCAAAAAGCCGACATGCATATCCACCAGCGAAAAACACTTCGGCGTCGAGTCGAAAAACACCCACAATTTGGGGAGAAAGACGGTCTAGAGCCCAATGCTCTAGACGTCGAAGCGATGCATCCTGACGATGACCGCGACCATAACGAGGACGCCATGTCCTCTGCCTAAGGACGAAACAGACGCGGGGAGAGGAAGAGTGAAAAAAACTTGATTGCCGGATCGGGGTGATGGCCCACATGTGACGTTATCGTCACAGGTGTCACACCGCGCTTTGATACTCAGACAAATTCTGTCATCTTGCGTTCGACCGACTTTAACGCGTCGATCGCGTCGGAGATCTGAAGCCAATTTCGTGGGACAGAAATCAAGGGTTTGTAGCTTTTCTGCACAAAAGTTGGAAGTACTCACCCAAGAATCAAGCAAATCGTCCGTCCCTGCAGCGCCGCTACGCCAGAACCCAATGATTCTACAGCTACTCCGTTCGGGCCGTCTCCCACCGACTCAGCAGCGCGACAGCATTAAATCTCTGCTCCATGGGGTCGAGGAGGGTATATCTCGCGACCAGGACACGATTTGGGACCTTCAAGAGGAGGTAGCACTCCTCGAGGAACGCGTCTCGGTCCTCGAGGAAAACAAGAACATTCTCGCGTCACTCTTCGCTCCAATTCGCAAGCTTCCTCCCGAACTCATTCAGCACATTTTCGAGTTGTCTGTTGGGGTTGGTGCAAACCACTTCAAGGGCAGCGACTCTGTTTCAGGCGCCACAGGGCGCCACACGCATCTCGTCGGTGTGTGCACAATGGCGCTCTATAGCCCTTGCGACGCCGCGTATATGGGCCACATTTATTGTTGATTTTGTACCCATTATGGAAGGGAGGGAGAACTACATCTTCAGGTCTATCGAGAGACACCTTCAGTTCGCAGGCGATGCGGAGCTGACACTGGATCTCCGTGCACCAAAATCCTTTGTGGTTCACCACGAGGTGCTAGAGATTTTTGCAGCACGCGCTTCTCATTGGCGCTCTGCAAGTTTCAAGCTGGGAGAGATCACTCGCGCGGCACGCGACATTTTATCGGCGGCCCTTGATAATACCCCCTGCTTGAAATCTCTCCATATCCGTAGCCCTGCTCGCCATTCGGATATCAAGCTCGAATTCTTCAAGTCCTGTCCGGCTCTGAGAGATCTTTCTCTGTTGGAGTATAAAACGACGACGTCCGCCATTCCATGGGCCCAGCTCACCAGTATCCATTTCACTATACGATACCAAGGAAACATCAACACGGTCTTGGACCTTTGTCCCAATCTCATATCTCTTTCGCTCCGCGTTCCAAAAACCTACACCTTGGGCTACGAAGGGCCAGAGATCACACCTCGGACCCTTCAGATACAGACGCTTAGAATCGAATCTTATCAGATCGCGTCCGGATCCTCGGCGTTTTCTGGTCTGTTCACCACATGCGCCGGGCTAACGCTGCCACGACTGACATCACTTTCCATCGTATCCTTTATCCGTCGCCGATACATTGCCTACGACGAGACTCGCCACGAGGCGGGATATTGGCCCCGAGGGGTGGTTGAAGGAATGCTCACGCGTTCCGCATGCAAGCTCAAGACATTTCGCTCGCAATGCATACACCTCGATACGTCCGAGGCCCTTCGACTGCTGCGACTAGTACCACACACCACGCAAGTATCCTTGCACAAATGCAACACAACCGATCCCGAGTCGCTCTCTGAACGCCGTTTGGATAAGGTGATGGATGATCTCTACACCAACCACTTTATCACAACACAACTCCTCGAGGCATTGTGCGCCAAAGAACCCACGTCTGGATCGGGTGAGGCGCTGTTGCTTCCGCGCCTTCGGCGTTTGCACCTCAAGGTCAACAGCAAATTCGACATGGCCGCCTACATGACCATGATTCGCTCGCGCTGGCCTAGGCCTGGCGCTCCGCGGGTGCTCGACATCGGTGTGGATCGCTTCGATGCTATTTCGCTCACACTCATGCAAGTCGATGATTACGTGCCCTGGGACTCGAAACCACTGTTGGCGTTGAAAAGGAAGGCCTTTTGGTGAAATACGACGATGGATGCGACGAGTCTTACGATTATGGCGACGAAGTTCGCACGAATGACTCGGACGATTAATCTTCCGAGTCGTCCGAATAAAGGCCGCGTTGCAATAGTGAAGGGTTGTCATCTTGGTCTATTCGTCCGTTCAAAATTTTGCAACTACATGCTGAAATAATCGTCTGAATTCTTCACAGTTTCCGAAAACGACATTGGCAGTGGAACTTAGTCTCCCACCGTCAGACTTGAATGAAACGAATTTTTTAAGAAAGTCAAAGTTCTTTAACCCGTACATGCAAATACGACACGCTTGAGGCAATAAGTAAGGGTTACGATCTCCGGGTTCTCGCTCGCCTTGCAACGGTTTTGGGGGGTGGCGCTGGCGCTGGGGCGGTGGATTTCTGTTTCTTCTGCTGGGCCCCCTCGTTATCCGACTTAGCTTTTCGCTTTGGGGCACGGGTAAGCCGGCGACGCTCGCAGCCATTATTTTAACCATGTCGATGGCGGGTATATCTTCATGGATGCGCCGGAAGAGCCCCATGTTGAGACTCGCGGCGTGACGCGTGGTTTTTTCAGATGCGCGGATGGGCGGGGGAAGACGTAGCCACATGTAGAATGCCCAAGGGCCCGAGGCGCGAAGTTCGTTTTGGAAGATTTTTAAAACCGTCTTTTGTACGTTCCCGCAATGCCTGCAAATCTTTGAATAAAATAGGCGAAGATTTTTTTTAGTGGTAAACCTCGTCGCAGAAAAGCTTGTCATCTTGTAATCCGTTCAGCACAGACTCGAGGTCTGACTGTTTAAGAGTATTATCTGGAGAAACAGCGGGTTGGAGAATCACCCAGATGAAGGTTCCATTGGCCAGTTTTAAGACGAAAATCAAATCTGGGCTGGAACCGCTCGGGATGCAGAAACCTGTCGATTCTCCGTGGTCCAGCCACGAAACTGTTTCCGCCGTTGACTCCAAGACTGTAGCGAGGGTTGTGAAATTATCCAACAAAACGTTGATTCCAGCATCTGTGGAAGGAATCGCGACGAGGCTGACTTTTTGCTTGGCCTACTTAGGACACGAACCGGGGAACGAAAAGACGTCCGTACGTGATGTAGAATGTAACACCCTTATAGCGACGTAGCACGACTTTGACAACGCATGTATATTCTGAGACGCGCTCAGGTGTATAGGTCGCTTGCCGGGACAAGTGACATTCGAAGGGCAAACTGCGGCCTGGGGTGATAGAGGTTCTTGTGTTTTTACCAATTCCTTTCACGAATTTTGCATTGACGAGATAACGATAGAATAGCCTGGTCGGATGCTAAATTACTGTATCAATCCCGCAGCGACTGTCCGCTTGAAATTTGGCAAAGAGAATGGGTTCGCCCTTCCCCTGCGTGTCCGTGTCCGTCTCCCCCTCCGATGCAACGACGCGAACATGGATGACCAACTGGAAGGCTAGAATTGAGTGCATAACCCGTAATGGGCTGTTGAGCGTATCAACACATGTTTTTCACGAGGAACCAGCAGCACCTACGTGATCCCGATCGCATTAAAATTTGCCTGATCAAAGTGTTTGCTCAGCAACCGGGTTACATCGTTGAAGAGCTGGAGTTTACCGGGAGGTTACTTTGGAGCACCACAATGCCAACGAAAATGACTGATATTCAGGGTTTATGAAAAGAGGAACTTGAAGGACATGAAAGCCTCACCAAGTATGGCGACATAGAACACGATCCCTGGACCAAGTAAGCATTCTGGAGCCAAGTGTCAATCTGGGACACACCATCGCGATAAAAACTGGTTCTAAGCCGCGACGAGCGAAAGGTCCCAGCGGCGGATAGTTTGTACTGTACGAATTTCCACAGAGTGAGCAGGACTATGACTGTAATCTCGCTGTCAAAGGCGGAATCCATGAGGGTGGTTTCTAGCAATTACCAGTCTCCCCGACGAGCAGGGACACATAGCAGGCGACCAGGATATTTGAACCTAACACAAAATCACAGGTTTGAAAAGAAACTAGCACCATTATATCACAAACGAAAGGCAGTTGATCGTGCAATTACTCACCAGTGCCACCTGGGCCGACTTCAGTGAGACCTGAGATTACGGACTCTGACCAAGTTATCGCAGCCCATGTGCAAATTCCACCGACCGACTTGTGTGTAAAGATAATGATAAATCTTCATGTAGTCAGAATGAACGAGACAAAAGAGCTCACCAGCCAGACCACCACGCAAAAGGTCAACACTTTTTTCGAACTTTCATAGAGCGCGTACGTCCGAATGATCAATATTATTGTTTCCGAGAGGCCAACCGGTCAAGTGAAATTCGCATGAACGAGTATGTTATGCTTACCCTCCGTCACGCCGATACCAAAAATCGAGAATACTGCAAAACATCCGACAAATTAGTACTATCGCCATTTTTTAAAAGGTATTCATTCACCTGTGTTGAATGTGGCAATGGTGTTGCAGTGAGTTGAAGAAAAACTGAGAAGGTCTGATATCAAAGCCGCTCCCCCTGCCACTTTAGTGAAAGGCTCAAGTTAAATACTATGGTGGATTACGTAGCACGGCGATTGTGGTGTCGATGAAAGTCCCATACCGGGACCAGAGGTACAGACATTTAATCAAACTCCACTTGGATTTCCAGATGTGGTGGTACTGTGATGCTTAAACAACACTTCAGTTCGTAGAGGGACTTGAATAATGCACACCTCTTCACCAACATTCAACAGCGCATCATAACTCTGGTAACGATTAGTTTTCCTTGTCACAGAGATACGATTTGACTGACCAAAAGAGTCAAGCAGGCAACTTCAAGGCGTTGATTATCAGAGCGACTCGGTAGCCAGAAAACGCACTGTTGACATACTGAAAACGTAGGTTAAGGTAAGACGGAAGCTGAGGCACAGAGATCGACTTACAGAGGTAGCAACAATGGTCTCAGTATGAGTCATGGCTACGGGAGGGGAGTTGCTAGATGCGACAACACAACTTCCCGTACCTCTTCCGTGTCGCTCTTGACATACTGCCGGCCCAGGCCTCGGCTGTCCCTTGCGAACGTGTTTTTTCGTCCAGCAAGGAGACAGACTCGCCAAGACGAGGAAAGCTATCCGCGAATATGATGGAGATGCTGCAAATTCTCAAATTCATTTTTCGGCAGCACCGCATTAAATTCTGCGATGGTTTGGTTGCTAGGGCTCCGACCCGTGCCCGTCGATGACGGAGTCGACGTACGGACGGTACGGGTACGGACCCGTCCGTGAGGGCCTTGGAGGCTTCGCAGCTACGGGACGGATACGGGACGGATACGGGACGGATACGGGACGGGTTGGCCCATATACGGAGCACCCGTACCCGTCCGTCGACCGTCGATCAACGGGTCCAACAGGTTGCATAATCCGAGCAATTCGGCGAGCCAAAAACAGCTGGTGCTAGGGTCCCACGAGGCTCGCTAGTGGTAAACAACCTTACAATCAGGTGTCAAATGTCGGCGGCGGCCCAATCCTACTCAATCTCAAGTGCGGCTATGTAAAAAGGGACGTACGTCATTATTTCTGAACTCGCGACTTCAATTGCTTGTGTGCAATTTCGACTATGAGCATCCTGGAGCCAAAACCAATGGCCCGCGACTCAGTAATAGGCTTGGGGCTGTCCAGCACCCGCATTTAAACATGACCTTGATTATTCTTGGCGCAAAACTGACGCTGCGCGCATATCACCCGTCTTCGACGGCCGTAACCCGTCGAACGGATGTACCCGTCCGTTTTGACTTGCTGAGAGTCGGGCCAACGGGACGGTGACGGGACGGATGCTGTCAAAAACGGCCGTAGATCGCCCGTTCCGTTCGACGGGACGGACGGATGGGAGCCCTATTGGTTGCAACAGAGGCTGAACTTTCTGTTATTGATGTAGATCCCGAACTCATTGATCAGCTATTGAGGGTTGGACGAACACAGGAACTCGAAACGCTGGTGAACTCTTCATAGGGTTTGTCGTCGGAATAGTTTACCTACAATATTTAATCTTATCTCAACTACCGCCTTGATGATGTATGTAAAAATTATATTTAAGCTGGAAAAACATCCCAGATACCATCGCACTGAGTCCTGTACACTTTCCCTGCATAGAGCAATGGAAGGGAACGGAAACGAAGAGTTAGAGTCCCGTGGGACACCATATTTCCTTTTATAGACACGCAGCTCGGAGCTCGAGCTGCACCGAGTTTGATCGCCCATCACCTCAAGGTACCTCGGACTCAGCTCGCGGCAACACTAGCACGAGAAAGGTTCGAATGACGAGAGCAATTCAAGTCCCATAGCAGGAAGCCGCTTATATACGCATCGCCCTGGCTTCCAGATCATCAGGATCGATCCAAGTTGTGGAACTTACGTAGTGTGGAACCGTACAGACTTCCCGTGCTCGAGCACGGGAGAATGCATGGAGTGGCGCACTGACGTCAGAACGATCTTTGTCGTAAGTTCAATTTACCATCAGTTCTCTAATCTTACCGCGATTCTGGGAGTTAAAATGATGTACCCTCAAAAAAAGCGGCATGGGCAAAATCAGCAAACCTAATTGGTGACGGGGCTAAGGAGGTCCGAGCCGCCTAATTCCGAGACAGAATCTCGAGACTTGGTGAGTCCGTCCAAAGCCAGTTTGTGTATCCGACAGGTACAGTCGCTGACTGGCTCTGTGCAAAGAATATCACCCTGCTAGAATTTCAGTTCGGTTCAGTACGTCAGAAAGTGACAAACTTTAGTCTTAGGTCATTCTCTGTGGACTATTTTCCAGAATGTCTGAAAGATCTGAATGCTTGAGCATACCCTGCGGCCGGGGACCGTAGGCGGCGTAGAGCTCAAGCGCAGGTATATTGAAGAAGAAACGTCAACCGACTTGAGAATAAGAAGAAAGACCCATATCGCATCCAATGTCCGGCTTGTCGAAGCAGGGCTCTATCACCCAAAACCGCGCAAAATTAGGAGCGGATTACAATCAGTTACAATCGGCACAATCGGGCGCAATCCTATCGCAGGCGGCACAATCTGAGGTAAACCTCCACAATTGCTTGCAAACGGCCAACTATGTTTGCGAGCGGACCGCCCCAGGCCCTCGAGTCACATACACTAACTCTGCGAGGATGATGGCATGAGAGGAGGGCAGAAGCATATACCTCGCAATTCGAGATGTCAAGGACTGGCGGGCGTTGCAGTCTAGTAACGAACTGTGAGACGGGACTAGGGTCTTGTATATTATTCCCGGGGAGTTATAAACCGGTTTTCAATTCTCGTTTATAAACAGCCTGTTTATAAACGTGTTTATAAACCGCCGGCTATGAAACATTAAAATTTTAGTTTTTCCGCCTCCCAATCCAAAAATTTCTTCCCCGCAGTGCTCTTGGCCTTCTGGCCTTCCGCCGAGCCATCCCCCGATCATTCCGTGAGGCTCCAAATCTCACCGGCACCTGGAACTGACTTGTCCGCAAATAAATCCCTGAAAAACGGCAGGCGAATGTTGATACCATAACGAGAAACTGCCAATGTCGTCTCATGAACGGCCGCGTTCAGCATCGCTACTTGATTTCGTCGTCGTAATAGGTCACCCCAAACCAGACATGAGCGACGTGCACAGAAGAAAAAATTCTGTCGCCGTTGCGGACGACACTGATTGGCGGCTCGGAGTTAATTAAAAACGGACCATTTGGCCCAGACAATTAAAAACCGGTTTACAAACGGCTGTTTATAAACCAGTTTATAAACAGTCTTAATATACAAGACCCTAGACGGGACGGTGAAGAAGAACCAAGGCATCTGTATTCAGAGAGAGTCCTCTGATCTGGACCAAAGACAACATACATAAATTCAAGTAGTTGCGTTTGGGGGTAGAAACAGAGTTGGCGCACATGTAGATTGTGCTTCCTGCAATGATAGGTGCTTGAGCAGAAGAAAAGAAAGGAGATGCAACAGCCCACCGTCGATGAAAAGCACCGTCTATCCCCAAACAATCTCATGAAGCAAGATAAAACACCCATTCATCAAGATCCAAAACGTCCCCAAGATGGAAAATAAGGCTGATCTGCCGAGGATCGACTTTCGCGATGGCATCGACATCCACGCCTGGAAGGCAAAGTGCTCCGAGGATTGTTTAAACTGGTATCAAAAAAAAAAAACATCGCAGGCACAAGAGCTGCGAATATCATAAAAAATCTTTTAAAGCTGCAGAGGCCTTCAAAGCTTTGTTCAAAGCAGCGTAAAATTGTTGGTCCCGTTGGAGAAGTTTTGAGCAAGCGGAGGGATTGTCCAGATATGCGGGATCAATGTGAGGATCTTCGGGAAATCAAGACTCGACAAGAGAGTGAAAAAGGTTACTGGCATCGTCCAAGTTATCGAGGTCGATTGTGCTTGTCCCGTCTTCTGACCCGGCCCTCATTGAAGTGGACCTGACGGTTGTGGCTTTGGAGGCGATGCCATCAACTTTGGCTCTGCTTGACACTGTGCCTGGACACGTAGTGTTCCGGGTTCTTCACAGCGCCGGTTCGTAAATTTAAAGGGATATTAAGTTAGTTGCGGTTCTTAATGTATTGTAAAGTAAATAATAGGGCCCGAGACTGAATTTAATATGTCTCATTTTGGACTCAACTAAGTTGAATATTGTTTCTTTTCTTATACTCAGAAAATTGTAGATAACTAAACTGCCCACTAAATCCATGAGCAGCCAATCAGAGTGTTGGTTTATGGATTTAGTGAGCAGTTTAGTTACCTATGGTTTTCTAAGTATAAGAAAGAGAAAGAAAATCAATTTAGTTGAGTCCAAAATGAGATATATTAAATTCAGTTTCAGACCCTATTATTTACTTTACAATACTTTAAGAACCGCAACTAACTTAATTTCCCTTTAAATTTACGAACCGGCGCTGTGCTTGCTACTATGCACTTTTACCCTATATGGTGATTTTGGTGTACAGCCACTGCCGCTTCATATATGAACCGGAAGAAAGCAAGATGTGTTGCATCCTCCTATCCGAAGTTCTTCCGAGTGCGTGTATTATGTTATCCGACTTTCTTGGTTCCTGTCGGCTGCTACTCTAGAAGTACCTGGGTACTTCTTTCATTCTTGTTGCCAGTTCGACGCTCACTGCCTCTTGCCTTGTACGAACATACGTCGTGTTCTCACTGTGTTGGTCCATGCCTTTGGAGGCTTTCAACCTTCTCAGGCAAAGTGCTGGGCTGCGAAGCGGCCCAGCGCGCTGTTTTACCTGTAGGATTTGCTCGTAGGTGACGCTCGCTGAACTTGTGTCTGCAGGCTAAATAAAGTCATAGATGAATGAATGTCTTGCTTAGCAGAGTGGAACGTACCTTGCAAGGATTCTGGGATGTTCTGGCGCAGCCGGGGTAGAAATTTGTATGATATCTATAATAATAACTAGTGCAATGTTTCACATGTATTTTTTTAACGCGTCGTTCGAAGATGGGTGTCCAGGCTCCGCCCGGAGGGCAATTATCACGGAATGGATCCAACTTGCGCACTTTCCGCCGCCAGCCCCTATCCAAATATGGGAATTTGATTGCGGCAGAAACGGCGAAGGTGATGGCGGCAAGGGTTGGCACAGCGAGCTTTGTGCAAGCCCAAGTCGCTACTCGAAGCCTTATTCAATGATTCTAAGGATTATAGGGTAGATATTTGTAGATTAGGATATAATTTGATACAGAATACATAAGGGTCCTTGTTCCTTTGTGTGCGCAAAGAGGACCGACCATTCGAGGCACTCTAAAGCCTCGTTCGCGCTTTTACGATATCCTGGCCCCCTTACCTAACCCTAACCGGCGTGGCGGGACGACAAAGCTGATACCCGGAGTTAGGGCGCGCTGCGCTTGCCTTAACTCCTCGAAAGCGCGACGCAGGAGTCGCCAACAGCATTGCTGGATCCTATGAGCAGTGGGCAGGTGGATTTGGCGTGTACAACGACGGGCGAGTGGGCGGGCATGGGGGGAGGAAGAAAAAGGGATGTGGCTGACCATGACACTTCCATTGTTTGACAGGTGCGGAGTTTGAATCTGCCGAAACCGCCGCAATCAAAATTACCGGATTTAGGTTATGATCGGGCGGCGGAATGTCAAGAGTGGTGGAACCCCCATCTTTCATCATCCTTGTTCAGTGGACCTGAAGATGTAAGTTATTACGGTGTCGTCCGCTACCAAATGGTGTCAGGTCTGCTCTACTTGTCAATGGAAACCATCAGAAGCCTCGAGGACCAAACCAGCTCTGAAGAACTGAACAACAATTCGTTACGGCGTGCCACCGGGACGGTTATATCGAATCTCGATGTCACCACAAATGAAGGGTGACAGATTGATTCTGATACATCCGCGGCGGCTCTTGTTCTCGCCCTTATTCTCTCCTTTATTTAGCAACAGAGGTCACGTATATTACCCTTTCCGCGATCCCCCCCGCTCTCGCCTTCCAGGTGGGATCCTCGCTTTTCTTCGTCCCACGGTGACAACGCTTATGTACTTTGACCCCGACGATCTTGCGGATCTTGTATCATTCTGCCAACACGTTCTCGCTCCGCATTATCCATCGATCTCGCTCGATGAGTGTGTTGCAGTTTTAGCAGCGGATGAGAGTCTGTACGCAGACTTAGAGCAAGCGTTGCGGAATGATACTGGGACAAAGGGTATCATACAGAAAGGTTGGCTCCGAGTCATTATGGACTACACCGCATTAAACTGACCTGGACTCGGACCAGCATCGGATATTTACCTGACCCTTACTCAAACCAGAGATGTCCATGGACTGGGATCGGGTTCTCTATTGCGGCCTCCTACTAGTTTAACGCCAGAGCCTCCACCGAAGGACGAGAATACCGTCTTGACGGCCATAGAAGCCTTTGTTGAGAGACTTCGGCCTGTGTTTGAAGCCTTTATCCAAAAAGTGGATCACATGGCGAAGTGGTGTCCACCGGAGGGCACACCAGATTTTTCGTGGCTCAGAGCACAGGAATTTCCGAGTTCCGCGGGGAAACCCGATCTTCTTCTCCACAAGCTAGGGTCTTTTGGGGAAATTGAGGAGCTCCGTGAACAACTGGACGATATATTTAAACCAAACGCGCAGTCCCACACGTTCGTCGTTTTCAGTCAACTCAGCCCAGTTCTTGATATTTTCCTCGATAGATTTCTAGTCAATACCTCGGGTTCGGGCAAAACAAAACTAATGCTCGAGGGGTTGTGTTTACACTGGGGTTTTTACTTCACATCTGTGGTTGACTCGAATTTGGTTGGCTCCTTCGACGTCGAGAGCGCCATTGAACATAATATCCCCAACTCATCTGGTTTTGTGAAGGATTTATCGACCAGTGCGCTGACGGAGTACACGGTTTCCCTGCGGCAGAATCGTGCTATTGCTGCAAAGCGATTCTCGGAGATCCTTCTCGCCCGCCTCATCATCTTCCAACTCTTCATTCAAATTGTCAAGGACCGTACCGATGCGGCAGAACTTAGACGGTTATGGGTTCTAATCCAGATATACCCAAAGAGACTGGGATTTGCCGGTGGCAGCGACTTCTTTGACCGCTTGACAAAAACTCTCTTCAATTCACCGCACGACTGGCTACGAGATCAAGTCGAAGCACGCTTCGACGAGGTCCGAAGCTGGTGCAACAAGAAGTACGAGGCCGCTCCTTTCTTCCTTGTCCTCGATGAAGCCCATCTTCGCCACTTTTCTGCGTTTCGATCGGAGAAAAACCATCTGGTACATCGACCAATCTTGCGCGAGATTGTACGCGCATGGGTGATCTCATTTTTTCGTTCGCTTGGCCTGTGGATGATCATAGCTGGGACAGGGATCGATATCAAGGTGATCGATCGAATCCTAGCTTCCGCCGTCCTCAAACCTGCCGGACATCGCCTAAGGGCGAACGTTGGAGGTTTCACAAGCGTCGCGGGACACCTTACTTTCATGGAGCAATACATGCCCCCGAGAATTCTTAAGACCCCGAGTGGGAGAGCATTGTTAGAAAGAATGACTTATTGGTTACGTGGGAGGTGAGAACCAAGTTTTTGACGCAGTGATCCAAAGTGCTTGCTTATATTGTCATTCATAGATACCGTTTCACAACTGCATTTATTTCCGAACTACTATTTCAAGGTTTCCGAAGCCCACATCGCCTGCTCAACTCTTTTGTGGAAACACATACCGGCGTCACTCCTACTGACGGCGAACGATGGATTGCGGAGGAGTCTTATGATGCTCAATGGCCTCCAGAGGTTGAACTCAAGGCGTTTGAACCCGAAGCATTAGCCAACAGTACTTTTGCTGTGTTTTCACGTTCTTCTCTGTCTCAACTTTCTCTAGATCCCAATGGATTGGAAAGGATGCTCGTAGACATTGTGAACTCCAATATTGTCAGGACGGGCGTTCAGACGAATATAACAGTCTCCGAGAAGCTGCTCGTGGAGTACGGTTTTGCAAGATATACAGAACACAAGATGAACAAGATCATCATCGACGAGCCGTTGGTTTTTTTGACCTTCTCAAAGTCCATGCGAAGTTCGAAGTGGTATTCGGATAGGATCCGACTCCAGTCTTCCACGATGAACGGGTTCGAAGATTATTTGGCATTCGCCCTTCCCCATCTTTTCAAAAGCAAACCACAACTTAACCAAGTATTCGATTTCGTTGGAAAACCCCCGTTGTGGTCATCTCATAAGACTGAACTCGTTTCAGTCTACCAGTCCGAACGATCTTCGACACCGGAAATCTTGCCGGTTCTTCCAGACGCCAGACCTCATTTCGGGTTGGGTACCGATGAAGGCTCGAACTGTCAGGCGACGGTGGACTGGCTGAAACATAAGACTCGCACATTTGTCTGTTTCCCGCCCAAGGGAATGGGTCCAGATTTGATCTTTGTGCTCCGAGTCCTCGACGATTCTCCAGAGGGTGGTTCCCTCCTCTGGATCGCGATGCAAGCCAAATTCAGCGAAAGTCGCCTCTTATCGACGTCACAACTACAGAGCGCAATCCGAATTATCACCCCAGAAAGATTCTGGATTAACGAGGTGAGACCATACATTTCATGAAGTGCGCGAAGGACACTGACAATTGGTCACGGCAGAGCGGAGGACAGTACGCACCCGTCGCTTATCCTAACCTTGATGAGAAGACCTTGGCTGCCCTGAAGGGACTTCCAAACCGAATACCTCTGGCTGGGGACGCAAGCGTCTTGCGTGTCATAGCTGCCTGCCCTACACCTGTTGCCCTGGTGAGAGGCAAAAGAGTGAAAATGCCCTATTACAAAGACGAAGGGAAACACCCCATTGCGAGCCTAAATAGGCAATTCCTCGCGGCTGCTACAATGGATCTTCTACCACACGGCAAGATAGACAGCATGATCATGGGACGTCGTACGGATCCCGTAGTGCCTTCTGGGCGGGAATTGGCCGACGCCTTTGACGATGAGTCGGATTCGGAGGTAGCGGTGGCGGAGGCGGATGACGACGAAGAGCGGTTGGGGAGTAACTCGAGACGTCGCGATAGCGACGATGACCCAGATTACTCGCCCGCACGGAAGAAACCGAAGAAAACGGAGCGTGCGAAGAGTACACCGCAGAGAGGGTGGGGGACAGGAGCAAGTCGAGCGACGAAAGGAAAGGGGCCGGGCCGACCCAAGAAAACAAAGGGTGAACCGAGGGGAGGAGAGAACATTTCAATGGCCTCGGTGACATCAGCCGAGGACCCAGATTCAGATTCGGTTTTGGGATCGTCTAGAGCAATGTCGGTGGACATGCCCCCACCTTCTGTGGCCACTGCCAGCACGAGGCGCATCCAGAAGACGTCGAGGAAAGGGAAAGAATATTGAATCCATTACGCTATATGTATAGGTTATAATTTGTTAATCCCAACCAGTCGATAATGTACATGAGACAATCCCATAGACGGCCTGTTCCCTGGTCGTCAGGATGATGAATTCCTGAGAGCGAGACGTAATCGACAGCCTCCGCGACATCGCGAGGCTTCATGCCTTCCAGCGCGTCTCCTCCATGCTCACTCTCCCTGTGGCAGCGACGAGGGGATCTTGAACCCGTCGGTGGTCATCAACGAGATACGATGCCAGTCTCGTGGGCCTCGGGATCTCATTGACCAGTTCCGCCTCTGCGCTCTCCACATGCACCAACCAACTCTGCGAGAACGATGACATGAGAAGCGGGCAGAAGTATATACATCGCAATTCAAGATGTTAAGAGCTGGCGGGCGTTGCAGTCTAGCACAAAACTGTGAGACGCGAGGTCAAGGGCACGAATGGGCGGATGTAGGTTGTGCTCCTTGCGACGGGCGCGTACCATCCATGCGAGGAGGGACCTAAAGATGAATGAGCATCGAAAACGTCTCTATTCCAAGGAACGACGATTCACCTGAAAGATCTCCTTGAGCCATTCTGCCGAATGCTCGCGCGGGTCCGCACATCGACATCCACGTCCGTCTGAAAGGCAAAGTGCTCCGGGGAGCGACAATGAGCAGCTGGTGGGTCATCTTCTGCACGTCCGCCGACGGGCCTGCCAGCGGATGGCACAGCTGCGGGGAAATTCTTCAGGATGTGTTTGGGTGCATTGCTTATGCAAGCCCACTATTGGGCGGAAGGTCTTGTACGATGGCTAAAACGAGCTCTCCGTTGAACGCTGTTTGCACAGCCTGGGCCGAAAATCCAGGAGCGGAATCTCGCAGGACTGAAGCCGCCCGCGCCCTGGCGGTGGTACAGATCCCCGATGCGCACAGCGGGAAGCACACAGGCAATATCGAAGAGCGTGAGCGTGGTTGTGGGTAGTGGCTCGATATCGGGGATTATATCCCAGATGGCGCGAATTGTCCCGGGCAAGAGAGTCGATAGCGATCCTCTAGACGCTCGAGGAGAGCGCGAGTGAAAGTGTACAAAGAATCGCAAGCTGAAGAACACGGTCAGTAAAAGGTTAGGCAGGATAGGAGTTTTTTTTAAAAGCACCTGTACAAGTCAAATTGTCCTGCGACACGAATGTGTCGGTGTGCAGGAACCATCTCCCACTCGAAAGGGAGAAACTCGGAGCACACTGGAGTTAATTAAAGATAAAATTGGGGATCTTGCGCGAGGTGCATTTAGAGCCACACGCTGAAAGAAATAGATTAGTCGGGAACGTCTTCCTAGCTGAGAACAAGAAAACGTACCAGCAGACTCTTGACCTTGTTGTCTGTGATCAATGACGACCCGGCCCACACCGTTGAAGTTGGCGGAAACACAGACGCCGTTGAGCCAGTACGTGCTTGGTGCCCACTTAACGTAGTCTTTGGACGTGCCTGAGGGTGAACACAGCACACAGTGCAGCTCGTGGCGTCAGAGAATGAACTGGGCGGGCAGAGCGTCCCTGACGTGTGATTCTGGGCGGTTGTACTTTTTACTTGGTGCGGTTGTTTGGGTCCACTGTAAAGCCCAATTTGCAAACGTCGAGCACATGCAATCTAGCAAACTAAGTATGCTGCAGCAGCCCTCAGCGAACCAGGGCAGATAATGAAGGAGGAAAACTCACTCGAACAGGCCCCAGTCGGCGTGTGCGTGCACGGGCGGAGTCTTGTTCATGACGCAGTTGATGTACTTGTGGCTCGGTGCTCTTGGGCATCTGAGGTCTGTTTCGACAAAGTCGGAGCTCCCTTGTCGTTGAGTTGGTCCATATTGGGAAGGCGTTTATTTACGTTTATTTTGCTCTTTCGCCAATTACAGCGGCGACGCAAGGTACCCGTCGAACCTGGTTGCCGGATATTTGCGCTATTTCAACAGAGGGCAAGGCGAGGAGGTGCGGAGTGGGGCCGAAATTTTCTCGGCACGGATCTAGTGGCATTGCACGTACATTGCGATTTTCTTTTTTGATCTCTGGAGTCTGCCGGTCATCGGCATTGGGTTAAAGAGCTTCAGATACATTCATCCTTAGGGCGGAGTGCTTCTCGCGCGCTTATCTGTCACCAGCGACAGCTAAGGAACGCTTCTGACGTCGAGATCATTTCTGTGTTTTTCTCCGAAAGAAAACATTCGTCAGCGAAGCAATCGAAAGAACATGATTGGCCCGTTGTTCACTTGGCACGAGTCAATTATGCCTAATCAGGAACCGCGTGTCAAGTAGGTCTCTTATAAAGCCCACTGAGCTATCACAGGTCCATACTCACGGTCTCAAGTGATACACTGGTTATGGATATTCAATCTCGTCAACCCGAACCTCAACATCTTCAGACAATCAATTACATCCACGGTGCGGGAAGATTATTCGGACGCCCCTATCATTATTTACTCTTCTCAGGTGGCGTAGGCGGCCGTGGAGGACAGGGCGGTACCGGTGGAAGTGGGGGTGCTGGGGAGGGCCCCGCTGTCAATTATCATACCAAGGCTAAACACTTGACTATGATCAATATGTATGTCCCACCTCGTCCCTGCGGCTACACCAGCACAAGATGTACTGACTGTATATACCTCCTTAGGGAATTTGCCCAGCAGAGTCAAAGCTTTCAGATGGGTGGGTGGAAACTCTGCTCTATATTAGCTGTTCAACTCATATCGGGCAAATTTATGAACATTCAGTGGCTGGGGAGCGCAAAGAAATAATGGACAGCCTCGCACCAATCAATTTCTTTCAGCATCATGGCAATATATCCCGTACAAGACAACATGGAACTGGCCAGTGGCTGCTTGATGATCCTCAGTTTCAGGAATGGGAGTATAGCACAGGGAGGACTCTTTGGTGCCGAGGAAATCGTGTGTGCTCGCCTTTCCATCATTACCATGTGCTAATGGTTCTCTAATCAACAGCAGGTGCTGGAAAGACTGTTCTTGCGTGCGACTATTCTTCGGTGGTCGGGTGCCAACTAATTATCTCAAACTTAGATCAATGGTTGTTGACCATTTCAGCAAAGAATTTGAGGACAAAAATATTCGGGTTGCTTGTATCTATCTGAACCACAAGGAAGCTGACAAGCAGACCCCTGCTAACCTGCTGGCCGGACTCTGGAGGCAACTGGTTTTTGGCAAAGATGTTGGTTCCTATGCAGAGAAGTTATATCAACAGCACCATGAGAAACAAACATTAACCTCAACTAGCGAGGCTTTCCATATCCTCTGCCAAGCCATCACACAGTTTTCAAAGGTTTATATTGTTATTGATGGTATGGACGAATATCCAGAGGACCAACGAAATACTTTCCAAAAGTATCTCTCTGAGATAGCACCAAGAATTAGCTTGATGATAATGTCTCGACCCAACATCGCTCCGGATCTCAATTTACCCAATTGTGACTTTCTTGAGATCCGTGCAAGTGAGAAGGATATCCGGACCTATGTGGATGCCCAAATGAACAAGTCCCCGCACATCTCCAGGCTTGTTCGAACTACAGCCAATTTAGCAGAGGAAATTCAATCAAAGGTTGCTGGCACTGTGGATGGAATGTAAGTAACAGCAAACCCTACAATCAACAAGCTGAAAATAATATCCAACCAGGTTTTTACTTGCCAAGCTTCACATGGATGATCTCACTACAAGGCGTACAGTGAAGGGAGTTCGGGAATCTCTAAAAGTCCTCCCAAAGTCCCTTGACCAAAGCTACGAAAATATAATGAAACGGATTGAAGGACATACAGAGGAGGACAAACAGATTGCTCATTTGACTCTCACTTGGGTTGCAAATGCAAAAAGACCATTAACAACTGTGGAATTACAAACAGCTCTAGCTATTGAGCCTGATGCAAAGTCACTGGATAAGGAAAATATCCTAGACATTGAACTCATCCTTGAAGTTTGTGCTGGCCTTGTTGTCATAGATGAAATGCTTTCCTTGGTGGAACTTGTGCACTACACCACACAGGAATATTTGAACAGAATTCAGGCCGAGAAATTTCCTGATGCTCAGACAGAAATAGCACGCACCCTTTTCACATACCTGGCTTTTGATGAATCCTCTGCTGATGCAGAGCAGTCAAATGTCATTGTTGGGCCTCTATTTCGGTATGCTCAATATTGCCTGGCCCATGCTGTGGGTGCACCTGAGGGAGTGTTAAAAAATATGATCCTGGAGTTTCTGGCTTCACCTGTACTCTACACAAAAGCTGTGAGGGAGAAATGGAAATTCCCGCCATGGGATTGTCTAGCCTGGCCATCACAGCCAGGGGATTTATGGATTTCTGTGGCAGCAAACCTTGTAGAAACTGCAAAATTACTTCTCAAAGTCAAAGGAGCCCCATTTATACAACATTCAGGCAGTCCAGAAATCATTGTAGCGTCCTATTATGGCCATCTCCAAATGGTGCAATTGCTTGTTGAGTATGGTGCCAATGTAAATGTGCAAGGTGGAGAGTACCACACTGCATTGCAGGCAGCAGCATCTAGTGGACAGTTCAACCTCACCAAGTGGCTCTTGGAGCATGGTGCTGACATCAATGTACAGGGTGGACAGCATGGCAATGCAGTACAGGCTGCATCATATTGGGGGTATAAGAGCATTGTACAATTGCTCATTCAGCATGGGGCTGATGTGAAGGTGCAGGATGGATACCATGGTGGTGCATTGCAAGTTGCTTCAGCCAATGGGCATGTTGAGATTGTCAAGTTACTAATTAAGTATGGTGCCAATGTGAATACACAGGATCAACGATATGGCAGTGCATTGCATGCTGCATCATCTGCAATGTATATTTCTGGGCACACCGACATTGTGAGGATGCTCATTGAGCTTGGGGCTGATGTGAATGCAAAGGGTGGACCATATGGCAGCTCATTGCAAGCAGCATCAGCTAATGGGCACATTGACATAGTACAGTTACTCATTGAGCATGGCACTGATGTGAATGTGGATGCTGGGCCATATGGCAGTCCCTTGCATGTGGCATTCTCGACAGGGAACTTTGAAATCTTTAGGATGCTCATTAAGCATGGTGCTAATGTGCAGGTCGAGCCATACAGTCTATTGCATGCAGCGCTCTCAGTGAAGCACCTTGGCATTTTCAAGTTGCTTGTTGAGAGTAGGGCTGATGTGAATGTGCAGGTTGAAGACTATGACACATGCTTGCGGACAGTCTGTGTGCAAGGAAACCTCGAAATTGCCCAGTTGCTCATTGAGCATGGTGCCGATGTAAATGCAGATACTGGGCCATACAGCAGTCTACTGCATGAAGTGTTTTTAAGTGGGCACCTTGCAATTTTCAGGCTGCTTGTTGAGAGCGGGGCTGATGTGAATGTGCAGGTTGAAGGCTATGGCACATGCTTGCGGACAGTCTGTGTGCACAGAAACTTCGAAATTGCCCAGTTGCTCATTGAGCATGGTGCCAATGTAAATGCAGATACTGGGCCATACAACAGTCTACTACATGAAGCATTCTTAAGAGGGCACCTTGCCATTTTCAAGTTGCTTGTTGAGAGTGGGGCTGATGTGAATATACAGGATGAAGACTATGGCACATGCTTGGGAGCAGTTGCTGTGCGTGGGAACCTCGAAATTACCAAGTTGCTCATTCAGCATGGTGCAGATGTGAATGCAGACACTGGACGATATGGCAATCTATTGCATGCAGTGTTCTCAAGAGGGCATCTTGCCATTTTCAAGTTGCTTGTTGAGAGTGGGGCTGATGTGAATGTGCAGGATGAAGACCACGGCACATGCTTGGGGGCAGTTGCTGTGCGTGGGAACCTCGAAATTGCCAAGTTGCTCATTGAGCATGGTGCCAATATAAATGCGGATACTGGCCCACATGTTAATCTACTGCATGAAACATTCTCGAGAGGGCACTTTGAGATTTTCAAGCTGCTTGTTAAGCATGGAGCCGATGTGAATGTGCAGCATGGAGACCAAGGTACATGCTTGCACATGGCCTCTGTGCATGGGAACTTTGAAATTGTCCAGTTCCTCATCAATCATGGCGCCAATGTAAATGCCAAGGGTGGACAGTACCACAATGCCTTACATGCAGCATCTGTTCTTGGTCATATCACCATTGTCTGCTTGCTTCTTGAGCATGGTGCACACAGGAATACACAGGGGGGGGATTTTCAGGACACCTCAGAAGTAGCATCTGATGGGGAGGACAACAAAATTGTTCAGTTGCTTCTTGAACACAGTGATAATGTAGTTCACAGTGATGTGCTGGCTGAGCCTGGTGTGCAAGCTCTGACTTTGACTCCTGAATCCTCAGGCCAAATCCAAACCCAAAGCTGGCTGCAACAACTGGGCTTGCCTTGGCATTTGTCACGGCCAGAAAATTTGATTTTTCTAAAACCTGTTATTCTGGAGATTATAGATAAGATACCAGATAGGCATGAACATATCAGAGTCCAATCTGTGATATTAGAGGATGAAGTAGACTAGTGTAGAATTTTCCAGAAGGATTGTCATATGTTTGCCATGTGTTTGATATATGTTACTATTATTGAACCATGTGTTTGGTGCACATTATGACTCATACCTTTAAGCAAATGAATGGCCTTTGCTCAGACCTATCACATGATGTTTGTTTTTGGCAAGTCCTGCTGTTGAACTGAAACTGAAATTGAAACTGAAGTTCTATTGGTTGCCATACCTGGCGCAAGGGCTATGCAGCGGTACTACTAGGTGATCCTAGTCTACATGGTAAATACAATAACTATGGTTGGGGGTATGTAATGAGACCATATTTCTAATTATACGGGAGAAAGAGATAAGTAAAAAGGTGATAAGCCATATGGGAAATTGGAGGCAATGAGTGTGCATGTACTGGGTAATGCAGAACAAACGGGAGTGGAAGGCGGCAGTAACTGGGGCTGGTAGTTAAGGGTAATTATATGTAAGTATAGTATTGAAGACAGAGGAGAGGGAAACATAAGTAAGTGAGACTCAGCTAAATCATTGGGTTGGTGTAATAAACAGGATAAGGGGCTTGGTGAGCTTTGGGTGGTTGAGCAGCGTGTGTACATCCACAGCACCAAGGACTCCCGCTGTGAGGTGCCGCTCTGCGTTGCCTCCCCCGCTATGGTCATAGCAGAGACAGCGCTCCAGGAAAAAGGGTGACAACACGCGCAGTGCATAATTCATGAAAAAGAAGACAGCTCTAGTAAGCTCCAGTCTTGACTCAAATGAGCGACTATGGGAAGGTGTTTACAAAATCCCGAGAAAACCCAGTCAGAGTGCCCTCTGCACTACGGGAGCTTCATGAAGAGATCTTGCCCGAACCTTAGAACACAATTGGCTCTGGAACACAGAACATTGTTTGTGGGATTGAATTTCATAGGTGGAGCACCCGTATCCTCAACAGGAATATACGACACGCATCTTCAGGCTACGCAATCTGCTCCAGAACACAGAACATTGTTTGCAGGATTGAAATTCATAGGCGGAGCACCCGTATCCTCAACAGGAATATACAACATGCATCTCCAGGCTACGCAATCTGCTCCCGAATGCAGAACATCATTCGCGGGATCAAATTTCTTAGGCAGAGCACCCGTATCCTCAACAGGAATATACGGCACACATCTCTGGGCTACGCAATCTGCTCCAGAACACAGAACATTGTTCGCAGGATTGAAATTCGTAGGTGGAGCACCCGTATCCTCAACAGGAATATACAACATGCATCTCCAGGCTATGCAATCTGCTCCAGAACACAGAACATCGTTCATGGGATCGAATTTCTTAGGCAGAGCACCCGTATCTTTGACAACAATATACGACATCTGTTCCAGAACACAGAACATTGTCCGCAGGATTGGATTTCATAGGTGGAGCACCCGTATCCTTGTCGCTCCGGGTTATTCTGGTCCTGTGTTCAACTACACGCTAGGATTGGGCTTGGAACAATGCGGCAAAAACCCCACTGACTCAATATTTCACCGGAGGACCAAGGAGATTCATCGCCCTTGCAAGCTGGATCATAACAACAACAGGGGAGGAAGAATCAGCAGGTAGGAGATGGGAAGCTCCGGGGCCAAATGGGGGTTCTGGTTGACAAAAGGGGAAAAGAATGAGAAAGAATGGAGGAGTCAGAAGGAACAGAAGGGGAAAAGAGCCCGGGGGGGGGGGGGAGTATAAAAGGAGGAGAAAAATAACCGTAACATTGTCTTGTATCTCCCCACCTAAAAATCTAAGGCGCTCATTAAGCCTGAGGATTCTGCAAAAACCCACACACTTCTCCACCTGACGCAGTTTCAATGAATAAAAAGAGTACGAGACCCGGTATTCCTCCCGGAGGAAGGAGACATATCGGCAGGATAGATTGGGGCGTAGGATATCCAGACAAGAAGTCTTAGTTTGACGGGTGGAAAAGACATCACAACAGCCAGCTAACAGCGTGGGCTGTTAATTCACGTGTAACTGTTGCAATAGGTCGGGTAACTATCGTCTGGAGACACTCGCTCCATGATAGAGACGAGAGAGGGCCAGGGGGACTAAAAAGAAGAGGGACTCTCAACACAGTTTGCCAAAAGAAAGTAGAAATCGAACTCTGGAAAGCTCCTCGTCAGGACCACAACTTGATACATTGACAGGAGGATGACGATATCGCATACGAGAAATAAAATAACCCATCCTCGATACACTCATCGACCCCCTTTGTACCCTCTTCTACAAACACGCTCAAGGATTTGCCAAGGGCAATTGAGAAGGCTACCTACACCGGAGGAACTCTACAGAATAGAAGTAGCGGAATAGTTTTCAGTGCGGAGGACCAAAACGACTATAATAAATTAACACACCATCCCATCTTCAGAGAGACACTCTACAACACACACTGATTCAGCCACCACAAATTTTCCCTTAGAGGACGTAACATCTCTGACATACTGCTATAGACACTATAAAGTGGTCTGGGAGTGAAGGAACCACAGTCCACATCACACCACACCATACAATGTGTGCTAGAGTGGGGGCCGTAGGTGTTCCTAAGCTGGACAGTGGAGGAGGAGGAAGTGGGCACAAGTTTCCTTTGCTGCTCCACAAGCATTGCAAGCAGGGGAGGGTGTGAGGTGGCTTCAGAAGCGGTAAGAGTTCAGGACCGAAAAATGGGTATGTAATTAGGACAGGGTGGAGATGTCGGTACAAGATGCTGAGGAGGAGTACAGAGAGCACAGGATGAGCGAAGTGGGGGAGTCGCTGATTTCCTGGAGACCACGGCTCAGGGTCAAAACCTTCCATAGATCACTCCAGCAGTTGAGAAAAAGGGCATTTATGGTGCGTTTGAGTTTACAGGACGTGAGGGAGACTGGTGGAGGTGTACAAGTGACGGCTTTTGCTGCATCATCTGCTAGCTCATTGCTAGTTGTACCAATATGAGCTGGAGTCCAGAGGTTGGTGATGCAGAGCCTGGGGAGTCACAATGTGGCTTCGTGTACCACCTTGTCGTACTGAATCGAACGGAACTGCCCACATGAGGAGTTGTTGAGAGAATGCCCTGTATGCCTACCTGGAAATCTGATACGATCAGAATGTGACTGGCATTGATGATTAGCACCTGTGTAAGGACATGTTCTTCAGTTAGCCAATACTCACAATTTTGTGTCTTTTCTCGTATACTTTCCGTGCTTCTCGCATGCTTGTAGTGACAATCGTAGCAGTAGATTAGATTAGTCACATGTACACCACATGATAAACTAACTACATATTACCTTTAACCATCACGCGACTGCCTTCCAGCCTTCTCGTCGAGTACCTCCGAGAGCCTGTTTGAGAGCCCAAGCTTTGGTTAATCTTACTGTTGAGTCTTGGATGACTTATGAAGACATTCAACCACTTGACGACTCTAAAACACTACAATCTAATTGAGCACCTAAAAATATTTGATGAGCTAGAGAATCTCAATAGGGGCATGGATATCTGGCTTTTAGAGATCTTTGAGAATAGATTGTATCTACATAAAGTCCTACCACAATATAATCTACCCATGAGCTCGCTGGACGCACCGCTCAACAAGTCCCTTACAGCCTGCTCCATTGCCTTCAAGATTCCCTCCATCTCTCCCTCTGCCACTTGACCCGCAATGAGAGAGATGAGGATCCACTCAAGTAACCTGTCACCCTCCACATGTACCGCTGCACTGCCTGCCAAACCCTCAAACAGAGAACTGTCTATACACCACACGGCATTTAAATATAACATGTCCAATAGGAGATCCTTCAAGACTGCAATGGTGCTGGATTTGTCCAGGATGATGGTGGTAACAGGGAGAGGGCTAGACCACGGTGGTATGTAGATTGACTCAATTGGTTCCATACCGAGGGTGTAATCGGAATCAGCATGAGATGTTACAGGGGGAGCAGTCAACAGTACATGCCTTCCACCTCGAGGCAGAGACAGACTCAGAGCATTATGCTCTGTGACTGCCCCTCCTCACTTTCCACGGGCGCCACTGTCATGCTGGTCTGTGCACAGAGTCTGCACATGGATCTGTCGTAACATCCATGGGGAAGCTTCTCAAGTGCTTGCTTATCCGGGCGCTTTGAACTGCTGAAGATCCACTACCAGCTGACTCCTACCCCTTGCTCTCTCCACGCTCTTCTATTCCCGCAACATTAGCTTGCCGAACGTACTGTTGTGTGGGGGAAAAAAACTCCTAGTAGAGTAAAGGAATCAAAATTGTTCATTTAACTCCACTAAAGTTTGTGGGGAAAGTTTATAAGGCAATAAAGGTTGAATTGAAATAAACTTGATCTGAATCTGTGGAAGAACTAACAACTGCAAACATAAATGGTTGTGCTGGTCCAGCTAAAATTTAACTACTGAAATGTTCTGATTTTGGTTCTGTCTCTCAGAATCTGTCGGTGCTTGCTTTACGGAAGCAAACTGAAGAATTAGAGTTCTCACAATTAAAGTGAGTTCAACAAGTAATATTAGAATGCGACTAAATTGAATTTCCTATGTACTACAAGGTAGGAAGGACTGATTATATATTCTCGCAGCAGCTCCTTTTATACCTTTCTACTGTGAGAATCTTCTTCCTTCTTTACTTGATGATTGCTTATAAGAATTATTCTATTTGGCACTCCAGGAGCTGCTTATGAATGGAGCACCCTTAATATTTTGAGTAAAATCCCGGATGCCAAGTTTGGGGTCCAGGGACTAGAGAAACATGAAGTTTCTAATGTAAATGCCTGTAAAGCTCATGAAAAAAAAAGGACTTGGTATGCACTTTAACTCAAGCTCCAAGACATATAGTCAAATATTTTCAGATTTTTTTTGAGCATGCTTCTGGGAGGGTATGAACCTTCCATGCATCTGGGGAATGCAGTCTCTGCAGCGTACATGAGAAATTGAAGGGAATATTCTGTAACAGTTCAGATCACTCACTTCGAGTTCGAGGTACATATTCTGTATGGCAATAGCAGGGAACAACTATGTCTCCTTGGTTTTTCTCGGAAACGGGGTAAAAATGAGGTTGTGATCTGAGATTTTTCTACATCGGAGTCTATGATACTATGTGGCAACATTGGCCGTCCAGAGAATTGCCTGGAATGGAAAGGGGCCTCCAATTTATAAGCAGTGCCTGGGGTGCCAAATAGCATCACCCTGCTTATAAATGACCTGTACTAGCTGAATAATATAGTTGTTGGTCATGGTGAAGCTTGATAATCATCTTATAAATTGGATCACTAATTGTTGCTCCTGATGGCTGAGTAAGGTTATTTGATAGGGGATAGGGGCGTGAAAATTTCAGTTCATCCAGCCCATATCCGATCTGGTCATGCAGCGTATACTGTCCCAGCATGTATGGTAGCAACCGTAATGCATAACAGGGGCCCAAAATGTTGCCTAAATGGCAGCCATAACACAGAAAAACCGACTTTTGGAGACCGTTTGGGCACAATTCCCCTTTTAGGAAGGTTTTGCGCCTAATAAGGCAACACATTGCTAACTTTTGAAGTTATGTCAGTGTAACACACACCATACACGCTGGGACAGTATATATTTTCAATATAATTTTTCTTTTAAAATTTCTTCCTCTTTTTATTATTTCCGGCAAACAAATTTTAATCACAACAACACAGACAAAATTGATGTGTGGAGGTGGATTGTTGAGGCATGCTTGGTTTCTAGTTGAGCACTTGCATGATCTGCTCTGTGAGCATCCAGGACGTGAGGAGGGAGTTGCTGTAGTGTTCGGCCGTGTTCTGTAGGGTTTCAATGTCCGGGCAGATGATCTCGTTAATCTCTTTATCCTACACTGAACATTGAGTACATATGATCTAAGCTACGGCAGATGGGCCATCTGCGTAGTCTGCAAAAATGAAAGCGTGGTGTTGAGTGTGACATTGAACGAAGTCAAGAGGTTCTTCTCACTTGTGTCCTTTCTGTTGGAATCACATTTCCTCGAACTCTTGCATGCAATCCAACAACCACTTGGCTGTTAAGAAATGACAATGTATGGCTCCAATAGGCTGGACCACGAGGTACTATGCGCTGTTCATTTCCCTATTGAGAGACTGTCCCACCAACATTTCACTCAATCCTTGAACTTGGAGGGTGCTATCTGCGCTAGGTTGTTCACTAACTCTGCGTCCATTGCCGTGAGGTTGGACATGGAGCTGACATAGTCAATGAGAGTGTTCCCCATACCGTTCCATTCCAGTACTACTATGGAGACACTTTCAGAGGAGCAATACAGGTCCATTACACCCACCCTCAGCCTGGGAGTAGGAGTGTAGGCTCCAGGCGTCTGTGAATCTACCTGTACCAGGTAAAGAACTGATGAGGGGTGCTTGAATTACCGATATTGGTTTGGGGCAGCTGACAGCAAATCAAGCTAGGATGTGGATGAACAGGTGTTGTAGTCTCTTCCGGCTCCTGCCTGGTGGGAATCACTAAGCTATCCCGTTTCTTGTAGTAGTGTCTGTGGGCTGGCTCATTAAGTTCCGCTACCATTGTACGGTGAGTCTCTGGATCGATCAAAGCCCCTCAAGGACCATAATCCGGATGTTGCAGCAACTGTTGCAACTCTTTCTCCACCAAGTCATCGCCGAAAGTGGCACAGACTTTAGTAATGGTGGAGTCAACAGAAGAGAGGTGGTCTTTGAATTCATATCCCATGAGGGCAGTTTAGATATGGCTGAACGTAGACTCTATATGGTGATCTGCTTGTACTAGACGCAATTGCAACACTGAGAACACCAATCAAACATTGCTTTGACTGTGGCTTCATTCCAACATGTAGGTGAACATGTAATGAGGTCAATGGAGAGCTTTGAGCAGGGGTCATGTCTGAGGAAGGTATCAAGAGCTTCGAGTATTTGAGTAGATCCCACGATGGTGTGTCACATTTGCTAGGCAAACAAAAGTTAGAGTCCAGAAGTGCTCCTGAGTGGCTGGGTCTTGAGTGAGGATAACATTGATAGTTTCAGCATCAAATGATGTTACTCATTGGATGAGTTGCGAGAGGTTACCCAAGAGAAGTGTTTATTCTGACTCTGATAACAGATTACTGTGTCATGCAGAGGATCATTGGCAGCAGTATCCTGCCCTGGCACTTCTCCATGGTGCATGCCAAACAGAATCAATGGATCTTCCTGCATTGGCAAGTTGGGGTCGAAAGGTATGTGGTAATGTTCCATGGCATGTGGGAGGTCCTCTAGGTATAGGTTGATACAACTCCCGTATCCTGAGAAAAATGGGACATCCTGAACCTCCCTGTCCTTGCCTTTGTGCACCATTTGCAATGCTGCAGTAATACTATCTCCTTGCTCAGTAGACTCCTTGCCGCCATTTGAGCCTGGAACAGATCCGTAGGGATAGCTGGTGTCTTTAAGATCCGAAGGGTCTGTCACTGACAATGGCTCACAGGGATTCCCTACGCTTCCGAAATTTAGTGGGCTGTGACATATCAGCCAGGGGGATGCAGCAGTTCCTCCTTCCTGGGGTTGTACGTCACATTGAGCAATCAAGGTTCCCTTTGGATCAAGAGCTTCTTTGGCCTGTCTAAGCGAGCCTCTCCTTCCCTGTGCTTCCATATGTGAAGGCAGCAAGGGTGCCATAGGGAGCAGAGGCAAAGCCTGTACTGTCCTACCAGGGTAGGGACTGCCCAAACCTCTTTGTATAATGGGTGTGGTTGAAGAATGCAAAGTACTCTACACAATAGGCTGGGTGAAGCCAGGAGGTGCTTGCTTCAAAGTAGGTGTGCCGAGTAGGCTGCCACAAAAGGAAGAAGGAAGGACAATGGGGAGAACAATACTAGGCAGCTAAGCGAAGGCCAAGCGACGACCATCAGACCTGCCATGATAGCCGACATCACCCAAAAAGGCAGGTCGGTGTGTCAGCCCGTTGTCCCAACAATCCCTGGTCTTCTCCCTTGTCCCTCAAATTGGTTTGCATCGCTCCATGCATAACCAATGCACCTCTATCATTCCCAGCAAATGTATGGCCGTTGTAGTTCCTGAAAGGAACTGTTCCTCCTCAATTTCATCTTCCTCCATCTCTTGGAGCTTGTGATCAAAGTTAAATATGGTGATATCCATACGCATAGTGGTTGTGGTGGGACACGCTCAGGACACGTTGTTTGTCAAGACAAATAAACATTGATTTCACTTAAATATACCTTAAATATACAGATATGCTTATGGGAACCCAGAATGAGTAGATTTTTCGATTAAATTGATCTCACAGCATCATTGGCACTGCTCAGATAATGCAAAAAACATAGTTTATGCTTATGGAAAGTCACTCAGTATTGGCTGTGTAGATTACCAAATAACACGTGGATACACCGACGGCGCATCTGAATTAAGCGAATATAATAAGGAATAAAATAGAGCCTGCAGCGGTGGATGAGAACAGACTAATCACTAGCAAGGACTGAGTTTACTTGTATTAGCCCTCAGAGTACTGTATTGGCGACTAGGGAGTGCAGGATCCGGAGCGACGCAAAGTCAATTTCATTGTCATGCTCACTCAGGAGTGGTCTGAGCACAGCCGGCGGATCAGCGGATAGAGAATTCAGGGGTTTAGCAGCCACCAATGAGTTGCTGAGAGCACTTTTATGCTATCTTGTGAGTTTAAACATTGTCAAAGACTCATACAAGACCTTGTCTTGCATGTTCAACCATTTGATTGACTAATGCACTTGCCATGTTCAACCTGTCAAGCAGTTGTCAAAGTAAAGATGTCTCTAAAGTGGTTGGTTTACATATGAATTACAGATCTAGTTGGTGTAAATGAAGTATGTTCTGGTTCCAGAGAGGGATGTGTTAAACAGACCCAAATTTACCATGCTTGATTGAAACTTTGGCTGTGTATTACAGCTGCAAATATTCGCGAATATCAACTTTCCGGAAAACTGATATTCGCATTCGCGCGAATAGCACAGCCACAGCCATTTGCAAATATAAATATTCGCTATTTGCAAATGGCTTGGCACAAATATTTGCAATATTCGCTATTTGTGTCACTCTCTATCAGTGGACCGATATTTCAAACTCTGCTGGTATCCTGATTAGGGATCCCCACCGTACAGTATACTGTTACAGCCGTAATTGTGGTACCACCGTCTGTAACCGTAACTGTAAAGAGTGCCTAGAGGCCCTATACGGTTACGGTCTTTACGGCCGTAATTTGGAGGGAAAAAATGTTAATATGTAAAATATGGTATCTACTCGGTTTCTACAGCTTTTTAGTGGCCAGTAGAGCATCTGCTAGCACCTTGCGCTTCAAGTGAAGGTGTTTCAACAGCATCAATGTCCGGATGGTCTCCGGCTTCAAACGTGAATGGCTGTCAGGGGAACCCCCGTTTCCAACCCCCGATCCTCCGATCGATCCTCCGATCCGACCCCCGGATCCTCCGATCCGACCCCCGGTCAGACCTCCGCTATCCTCCGACGTTCCCCCCGCCGAGCCAAACCCCATCTGGACGGATCCCCGCACTCCGCATGGCACTCCGCATGTGATCGTGCCCGGGATCACTGCCGTTCACTACGCCATCAACAAACCATGCGCAACCCGTAGTTAGCCCTAGCTGGTATATAGGCACGCACCTGGCCGGGGAATCCTTAGACTTTCTCCTCTTCGGATCCCCCCTGCCAGGTGCGCTTCTTCCTGTAGTAGTGTACTTCAATTGACTTCGGATCCCCCCTGCCAGGACTCCTGAGATATTTCGGGCCGCCAGGGTTGCCCTTACAGCAGGAGAAAGTCTCTAAGGGATTAACCGGTCAAGATTGCGAAGTTCGGCTTGGATAGCGACGATTCGGAAGACGATCTTCCGCAACCTCCGGATCCTCCGCAACCTCCGAATTCGAATCTTGCCCCCTCCTCCCCGTCCTCCGAAGCCGACATGGCCGATCCTACTTCCGCGACTTCCGCCGACATGGACCGCCTGTCCCGCATCGAAGAGACCGTCGCGCGCCTCGCAGCGCTAATTGAAAACACCGCACAATCTTCCTTTCCTGCCCCGGCCCCTTCCGATCCGGATCCGGTCGGAGGTCCAGGTCTTTTCGCAAACCTCAGCCCAGCCTCAAAATCGGTCCTCCGACCGAACCCTCCGTTTGTCTTCGACGGCGATCGCACGCAAGGTCGGGCCTTCCTACACGCTGTCAAGACTTACGTCCGGCTCATCCCGGAGGCCTTCCTCGAGAACGGGGAAACCTCCGAGGAGAAGGCCGTGAGATTCGCTATGTCCTTTATGGCGAAGGACTCGGCGCAGCGCTGGGCAGAGCGCATGGCCGGGAAACATCCGTTCCCACTCTCCACCTGGGATGCATTTGTCCGGGAATTCCGTCTCCGCTTCATCGAGGAGAACGAGCAGGACCATGCTCTCGCCAAGCTCGAGTCCCGGGGGTACTACATGGGTGCCCGGGACGTCTTCCGCTACACCGACGACTTCGAGGACCTCGTCGAGCTCGCCGGTTTCGAGGACCAGCTGGTGAAGGTCACCAAATACCGGACCGGCCTCACCCCCGCCATCAACCACGCGATCACCACGTCGAGCGATCCTCCGAGCCTCACGGATTATCCGGGCTGGCGCTCCCGTGCCTACCGCCAATACGAGGCACTGATCCGCGCACGAGCCGCCGGAGGATCATCGCAACCTCCGACGGGGGTTGTTCCCCGCCCCCGCCCGACCACGGTCGCCCCCGTCTCGGCAGTCGCTCAACCTCCGAGGTCGGCGGCTCCTCCGTTCCCACCTCCGGTCCCGATGGAGGTTGATCGGACCCGTGCCCGCGTGGTCCCACGCCGCACCTGCTTCCGCTGTGGCGATCCGGGACACCTTGCCCGAGACTGCACCACCCCGGTGGACATCCGCTCGGTGGACGTCCTCGATGAGGTGATCCGGCAGCTCAGCGGAGAATTGTTGGAAGAGCTTGCCGCCCGACTCGTAACCTCCGAGCCGGCGATGGCAAACCCCGAAGTGGAAGTGCCGGAGGATTTTGTCCCCCGCGACGAGTGAGCGGTGCGCCCTCGTTCGCGTCCTCCAATCGTTTTGCCTGTTTGTATCACGAGTCCGATAATAAAGTTGATTCAACAGTTGAAACGAGAGACGCACCCCCTGCTTCGAAAGGATTTCCGGAACCTCCGGAACTTCCGAAACCTCCGACGATCCCCCGAGTCCGCCGACCCGGCTGGGAACGTAGGCTTCCGAAACGCTACACGGTGGCGGCCACTCCTGGCTCTAACTCCCTCCATCTCCCGGTGGAGATTGAGTCGGTCGATAACGCTGTCAAACTCTCGCTCAAGGGTTTGGTCGACTGCGGCGCCACCTCGGAGTTTATCGACAAGGAGTATGCCATCTCCACCCAAATTCCGCTTCGTAAACTCTCGCAACCCATTCCCGTTTTCAATGTGGACGGGTCTCCGAACGAAGCTGGAGCGATCTCGGAAGTTGCGGATGTAGTCCTCCGGTACAAGGGGCATTCCGAACGAGTCCAGTTCGCAGTCACGCGCCTTGGTAAGCAGAAGCTCATCCTTGGGTATTCGTGGCTTCGGAAACATAACCCGGAGATTGACTGGGAGACGCGGGATGTCAAAATGACCCGCTGCCCCGCCTCCTGCGCTACCTGCCGCGACGAAGTCCGAAAGGAACGCCGCGAGGCCAAGGTTGTAGCTCAGATCCTCCGCTCCGTCCGCGCCGGCCCCTTCCCATCCATCTGCGTCGTCGACGCGGATGACCGAGAAGATGAGGACGACGACGACGACGATCCGGATCTTCCGGAGTTAACCCCCGACTCGGAGGATGACTCGGAGGATGAGGACGACCCGATCGAAGATGGCGACCGCATCTTCTATACGCGGTTCGGACCTTCGGAGGATATCCGGGCGACCTCCACCGTTTCCCAGAGGCTTGCGGAGGCTCACGCTAAAAACTCCGGACCTCCTCCGACGGAAGTTCCCGACTGGATTCGGGAGTTCGAGGATGTCTTCAATCGGGAATCCTTCGACTCTCTTCCGGAGCGTCGGACGTGGGACCATGCCATCGAACTCGTTCCCGATTCGAAGCCGGCAAACTGCAAGGTCTACCCGATCTCCCCCCTTGAACAGAAGGAGCTCGATGCCTTCATAGAGGAAGGGTTAGCCACCGGCCGAATCCGTCCGTCCAAGTCGCCCATGGCCTCGCCGGTCTTCTTTGTGAAGAAGAAGGACGGCGCTCTCCGGTTCGTCCAGGACTACCGGGCGTTGAATGCCATGACCGTGAAAAACCGGTACCCGCTCCCTTTGATCAATGACCTCATTAACCGGTTGAAAGGAGCTCGGTACTTCACGAAACTTGACGTCCGGTGGGGGTTTAACAACGTCCGGATCCGCGAGGGTGATGAATGGAAGGCGGCCTTCCGGACTAACCGGGGATTGTTCGAACCCCTGGTGATGTACTTTGGCCTGACCAACTCCCCGGCGACCTTCCAGACCATGATGAACGACATCTTCCGAGACCTCATCTTGTCCGGAGATGTCATGGTCTACCTCGACGACATCCTTGTCGCCCACTCGGACCTCGCGCGCCACCGGAAGATCGTCTCGGAGGTTCTTCGGAGGTTGCGTGCGCACAAACTCTACCTCCGACCGGAAAAGTGCGAGTTCGAGAAGGCCTCGATCGAGTATCTCGGCGTGATCATCTCCCACAACCACGTCGAGATGGACCCCGTCAAGGTTGCGGGAGTTGCCGCCTGGCCGACCCCAGCGAACAAGAAGGACGTGCAGCAGTTCCTCGGCTTCACGAACTTCTACCGGAGGTTTGTTCGGGGGTTCTCGGATATTGCCCGGCCCCTCTTCGATCTCACAAAAAAGGGCATGCGGTGGTCCTGGGGAAGCCCGGAGGATGCGGCCTTCCAAGCTCTCAAGGACGCCGTAACCTCCGACCCGGTTCTTATCCTTCCGGACCCGTCCAAGCCGTACCGGCTTGAAGCAGACAGCTCCGACTTTGCCACCGGGGCTGTCCTGTCTCAGCCCGATGCCGACAGTAAGTGGCATCCGGTCGCGTTCTTCTCCAAGAGCTTGAACGAGGTCCAACGTAACTACGAAATCCACGACAAGGAGATGCTCGCGATCATCCGAGCCCTAGAGGAGTGGCGACACTTCCTCGAAGGCACGGAGCATCCGGTAGAGATCTGGACCGACCACAAGAACTTGGAGTACTTCCGTGAAGCGCGAACCCTCAACCGCCGGCAGGCTCGGTGGTCCCTCTACCTGTCCCGGTTCGACTTCGCCCTTCACCACAAACCCGGAAGTTCCATGGGTCGCCCGGACGCCCTCTCCCGTCGTCCGGATCACGGAGGTTCGGAGGATAATCGCGACGTCACCCTTCTCCGTCCCGAACTCTTCCATGTCCGTGCAATGGAAGGTCTCGTCGTCGCCGGCCCGGAGGTTCCGATCCTCCGAGACATCCGGAACGCGCTCTCTGGAGAGGCCGACCTCGAAGACCCCGTTGCCCGCGCCGCACGGGAGGTCCTCAAGGTCCGCGGCACCCGGTCCACCCGATCCTCCGAGTGGCATGTCGAGGGCGGGCTGCTCTACTTCCGAGGGAAGATAGTGGTCCCCCGAGATACTGACCTCCGGCGTCGGATAATGGAGCAGCACCATGATACGCGGATTGCCGGGCACGCTGGCCGTTTCAAGACGTTGGAGCTTGTCTCCCGGAACTACTGGTGGCCCCAGATGTCCCGACACGTCGGCCGTTACGTCGCCACCTGCGACCTGTGTTGCCGTACCAAGGCCCTCCGGAAACTTCCGATCGGAGAACTTCATCCGACGGAGGTTCCCCCCGAGCGCTGGCATACGGTCTCCGTCGACTTCATCGTCGAACTTCCGGAGGCCCACGGGTATAATGCGATCATGGTCGCGGCGGATGTTCTCGGTAAGCGGGCGCACTTCATGGAATGCCACACGCAGATCGATGCCGTGGGCTCCGCGCGCCTTTACTACCGGAACGTCTGGAGACACCACGGAACTCCCGTCCGCTACATCTCCGACCGAGGTCCGCAGTTCGTCGCGGAGTTCACTCGGGAGTTGTTCCGTCTCATCGGGATTCAACCGGCGACCTCCACCGCTTACCACCCGCAGACCGACGGGCAGACCGAGCGCATTAACCAGGAACTCGACCAATTCATCCGGCTTTTCACAAACTACAAGCAGGACGATTGGGACGAGCTCCTGCCAGCCGCGGAGTTTGCGTACAACAACCACATCCACTCGTCGACACAGCAGGTTCCGTTCATGACGGACACCGGTCGGCTCCCTCGGATGGGGTTCGAGCCGAACGGTCCACGCTCGCGACTGGAGGACGTGAACGACTTCCGAGATCGGATTGCCTCGGGGGTTTCGGAGGCCCAAGCCGCACTTGTCAAGGCCAAAGACGAGTACAAGCGGTACTACGACCGCCGACGAACCCCCGCACCGGAGATCAAGGTCGGAGATCGCGTGTGGCTTGACGCGTCAGATATCCATACCACACGCCCATCCCCGGGGCTTTCACATCGCCGGCTCGGACCCTTCCGTGTCTCGGAGGTTATCGGACGTGGCGCGTTCAAACTGGACCTTCCCCCACGCCTCTCCCGATTACATCCGGTGTTTCCCGTGGTGAAATTGGAGTTGGCGGAGGTTGACCCCTTCGGAGGTCGTCCGGGGTACGAGGAACCCCCGCCCGTACTTGCTGACGGAGCGGACAGCGAGTGGGAAGTGGAGGAAGTCCTGGACGCGAAAATGCGCTACCGAAGCCTCTGGTACTTTGTCCGGTTCAAAGGATATGACAACTCGCATGATCAATGGGTAAAACATTCGGACGTCTTCGCCCCTGATGCTATCGCGGAATTCTACCGCAAATACCCTGGGAAGCCCCGAGCCATCGCCGCTGCCACTTTCGACGCCCTTCCCTTCCAGGACCCCGCCACATCCTCCGCCCACATCCGAGCTGTGCGTCGAGGCGCCGCATTCCAAGGGGGGGGTGATGTCAGGGGAACCCCCGTTTCCAACCCCCGATCCTCCGATCGATCCTCCGATCCGACCCCCGGATCCTCCGATCCGACCCCCGGTCAGACCTCCGCTATCCTCCGACGTTCCCCCCGCCGAGCCAAACCCCATCTGGACGGATCCCCGCACTCCGCATGGCACTCCGCATGTGATCGTGCCCGGGATCACTGCCGTTCACTACGCCATCAACAAACCATGCGCAACCCGTAGTTAGCCCTAGCTGGTATATAGGCACGCACCTGGCCGGGGAATCCTTAGACTTTCTCCTCTTCGGATCCCCCCTGCCAGGTGCGCTTCTTCCTGTAGTAGTGTACTTCAATTGACTTCGGATCCCCCCTGCCAGGACTCCTGAGATATTTCGGGCCGCCAGGGTTGCCCTTACAATGGCGCAGAGAGATCATATCTCTACCTCCCAAAAACACCCGCTCCACCAGATTTTATAAAACAAGAAGAGAATACCTCGTGTCTCACCCAACACATGCAACGGCATGATGAAGTGATGTAGGCCTCTTATCCCAAGTTCGGACATTGTTTCACTGGCACGCAGGGGACGCCATAGTCCCATCAGATAGATAGGGCCTTGAGTATAATGATGTGTCTGATGGCAAACGGCTTTGAGGATATTGCGCACTGTCATCGTCGGGGTCACAGCTGCAATTTAATCTTTGAGTACTCTACCTTGGTCGGTATGAAATAAGGAACGTACCAAGGGTGATGGTACCAACTGCTGCAATATCGACGAAGACCGGGATTAAATCCGAAGCGGAATCTGCACAATTGAGATAGTGTAAAGGATTTTAAAAAGTTGCTCACCTGCTTTGGATGCCACTCCAGAAGGTGAATTAAACCGGTCAGTTGGCAGATTCGTCGTAGACGGTCAAGAAGCATGTGCGAGACATGGTCACGTCTAAACCTCCACGGCGTCTTAAAGGTTTGATATTTAACAACATTTAGAGTGTGCGGGCGGGCAAGATAAACTATAGATGTGGAATGAGCTTCAAAGATGAGGAGAAAGCCTGAGATACTCGCCAAGATAAACACAAAATATTGTCCAGTACACGTAAATGAAGCTCACCAGCGCAGCAGGATGCAGCTCGGACAGCAAGTGATGATTGATGGTGATACGCACTGAAGGCCCGAATAGATCCTAATCAAACCACTTTTAGCTCAATTACGGTCCGTAAACCACCGTATACGGCCGTAATTCTTACGGTACGTACGGATTACGGCCGGTGCATACCGTCACCGTAAATTGTTTGCCCGAGCGCCTTACGGGACGGATACGGTGACCGCGTAAGACCCGTAACCGTAAACCGTAATTACGGTTACGGTGGGGATCCCTAATCCCGATATTGTGGTATCGAACACTGCCATCAGTATCGAGCCCATTCCAGGGCCCACAAATCATGGCGTGTGTAGATTAGATCGTCTCTAATCTGCACGACGCTTTACGCTACGTTGCCCCCCACTCAGGCCCGGCTCGCAAGCTCACCTTGGCCTGAGCTCCCATAGTATTAGTTACCCATCGGACAACGACGTCACGTAACGAAAAAGGACGCATCACCGCTACCGATGACTGCTCCTGCCCCCGATCTTCGCCGCAGCGTAGCGACATGGCCACGTAAGCTCGCTTTGCTTTACCTCGATACTGAACCATCGCTGACGAGATTCTGCAGCTGATCCTCCGACATCTCCTTCGTACGAGCCCGCGCTGCTGCTGGTGCGGGAAGGCAGTCCTGGATTGTTCGGACCCCGGTCGCCGGACGTAGCGGCGTTCCTTGAGCATCCGCTGGATCCTGGTCCTCCTCCGCCGCCACCCGGGCTTGCTCAAGCAAAGCCGGGCTGGCGAACAGTTACCCAGCGGACACGAAAGGCGACGAAAAAGGACGCATCACCGTTGCCGGCCCCTACTCCTGATCCTTGGGCAACATGGCAACGTAAGCTCGCTTTGCTTTTGCTTCGATCATCGCTGACGAGATTCTGTAGCTGATCCTAATCGGTCACCTTCGCCCACTGCGCGGGAAAGCAGCCCTGGATTGTTTGGACGCAAGTCGCCGGCGTTCCCTGAATATCCGCTGGATCCTCGTCCTGAGTATCCGCTGGATTTTCCTCCTCCTCCGCCGCCACCTGAGCTTCTTCGAGCAAAGCCGGGCTGGCGAACAGTTACCCCGCGGACTACGACGTCGCCTTGCGTCCCCCGAGTGCAATCTTGGGCAATATGGCAACGTAACTCGCTCTGCTTTGCTTTGATACTGGACCATCGCTGACGAGACTGCAGCTGATCCTAATCGGCCACCGACACCTCCTTCGCCCATTGGCAAGCCCACACTGCTGGTGCAGGAAGGCAGCCTTGGATTGTTTGAACCCAGGTCGCCAGACGGCGCGGCATTCTCTGAGCATCTCCTGGATCTTGGTCTTCCGCTGCCGGATGGGAGCGACGATGTGTTCGCCTCGCTCCGTGACAATGCAGGGCCCAGCGACTTCAATGGCCCGTCGGCCGCCTCCGGGTCTGCTCCTGCGCAGCCGATGTCTGCGCCGTCGCCGGGCAGCCTCCTCGCCAGCTTCTGGGAGGCGATCTCTCAACAAATGGGCTGAGAGCCCTCACCAACCAACCGCACCTTAGTATAGCGCTATGATATATCAGCGACACGCTGATCAGCGGTGGAACGGCACCAGGAAAACTTTAGCAGAGCCATAGGAGGCCATAGCGTCTATACCAGTGTCCATAGTAATTCATAGCACTGGATAGTATGTACTGCGTGTTGGTGCACCAGGTACTATGCAACACTAAGGACAACTATTGAGCCACTTGGCCGGCAATATTATGCATCGAATATATGCACGACTGGAGAGATCCGGTGGGCTAAGCGAAGTACCCACACCTATATAGCCCCAGCAACCCCGACCGAACTCGTTTCAGTCTACCATCTTCGACACCGGAAATCTTGCCGGTTCTTCCAGACGCCAGACCTCATTTCGGGTTTGGTACTCATGAGGGATCGAATTGTCAGGCGACGGTGGACTGGCTGAAACATAAAACTCGCACATTTGTCTGTTTCCCGCCCAAGGGAATGGGACCGGACTTGATCTTCGTGCTTCGAGTTTTGGACGGTTCTCAAGAGGGTCGCCTCCTCTGGATCGCGATGCAAGCCAAATTCAGCGAAAGTCGCCTCTTATCGACGCCACAGCTACAGAGCGCAATCCGAAGTATCATCCCAGAAAGATTTTGGATTAACGAGGTGAGACCATACGTTTCATCAAGTGCGCGAAGGACACTGACAATTGGTCACGGCAGAGCGGAGGACAACACGCACCCGTCGCTTATCCTAATCTTGATGAGAAGACGTTAGCTGCCCTGAAGGGACTTCCAAACCGAATACATCCGGCTGGGGACGCAAGCGTATTGCGTGTCATAGCTGCCTGCCCTACACCTGTTGCCCTGGTGAGGGGCAAAAGACTTAAAATGCCCTATTACAGAGACAAAGGAAAACACCCCATTGCGAGCCTAAATAGGCAATTCCTCGCGGCTGCTACAGTGGATCTTCTACCACACGGCAAGATAGACAGCATGATCATGGGACGTCGTAAGGGTCCCGTACTGCATTCTGGGCGGGAATTGGCCGACGCTACTGACGATGAGTCGGATTCGGAGGTAGCGGTGGCGGATGACGATGAAGACGAACGGTTGGGGAGCAACTCGAGACGTCGCAATAGCGACGATGACCCGGATTACTCGCCCGCACGGAAGAAACCGAAGAAAACGGAGCGTGTGAAGAGTACACCGCAGAGAGGGCGGGGGTCAGGAGCGGGTCGAGCGACGAAAGGAAAGGGACCAGGTCGACCCAAGAAAACAACGGGTGAACCGAGGGGAGGAGAGGTCATTTCAATGGCCTCGGTGACATCAGCCGAGGGCCCAGATTTAGATTCGGTTTTGGGATCGTCTAGAGCAATGTCGATGGACATGCCCCCACCTTCTATGGCCTCCGCCAGGACGAGACGCGTCCAGAAGACGTCGAGGAGAGGAAAAGAAGATTAAATCCATTACGCTATATGTATAGGTCATAATTTGTTAATCGCTCAACCAGTCGATAATGTACATGAGAGACTTCGAGTTCTGGACCTCAAAGTCCGGGGTGATGTCCTTGAGCAGATTAATCCCATGGACGGACTGTTCCCTGGTCATCAGGATGATGCATTCCTGAGAGCGAGAGACGTACTCGACAGCCTCCGCGACATCGCGAGGCTTCATGCCCTCCAGCACGTCTCCATGCTCACCCTCCCGGTGGCAGCGACGAGGAGATCTTGAACCCGTCGGTGATCATCAACGAGACAGTCTCGTACGCCTCGGGATCTCGTTGACCAGTTCCGCCTCTGCGCTCTTCACATGCGAGGACGATGACATGAGAAGCGGGCAGAAGAATATACATCGCAATTCGAGATGTTAAGAGCTGGCGGGCGTTGCAGTCTAGCACAAAGCTGTGAGAGCGAGGTCAAGGGCACAAATGGGCGGATGTAGGTTGTGCTCCTTGCGACGGGCGCGTACCATCCATGCGAGGAGGGACCTAAAGATGAATAAGCATCGCAAAACGTCTCCCTTGCAACGAACGGCGATTCACCTGAAAGAACTCCTTAAACTATTCTGCCGAATGGTCATGTCGGTCCGTACATCGACATCCACGTCCGTCTGAAAGGCAAAGTGCTCCGGGGAGCGACAATGAGCAGCTGATAGGTCATCTTCTGCACGTCCGCCAACGGGCCTGCCAGCAGATGGCACAGCTGCGGAGAAATTCGTCAAGATGTGTTTAGGTGGCTTGCTTATATAAGCTCACTATTGGGCGGAAGGTTCTATACGATGGCTAAAACGAGCTCTCAGCACGTTGAACGCTGTTTGCGCAGCCTGGGCTGAACAATTCAGGAGCGGTTTCGCAGAACTGAAGCCACCCGCGCCCCGGCGGCGATACATATCCCCGATGCGCACAGCAGGAAGCACGCAGCGGTTCCAATGTCGAAGAGCGTGAGCACGGCTGTGGGTAGTGGCACGATGTCGGGGATTGGATCCCAGACGTTGATACACAAGTTTCCCCGGGCAAGAGAGTCGCTAGCGATCCTCTAGACGCTAGAGGAGAGCACGAGTGAAGGTGCACAAAGAATTGCAAGCTGAGGAACACGGTCAGTAAAAGCTTAGGGAGGATAGGAGTTGAAAATGTACCTGTACAGGTCAAGTTGTCCTGAGACACGAAAGTACCGGTGGGCAGGACCCATCTCCCACTCGAAAGGAAGAATCATGGAGAACACTGGAGTTGATTTACGATCCAGTTGGGGATCTTGCGCGACGTGCATTTAGAGCCACACGCTGAAGGAACTAAGTTAGTCGGGAGCGTCGTCCTAGCCGAGAACAAGAAAACGTACTAGCAGTCTTGAGCTTGTTGTCTGTGATCAACGACGACCCTGCGCACACACCGTTGAGGTTAGCGGAAACACCGACGCCGTTGAGCGAGTACGTACCTGGTGCCCACTCAACGTAGTCGTTGGACGAGCCGCATAAGACGTGCATGAGGGCGAACACAGCACGTAGTGCAGTTCGTGCCGTCGGAGAATGCACTGGGCAGGCAGAGTGTCCCTGACGCGTGATTCTGGGGGGAGGGAGTTGTAATTTTACTTAGTGCGGTTGTTTGCGTGCATCGTAAAGCCCAATTTGCAAACGCCAAGCGCATGCGATCTAGCAGGCTGTGCTGCAGCAGCGCTCAGAAAACCATAGCAGATAATGAAGGAGAAAAACTCACTCCAACAGTCCCAGTCGGCGTGTGCGTGCACGGGCGGAGTCTTGTTCATGATGCAGTTGATGTACTTGTAGTTCGGTGCGAGAGTCAAGCGTGTGTCGGATGGATTTCCTTCGCCGAGAACAGGAGCGTCTGCCGCTGCGGTAGTATGACTTGGTATCTTCAATGTGTTGCCGGAAACTGTCGCTTCGTCCAAGATAAGCTGGATAGAAATTAGTATGTGGCTCTCGCAAGTAGAATAAATGGCGCTTACAATGCTGGTTGCTACGACGGCGCCTGACTTCGAGGTCCAGCAATATCTAGTAGTCTTCCGGCGTTGCAACAACAATGTCCTTCCTGCCCTTCATCCAGGCCCCACATTTGCTCGACCGCCGGTAAGTAATCGCTTTAAAGTCCTGGTGGTTGTGTCGTCAGCCACAGTAGGCCGCAGCGCCTCGGCCGTCGCCAGCTGGCGCATCGGCTGGTGACCAGTGTCCCCATGGTCCGGCGCGTAACCGCTGCATTGCGAGATTATTGCGTTGTTGCCCTCGACGTGAGTGCTTTGCAGCGTATCTTGTTGGTAAAAAAAACGCTGCGTCTTCCCCGTTCCAGTTTTTGAGTGTGAGGAGCAAGTCGTGGACACCGTCGTTGGGTCGTTCTGCAAAGTGCTGCAATAATAGGTTCGGAATGTTCCGAACAAGCCGCCTTCTCCATCACATGATGCTCACGTGCTTCGCATCTCCGAGAATCACCGGCTCGCCGGTGCGGAGACAGGCTTGCTCCGAACCTACTATCTATCAGGCTTTGTTTTCTGGCCATCCTCACATTTTATTTCGCATTTGTGGGCAGTCTGCATGGGCGAAAGAAAAGAGCCTCCACGGAGTTTCAAAATATTGATCCGAGAATCCCACGGTTTGTTTCGCAGCGGTTGAGAAGGATGGAATGGCTATATTGATGGGGTAAAGCAACCGCGGTATTCGTCACTACAATATAAGATGACAACTAACTTGCCCGGTGTCACCTGAACCTCGCCGCGTTACATAGCTACTCAGAAAATCATTGAAAGTTGCATTGTATCAGACTGTCTGCCAGTGACAGGAGTCCACAGCCCGAGATACCGTGTTTACCATTCAAGCAAGAGGGTTGATTTAGGAAGTGGTGCTGTGCTACGCTCCTGCAGGCATGCGCAAATCAAAGAAAAGAGAGAAAGGGCTGCAACGGTTTATACCGCAGTTGAAGACAGTGGGTGAGAAATAAAAGTTAGTAGATTGATGGGGAAACCCATTGCGGTTTGGTCAATACAATACAGGACATAAACGAATTTGCTTGCGTCAACTAAACCTCGCAGTGTTGCTGCATCAGCATGACATCCAGATCTCACGGTGGCTGCTGGTCAGAAAACCATTGAAGTTGTTTCAAGCATCCGGATCCTCGGATACCGCTTTATCGCATTGAACAAGAGCCGGCTCGCCGTCGTACGCCTTCTGTGTCGTTTTCGTGATCTGTACGTTCAAGCTGGAGGACAACGCAAGCTACGTCATGGTGTCGCTTATGAACAAATGTTTAAAGCCAGAAATATGAAACTCACCGCAGTTGACAAATGCACAGATGGCATGGAAACTTCATTCATCGCGCGGAGCGTCGCTCTTGAGTTCAAACTGCGTAGATTATTTAGCTTACAAGATTTTGCCGTTGAGGATAGCCGACCTTGCGAGAAGGGAGTTCGAAAACACTAGTATATACGAGTTAGATCTGTGACTGGTGGATAAACCGAGACACTCACGCCGCACATTAACGAACCACACCGCCGTCCAAATGACTGCAAATGGTGAAGTGAATGAGTGGACATGTTCACCATTTCTTCCCTCGCTTACAGGTTGTTTTCCACGCGACAAACTGAAAGAAAAGGAAAAATTAGACTTGATTAACAATACATGTGTATGAAAACAGATATACATACGCAGCCCAATGTGATGATGGATGATGCACTGAAGTAGGTTCAAAACAAGACGCGACACAGAGAAAACCGGAAATCGAACCTTGTCAACATTCCAGTCTCTGTGACATGAATTGTGAGTGGAAGGTGTAAACCCACATCTTTCGACAAACCTATTGTCCACAAAATGATTTTATCCACTAGTGCCGTGGTTCTGAGTGGTATCGTCCAACACTGCTGGACTCTGTAGGCATTGGAAAGCGTACCTCTGCACATCGGTACGCTGGTTACGGAGAAGTATCACCAACGTCGCCGTGATCATCAAATCGCTTGCAACGCTGACGCTCCAGATGGACGTCGCGAGCCACTCCCACTGTGTTACGTATTGCGTCAAGGATTCCATTTCTAGTCCAGCAAAAAAGAGCACGATGGATCCCACTAGGCGGAATGACACCATAGCCCAAATAATAATAGGGATGAACACTTTCTTGGAAAGACAATAGATTCGATAACAGAAGAAACTTTGTACTGGAAGCGCGAGTGAGTGTGTCGAATCTGCTTCACAAATATTAAACTAACACACCGCAGGATGCAATGAAGCCGGCGAACATGCTTATGGTCTCGAAGGATTTCGGAGCGGCCCCAAGGAGCAGTTCTGGATGCATGTAGTCGGATATCGTATACACATATAGAGTGTGTCCAGTGCATAGCGTATGCCCGAGCTCGCATAACCTGTTTATATATCCCATCAGTTGCGTGAATATGATCCACAGCATATCGGGAGCATACCAGACAAATCCAACCTACGCATGATAGTCAGCCATGTCCTCAGTGTAGTTGGTTACATACCAGAGCCTTGAGCTTGCGAGAGTCTTCTGGGAACCGGCTGTAGTAAATATACGTCTGAGTTGTCGTCACCCCGAAGAGCACGTATGAGACCAAGACACCGATCTGGAAGGCACCTGAAAAACGGTATTAATTGATGACGAGAAACTATTTCATGCGCACCGATAGTGGTGTTGACATTGAAGGAGACGGCGGAGTCCATGTGATGGGTGCTGATTCTTCCCGCGGGAAGTGTGGCCAGGGAATTTATACGTCTAAGATTATGCTTTTCCAACAGCGGGAAGAGATCTGGTCGACGTCGAGATGATCATAGTCACCTGGGAAAGCACGAAATGTGTCGTTCCCACGATTTCCTGAAGCCTGAATTAAGGGCTTCTGATGAAAACGGTAAACTTGAAGTATGACTTGATGTATATAGGCCCACTAAGCACAGAGTCCAAATTCAAACGCTACTTCAAAACTCGTCATGATCGTGAAATGCATACAGCTCCGAGATGACCCTTATCAGACAACAAGATCTCTCATTGAGGTCAAGCCGAAGATCTGAGAGTGAAGTCGACCTAGCGAAGTTTGTCCACGACCTTCGTCCAAGGACTTGAATCATAATTGTAAGACACCGTGGAAGCGGGATATCTTGATATCAAATTGCTCATCGATATCTCAGAGCGCGGAAAACCACAAACATGTGGTTTGGGAAATTAGCCAGTAGTTTCCCTTCAGTCGACGGCTACAGTAAACATTTGCGCTAGAAGAACCTGTGACATTGATTACTGATTCTTGGAATGGTTGTGTTGATTGGGATGCCGTGAATCAGGGGCCGTTTCGTAGGCGTAAATTATTCCCGGCAAGCAACGGGATCCTGGAGCCAGATGAAAGATAGAAGCCTTCCATTCTCAAGTTTCACGGGTGATTCGCAAATAGACGGTTTTGCTCGAGGCCGTAAGCCGAATCAAATCTTTTTGTTTGTTTCGAGCGCCACGACGTAGAGGCGCAGCATAGCAGGCCAGAGAGGCGGAGTGCGCGGAATCCTGAAGAAACGATTGTGCAGATGAGCCATAACGGAGTTCTAAAATCTTGATCCGATAATCTCACGGTTTGACCCGCGGTTAAACATTAGAATGCAACAAGAATGCAATAGTCTAACCGGCTCTACGCGCATTATTCGGGGTTACAGAGAATGAAAGGGTAACCGGACCTCAACATGTCGTTACTATTACCGACTGGCCAACCGGCCACACTAGCTAACCGGCCACTTTGCCTCTAATGAGGGGGGAGTTCCGTATATGTCCGATTTGAGGGTTCAAGGAAGGAATAGGACCTGTACCGCTGCTCCATACCAAATTTCAGCCAAAGTTAAAGTTCGGATCAAAAATTATGGCATATGTGATGTCGGCCGATCAGCGCTGATCGATACTTCCTTGTTTGCGCAAAACTGCGCTCGCTCTTGCTCAGTCAATTCTTCGTCTTTCAACAACTTTCTGGGCTCATTCTGATCCCACGACGCGGGGCTTAAATACACGATAAAAACGGGGCTCACTTACGCCGCGCACTCTGGCAGGGGCCCGGAGTATGGAGACACTCTCCCCTCGCATGGCTCATGCTGGCTATGCTCACATCATGCCACCCATCCAGTCTATGGGCCTGAAATTCGAAGTGAATGTTTTCGACTGTTAATACTCCAGTTTGGTGTGTTCCATAATTTTCTCTGGGCTCAGTTCCCTTCTCACCGTTGTCATTTACACAACAACGGACAAATTCGACGCCTCACACATTTGAATTTTTTTCCAGGCCCAGCGACCGCCTGGTGTGGAGTCGGGCATCCCGATATGCTGGTATGCTTCTTATTTAATGATCCAAGGCTGATCTTGAACCGCTACAAGTGCAGGGCCAACCGAGCTGGCTAGGTTGTCCGGGATCTGGGATTCCACACATTCTCCTGCCAATACACAGGTAAATTTTTCCCTGTTCCAGGGCTAATATATAGACCAAAATGATACAGAATAGTTCCTAGACCCTTCTTGTATTTTCCCTGAGCAAAGCTGCCTCAAGTTGGTACCTGTAGAGCTTAATTAACGGGGTGGCCGGTTGGCTAGTATTTGGCCTTGTTGGTGATGCGTGCGCCAAAGAAATTCACTGGTAAATCAATACTTCGTGTAAACTCGAGAAAATGGTACTGAACCATTCATAGGATACCTGCCTTCATTTCACCAAAGAGTGGGAGGTATATTAACACCACGGTCTACGAAAACTAAACACAAATGCCAAGGTGGCCGGTTCCCCAATCGAAAATAGTAAGCATAACCATAAATTGGATCACCAACTTGACAACAAGAAAAACGACAAGTCAGTCCCTTCATGCCTGCAATGACGAATGGATACAAAGCGCTGGGTGGCCACGTTATACAGCTACTCGAAAAAGTCACGCAGTATCGTATCAGACCTCCTCGGAGACCGCTTTGTCGCGCTGAACAAGACTGGGGGCGTCGTCGTCTGCAATGTGCGTGACCTTTGTCACCTGTACGTTGGTGTATGGGGACCCAATCTGTGTCCCAATCATCAACACCTGCCCACTAAGCAGAAAATATAAATTCACCGCTGGAGTCAGATGCAAAGACAGTAGGGAAACTTCGTTCATTGCGCGCAGTGTCGCCCTGGAGTTTAGACTGCGTATTAAAACATACATCAGCTGACGAAGGCTTTACTGTGAATCCGGACCTTGCCAGAAGGGAGTTCGAAAACACTGCAAATTTAGGAGCCAAATATGTAAGAGTTGGATGTGTGACTTGAAGTTCAAATTGGCAGGCACTCACGTCGAGCTTCGATGACAAACCATGCTATCCAAATGACTGCAAATAATCAATAAGTTGGCATGTCCACCACTTTTCTCCTCCTTACAATCTGTTCTCCATGTGGCAAACTAAAAATAAAATAAAATATTGAGTTCGACGTCGATATACGTTCATGAAAGCATACACAAATGAGGGTTATGACCCCCGATGTGCTGAAGGTGAGTTCAAAACGATATGCGACGCGGCGTGGAACGTGAATCCAACCTTGTCAACATCCCAGTCTCTGTCATTGATTTGGAGTGTGAGCACAAATCAAGACATAAATAAAATTCTTGACAAACCTACAGTCCACAGAATGAGTTTATTCACTAGTGCCGCGGTTCTGGGAGCGAAAAAATTGAAACCGGCGTCTGCAGGGATCCTCAGAAATCATACCTCGTGCGCAGATCGGCACGTTGCTTGCGGAGAAGGACCACCAGTGTCACCGTGATCGCCAGGTCGTTTGCTGTGCTGACGCCCCAGAGGGACGTAGCGAGCCACTGCACCTGTATCACGTAGCCGAGTAACGACTTCATCTCCAAGCCAAACACAAAGAGCACGATAGCCACAACCAGTCGTGACAACACTAAAACCCAGATAAGGACAGGAATGCACAGTTTGTTCGAAAGACGGTAGATTCGGAAGGAGAAAAACCCTTGTACTGGAGACGAGTGTGAGGATGTCGTATGTGCATTGGAGCTAAAGGAACACACCGCATGCTGCGATTTGGGCGGAGAAGACAATTGTAGTCTCGAGGGTTTTCGGGGCTGCGCCGAGAAGGCGTTCAGGGTGAGCGTAGTCGGATATCGTATACATATATAGAGCGTGTCCGATGCATAGCGCTTGTGCGAGCTCACATAACCTGTTGATATATCACTCAGTTTCGTGGATAAGATCCACAGCATCGGGAGCATACCAGACAAACCCAACCTACGCATGCTAGTCAGTCGTGTCCTCAGTGTTTGGAAATGATACGTACCAGAGCCTTGAGTTTGCGAGAGTCTTCTGGGAATCGACTGTAGTAAATATACGTCTGGGTTGTCGTCACCCCGAGGAGCACGTATGAGACCAAGACACCGATCTGCAAGGCACCTGGAAAACGACATTAATCAACGAAGAGAGATTATTCATGCGCACCGATAGTGGTGTTGACATTGACGGATATGGGGGAAGCCATCAACCGGTTGGGGAAGTGGTCAGGGAATTTATATTTCCGAGACTATGCTTCTCCAACAGCGGGAAGGGATCTGGTTTTGATCTGGTTGACATCGAGATGGTCATGGTCGCCTGAGAAGGCACAAAAGCTCGTTTCGACGAATACCAAGAGGGCTGCAACGGATCGACTATCTGCAGTACGGGACACTTGTGGACAATCAGTAGGGAGAAAGTGGAAACTCATTAGCCTCAACCTTGAAAAAGGAAATAAACACTTTGTTTTCCACTGCATTAGACGTGAGTTTCATTAGAAACGTTAACTCTGATTGGTGCGAGAACTCGAGTCTTGGATTCAGTACCGAAACAGTGATGGCTCGTACCATCATTCCAAACGGACTAAACCAGCAAATTTTCGAGTCCAGGCGAAGCCACGTCGAGTGGTATTTATTTCGATGAGCAGTGCAGTATTTCATAAATGTTCTGCTCTTTTCGCCAGCATTGCTCGAGAGAAATGGTCGGGAAGAAGGAGGTGGAATCATGGAAGTCTCCGGAGTCCCATTACCAAGGCACCTGGAAAACAGCACTGGTAATCAACGAGGAGAGACTATTTCATGCGCAGCGATAGTGGTGTTGACATTGAAGGGTACGGCGGACTCAGACTCAGAGACTATTTTCGCTACTTATCCTGCCACGCCAGTATATATTGGACAGGACGCTGAAATTGAATAGGGGAGTGTCAGCCTCAGCAAGGTATTTATTTACCTCGAAGAGGGTTCAAAGTTTCTTGCGTTTTGCTTTTACGTTGCACGAGCTAGAAATGTGTAGCCGAAATGCGAAGGTGGTAGCCGGCAAGAGCCCGGCGTAAGCGGCCCGCCTACTATATTCTCTCTCAAGCGCCAATGACGGGAAAAGAAGCTTTCGAGCTTTTTTAGGCTTTCCGCACAGTTGTGAATAGCGCGAGCAAGCAAAAACACCGCTCGGCCACGAAAGAGGTACGCATGCGCCAGGATCCAGGCCAGATACAAAACAAATCGTACATTGTATTATTGCACACATCTCTAAATTCTATATAATGTCCGATCGGCACAACGGGCAGCTCGACGAATGGCTCGTACTAAACCACTGCACAGGCCAAATCAGTCCTCCGACGCAGAATTTCGAAAGCGGGCAAGTACCTTGTAAAGACAACCATTATGGAAGCGATTTTTACACGTTTTGCAGGGTTTCCGCGGCAGCGATCCATCCATCACACTGATAATTCTGCCCGCAAACGAATGAGCGAGTGAAGGCGCACTGAAGAACTCGAGCACTCACGAGTAGCAGATAGCACACTCCACCTGACCCTCGAAATGCAGTGTGACGTTCTTCTTGAAAAGACCGATCCCGTCCACGATTCTGCCATTCTGAGACCACAGCGTCTGCTGCACCGCAAGGATCCACGCTCTCCACCGCGTCTCCTCCACGCCCACCTTCTGTACATCTTTGACCTCTATTTTATGAAGCGGCCAGTCGGACGGGATCTTCAGCTTGATCTCGAGCTGGTGCTCGTCGACGAGATAAGACGCCACGACCTCATTGACGGCGGTAGCCACTTTGATTGTAAAATTCTCGTCCACCAGCTCCGTCGTGGCCTCGGGGCTCTTCACATGCGCCAACTCGGCTCGTATTATGACGGAAGAAAAGTGTAGTGATGTGTATGTGGCGATGCTGGACGAAAGCTGACGGTCCTTGCAGTCGAGGACCCAGTTGTATATCAGAGAAGGGACGGTGAGGAGGGCCCGATAGTACAAATGCGCCGCAAGGACTTGTAAGCTCCAAGTGCTTCCGGATTCATACACTGTCACGCGATGTTAACCTGGTGCGATGCGGGTTTTTTCCGACCTACGTTGAATGAAGTACTCGTCAACAGTCCACATGTCTAGCTTAAATGCCTTCGGAATGCCTTGGTCGACCCCCAGTAGACTCAGAAGGTTTGGTATGAACGACGACCCAATGACGTCAAGTGTCCGCAGCTGGTCGATGTAACTCAGCCGTACTTTCAACGACTACGCTGTTTGAGCCAATGGAACCAGAATGGAGACAAGCAAAACCCACTGCGTCGCTGAACAAGTCGAAAACCACCATCCAGCCGAGCAGATACCCAAAGACAATCTATCCAGCAATTAATATCTCAAACCGACCCCACGCAAACAACACACCGATTCATGAAGATCCAAAAGGTCCCCCTGATTGAAATTGAGAGTCGTCTGTAGAATGTCGAGCAACTCGAGCGGCAGGTCCGCTTTCACGACGGCATCGACATCCACGCCCGCCTCGATGACAAAGTGCTCCGTGCGCTTGCGGGCAGCGACAGTGAGCAGTTGGTAAGTCATCTTCTGCACGTCGGCCGACGGGTCTGCCAGCAGATGACACATCTGGGAGAAATTAAGATGCGTTTCGCTGGCGTGGGGCGAGCTCACCTTTGGCAGTGTGTCCTCCGATATTAAGGACGCCGGGAGGTCCTGCACGATGGACAAAACAAGCTCTCGGCACGTTGAACGCGGTGTGGAAGCCGCCACATCGTCTAAGACATTGAATATCTATGTGATTTCAAGGGAGGGAGACATACCCAACTGCCCAGCTGCTAAATCGCGTACCATCGTAAGGATCTGCATCTGCCTTTCCTCCCAACTTGCTCGGAGCGTCTTGTTCGTGAGCGCAAGATCCTGGATGAGGATGACCAGCCGCAGCGTCCGTGCGAGCGTCACCAAAGTCTCGTCATCCGTAAGCGCCACACTCTACTCAACCAATGAGCGGAACGCCAATCACCAGAAACCAAAGCGCACCTCAAGATTACTCTCAATCACATCAAAGATGAGAGCCCAATGCGTTCCAGGCACGTTCTGCAGCAGCGGCGCAAGATGGAAAAACACAACCGTCATCGCGCTCTCGAGCTCCTCCTCGATGTCCTCGTCCGAGGCGATCCACTGCTGGCACGCCTTGAAGATGTTCACAGAGCGCTGCTGCGGGAGGAACACCACGTCCGACTCGCCGCCTGGCGCGCTGGCGGCGAGCTTCCGTAGCGTCAGCAGCCCTTGCGTGTTCGCCTTGCTCGGTGGGATACCCAACAAGTCCGCGGCGAGCTCGTTCCGATACCGCTCCAAGCGCGGCGGTTCCAGCGTCGACGCGCTGACCACGGCCACGATAGCGATGCACGTCTCAGGAGCTAGCAAGCACGAATCAGCCTAATTAAATCCTTGTCATAGAAAAAAAAGAAGCAACACACCGCTCTTCTCGATCTTCCTCGCAAATGCCATCCAAAGGTCCGCCTCGCCCCTATCCGCGTCCTGCAACACATGCCTCAAAACCCGATCCAGCACCCGACACTCGCGGCTCCCGTCCGTCTGCCTCGCACATCCAACAAGCTCGACCACCAGCCCCGGCAGTCCGCCCCTACCGACAAGCGGCTTGTCCCCGCTCACCGCCTCCAACACCCTCGCGCGCCACCCATCCTCCACCGCCGCCGTCAACAAATACGTCGCCAGCTGCTGCGCGCGCGCCCCTAGCGCCTCTAATGCACCCCGGTCCAAAGTGGACGCCGCGGCATCGAAAACGGCACTCCGCGCGCCGGGCACAGCAAGCACATCCTCCGCCGCAAGTGCCAGCGCGAGCACATGTCTCAGAGCCCACACATTCGTCTTCGCAGCGCGGCGGTCGCCCGCGAGCGCGTGCAGCAGGCCGGCGACGATGCGCGCGTAGGCGGTGTACCCGCGCGCGTCGTGTGCCAGAGCGCGTTTGTGCGCGGTAAGCGCGGATGCGGGCGGGAGATGTGGGTGTAGGACTACGAGGCTCGCGGCGGGCGGGTCTGCGGGCAGCGCGTCCAGCATGGCGTCGAGCGCGGCCTTGCTGGGGAACACGCCTGTGACAACGTCGAGCGGCACGCCGAGCGTGCCTTCTGCGAGCGCGTCGAGCACGTCTTCAGGTCTGTCCGAGCGCCAATCAGCACCATGGTAAAGCGAGAGGAAGAAAACACTCACGTAACACACACATCCGTACTACACACCAACACACCCAACCACCTCTTCACCTCCTCCACCACCTCCACATACACAGCACTGTCAAGCGCGCCCTCCTCCCGCGACTGCAACCATATATTCCTCGCCACACCCACCGCGTCCGCCTCCTCGCGCTCCTCGCGCTCCTCCATCGACCCAGCACGCGGCAACACATATCCAAACACCCACACCGCCGGCATCAGCGCGCGCGCGTCCGCGGCGTCGGGCCGGCCCGCAAGCACACCCGCGAGCAGCTGCAGCTCCGCGTCAAAGGCGCTAAGCGGTGTTGGGGCGGATGAGGGGGCAGCGAGCGCGGTTTCGACGCGGGCGGCAAATGCGCTGACGACGCGCGCGATGGCGGCGTGCCATGCAGTGGGGGACAGGAAGAGCTCGCCGCGCTGCAAGACCTGTGCGAGGAGCGGCGCGGGTACGAGCGTCGGTGCGGCGGTGGCTACGGTGAAGAGCGCGTCGAGCGCACCTACGCCTGCCGAACTAGTGCTGGATGAATCCACCGCAGTCAACCCCTCCACCGCCCTTCCCGCCTCCCCGCTTACCAACACCCCCAGCGCTTCCGCCGCCGCCTCGGGGTGCTCTGCCACGTCTCCGAGCAGCGCGCGCCACAGCTGTTGCCTCTTCTCGACGCGGTGCGCGAGGTACGCGAGGAGCAGACCGGGAGCGGTAAGCAGGAGCGCGTACGCGCGGCGTGTGAGTAGCGAGTCGAGGGCCTGCGAAGTGCGAAGATAAAAACAAAACAAAGTAATTAGCACGACTCGAAGGCTCACGACGAAGAGAGTGAAACAAAAACGCACCTCGCCCACCGCACCCCAAACACCCACCCCACCGCCAAACGCTTCCAACGCACGCACAAGCAGCGGCCCGTCCTCCCTCTCCACCGCGCCGCGCAGCACGTCCGCGCGCAGGGCCGTACCGAAGGCGCGGATGCGCGCGGCGGCGAGCGGGGGTGGGAGCTTTGTGCGGGGGTCCGTCTCTCCGACTCCGACTCCTTCCACACCGGCCGCTTCATTCGTAGGACCACTTGCACCCTCACCCACGAGTGCCTCCAGCACAGCGCAAACGAGCGCGGGCGGCCCGCCCACGCGCACGCACGCACCGAGAGTGGAGAGGGCTGCGGCGAGGAGGTCTGTGGGAGTGTGGTTAGCGTGAGCGTCAGGGGGAGAAAGAAAAGGGCGAGAAGCATCCGTCTCTTTATTCGAGGACGAGGATGAGGAAGAGGGGGAAATGGGAAACGAGAATGCTCAGCTCCCTCAAACCACCAAATCGGAAAAAAAAAAGAAGACGAAAACAAGAACTAACTCACCACCCCCCACACCCCCCGCCGCACCCAACGCCCCGCGCACAATCCCCGCCGCGCGCCGCACGTCGACGTGCAGGCGCGGTTTCGTGTTAGGTTCCGGTTTCGTGTTTTGGTTTTGCTGTTCCCCTCTCACATCCACATCCACATCCACATCCACATCCACATCCACTTTCTCCTCTTTCGCTATCGTCTTCGTCTCCGTACCCAAAGAGGCGTCGTCAGGCACCCTCCCCCCAAGCGCAACCCACACCCTTGCAACCTCCCGCGCGAAGAGGCGCGTGTCGTCTTCTTCTCCCTCTCCTTCTTCTCTATCCGCTCCCGTTCCCGTACCCTCTTTGCCCAACCGCGCGCGCTCACCCCTCCCCCTCCTCACAACAAACACCGCACACTCCATCAGCGCGCCCAAAAACGCCGCGCCCGCGCGGGCGCGCGCGGCGGGGAGGGAGGTGGTCAGCGCTGGGGCTGGTTTGTCGGCGTCAAGAGCGTCAAAGGAAGTGGAAGTGGAGGAGGAGGAAGAGAAGGAGGAGGGAAGGCAAGGCACCCCGCCGAGCGCGGCCCAAAACGCGTCAAAGAGCGAGTCGAGGGGAGTGAGGATCTAGTGTGCGGAAGAAGTAAGGATTAGTAAATCATATATAGAGAGGGAGGGGGAGGAAGAGAGAGAAAGGGAGGGAGGAAGAGATACGCACCTCCCACGGAACGCTCCCAACTACCACCACCACCGCTGCGTACCCCGACTCTAGCGCTGCTCCTCCGCCGCCGCCGCCGGTTACAGTATTATCCGCGTCTCCCCCACACGCCCGCGCGAGGAAGCGGACTGTCAGCGTCGTTGCGAGTAATTAAGTGCGTCGTGAAATAAGAGGGCAAAAAAACACGCACGGAACGCTCCATATCCCCCCTCCCTCGGTGCGAGCGCCCATGTGCGCGGGTTGGCTGTATACAAAATAAAATTGGTATCAGTACAAATTCTCTTCTCGTTATCGATCGGTACAGAGGAAAGAAACGGCGGGAGAAGGTAGCAGGGAAAGTCGAAAGCCGAAAGAAAGAAAACCTCGTATAAGCAGAAAAATCCAACGTACCCCTCGAGACCCTCAACACCCCACCCCACACCACGCGCTGCACCCCGCCGTCGGGCTCGCCCCACGCCGCGGGCAGGGCCGTGTGTGCGAGCGTCAGGGCGAGCGCGGCCGGGAGCGTGCCGGTTTTCTCTTTCTCTTTACTCGCGTTTGTAGCGTCCTGTGCGTTGTTGTCGTTTAAAGGAGACGTTGGGGCGGAAGAAACCCGCGCTGCAATTACGCCCAACAACGCCCACGCCGCGCGCCGGAGCGCAGGCTGGGCGCGGCCCAGGGGGAGGGTGTCGTTTTCTTGCGCCTCCTCGCCCGCTTCTGTGCCTTCTGATTCCCTCCTCGCGTCTTCCCCACCGGAGGCAGCAGCAAAAGAGGGAATGGGCGCCGCCTCGATCTCGGCGCGCAGGTACGCCGTGTAGGCGTCATCGGGGAGGGCGGGGAGGTGGGTCTCTATGCCGGTGGAGGTGTGAGAATGCTGCAGCGCAGACCAAAGCGCAGGAGAGGCGACGAAGGGCGGGAGGGGTGTTGTGGTCGATTCTATGATTTCACCATTAGCATTTATTTTAGAAAAAGAGCGGACTAGACAGGGACGCACCCAAAATCGCCCTCAGGGCTCCCAACCCAGCAATGCGCAGCCTCGCACGGCGGTCGAACGCGCTCTCGTCCGCCTCGTCGCCTTTGCTGCGCGGCGGTGGGGCGGGTTGCGGCGCCACGCCCGTCGGTCGTTTCCCCTTCACGTCGGGCACCACGATGACAGGGGCAGGCGGACTGAGCTCATCGTACAGCGCATCCGGCGCGAGGAGCACGCGCTCGAGGAACGCGAGCATGTTGTCTTCATTTAGTCGATCAGTCGGACGAGCAGCGGCAGCCACCGCGCGCTCCGGATCGTGCGCCGCAAGTGCCCACACACATCCCACTACATCCGGCGCCTCCTCGGTAAGCAGCGGGCGCAGCAACGTTGCCGCAAGCAGCGTCTGGTGGATCTGCGCCGTGAGCAGCCGCACCCTTCTTGCAGGGTGCACTAAATGCGCGGGGAGATGGTGCGTCCACACCGGCACCATGTCCCGCAGAGCATACAGCGCCACGCCGTCCTCGTCCCTCATCTTTGTAATCCATCCGGAATGCAGCTCCTCGAGGGCGCGTATCTTGGTCACGGGCGCCTTCTTGCCGAGGCTGCGGAGAACAACGAGGAGGGCGGGTGGGAGGCGGTGGGCGAGCCCGGGGATGGCATCGAGCGGGTCGGGGTGCGCCGCGGTGGGCTTGACGGGCGCGATGTATACTTTGGGGCGCGGCGGGTCTGATCGATGTTTCTTTCCCTTCTTTTCGCCGCGTTGGGGGGCGGGGGCTCGGTGGCCGTGGGCCCGGCTGCTTTGCGGGCGTGTTTCTTCCGCGTCCCAGACGATGCCGACGACGACTTGGGAGCCATTGCAAGAGAGTCAGAAATGCGGCACGTGATTGCGCATCCGCGGCCGATTCGCTTTGACATCGATCGCCAATCAAGTCAACTTTAACCGTTGGTTCAACCAAGGTTCAACTTGGTGGTTTTTTCTTCGTCCAGAACATTGGTTTGACTTGCGTGTCTTCTGGGGACATACTGCATCCCTGACCCTGCCATGAACAGCTGATCGATCTGAAAGCACAGATGGTTAGTGTGTCTGTTGATCATGTCCATATTGTATAAGCAGAAGATCTCGGCTCAAATCGAACTCAGATCCGGAGGTCATGGCTCATAGCTCTCGAATGGTTTTTCATCATTTTTGCAGAATCAAATTTCTCAAATTTCTCAGATCGTTAATCGCACTGGGTACTCAATATATCGTTCAATTAGCATCAACGAACTGATAGCACAGTCCGTTAGTAATCATGTTGTGAATATTGTGAACAGAAGACTCCGGTTCGAATCCGCCGGGCCATGATGGAGAAACTAATTATTATTATTATTACTACAGACTCGAATCTTCTCCGCATCCCAATCACAAGTACTAAAGCGACCAACATTGACAAGGGATTGAATGACCTGATAGCACAGATGGTTAGTGCATCTGTTAATGGTGTCATGGGTTGCATCGATTAAGCAGAAGGTCCCGGTTCGAACCCAGGTCAGATCATTGCTTCTACCTCCCAAACCTTTTCATTATTTTTGCAGAATCAAATCTCCCGTATCTCGATCGCAGGCGACCAACATTTACGGGTATCAATGACCTGATGGCACAGTTGGTTAGTGCATCTGTTGTTGGTGGTCTATTAGTTGTACACATTTCAAGCAGAAGGCCCCGGTTTGAATCCGGGTCAGGTCATGATGGAGAAACTATTTATTTTATTTCCATTTTTACAGACTCAACTCTTCTCGCATCCCAATTGCAAGCATTCAATGTATTGCTAGTAAGGGATCAGATGACCTGGTAGCACAGTGGGCTAGCATCTGTTAGCAGTAACTATCTCCTGCTCTAAGTGGAAGACCCCGGTTCAAATCCAGCTCAGGTCATACTTTGGCAGCTCCATTGTTTTATCATTTTTGCTGACTTGAATTTCTCAACATCCTAATACATAATGCCAGGTACACAAGACCAACATTGGGAAGAGACCAATGACCTGATAGCACAGTTGTTAGTGCGTCTGTTAGTAGTACTAGTGTTGAAAGTAGTGTAAGCAGAAGACTTCGGTTCGAATCCGGCTCAGGTCATGGTACCCCTTCAATGGTTTTTTATTATTATTTTTACAGACTTGAATTTCGCACCATCCATAATCGCAAGTACTCAGTATATCATTGTATTAGAAATCAGTGACCTGATAGCACAGTTGGTGAGTAGCAGTAACCTTGCTCAATGCAATAAGCAAAGGACCTTGGTTGGAATTCGGGTCAGGTCATGGTGCAGCCCAAAATTTATCATTATTTTTAGACTCAAATCTTCTCCTCATCCAATCGCAGGTATCAAGTGACCAACCCTGAGAAGGGATCAAGCAACCTGGTAGCACAGTTGGTTAGTGCATCTGCTAGTAGTACCTTCTCTTTTGATTTTGATTTTGTAAGCAGAAGAACCTAGTTCAAATCCAGGTCAAGTCATGATTTTTCTTTTTCCTCCATGGTGAAAATTTCTCAAAGGTACTCAAAAAGTGAGATAATCATAGTTTGCACCATTAAAATTGTGAGACTCACTTGAACCATCATTCGAAAACCCAGAAAGGGTAGGTCTACGACCTCCCCAAATTCCAGCTAGTGCACTTCGTCCCCCCACACCGCCACACCACGCACTACCGCCCGCTCCCAGTCTCCTTCTGGGGCATCACCATCCAGCCGGAAACAACAGCAAAGCTGCTTGGAGTTGTTCTCAACCACAAGCTGTCCTTCTGCAGCCACGTCGAACTCGCGCACAGCCGAGGGACGAAGGCTATGCTTGCGCTCTCGTGCATCTTGTCCCCCACCTTCGGCCTCCTGCACTCCTACATCCAACAGCTCTTCCAATCTGTTGTTGTCCCACGAATGGAGTACTTTACCGACTTGTATGGTAGCAACGTAACACATAACGCTGCCCTCAAAATGTTGCCTAATTCGCTGCGTAACACTCAAATTCTCAACTTTTCGGACCCGATTTAGCAAAATTTCGGCCCCGCGGGGCATCATCTTTCCATTTTAGGCAATTCCAGTTCCAAATAAGGTAAGTGGTTGCTACATCATAACCTGAATTTTTCGTAACGCTCCTCGGACGGTTGTTACCATACAAGTCGGTACAGTACGCCCTCCTGGTGTGGTACAAACCGGTGTCTGCCAACACGGAGGCGCAACGCACAGGGACGGTGTGGGTTTCGAAAGCACTGGGGAAAGTTCAACGGCTCGCATGCAAGGTCATCACCGGGGCGCTATGCACCACAGCCACCAACACACTGGACTTCCATGCAAACCTCCTCCCCGTCCACATCCGCCTAAACCGCTCTGTTTTCCACGCCGCCACCCGCCTCGCCACCCTCCCATCCTCGCACCCCCTCCACCGTGTCTTCAGTCGCTGCTGGCGCATCCCCCGCTACCACCGCTCCCCCATCCATCACCTCCTCGGCGCCTTCCTCCTCCTCAGCTGCACCATGGAAACAATCGACCCCCACCACATCATCGCTCCAGCACCGCTGGGCTTGCTCTTGACAAGGATTGCACCAGACAAGGACATTGCGCAGGTGGAGATGGAGGTGGTGAGGCGGCGGAGAGGGTTCTGCGTGTATACAGATGGCTCAGGCTTTGAAGGAGGGGTGGGGGCAGCAGCGATCGCGTGGAATGGAGACAGGGAAGGAGCATGCAGGACGAAGCACCTGGGCACCATGGGTGAGCACACGGTTTTCGAAGCGGAGGTGGTTGGTGCTATCCTCGCATTGGACATTGTCAAAGGCACCCCGCGGCTCACCAGTGTCGACATATTCACCGACTGCCAGCCTGCCATCACTGCAATCACTAATCCGCGCCCCCAGCCAGGTCAACACCTCCTTGCCCTCTTCCACACCCTCCACCACCGCCTACTCCACGCCCGCCCCACCCTCGAGGTGCGGTACCGGCACACATCGGGATCGCCGGGAACAAAGCAGTTGATGCACACGCGAAGGAAGTGGCCCAAGGCACCTCATCCACCCTCGCATCTAGGATCATTCTCTTTGAATCCCCTCTCCCGACGAGCAGAGTGGCAGCAATGAACGCAGGCAACAAGGCATTCCAGGCGCAATGGCTGGCAGAATGGTCTGCGTCCCCACGCTTCCGGCGCATCTCCCTCTTTGACAGTGCCGTGCCGAGGATTGCAGTTGCGCACGCATACAATGACCTGAGCCACCTGCAGTGCAGCATCCTCACCCAACTACGCACAACACACTTCGCGTTGAACACCTACCTCTATCGCTTTCACCTCGCCCCCTCCCCCGACTGTGACCTCTGCCTCGTCCCGGAAACTGTCCCACATTTCCTCATCTCATGCCCCCGCTACCGCTGCAAATGCCTCAAGCTCATCCTCAGTCTTGGTATGGCACGCCTCTCGCTCCGCCGCCTCCTTGCCGTGAAATCGGATCCCAAACCGGTACTCCGTTTCGTTCGTGACACCGGCCGCTTTCCCTGATACGTACTCTAGATATAGATATCTTTTTCCTCTTTCTTCCTTTCTACTTATTTTGCAGAATAGATTAGACACCCTGCCCTGCCAAAACTCATACACCACCCTCACAGCGTCTTCCCCGAGCCCACCCTTCCTCTCCCCCACCCTCCCCATACCAGCTAGTTGACTTACATGTATTATGTATAGTGCTACATAGGCCCCAAGGGGCCCGCGCGCACTCTAATGGAAATTGGAATGAAATGAAATGAAAGGGTTGATTAGATATTTATTTTGACTTGAAGAAGTATCATCGCCACCTTTACGAGAGATGAACTTTCATGAAGCTAATTGCACGGTTAATTAGTACATCTGCAGAAGGGAAAACACATATAATGAACAGAATACCCAGGTTAGAGTTTCAGTCAGATCCTGTTTGTGATGGAATACCATTTCTTTTGAATCAAGCACTGGCAAAATAGAACAGCCTGATTTAATTCAATTTCACTTCCCATTTGTGCAATTTCCTTGCTTTACAGGTTTTGTAACAGCTTCCAGCAGTTCGGCAAAAGAACACACCATCAAACTTTGGCTTGCTCTCACTCCTTCCAAAATTGACAGGCAGAATGTTCATTTTACATGGGTTGAAACCATTCGGTGATCTCGGGCATGCTCAACATCACTGATCGGCACAACCAATGGAAAAGCCAAACTGTGGAACGAACACATGAATCCTTTTCATTCAACGGTGCAAAACTGCCTCCTAGTCCTTTGGAGTCTATTTCCTGACTTAGACAACCTTGCAGCAACCTCGTGTGTCCGTCTGTCTTATACTTTGGACCGCCTGTCATTTCTACATCTCTTTCCTTCGTCCTCTGTGACCTCTATCCTCGGTTGACTATAGCATAGATCGCTGCAGGGCTCCTTGGTGCTGCTGTAATGACTGAGGCTACAACACTTGCTGCTGCATCTGGTTTTGCCAGACAACATGGAAATAGTCTTCAGATAGAGATACAAGAGAAGAAGAAAAAACTGGGATGGTCTCATGGTAAACCTCCAGGGCGGAGAAATCACACAGGATAAGGAGAGAGAGCTCTTGAAGACCAGAGAAGAATGCGGAACATACAATTTTTCAGAATCGAGGACTGACACTTGGTAAGGGCAATTCGTATGGAACAGGAATACGACGAAAGTATCACACTGCTCCCTCTGGAGCTGAAACCAAGCCATGTCGTCAGAACACAGTGAATTCAATTTGTCAGAGGTATAGGTAGCTACTAGGGCTCAACTCTGGTTGGTTCTTCTACTGAGTACCTCAGATGAACTGATACTGTGCATGTAATAGGGGAAGTCAGAGATCATTTCTTAGACCAATTAATGAGTCAATTCTGGGTTCTGAGAATCAACAAGAATCGGACTCAGCTTTGACCGCTCCAATTCTCAATTGTTTATGTTGCTGATTATTTTGGGCCATTTCAGCACCAAGAATTGATGTGCTACAGCAAGTACCCGTTTGATCAACAATCAATTTTTTTGTGCGACTCTGGAGTCGCTTCACCAATTCTGTCGATTATTTCAGAATCAACGATTCTGGGCAATTCTTGAACAAATAATTGAAGCTGGAATTAATCAGTCCCCAGAGTCGATCTTTGACTTCCCTTAATGCTCTGTTTGGCAATGGTCCCTCCAGATGCTGGCCGGCGATCTTAACTGAGAAACCCTCCCCCCAAAAATACCGAGAACCGGGTTTTTATATCAGGGGAGGCTCTGGCTGCAACCGTCGGGCTTCTCAATAGAATTATCCTGCTCATAGCATACATACAGTTTTAAACCAGGGAGTGAAACACCCGCGCTCTGCGACATTTTGCACGTTCAATAATGGCTTGGGTGCCTCAGATCTTTGTTCTAAGTCCATTTTATAGTTTCTGGGCTACATGCCAGTGGTATGAATCACTGCATTTGGTGGTGCTGCTGTTGAGAACGAGAACATTCTTTCTCGGAGGCCAAATAACAGCGAAGCAAAACACTTCAAATTCACTTGATTTGCCCTGGTGTGGGAAATTGTGGATTGGGGACCTTGATAATTGGAATCATAGACCCTGGAAACCAGTGATCGCCCAAGGCCCAAGGCCTTAAAACTCCAAGCCGCAAGTTCTGCCCTTGGCCAAGCCTTAGAGCATCACATGTATATCATTATGTCATTTTATTTTTCCCGTCTTTTCTTCTCCGTCAACGACGGCATCCAGTGACGTGCAAACCAGTACGCTGAAGCCGTAACATGCCAGTTGTTCGGGCCGTATGCGCACTTCAGAGTTTGGTTGAACAAATAACGCGCTAATCGGCACCGACGTATCGCTTGCGTGTTCTCTTCTTCGCTGCCCATCCTGCTACATTGCCGCTACAGCTGTCTCGCTATATTGTTCCCTTCTTCATCCCAGGGTCATTGAAGAGGAAGAGATCTTGATGCAGGCACTGGCAGACAAAGAGGAGGGTGCACGCCACGACGACGGCGCCATTGAGATTGACTCGGATGAGGCATATCAGCAGATTTAAAGCTTAAATTTATTGTTTTTGATACCGCCTGGATGCGTGGGAAAAATCAGCCAAGGCCTTGAAGATCCTGAGACCTCCAACCAAGGCCTTATGGGCGGTCACTGCTGGAAACACCCTTGTCAAGACTGTTGGAAATACGGTGATCACGGGAGTGCGCAGGACAAAAGGGTTCGTCTCGCTTGCCTGGGTAGAGGAAGTGTTGCTCTGAGGGCAACCGAGTGAAGTATTAAGCAGTAGCTAGTACAATATCTGTACTATGTACTACAGAGAGTGTCCGGAATATATGTGGACCCGGTGGTTAGCGTGAGTAGCGGGCATGTCTGGGTACGATGGCTAACGTGGTAATTGGCTATGTAGTACTCGAACTTACTCAGTATTAGTCAATATTCCAACAGAGACTCTACACATCTGTCTGGGAAACATGCACCAAATAATGGGGAAAATAAAACTGCACTGTGCAGCCGCAATACATGTGTTTTCATTAATTCCTTCAACATGTAAAACTTTTGGAAGGGGAGGATCCTGCCCACAGAAACTTGCGCCCATTGGGACCCTTGAAAATAATGAACAGGGCGCTGTTTCGCTTCTACGTAGTGTTTCTTCCTGGTTTGAAACTGTATATCCAACTTCCCGGAGTTGAACAAGTCGGAACAGGTGCTAGAGTTTGTTCCACCTGGGAAGCGACTGACATGATGTCTGCCTACCATGGATTCCTGATTCGCATCCACAACAACAGTCCTCAGTAGACATCATATAATGATGGGATCCTTCTCTCGGTCATTTTTGGGCTATGATACTAAAGTCGGCAAAGACGTGGAACGAGACAAAGCCATGGGCAGTCTAGGATACATAAGAACTCGGTCGACGTAGCGGAACAAGCAACTAGATACCTAGGATATATAAGAACTACGAAACATTGAGTGCAATGTAGGGAGAAGAATAAAATAAAGTGCGCAGCCCAGTCGACATCTCGCAACAAGCGACTGGGGTGCGGGCTGGTGCGGGCGTCCAAGAGAGCGAATATACAAGGTGAGGAGACCGATAGTAGGTGCGTCATACTAGTAAAAGGATATGTGGGCGAATGCGGAGAAGGAAAACGGCGGGCCGCGGATCAAAGTCCAACGATACTATCGGAAACACCGATAATCTCGGCTCCGGATGTCAGAAAGATCAATTCCCCATCAAGTTTTCATCAACTTCTGCCTCGGAACAATTTCCGAGGATCCCATAGCTCCGGTAAGATGTTTCTGCTTGTCTCCTGCTCGGAGTCCTGCTTGCGTAAAACGCCAAATATATCTGTAACAGGTAAAAGTGCTGATTGTCAGGGTTTCCATTTGGGACGCCTGGTGTCACTGCCATCGGTGCCTGTCGCATATTAGGCGCCGGTCCCTGAGATAAATACGCCCTCAGTGTGAAACGATTCCCTTTATTCTCTCGATGCCTGCCAATATTCCTGTAAGATTCATAAAACCCTATCTCATCTCAAATATTCTAACAACCAAGCAGGACGACAACGCCAAAGCCGGCTCAGGTGCCGTCAAGATCCCAGAGGCGTCGAACGATTTATGGTCTTTATATCTCGAAGAAGCCAACGAAAGAGCCAAGGCGAAGGCAGACTTGTGGAATGGAAGCCTCGGCGCCTTTCTGCTTTTTGTGAGCGCTCGCGGATTCGTCCCAACGAATACATCCTAATTTCAACGGCGATATGTAGGCGGGTCTTTTCGCCGGTGTCGTTTCGTCGTTCGTGATCGACAGTCGAGCGGGATTACAGCCGGCTCCTGCAGCGAGAGTGCCAGCGACCACCGTGGCGATCAATTTCCTCTGGTACTCCAGCCTGACCTTCACCTTGATCAGCGCTCTCGCCGCCGTGCTGGCGCAAACGTGGATTGTCAAGTTCAGTTTGGTTCCGACCAAGGGCTTCACAGGGGCGAAAGAACGCTGGATACATGATGACAAAGCGGAAAGGTGGAATCTTCATGGCGCCGTGGCCTACATTACTGTTCTCATACAGTTGGCACTTTTTCTGTTCCTCGCTGGCCTCGCTGTGCAAGCCGTGGTGGATCGTAAAACTCTCGGATGGACTATTCTCTCTCTGGTTGGCACGACTGGTATGCTCTATATTGGTATCACTGTGCTGCCCTGGTTCTCTCCCACAACCCCTTTTCGGACGCCCTTCTCCGATTTGAACCGGCAGAACGACAACCTCTACATCTCCGATGATCTATCGACGCCGCGGAATCAGGTGGTGAACGGTGCAAAGAATAGACCTATTGATGCCTTGATCGACGCCAAAGACCGTGCTATCGGTGGCTGGATCGGTGCGGCGGAACGTACTATCGATGCAGGGAGGTCTATTCGATCCACCTTGCAGAATCTTGTTGAAACGCCGCCCGATGATCATGTTCGGCAAGGCATCTGTTGGGCGATATTGAAAAACTCTTCCAACAATGAAAGCATTCACGCGGCAGTTGTAGAGCTTACCGCCAAAGACGCGCTTACCTCTGGTTCGCCGAGTCTGATCCAGCGTCGCAAGCGACTCCTCGAATTCGGGCTCCCTGCTGAACTCTGTAACCGACTGGAGGATCTGGCTCATCTTCCCGCTGGATGGAATCTCGCCGATGTCGAACGGATGAAAGACTACCTTCATATGATCATGTGGATGGTGGATGGAAGGAAATCAGAGGACAAGACTCGGGATAAGCTCGTATTCGCATTTTTGCCTCTTCTCAATCCAGATGGTGCCTTGTTGAATCTTGACGCGCTGCCTCCAGCATGCCGGGCATTGGCTTTCGCAGTCCGAATCCATCTCCTCGTTAACAGGCGCAGCGAAGCGAACACCCAGCCTACAGATTGGAATGCTCTGGTTGATAGCCTGGAACCGGATTTTGCACTTGCTGTTTTCCGTGCCGCGATTCGGGGCCTTGGAAGGGGTTCTCATTCCGACAATCTGCGTCAGGACTGTGCACGCATGCTGGCCGTTTACATTGGATCAACTCGTTTCTCTATCGAAACCCCGCCGCCGGTCGTTTCCCCAACCAGTGGAGACGATGATCTTCGTCTTACTCGGAGACAACAAGAGCCGGATCCACCGATTAAATCATTTTTGAAACACCTTGGTGAGTGGTTCACATATCGCATCATCCGGCTTCAACCTATGTTATTTCAGAGGAACATTGGAAGATTTCGATGTGTACTAGAGCGATCCAATTATTGGAAGAAGGAAAAATGGCGGGGTCCCAAGTATTATCATCTCTCGCGCAGAATGGTCAGTGCCACCTCTAAGAGCCACACAAGCATTTCTCGTGTGACTACGTGCAAAGAACTGATACATCTTCTATAGAGAAATTTCGTGGCGCAATTAAAGGGATGTTTTCGAAAGTAATCGGCCTTCTGTCACATCCTGAAGAGCGAGTACGTAGTACTGCACTGAGATTGTCGGATCAAATGGGCCAGGGTAATATTCACTTTCGATGATATTGGTTACTGTTTGATCCCGTTATAGAGACGCTGGTAATAAACCGCATCGAGCAAGATGTCATCGGAGACCTTGAGAGCTCTTCCTGGCGCGTGCGGGTTGCAGGACTCCAGACTCTAACGGAACTAATCAGGACGGGTGCGACGATATTCCCAGTAGCTCTAGCCAAATCCCTGATTGATATCCAGCTAAACTCCCTTCTGCGATCGTCACAAAAGCCATGCCAGGTATCATGACCTGTGTGGAATTCCCAGACGAAGATGTGCAGCTTGCCGTCATTCGAACATTGCAAGAGCTAGCCAGGCATGGTTGGTTTCAGCACATTGACGATAACATGCCAGTTATTATCACACTCGTGGCCGATGACGACACGAGTGTGCGGGAAGCTGTAGTCGTGTTTTTAGCGGAAATTGCGAGAAAAAGTTCGTATATTTTGAGCTGCGGCGTGGACGGAGATATCAACTCTCTACAGCTGAGCTCAAGACTGCAATCAATCGAAACATTCCAGCGATCGTCACCAACAATTTCAAGGCGGAGACGTGGTATATACGTAGGAATGGGCTGCGGGCGCTTGGAAAATTCATGGAGACAGGTAAGTTCAAAATTGCAATATTCTCCTCAGTGTTGATTTCCTCTCAGACGATGATCTATATGTCGCTGCAATAAACAATGCCTTCAGCGATATCTTCGGTTGGCTGTCCGACCCTGAGGAAGATGTTCGGGAGGCGGCTCTTCAAACCATTTCTCTTGGACTCAAGAGAGGTATTGCTCTTTTGTCTTTCCTCACTGCGTCCCAGCTGAAAAAAAAAACTTAATCCAGAAACATACTTTCCTACAATCAAGAATGTCATTCCCAAGATCACTGAGATGTTCAACGATTCAGACGAAGACGTACGGATCTCTGCTCTTCATACCTTTTCAGCAATTGCCCAAATTCAACAAGGTCAGAATAAAATGGAAGCCCTATTCTTTTCTCATTCAATCTTTCTTCAGCTGCCGTATTTAAGGACGCAATCAGCAATGCTCAAGTTGTGTCGCAGATCATAGCAGCGTTAAGCAATGCCTCCTGGCGGACACAAATAGCCATGCTACAGACAATATCTACTCTTGCGCAGACTGGCTAGTCTCGATTCAAGTATGCTATGTCGTGACTACTCATCGCGTCTTTCAGAATCTTTTTTTGGAATAGTCAATGATACGACAATAGAAGAAATTTTGGGTCATCTTTCAAATGATGATCCCGATGTGCGTACTCAAGTTCTAGACACACTGGGAGGGCTCGCTTCCAAGGGTTCGTTTGTATTGTGTGCGCCGCCAACAAGATTAACAACTCTCTGCAGACCTATTTCATAGCAGGATAAAGACCGTCGTTGGGAGAATCTTGCCTCTACTGGAAGACTGGAGTTGGAGGGTCCAGGAAGCTTCTCTCCGCACGTTTGCTGTGTTTGCTGAACACGGTGTGTATATAATCGACATATTCCGGCTCATCGTGTTTGACATATTACAGAAATCTTTCTCGCCTCCGATACTGACATTGTTTCCCGCATTATCTCCCTGCTATCCGGCGGCGACATCGATGTATGTGCTGGTGTACTCAAAATATTGTTCATTGCCGCCAAAAAAGGCGCGTGTCCCCGGTTTCTTCGATTCTCTAAAACTAACAGTCGCTAGGAGTCACACCTGCAATATATCCCAAAATATCAGTGGTAAAAGACTCATTGGTCCACGAGAACTGGCGTGTTCGTGTCGCGGGGCTTCAGGTTCTAGAAAGCCTGTCAGACAGTGAGTTCCTAGTTCTCAAGTCCGAATAAAGTCACACGTACTTGAAACTCCGATGTCTAGATCCAAGTCATGAAAGAATCGATCTCCCTACCCAGGAAATTCTCGACTGTCTTTCAAACCGGGTTGAAGAGCTTCAAGTTGCGGGACTGCGGACATTGCTCAAATTCATCGATGATAGTTCGTTAAAATCCATTTTTCTGACAATCTGCAGTCCACTTACATTGCTGCTAAGACACATTTCGCGAACAGGTCCATGTCACTGTCTCTAAAACCCTGCCGGAGATAATCTCATCCCTATTGACATCAAACTCCGAGGATATCCGTCTTTCTGTCATTCGCATTATTTCGGACTTAGTCACCAAAGGTGGGTCCAATACAGTGTATGTACAAATCGGACCTGATCTCGGCGCTCAGCGGAATTCTATTCAGCTATCGACGCTACAATGGCAGACGTAGTCAAACTCTTGAACAACAGCACAGATGAGGAAACACGGGTCACAATACTGAATACTGTTCGTAGTCTGGCTAACACAGGTTAGTTTCAATCAAAGTCTGCTCTGCCGGTTGTGAATTCAGCTCCCCTCACCCATAGAAAAATTCTGCCAAACTTCCGTGGCTTTCGTGGAGGCCATTCAGAACATTTTCAAAACCCCCTTCTTATCCGACCTGCAAACAGACGTCCGTATGGCTACATTTGAGATCATCCCAGCAATTTCCAAACGCAGTAAGGCCATCTGCAATTGGATGTTACACTTACATTGATGCGGCGAAATCGCTTTTAGATGAGTTCCGCCAAGTTGTTGCCGGTTCTCTCCCAGTACTCGTGATAACAGCTCGAAAAGACGATGGGATTGGCGCCGTGGAGGAGTACGATGCCATGTTCCGCATCAAAGCCCTCCAAACACTAGCCGACCTTGGAACCCAAGGTTCACAGTTGCCATGTATGGGTTCAAATCCTGACCATCATCATTAGAGACATTCTGCGGCATGATCGCTACTCAAATGTCGGGACACTATATGCTGGGGGCCAAAGACAAGAATTGGCCTGCTCGTGTGGCATTCCTGAAGCTGATGTGGACCCTCGGTCGAGCAGGTTTGCAGCCGTTATCGATCTAACATGTGACAACTCAACTTCAATAATTCAGAGCTGAAGACAGCGGTCGATGAAGTGGTGGTTGATATAATTGATGTTTTACAGGATGACGAGAACAGTGTTCGGATGGCTGGAGTTCAATTTCTCAACATACCTGTCGTCAAAGGTTTGAAATATGTTTGATGAACGCGATTTCAACTGATATTTGATCAAGAAACATCCTTGAACCCTGTCAAGCTTGTGCCTACCCTCGTGAATCTACTGTCTGATTCTAGTTCGGAAGAGGATGTCCACACTGCAGTGCTTCAGATATTATTTGACCTGGGGAAACAAGGTTTGTTCAATTTGGTCTGTTTTCAAATCTAACGTTGCAATCTGTTACCAGATAAATTTCGTGACGTAATGAATAGGGCATTGCCAGCCCTCCTTGATGATTTGAATTGGAACGACATGTACAAAAGGGTTGCTGCCTTAAAAATATGGGCGGCACTGGCTCAGGATGGTGCATCAACCATTATCACCTTCCCGACAGTCACTCACCTTTAGAAAGAAACCTTCCGCGACATAATCAACAGTGCAGCCGCCAAACTTGCCACATGCTTACAGGATCCTGAGGACAGTGTTCGACTTTCAGCACTTGCCACATTTGCCCAATTTTCTCAACTGGGTGCGCCTCAATATTTTACTCGCGGACTTATACCAACACAAATTCTCAGAGGCATTCCGACTGGCCGTCATTGAGGCCGCTCCTAATATATTGTCGGCCTTGGAAGGTTCTGCATGGAATACACGCGTACAAGTGATTAAAAATTTGGCAAAATTGGCAGAAAATGGTCAGTGGTTGTCCCAAGGATATTTTTATTTTCGCCCAATTGAAAAAACCAATAGATGCATTCGCTGAAATCATAAATGGCTTCCTTCCGAGGGTTGTGGATTCCCTTAAAGACACTGATGACGACGTTCGGTTTGAGGTCCTAGATATGTTGTTGAAACTTATTCAACAAGGTTAGCACATTCATCTTCCCGGTGTTGATACTGATGTCCAGGTCAGATATGTATCGTATTTCAATTCGCGGCGCATTACAGGCGGCCGAGATATCAACTATAGTTGGTCTTATGTCGGACCCTTTCAAGCATGTCAGAATCGGAGCTCTTCGACTTCTTCCGAAAGTAATCGAACTCGGTAACCATCCCGTATCAAATTGACCTTTTATGATACCCACAATTTTCAGACCCCCCTCTTGATCCAACCACGAATATACATTCAAATCTCCTCGAGTTGCTATCGGATGATGACAGCGATGTGTGCATTGCCGCACTAGAGGCAATTTCGATACTTGCTCTACAAGGTAACACTTGGACATCATTGTGGGCCAGTTACTGAAGAACCTCTTAGATGCCAATTCCACTTTAGAGATACCTCGGTTAATCCAACTGCTTAAATCCGAAAACTTGGACCACAAGATGTGCTCCGCTGTCCTCTGTACTTTATCAGTCTCCATTAAAAGGAGTAAGAACCGGAAGATTATCGGTTTGCGTATTGGCTGAAATAATCACCGTCAGCTGCGTGCGTTGAAACAGCTATGGATGCTATCCCTATCATTTTTTCAGTTTTCATGGATGCTCAAGATGAAGAATGCCGGGCTGCCGCAGCTCAAGTGATTTTGGGGCTGGCTAGCCAAGGTTTACATGCTTTATTTATTTCAAGTTGGTATTGATCTAAGGATTCTCATTAGGGAAGCCAGTTTACGACGCCATTTTAGCATTCCTGGCTTCAACATTGATACATGCAGACTGGCATGTTTGCGTTTCTGGGCTGAATGTGTTGTCAGATTTGATCAAGCAAGGTCGGCTAGTGTCAAACAGTTTCCATGACTTGGCGGCTGAGATTCTTGAAGAAATCCTCGTTGCTGAGATCTCTAGCAATATTCCTCTGGTTCTCAGTCTACTAGAGCATTCGGAGGAAGATGTTCGTGTTTCTGCAAGTCGCGTGGCTGGTCCGTGAATAATCATTTCCCTGCTTTTGTACTAATGGCGCATTTTTCAGTATCATTGGGTGAATCACAGATGGAGCTCAAAGAGAAGGCGAATGTCGCTATTCAAGGCGTATGGAGCAAAACCTTCACTGAATTGGAAAATGCACGCCCGAAAAACACCGATCCGAGCATTTTTGTGGCAGCATTGGAGAAATTGGCCAAATTCGCTGACTACGGTGTGTCCCACACGGTTCCACCAATAACTCTGTTCACCCATACCCGCACCTGTCTATGTTTAGATTGGCTCCCGGAAGATACCGAATTTGCCAGGGTCGTGCCTCCTATCATCGCTGCTGTGAAAGACCAAAGCCGGAGCATCCAGCTTTCTGGTCTTCGCGCACTTTCAAAATTAGCTGACAATGGTCAGGAAATGCTTCTTCTGAAGGTCCTCTGGCTTAGGGACATTTTAGCGAAATTTCGTGAAAGCCTGGGACCCGTTGTACCCAAGATGACCCCGTTATTATTGTCAAACAAAAGAAGCGACACCCAGATCCTACTTGAAGTTCTGGGAAATTTTTTGAAATTTGCCCAACATCGTAACTTCCTATTTACCAGCTTCGCCCTTGCAATACGTTGATAGAATCTCACAGAACAATTCAGATCTATAATAAAAAAGGAAGTCCCTTATATCATTTCCGTCCTTGACGACCGCGAGCCCAAGGTCCGCGTTGCAGGCCTCTCGGTGCTTTTCAAAGTGGCTCAGGAACTTGAAGGTTGTGTGCGCAACTTCTGATTTACTACTAATATTTATGACGGCTCTTGCTCTGCTAGCGGACAAATTGCCGGACCGACTCAAGTCGACTATGCCCCATCTTTTAACTCTGCTTGAAAACCTGAACACTCGCAAAGATGCTGTCGCACTGATAGCTTGCCTCGTGAAGGACAAGACACGTAAAGCTTATTCCCCAGGTTTCTACCCCATCCGTTCTCACACAACATTATCTAGTACGCGCCGAGCTATTATCCAAAATGCTTCCCCTCATTCGTGATGGACCCCCGAAACTTATCTGGGGTCATCTGCTGTTAATCTCAAGGCTTTTGGAGGACGGCAAGTCTTCTTCAGTCACACGAGATCTGTTCTCTCAAATTTGTTCCCTAACACACAGAGAGATTGGAGCTTGAAACATCGGACCTGCGATTCATTCTTTGCTTGATAACTTCAAAACAAACTGAGGTTCAAGATTTTGTATTGAAGTTCATGACCACCTCTCTCCAGCACTACTTGGGCAGGTGTTTCATGATCCTATTGCTTGAGGTAGACTAATCGAGCCCCCAGAGAAATGGATAACCGCTTCGGCTTTTCCGCCTTCACTTTCTGCTATTTTCGCAATGCCAAAGAATTGATTATGTTTTTGAATGAGTCGAGGTCAATATGCAGACCTACTCCACGCTGCCGGATGAATGGAATACATCGATGAGAATGAAGCCAGGATTTAACATGTCACCATTGCTCCGATATTTTTAGGTCGAATATAATTGCAAAATTCCCCACACGATCAACACACTACTTTGAAAAACAGAATACGTACAGTTCCAGGATGATGTCGAGAGGCAACGCAAAAATGAACAAAATGTTGCTTAAAGCATGCTTGGGCTGCAGCAACAGCATGGCAGACCTGGAAACGCTTCGTGTTCCCAATCATGCACAACTTCAAGACGCCGCGGTCGGGGCTTAGATATCATACACCAAGAGCGTCTCACCTTCCTTCACACCGCCATCTCAATTTCTGCTCACAACGCATTCCAAAGGCCACACCCAGTGGTGCGGGAATTCCCGCGCCGGCATGGCACCATCTTTGCTCTCAGCGGAGTGCGGCGGGCGTATCACGAATGAAAATAGTGGCGAAGTCAAGGAGTGGACCCAGAAGTCGACGGCTGGCTACGCAGGGTGCGAGGCGCGCGCCAAGGGGCATGGCGTCCCCAATCGCCCTTTGTCGGCGGCGACACTGTGCTGCAGTGCAGCGGCGCATTACTCGAATGCGGACGGCGTCGCGGACGGAGGTAGTGGGTAAGGGCGCGAGGCTCAGCTGGAGGCGCTCGTATGTAAGGGGGCACGCCATGTGAGAGTAAAATAAATCGCTGCTGGTCAAAATGGGAGTGTACAGCGGCGCAGGGCTGAAGGAGAGTCAGCCGGCGCAGTAAGAAGAATTGTCGGCACATCCGCGGCTTTGGATCGCCCACTGCTCGTACGCCGCACGCTCCCAATCGTGACATCGCACTGCATGACGCAGAGGTGCCTGCACATGTCCCTCCTCCTCCGCACATCTCTTGCAGCAGGTCTTGCGAGCGCACCCAACGTGCCCGCATGGCACTGTCGCTGGTCGCGGACGGACGACGTCGGTACTGCCAGGGTTCAGAGGAACATTAACAAGCGAATAGCCGTCCGGCGCATACATTCGCTTGGCACTCGCAGCGCGAATCAGCGCACGACCCTCCTTCACCTCCTTCACCAGCCCCCCTGTCTCCCTCTCGCATAAAATATCGCCCGCGCCGCCTGCACTGTATCAGCATTTCAAAGACCAAACCCAGCGGCGCGGGTATTCCCACATCCGCACGGCGCTCTCTTTCCTCGCATGCGGGGGTGCCAAGCTCAGGCGCCTCTCCCAAGAGGTGAGTGATTTCTGGATCGCGGACATTGATGTGTGCACGTGCCATCAATGATGGTAAATTCGACCACCTTCCAAAGTATTCAACATTGGCCATAGAAATGAGATTGACTTGGATAAGGTATGTTGGTAATGCCCCACCATCCTTAATTTTCAGTCCATGCCAACCGACCTCGGTGGAATGAGGTTCCGGGGTGCCGCGCCTATGCCGCTTACCAAGACCTGCCTTATTTGGGGGGGGTGGGTGGTCGTGGGAATATATCCGTGATCTGTGATCCGTGCGCCTCTTGGCCTCTCCCCGCGTGCACGGCACCAGCTTTCTTTCGTCTGTAGAAGACGATGGTCCGCGGATGCAGGAGGTCGGCTGGCGCATCACAAACAGACCACTCCTCGGCCTGGTCCTGGCGTCGTCTTTGTTCAAAGGACGAGGATGATACAGATGCAGACAAGGGCGGAAGACGGTGCACCAAGGGCGGTGAGGACGGGGACCCGCCTGCGCGCGTCCACGGCGCCATCCTTGACCCGCCCTACAACTGCCCTTGCAGCGACATTTTCGGGCCGGAGTGTAGTATCGGCGCCACACGCGCAGGAGGTACCACGTCTGGAGCCAGAGCCTGTCGACGAGTAGCTGAAGAGGAAGGTGTATTAGCTGGTGTTCTCGGGCGGTGAAGAAGATAGCAGGGGCAGGAGCAGAAAGAGCAAGAGGAGGATGGGGAGCAAGGGAAAGGGGAGAAGGAGAGGAAGACGTCGGTGGGAGAAGGAGCGAGCGGGAGGATGGGATGCCAAGCGCCAGGCCTCGCTTGCATCACCGGACTCGGACTCGGGAGAGGAAACGGATGGCCTCGCCCAGATGCGGGGAGTAGGCGTATGGCAGCGCCGTGTCGAGGTGGATGAGAAGAAAGAATGAAGTAAAGTTGAATGTACTCACTCCTCGTAGTCTGATACGCATCAATGCGTCGTACGCGCCGTGAGCAGCCTACGGGCGCCTTCTTGCCAAGGCTGCGGAGGACGACGAGGAGGGCGGGCGGGAGACGGTGGGCAAGCCCGGGGATGGCGTCGAGCGGGTCGGGCTTGACGGATATATGCTTTGGCGCGACGGGTTTGAGCGGTGATTAATATTCTTGCCTTTCTTTTCGCCGAATTGGGGGGGCTCGGGCAGCTTTGTGGGCGTGTTTCTTCTGCGTCCCAGACGACGCCGACACCGACTTGGGCATACAATGATTTTACAACCATAGCATCGGGTCCCTGACGAACGGCATCAGCCTAGGAAGGTCCCGGTCAAGTCTAAGGGTACGGCGCGTTATAATAAGGTGCGGTCTTACGTCCCATTATCACATTCATGTTCTTTCGCGCGATTTTTATTTTATTATACAAACGAACGCTTATAAAGGTCTTGAGTGATAAGTCACTGACCAAGGAGTGGAGGAGATCAACGAGAGGCATGCCACCCAATTTTTGTATGCTTTGTCGAACGCTTGCGAACACTTATTACACCAAATTCGTCAATGCCGACGAAGGCCGATCAGCCGGCTGGAGCGCCATAGGTAATGGGATCGACGGCGAACGAGCTCGAGGCGGCATCGCATAATTTGCCATTCTTCGTCCATTTGAGATTCTTTTCACATGGCCGTGGGCATACGGGCTCACGGCGTATCTGGAGGACCTCTGCTGCCACGATATACAAGTACTCACGCAAAATCGTATTAGACCTCCTCGGACACCGCTTTGTCGCGCTGAACTGAACTAGGGGTGGCGTCGTCTGCAATGTGCGTGATCTTTGTCACCTGTAAGTTGGCAGATGGGGAGCCTATCTATCCCAGTCATTAACAAGTGCCCGCTAAGCAGAAAATATAAAATTCACCGTTGATGTCAGATGCAAAGACAGTGGCAGGGAGACTTCGTTCATTGCGCGCAGTTTCGCCCTGGAGTTTAAACTGCGTATATCACGCCACATTAGCGCACAAAGCTTCCCGTGCGCAATAACTGACCTCGCGAGAAGGGAGTTCGAAAATACTTTGGGTTCCAGGTATGAGAGTTAGATATGAGTAGACAATGCAAGTTGGAATGAACTCACATCGCGAGGCAACGACAAACAATCCTATCCAGATGACTGTAAAGTGTCAATAAGTAGGCATGTCCACCATTTCCTTCCGTCCCTACAATTTGTTTTCATTGTGGTAAACTAGAAATAAACTCAGATCAGAGTTAGGCATCAACACATCCGCGAATGCATACACAGATCAGTGTCGCGATTCCCCATGCGCTGAAGGTGAGTTTAAACCAATATATGCTGGTGTGGAACGCGAATCCAACCTTGTCAACATCCCAGTCTCTGTCACAACGTGTGAGCAAAAACAAGACATAAATGTAAATCTACGACAAACCTACAGTCCACAGAATGATTTTATCCACCAGTACTGCGGTTCTGGGGGGGGGTGCACAGGAGTTGAAACTGGTGTCTGCATGAATCCACAGAAATCATACCTTGTGCGCACGTCGGCACGTTGCTTGCGGAGAAGGATCACCAGTGTCACCGTGATCGCTAGGTCGCTCGCTGTGCTGATGATCCAGAGCGATGTAGCGAGCCACTGCGACTGAATCAGGACGCCGAGTAATGACTTCATCTCCAATGCCAAGACAAAGAGGATGATAGCCATAACCAGTCGTGTTAACACTAAAACCCAGATGACAACAGGGATGCACATTTTGTTCGAAAGACGGTAGATTCGGAGGGAGAAAAACCCCTGTACTGGGAGCCAGTGTGAAGATGTTGTATGTGCATGAGAGTGAGTAACATACCGCATGCTATGACTTGGGCAGAGAAGACAACGGTAATCGCGGAGGATTTCGGGACTGCGCCGAGGAGACGTTCCGGGTGAGCGTAGTCGGATATCGTATACGTATATAGAACGTGTCCAATGCATAGCGCTTGTGCGAGCTCACATAACCTGTTTATATATCCCCTCAGTTGCGTGAATATGATCCACAGCATCGGTAGCATACCAGACAAATCCAACCTATGCACGGGAGTCAGTCGTGTGCACAGTGTTTTAGGGTGGTACGTACCAGAGCCTTGAGCTTGCGAGAGTCTTCTGGGAACCGGCTGTAGTAAATATACGTCTGGGTTGTCGTCACTCCGAAGAGCACGTATGAAACCAAGACACCAATCTGCAAGGCGCCTGGGAAAGGGGTGTTAGCCGACGAACGGAGACCATTTCATACGCACCGATAGTGGTGTTGACATTGAAGGATACTGCAGATTCCATACGATGGGTGCTGATTCTTCCGGGGAAGTGGCCAGGGATCTTATACGTTTGAGGCTATACTTATTCAACAGCAGGAAAAGATGGTTGACACCGACTCGGAGATGATCATAATCAGACCATTTAGTTTTCGTTTACATACGCAAACTTGTAAACTAAATGGAAAGATCATAATCAGTGAGAGGGCAGTCGTTGGAAAGATTTACAAAGCGAGCAGCAATGACTGCACCGATAGTGATGTTGACATTGAATATTACGGTGGAGTCTATATAGTGGGTACTGATTCAGTAGGGGAGGTCTGAGGCAAAACTTATTCAACAGCGCCGAGAAGAGATCTGGTTGATGTCGAGATAATCGCTCCGAAAATTTCCCAAGTCAGGCCCGGGTGCAATGGTCCGCTACTTATCCTGCCACACCCATATATATTGGGCAGGCCGCTGAATTGGGGAGTGTCAGCCTGAAACAAAGGAGAGATGAGTAGAGCCTGTAGAGCTGCGATCATTTCGGAAAGCTTGATCGACAAATGGCGTTGACGCTAGTCTATCAGTTACTGCGCTTGATACCCGGTGCTCTGCCTTATTGTGTAAGCATCAAGGATGCATGCGCAAACAAACACTTAGCGAGACGCGTTTTCCATGCTTCCGGCTAGAGCTGCATCTTAATAGACCATTTATACCATAATTAGACCCCAATAAGCGCCACAGGTGCTAGCATATCCTATTTTCAGGGGAAATAGAATATTTTCGGGAAAAAGGCACGCAAAATGAGCAAAGATATTCGTACAAAGGATTTCTGGCCTCTTCAAGGTCCCAAAAAAAGCCATACACCATTTTCCACTAACATTGATCCAGTCTCAAGCACAATATCTGTGCTTAGCTAACGAGGCAGCCCACAATGCGTCAAAGTCGCGTCAAGGGTGCATCCACGTGAGTCCCAGAAAAGGAAAGCTTACATAATAAGGTAGAGTACCGGGTATCAAGCCCGGTACCAGCAGCCTACTGTATATCAAACGAGGCACAAGTTAGAACTGATATACAGTGTCTGTCAAGAGAGACTATGATGATGCATACTAGTCTCTTGTAGACAGATATTTCAACCCTGAAACTCGTACCTCGTTTGTTGACACAAACACACATCTGGAAACCGTAGCCAAGCCATAGCTCAGCCATAGTGTCATAGTGCTTATAGCATCCCATAGCGCTGCATAGCACTATGCAGCAGCACGGCAAGCACTATGGAGCACTATGGAGTGCTATGAAGCAGCAGGTACTATGGCACAACCATGGAGCGCTATGCAGCGGGGCATTACGTACCATCTGTCAGATCTGAGTCGGCATTTCTCAACACAAGGCATGCATGTGGCTCGTCCTTTGTTTCTTTCTTCCCTCCTCCATCCTCTCTCTCGCTCTGCTTGTCTCCCCAATTATCCGTTGTGAGCCGTTACTTTGCAACGGCTCAGAAACAGCCTTAAAATAAGGTAACAAATCATGAAATTTTCAAACAGGCAATACTACAAGTCCCAAGCCAAAAGACGATCAATCATACCACCAGAGCTGTCACGATTTGATACTATCTAATCGTTCCAACGCCTTATGTAAACATGTGCCTATCTAATCTTTGGCGCTTATATTATATGAGCACTTATTAATATCCTCGGAACGTTCTGGACAAACACACGACAAACACACCTTATACATGAGGATACAGGTCGCTTTGTAAGAACACATGGTGGAGGGACGGTTCACATGAGGAACACACATTTAATTAATAGGTCTTGACAGATCTCATGGACAACGCATGTACAACACATGGTTACAGACTATTGTAGTATATTTATGTTCTCGTTCACACGGCCCGATAAAACAGTATATATACAGTAGCTAGTCGTCTGTAGTAGTTAACCTTTTATTCCATCCTCTTTCGAGCTATACACATCGCACTCCCCAATCCTTTATCTTTGATATTGGACGCGATTTAGTCTTGACTGTGACATAATAAAAGGTTACCCATCATACCCTCGTACCGCCATCCCCTACCAACCTCCTTTCCCTTTCTCCCCCACTACGCGCACTATTTGCGTCATCCTTACCTTTTTACTTGGACTCTCGTATTTGAAGATCCATTCTTACCCACCAACATACTACCTCGTCCACAGCGAGTCTAAACAATTGCAGCGCCAATCATTGGCGGTCCACTATAGTGAACAGACGCTTGGCCACGGGAAACGTTGAGTCCATCCCCAGCCACAAAGCAGTCGTAGGAGCACTGGTCAGATCTTCGGAGAGGACCATCTCGCTATTGTTGGGGGTGTTGTAGAAGACCCGGGATAGTTTCACTCGCAAAAGACCGCATTGACTTCACTCACCGCTTCGTGCGGAATTCGCCACAGTGTCCCGTTTGGCACCTCGTATACACACCAGTCCTGACTCCTCGGACGAATCCCATTCGTGCTCGCCATTATCCTCTTCACCCTCTCCGCAGACTACCACACATCCGTCGTCACCACTATCCCTTCCCTTCCACCTCCTAAGCCTAGACATGTCGTCTAAGGTTATCCTCGCCACCACCCCGCCGTTCTTTAACGGTGACAAGACCAAGTGGAATAACTTCCACGACTCCCTGTCCACCTACATCGCCGCGTATGACGATGAGTTAAACACCAACAAGAAGAAAGTTTTCTTCACTGTGTCGTTCCTCCGAAATGCGGACGGAACAGATTGCACAGCTTCGGACTGGGTCCGAAACTGGAAGAAGAGGACGTTCGTCAATTGCGCCCTCCCGACCACCTACACGTTCGACCAGTTGATTGTCGAACTGGAAGCCGCGTTCAAGGATCAGAACCTTGCGCAGTTGGCCCACCTGAAACTGACGACTACGCGTCAGGGAAAAATGTCGCTGGTGGAGTTTTTCCAGCATTTCGAGCTCTATGCGGAGCAGGCGGGGTATTCCCCGAACTCAACAACAACAGGTTACAATGCCTTTTTGGTTGAGCTATTGGAGGATCTCGTTGGACATGAGATCATTTCGCAAATCTACCTGGGGGGACAGCCTTGCCCACCACGTACAAGGATTTCAAAGCCCGCTTGATGCAGATCGATGGCAATCTGCAGAGAGACAAGATCCGACAGGGACGAAGGAGACAGTTTTGGTCTCCCCGGGTGGAACAGACAGTACCGCCCACCGCTAACAAAGGGATGACACAAGTGGCCCCACCAGCGAGAGATCCGGACGCCATGGACGTGGACAGGGCACGACAGCAGACGCGAGCCTTTAAATGCTATAACTGCGGCAAGGACGGTCACATGAAGCGGGAGTGCCCGGAGCCTGCCAAGAAAAAATTCAATATTCGATCCATCCAAACCGAGCACTACACGCAGGAAGACCTGCAGGCCCTAGCGGCCATCCTTCGTGAGAAGGGTTTTTAAAGGGGCCCCCGCTTGCGTCCAAAGCGGCGCCCCCTGATACGAAATATGGACGCTTCACAGAATTAAATAATATAGACACTACGGACACGGTAGATACAGATACAGATGACATGTACACAGAAGAAAATGCCAGCTTACGAAAGAGTATAAACAATTTCTTAGTAGCTAGTGTAGAAAAAGGACAAAAAATACGTATTATGGAGAATCAGAATCGGAAACATAATTTAAAGAACAAACATATGGACGAAGTAAATAAGAGGTGGAGCGCATTCAAAAAGGCCCCTGGAACCCAAACCAGTGATAAAAATAGTGAGACGAAAAAGGACGGCGATGCCGTGAGGGCTCAATCCGGAAAGACGGAGGAAGCGCCCAAGAGGACAAAAACACCCGATGCCATTCGCATGCGGGATGCAGCTGCCCGGCAGAAAGGACCAAAGCCGGATCGCTTGGCACAGGAGTTGAAGGAATTCCAGAAACAACGAAAGCATCACGAGATGCTTGTTCCCGTTATGCTTGAAGCGTTAGATACCGGGAAGACGCGTGCAGTCAAGGCTCTTCTTGATAATGGATGCACTACTACATGCATCGATCGAGATTACGCCAAGGCTGAAGGTTTTGAGCAACACGAGCTCGACGTGCACATTGTCGCCCGCAACGCTGATGGAACGGAGAACGCTCGGGGAAAGATCACTCATTACGTAGAGTTGATCATGACCGTTGGACCACACAAGGAGCGACAGCGCTTCTTGGTTACAGGGCTCGGGAAAGCCCGTGTATTCATTGGTTACGATTGGTTATTCAAACATAACCCCGAGATTGACTGGAGATCTCAAAGGATCACTTTCAATCGTTGTCCGCCTGAATGCAATATGAAGGGCCAGGAGTTTCGCGCTGGGAGGAAAGAGGAATTCCTTGAGGAGGGTGAATCAATCCTAATGGTTGATTTTGCTGAGGAGATCGATCTACGCCTAAAAGAGACCCAGGCGCAGAAGATGGCAGAAGAAGCCAATCAGGGTAAAGAGAGGATGACCGAGGAAAAGATCCCACTGCAGTACCACGACTATGTAAAAGTCTTTGCGAAGGAATCATTCGATTCATTACCCGAGAAAAGACCATGGGACCACGCAATCGAGCTAAAACCAGATGCAAAGGCCGTAGATTGCAAGATATACCCACTCTCGGTGACTGAACAGGAAAAATTGAATGAGTTCCTGGAGGAGAATTTGAAGAGTGGACGGATCCGCCCATCAAAGTCACCAATGGCTTCGGCATTCTTTTTTATAAAGAAGAAAGATGGCAGCCTGCGACCAGTCCAGGATTATCGGAAGCTCAATGACATGACAATTAAAAACCGTTATCCGCTTCCGTTGATTTCGGAGCTTGTAAATAAGCTTCGTGGTGCCAAGATCTTTACGAAATTGGACATAAGATGGGGCTACAACAATGTGCGGATCAAGGAGGGGGATGAGTGGAAGGCAGCATTCCGCACAAATCGAGGGTTGTTTGAACCGCTCGTAATGTTCTTTGGTCTTACGAACTCGCCTGCGACCTTCCAGACAATGATGAATGACATACTCAGAGAGCTAATCAATGAGGGAAAAGTCATTGTCTATTTGGATGATATCCTGATTTTCACGGAAACATTGGAGGAACATCGGGAGTTGACAAAACGAGTATTGAAAATACTCCAGGACAACAAACTCTTTCTTAAACCCGAAAAGTGCGAGTTCGAACGCACAGAGATTGAGTACCTGGGAGTGATCATCTCGCACAACTCGATGAGGATGGACCCAGTGAAGATTAAAGGAATCATGGAGTGGCCTGAGCCCAAGAACCTAAAACAGACACAAGTGTTTCTAGGGTTTACCAACTTCTACCGGAGATTTGTCCGAGGGTACAGCGAAGTTGCAAGGCCGCTCACACGGTTGACAGGGAAGGAGGGGTTCTCGTGGGGACCTGAACAAAAGGCCGCGTTCCAGAAACTAAAAGATAGGATCGCGGAGGATGCAGTATTAGCGCTTCCGACTGATGACGGAAAATTCCGAGTCGAAGCAGATGCATCAGAGGGAGCAACAGGAGCGGTGTTGAGTCAGGAACAGGAGGGCGAATGGCGCCCTGTTGCGTTTATGTCACATGGACTAAATGAGACCGAGCGAAATTACGAGATCTACGATAAAGAGATGCTCGCGATAATGCTTGCCTTAGATGAATGGCGACAATTACTCCTTGGGGCTAAACACAAATTCGAGATTCTGACAGATCATCAAAATCTGCAGTATTTCAAATTGCCCCAGAAGGTCAATCGCCGACAAGCACGGTGGATTACGGAGTTGTCGGAGTACAACTTCTCGTTATCACATCGGGCCGGAGCGCTGAACAAAAAAGCAGACCTGTTATCTCGCAGATCAGATCATGATCAAGGAAAAAACGATAACGAAAATGTTGTGCTGCTAAAGCCTGAATATTTCCGAGCACAGGACATAGTGCTAGCGGGACCAGAGGCAGAAATCTGGGATCAGATTATCAAGGAGAAAAAGATAGACAAAAGCGTAAAGCTGGCGCTGGAGAAAAAGATGAAAGGCTGGGAGAAAAAAGATGATGTTATCTATTATGAAGGAAAAATATATGTACCACGAAACGAAGAACTTCGCGATAAGATTATTGGACTACACCATGATCCGCCTCTGCTCGGACATCCTGGAGAAAACCGCACGCAGGAGATCATCGAACATAATTATTGGTGGCCTAGATTAGGCAACCAAGTATCGAAATATATAAAGGAATGCGAAGCCTGCCAAAGCACACGAGTGCACCGATATAAGCAGGGGAAGCTTAATCCACACAAGATTGCTGAGGGGCCTTGGCAAATCATATCTATGGACTTGATCGGACCATTACCAATCAGCAATGGGTTTAATGCCATTCAGGTTTGGGTGGACACACACACAAAAATGATCCATGCTGAACCAACGAATATGGAAGTTACCTCAGAAGGGGTGGCTCGGTTGACCCGAGATCGCGTGATTAGATATCACGGAGTTCCACGTAAAATTATATCCGATCAAGATACGAGATATGTCTCGATATTCATGAAAGAGTTAATCCGGTTGCTCGGCATAGAAATGAACCCGAGCACAGCCTATCACCCGATCACAGACGGCCAGACTGAACGGATGAACCAGGAGATTGAAAAATATCTCCGTATTTATGTTAATTATCGGCAATCAGATTGGGCTGAATGGCTAGCAATGGCCGAGTTCACTCATAATGATAAAGTCAGCTCGTCGACGAGCATGTCGCCTTTTTATGCGAACACGGGATACCACCCCTGGAAGGGGATAGAAAATAGAGTTGAGTCGCGCAATGAGGCTGCGAACAATTTTGCAGAAAAAATGAAAAAGATTCGTGACGAGGCGGTGGCAGCAATGGAAAAAGCACAGAAAACAATGAAAAAATACTACGATGCAAAGCGTAAAGATGCACCGGAGTTCAAAATCGGTGATAAAGTGTGGTTAGAAGGAACAGACATAACCACTGATCGACCGTCGGAGAAGTTAGAGAAGCTAAGGCTAGGGCCTTATGAAATTCTGGAAAAAGTCGGAGCTTCCTCTTGGAGACTTAGATTGCCTGAAACGGACCTGTCACATCCAGTATTCAATGAATCGAAGTTAACACCATATGTGGAACCCCCGGAGCATAGAAGGGAAAAACGGCCACCGCCTCAGATTATCAGTGGACAGAAGGAGTATGAGGTGGAGGAGATTTTAAAGCACAGAAAACGCGGCAGTGGTTATCAATGGCTGATAAGATGGAAAGATTATCCGCTTGGAGAACGGACTTGGGAACCAAAAAGGAACTTGACGCACGTAAAAAAGCTTCTGAACGAATATAATAAGAAGCACGGCATCAAGATTCGGGAGTTACCGATTCTTCCGGCAGGATTTTGGGACAAAACCATACGCCGATACAAAACAAAGGAGGAGTCCTTACCATACTCGACGAAGAAATTATTTATCCCAGAGACTGGTGTTTTTGTCTCTGTCGACGAGGACGTCGACCCTAGAGGGGGGGTAATGTCACGATTTGATACTATCTAATCGTTCCAACGCCTTATGTAAACATGTGCCTATCTAATCTTTGGCGCTTATATTATATGAGCACTTATTAATATCCTCGGAACGTTCTGGACAAACACACGACAAACACACCTTATACATGAGGATACAGGTCGCTTTGTAAGAACACATGGTGGAGGGACGGTTCACATGAGGAACACACATTTAATTAATAGGTCTTGACAGATCTCATGGACAACGCATGTACAACACATGGTTACAGACTATTGTAGTATATTTATGTTCTCGTTCACACGGCCCGATAAAACAGTATATATACAGTAGCTAGTCGTCTGTAGTAGTTAACCTTTTATTCCATCCTCTTTCGAGCTATACACATCGCACTCCCCAATCCTTTATCTTTGATATTGGACGCGATTTAGTCTTGACTGTGACAAGAGCGGGTAATGTACAGAGTGGAAATCTCTAGTGGACAAAAGTACCATATCAAGCGAAGACAAAAAATTGTTGAAGCGGAGATGAAAAAAGAACAGCGCAAGCAAGGGAAAACACACTGACAAAAGAAAAAGAAGCAGCCATTATCGGAAGGGCGTCCCAATAATGGTGCTGATGCCCTTGGCCTGGTTTGAACAAGCGACCATCTGAAAACATGTGTGGATTCAGCATAGCTAGTAACGCTACAAGGGCTTGATAGAAAAGAAAAGACCGAACATATGACATGAAAACCGATGGAGCGGAATCCAGCAAAGAAAGACTTTGTGAAGCAGGCAAGAGGCTGAGGAGCAGGGAAAAGATGGTCGGGTGAATAACATAAATCAACCAAGGTGGAGAACATAATATGACTCTGTGCGGAGCGGAACAAGGAGCTGACTCAATAGGGAGCGGGGAAACGCGGGGCAAGAGGCAAGATGCCTCAGGGAGTGAGCGGAAAAGACAAAAAGGGAAATAAATCTTGATGAAGCAGGTGGGAAAAAGGCAGAAAACGAATCAGTGGTGGGAGCGAGGAAAGTAATTGGCACCAAAGTAGAATAGTATAAAAGGAGGACCGCGGTACAGGAGAATTTATCTACTTATCCCCATCCAAAGTTCCCCCTTAAACCATTCTCTATGGGAACAACCCGTTCCCAAGAGTCACAAGGGGGAAGAAAGGTCACCAAGTCTGCTTGTGCCAATCGATTCACGCGAGCTTGGTTATTTCCGCTCGCTGCACGGAAAACAATATTATCAGCCACCTCAACTCGACCTCTTCGAATCAACACACGGTTACACCTCCTCCGTATTAATGAGAGTGGAGCAGTATTATCCCACTCAAACAGCATACTTGAACAACCAGCCAGAGCCTTAGCAGCGGCATGTAACTGTTTCATTCCCAAGGCATGAACATTTGTTAAAGGACAGGGCAGAGAAGTACGCTGTAGAGGTCATTTAGAGATGCAGTACGGCAGAAAGAAAGGAGCGGGAAACTCATTCTCGTTGAAAACTCTGTTCGGCGCTCAGGCTCCTTGAAGAAAGGCAGGCGGAGAAAATTGGACAGAGCATTATAGAAATACAAATCAAATAACCCGCACGCTGCATAGCAAAGGCTCTTCGCATCGCATCTGGAAAGCCATCCTTACTCGGCAGGAGTGTAGAACAAATCCCTGCTAGCACTTGTAGGAAGGCTGGTTCACGATTAATATGTAGTCTAGCGAAACTTGCAGCACAACAATTTGTTGGGCATATCTTCAACAACCAGGCAACTTTTCCGCTCGAGAGGGTAACTCCACGATCCATTATCTCCCCTTGAGGACGAACACCCTCTGATTGGTTTTCTTTGTCTGAAAAAATTCAAGCAGTTCACCTTTCGAAGGTGGAGTCAACATCACACCGTGTATTTGAGAGTGTGTCAGCTCCAAGGTCTTGAACAACAATTGCTTGGCCTGCCGAATGTCAAATTGACTTGGTGGGTGGCCACGTCCTTCCTCTTGTTGCCCTTTGCTAATCTTCACAAACTTTTAACAGACAGTACTCCATCAGTCACATGAAGAGAATCACAATGCAGTAGCGCTGAAGGATTAAGAGAGCCACGACGCTGCAGATGAAGTGGTCAGATTCGTCAGGTTCTTGCCAAAGTACGTTCACTTTTGAGTCCTCCAATCTATCTAACTGTGTCTTCTCAACTTCTAGCATTCCCGATTACGGCCAACAGTGTACGGCGCAGCGAGCTAGACAAAGCTGGAATTATTTTGTGTTCTTGCCCAAGTAAGTTGTCTTCACATCATTCCTTATCTTCGAGTCATTCAATCTGGCATTAATAATGTAACAGTAGGTGAGTGGGTTTGGTCTGCACATCAAACAGGTCATATAATCATTGGCCGTCTCTGCGCACAACATCTTTCTTGGCCATCGGCGTCATCTGTAGGGGGTCGGGAAGGGCAGACAGTCAACTCGGCAACCAACGTGCATGCGGTGCCAATATGCTCAACAGCAAGCTTCTCGTTGGGCACAGTGCTGACCTCTTTGCACTCCACGATGGGAATGTCTACTTGTGGATCAGCAACCCACCGTTGTACATCCCATTTTGCTGTCCTACCTTCTGATTTGTGAGCAATGATGAGCATGTAGGATATCCTACGTTTGAGAAGCGTGTGGCAGCGCTGGAGGACGGCGTGGCAGCTGTAGCCACTGCATCGGGGCAGTCCGCGTAACTGCTTGCGCTCACAGCGCTGGCAGAGTCTGGTGACAACAATGTCGCTGCCACGCATCTTTATAGTGGGGTGTGTCCCTTTCTCCAGATCACCTCCGATCTTCCTGGCTGACCCGCACCACAGACATACAACCAGTTAAGTATTAGAGAAATGAATCAAATAGGAATGGAATAATCATTAGGGCCTAACTACTAGGCTTTTATACTCTACAAGATATACTACAACCTTCTATATAACTGAGTAAGCTACGGTGGGCTTGGTAAGTTCAACCTCGGGATTGATCAGCAAGAACGGGCGGATCATAAATCCATTGATGGCGGCTTGATCTTTAATCCAACATTAAGGTCGCTCTGCAATTTCAGCATTCACACACAGTTCATAGCGCGGACCCAGTGTGTACGCCTTCCTTGCTCACCCATGGCAAAGCTCTTACCCACATGGACAGAGGTGTTTGTGACTGCAATGGACAAGCACACACACACAGATTTTACTGTGCAAATATCAAGGGGATTGGTGCAGCAGAGTGCCAGATGGATGGTTCGGGGACACCTGTCAAGCTGTATCTAGTGCTATATTTCCTGTATTAGTGTAGCAATGACAATACCTTTTCCCTATTCTATTGGCAGATGCAAGTGGAAGTGTAAGGAGCGAGCAGAATGAGGAGTGTAAGCAGATGTGGAGATAAGCAGCTAGCCGGAGCTGCATAGCACTCCATGGTGCTGTATAGTGATGGCAGGCCTGCTGCATAGTGCTCCATAGCACTGCATAGAGGGGATGTACCTATGGGCGCTATGGAGCTATGCAGTGCTACATAGCACTATACAGGTAGCTCCTGTTTTCCAGATGTCGGAAACTGAAGGTTCATCTCATTGTATTATCCAAATAATCCCAGTAGTGCGCTGTCGCGGCAAAGCCCACTAACGGTTTCTTGGCTAAAAACAACTTGATATTCACAGTATGTAAACTACCGGGTCTGTAGTCATGTGCTGAGGTGACTTACATGAGTTACGCATCAGCTCAGGCTCTGTCAGAAACACACATTGATTCCCACTCTCCCCACGGTCCCTTGACATGTGAAATACGCGCCAAATCCTCCGAGGACCATGATTTACATTCTTAAATGCCCGCAGTGCCACGGAAGACACAAAAAAAAAAAAAAAAAAAAAAGTGCAGTCAGGCTCAGCAGCAGCACTCGCAAACCGTAAGGTTTCGATGGTGTTTGTTGCGTCTTCAGATGACGGGAAGGAGGACGATGGCAGTGACGTAGGGAGACGCGGCATGGAGATAAGTACCGAAAGAGGAATGCAAACAAGAAAAGTACGAAGAGAAGTCTGCGGTTTTAACAGAGCAACAAAATGCGCGGCTGTCGGCCGATGGTCTCGAGGTTGAGTCATCCATATTATGTACCAACATCACATCCCAAAAGTCCGCTCAGAGTGCGGCAAGCAAAGAATTCGCCGTATCCCCCCTCTCAAATTGACACCACTGTCTAGACTAGGATTTAAGAGTACAGCTTAGTACAAGTCGCCTCGGAGTTTGAAACTTATGATGGCATGTCCTACGCACCTCCAAAAGCACTGAATGAAGCCATTCTTTTTTCAGATACAAATTTCAATCAATATGAGGCACTCAGAAAATTTCCGTGGGTTTTAGGCTCGAATCCAGCCTGTCTATTGAAATTTAACTGTGTCGATAGACAGGCTGGTCGATCGGAGTTTGAAATGTCGTAACGCGCGATCAATTCCCAAAAAGGCCTATTTGTAAGCAGATTTGGTGGGGTGACATCCGATCCAAACAATAACAACTTAACAAAAAATGTACATCAACCCAATTACATGTTATTTCTCTCTCGGATGAAGCACAGACACTCAATGGGCCATTCAATGACTGCTTATGGTTTAATCTCATGGATTCCGATAGCACAAGTGCAGTCCAAAAGAATTTGATGGTTGCTTACAAATAGCCTTTTATGGTATCCCACCCGTATCGGGAATTCAAACTCAGATCAACTGGTCTGTCTATCGACAGTATTCATAGACAGACGGTCACCGGTCTATGTGGGTTTTATCGCAGGTAATGAAGGAGCTCTGAACATTTCTTTTCAGCGGTTGCTAAGGCGATTCAATTTCAAACTCCGAGGTGAACTCGTGTTTCTAACAAGCGAGGTACGATCTTCATATGTAGAGTGTCTGTCCACTACCCAGCCGCGTTTTCCGAGGTTCTAGCCCCTCAACTTGTCAAGTTACTTGTGACTCTGTAACATCACGGTTACATGGTCAGTCAATTTCTCTGTATTTATTTGAATCGTATTCCTACTCTGATGAACCTCGGAAACGCAGCTGGGTAGGAACATGCTGTCCATGAGACTAACTTGTGCTCGCCCTACTCGTTAACTCCAGTCTCTCTACTTAGTATAAGTATGTGATCTGAACAACTATCTTTAGATTACGCCCGGTAGACTAGAGAGAACCACTAAGGTTATGCACGGTTGCCCTTTTTTTGCTCCCTTTTTTACCCCCTTTTCCTGCTCCCACTTTCCTGCTACATATCTACTCACCTCGTTATAGAAGTTCCGCCTGTGGAGGGGCATGAACACGTGCATCAAGAGTAATCAGTGTTATGCAATCTCGGTCGTTGCCGAATGAGAGTTGGATTCGGAAGTAACTTTCAAAAGAGGTGCTAGGACATTTAGGGCGCGGTACTCATGCACAATATACATACCTCGAGGAAAAGGAGTGCAAAAAGGGAGCTCCAAACCAGTGCGTTCACAATAGACTCTTTTGGCCCTTTTTTGCTCCCTTTTTTTTATGGACTTCTGTTTTGAGCTAGGAACTTGGGTTTTGCCCTTTTCTACCCTTTTTACATGTCAGATGGAAAAAAGGAGGGGGGGGGAAAAACGGTGGGAATACACAAAGGGAGAAAAAAGGGAGGGAAAAAGACTACTATTAACAACCCTATTCTAAGCATTCGGAAGACCCTGGTTCGAATCCTGGTCAGGTCATGCTTTCTACCTTGGTTTTTACCTCTCAAACAGTTTTTTTATTTTACTTGAATCTTCCGCACATCCCACTCGCAGGTATTCAAGCTACCAACGTTGGCAAGGGATAAATGACCTGATAGTATATGTAGTTGGTTAGTGCATCTGCTAGTAGTTCCAAGAATGCTACTATTTGTGACTGGGAACCTGGCCACCTTAGAGGTTTCAGCCTGTTAATAGCCGTCTTTACCAGTTCATCCTGGGAGTATCGACCCCAAATGACAGGCGTGCATCCTGGGAACAGATTGAGCCCAGTTGGCGCCATTTTGGGTATGTCTTCATGGCTCGGTGAATTTATTCTGTCGGAGTTCCCAAAAAGGGAATTGACCACCTACCTGGCCACCCGTCCAAACGGCCATTTCGGACTCCGGTGTTGGTCTCGCAGTGTATAATGATGCTCAATGGTCACAAAAGACCATTTTTAGAAGCTACCACGATACAAAAGACCTCTAAAAACGATGGGGCAAAGTGCTTCTGGGTTGCAGGGATCAATTGTGTCAAAGAAACGAGGCCGGCGCGCCAGTCAGAGGTCTTGGTTAGCCAAAATAAGTTACCATAATGTTAATAAGAAGTAAATGAGCACATTTGGATACCCTAATCCACTCTTGTGTCATGCTCCTGAGAACCCGACGTTTATATCTTGATACGACGAAAATTAGGCCGATCTACAGTTCGGCACGCACTGAAGGAGGTATCAAGCAAATAAAATTGCAGAATATGACCGAAATTTAAGCTTTATATATATGAAGATTGTCGTTACCAATTGCTGGACTCTGAAGGTCAAAGGCCCATTTGATATGAACATTGTTCAATTGCTGTCCCCATCCTGGAATAGCCATCATTTTCGCGAGCTCAACGGCGACTGAGGGGTGATATAAAGCTTGCTGTATGCTCAGTGCGAAGCGCGCAGTCAAGGGAGAAGAAAGAGCTTATGAAGTTGCGAATTGACGAAGAACTGGTGGAGGAAGGAACGAAACGGCGATTCGGGGATAAGAAATTAATATTCCCACCCTGCGGCTGGACATCATTCGCGACACCGCTTAACATCAACTCATCACTTTCAGCTGAAAATTGGCAAGGACAGGCGGCATAGGTTGTATTCTACCCCCCATTGACCAAAATAACATATGGCTAAGTAACTAGGCTTATAATTGGCAAGTGGCCAGGTTCCTAGTCCGGCCAGGTTGGCAGTCACAGATAGTAATGCCAGAAGACCCCAGTTCAACTCCAGGTCAGGTCATGTAACTTTAGGTATATCTTTTTATTAATTTTTGCAGACTCGAATCTTCTCCGCATCCCAATCAGAATTACCTAGACAACCAATATTGGGAATGACCTGATAGTACAGCTGGTTGGTGAATCTTTTAGTATTACTATCGTGCACTATAACCAGAAAACCCTGGTTCGAATCCGGGTCAGGTCATGCGATATTCGGAACATTTTTTTTTGGCAGACTCAAATCTTCTCTGCATTTCAATGGCAAGTACTCAAGCCAACCAAGTCGACCAAGCATCCTGGTTTAATGCAAGCTCAACTCCTATCTATATGAGTTCCTTTCTTCACAGGCTTCGTAACAGTCCGGTAAAAGAACACACCATCAAACTTTGGCTTGATCTCACTCCTTCCAGAATTGCCAGGCAGAATGTTCGTTTTACATCGTTGAAATGATTTGGGGATCTGGGCCATGTTCAACATCCCTGGTGAAGCCCGATGTTAATGGTGTACAAAAGACACCCAAATCATTTCACTTAACCGTACGAAACTGTCCAGTCGACATCAAGGGCGTGGACAGTTGGAATGATACGAAGTGTTCAAAACGTACGGTTCGACGCAGCTGTTCGAAATATACAGCTGGATTGAACTGTTAAGAAACACATGGCTCCTTCAATGTAATTTGGTTTAAAAGACATATTGTGCATCTCGGGAAGTGCCAGTCTGGGCGGCGGGAAAGTTACAATGTAGCAGGCACTGATCGGAGTGTTGCATCTTGCCCTTCTTTTCACCTCCTTGCGTCGGCGATGGCGGGCACTGTAACTTTGCGAGCAGGCATATTAGATAATGTAGGCGACATTTTATGGAGAGTCAGACTGCACTGCGATTTGGTACACAGACAAATCATAGTTACGTGGTATTGATCGGCCACTTCGGAGGCGGACCCCAAATTAAAGTTTTTCACAAATTCAGTTTTGCAACATCCGGAACAAGATAACTGTCAACATGGAGATTCGACGCGAGTTCGGCTACTTCCTGAATTTTCAGCCTTTATACAGCGATTTTATTCGGTTTCGTCCACTAATAAGTGATAGTGTTAAAATAGCGCGGTGGGCCGCACTTCGGTTAAATCATGAGCGCTTGAAGCTATGCTAAGTTTAAGGCTGATCCTCCAAAGAACCGGAAATGATCTCCCAAAAGAGGAGTTTAAAGGCTTCACACATGGGTAATTTTATAAAGAGAGAGACGTCGGATGTCGATGAGTTCAGCCGCCACCGGATTCCAATGAAATGAAAATAACCAGTCGAGGAATCGAGAATGCCACCTCCCTTGCACGTACGGCACTAGTCAAAGAGGGGACAGACCCCTTTTATCTCCACATAAGTCCAGGAGAGCGTCTTGCAGGTGCAAAATTATCCTCAATGACCCAATCAATATCATACAAGGGGATAAAGGAATTGAATGACCCTGTCTCGAGGAAAGCGACAGAGGAAAACGTTAAGAAAATCCAAGAGGCGCTGAAAGAAAATTTTGGTAACTCGCCAAAGCCTTCCGCCATTTGGGCATCAATAAGGCAGAAAGATATAAGCCGGAATGTGAGGAACTTTCTCTGGAAAAGCATGCACAGTGCTCACCGTCTGGGAAAATACTGGACCCATATACCCGAGTGTGAAGAAAGGGCAAACTGCGCTCACTGTGGTGAGTTAGAGAGCCTTGAACATATCCTCTTTGAATGTCAAAGCCCAGGCCAATCCCAGATATGGGCACTGGCAGAAGAACTGTGGCGGAAGAAACATACGGAGTGGCCTACCTTATCAATGGGGGCCGCACTCGGGTGCGGCATGGCGATCTTCAAAGATGACAATGGTAAGCCACAGCCAGGACTGACAAGGCTGTATAAAATTCTTATAACAGAGTCAATGTTTGCTATATGGAAGGCACGATGCGACAGCGTAATAAAAAAAGGAGGTGTTGCCCCAAATGTAAACGAGGTCCATAATAGGTGGGTCAGTGTATTAAACGAGAGGCTGAACATCGATGTAAACCAGGCAAATAAACTGAAGTTTGGAAGACATTCTGTGGACCCTGCCCTCGTCCGTGATACCTGGAGCGGAACTTTGCTAGACGAAGATGAAATGCCAAAAGACTGGCTTCGAGAACCCGGGGTTTTAGTGGGTATAACGCCGATGAGGTCGCGTAGGCCTCCGTCCCCGCCCGCTGGTCGGCGAGGCCGTAATAGATGATGCGCGTTGAGCCCCACACTGACGAATGCTTCGTACCTAGTGCGTAATGCATTTCCTCGGGGTGGACCTGAATCTCTCGGAGGGCGCGTTTCCTCCACTTTTACGCGACCGTGGGAGGCTAACCTATTGTTAATTGTCCCCGGCCGACATCGTACCACCAAAAAAAAAAAAAAAAAAAAAAAAAAAAAAAAAAAAACCAGTCGATGCCGAAAGATGCCAACCACTACACTGCGTTCCGCTGCCACCTAGGCTGAGTCTTCCCAGCTGATCGGGGATCTGCGTAGGTCTGCATAGGTCTGTGTAGTCAACTACACAGAGTCTTTGTAGGTCTGCATAGTCCAAGCGTAGTCAACTACGCTTGGGCTACACAGACCCCCGATCAGCTAGCCAAACTAATGTTAGGTCTGGCTAGGTGGCAGCAGAACACATTGTACTGCCGAGGGGCTTACATAAATAGACGCTACAACAAATTTGCACTCGTTTGAGGGTCGTTCCTCCCTTGATATATTGTAGGATTGTTGTAGGAAGGGATTGCTCCGAAAGTCCCACGGTGTATCCCGCAGTGAGCCGTTGAATTGCGAGTATTTCTGAACATTAAACATATGAAATAAGCCTGATCGCCACGTCGCTGTGAATCCAGCTCGCTCGTAAGTTGAATCATATTAAGTACATAGCTCATAGCTGGTCGCAACTCTGGATCAGACATCTTCGGACGCTTCTTTATCGCATTGGCCGTGGACACGGGCTACGTCGGCGTCATCTGCAATCTCCCCGGCTTTCGTCATCTGCATGTTGTTTGACGCCAACTCGATCTGCGTTTCCGTCAGCAGAGAGAGGACAGAAGCCAAAAGACTCAAGACTCGCTATAGGTGTTGAAAATTGAAAGGAAACTTCGTTCATCGCACGAAGGGTGGCCCTGGAATTCAGACTGCGTATATAACGTACACATTAAGCGACAAAACTTGACTGCTGGGGACCGCTGACCTTGCGAGAAGGGAGTTTGAGAACACTTGTATGTTGGTGTTAGTGAAATCTATGAGCCTAGGTGCAAATTGAGCCATACTCACGCCGCACGTCGACCACAAACACCGCCATCCAGATAACTGCAAATATTAGATCTTTTATTACATCCACCATGTCTCCCTCGCTTACAATTTGTTTTCATTGTGACAAACTAAAAATCATAGGATTAAACATCAATACATGTGCAATGAAATCACTTACACAGCTCAATGTAATGATGGACGATGCACTGAAGTAGGTTTAAAACGAGGTGCGGCAGATCGGACATCAAAGATCTCACCTAGTCAACATCCCAGTCTCTGCGGCATGAATTTTGTGAGCGTAACCAAGATGTAGTACACAGGATTTGACGAGCCTATGGTCCACAATATGAGTTTATCCAGCAGGGCCGCGGTTCTGAGTCGCATAAGTGGTAGCCCTGAATTGATTGAAAAGTGTACCTTCGGTGCACGCCGGGACGTCGTGTGTAGAGCAGGAGCACCAACGTTGCCGTGATCGTCAAATCGTTCGCAGCGCTGAGGCTCCAGACGGAGGGCGGCAGCCACTCCCACTGCAATACGTAGCCGGCCATTGATTTCATCTCTAATGCAGTGCTAAAGAGCATGATGTTCCCCAGCAGGCGGAAGAAGACCATTGCCCAGATGAGGATAGAGATATACAATTGTTTGGAAAGACAATAGATTCGGAAAGAGAAGAACCCTTGTACTGTGGTGGGGGCATGTGTGAGCGTTTCGCATGGGTAAGGAGAACATACCGCATGCCGCGATGAGGCCGGAGAAGAGAGTGGAAGTCCCGGAGGATTTGGGGGCAGCGCCAAGGAGACGTTCCGAGTGCGTATAGTCAGAGATTGTATACACGTAAAGCGCGTGACCGATGCACAGCGCGTGCGCGAGTTCACATACCCTGTTTATAAGTGACCCCTCAGTTGTATAGATATGGTCTGGCATGGTATGGACAGCGTACCAGACAAAACCAACCTGTGCACGAATCCGGCAAGATAGTCAGTCATCTACTCAGTATTTCGTGGTTGCACACACCAGAGCCCTGAGCTTGAGAGATTCTTCTGGGAAGCGGCTGTAATAAATATACATCTGGGTTGTCGTCACTCCGAAGAGCACGTATGAGACCAATGCACCGATTTGCAAGGCACCTGGAAAGAGCGTTAACCAACAACAATAGATTATTTCATGTGCACCGATAGTGGTGTTGAGATCCAGGGATGTGGCGGAGTCCATATGTCGAATGTTGCTTCCCGGGGGGGAGATGGTCAGGGAAGAGAATATATACCCGCGGGGCTGTACCCATACATGGAGAACGGGGAGATCTAGGTGATTTCGAGTAATCTGAAGTCGAGGATTTCCCATGAAGGCGGCAGAAGATTCGAACATAGCTTTCAAAATCGGTCATGATCACGGAACATCTAGTTGACGTCGAGATGAGAATGCACGTCCCTCGAATATTACTGGAAATCCAAGTGGGATACCCCTTGATATTCCAAGCAACGCAACTTGAAAGCCCGGGCGAAAGCCTTCCAGACCGTGATTGTGGGGCGGTGGGCCAGGGAGATTTGCCAAGTGCTTGATGCCGACACGACTCGAGCGCAGGCATGGCCCACAAATAGGTGACTTCGGGTATTCTCCCGCAGTCCGCCCGTCAGTCGAAAATAACAATTGTATGCTCCGCCCCCTATTTCTGCGTACGGCCGGGGCGGCTCCAACAGTTTCCGACTTTTCAGAAGCACCAAACGGCTGGTGCCATACGCCGATCCAAATTGGGACATTTGGTTGATTGGGTCCGCGATGCTGTCATTGCTGTGCTGTGCTTCCCTCTCACGTCTACTACCGCTGCTCTCGACTACCGGAGCGACGCAAATTATGAGCATCATGTTTGCGGTGGAATGTCATTTCTTTTGAACCAAGTCGATCAAGATGCGCAGAGTAGAACATCCTGGTTTACAGTAATTCAAGTTCAATTCCCATCCGCGTGAGTTCCTTGCTTTGCAGCTTTTGTAACAGCTCCCAGCAGTCCGGTAAAAGAACACACCATCAAATTTTTGACTTGATCTCAGTCCTTCCAGAATTGCCAGGCAGAATGTTCATTTTACATGGGTTGAAACCATTCGGTGATCTCGGGCATGTTCAACATCACTGATTGGCACAACCAGTGGTAAAGTGTGGAACAAATACCTGAATTCTTTTCACTCGACCGTGCAAAAATGCCTCCGAGTCATTCGGAGTCTATTTCCCGACTTACACAACCTTGCAGCAGCCTCGTGTGTCCGTCCGTCTTAGCACCGCCTCTCGTCTCTACAGCTCTTGTCTTCTCCCTCCGCCTCAATCCTCAGTTGACTATGGCCGAAATTGCTGCACGGTTCCTTGGCGCTGCTGTCACGACCGGGGCCGCAACGCTTGCCGCCGCATCTGGTTTCACCGGACGACATGAAAATAGTCTTCGCGTAGAGATAGATGCAAGAGTCAAATATATATTATTGGGATGATTTCATGGTAAACATCCTGAGCGGAGAGGTTACGCAGGACGAAGAGAGAGTTCTTGAAGACAAGAGAAGAGCGCGTCACATAGGACTTTTCTCAGAATCGAAGGCTGACGCTTTTGAAAGGGCCATCCGTATGGAAGAGGAGTACTACGAAAGTATCGAGGACTACAAGAGAGCCTCGTGGTGGAATCCCGTCGACAAACTCAACAAGAAGACTGAGGTCCGAAGTAAAAAACGCTTCACAAGACAATATAATCATTCTCTAAACAGTCTCAACAAGGTGAGGCCCAATATTCTGTTAAGGAGAGTGGCTCACGAATAAAATAGTCAATGTATTCAGGCTCAGACACATCATCAATCTGCGCCTCGGCGGGTCGCCCCCTGGATCTACCGATGACATCCAAGAGTGGGCAGACCGAGTTGCAAGGGACTTGGACGGGTACTTCCACGAGTGCAATCTCCAGCACCGCAACCATTGAATCCGTTCTCAGGGACGAGGAGGGCTTTGAGATCGCCAACACGTACACGCAGACTCGTTCCGCAGCAACCCAGTCGAGTCGCAGCAGAAGGACCGGGACGCGCTCAGAAATGCCTATATGCGTCTCAAGGACACCCTTCCACCCACCAACCAGAAATTCACTAGAATCTCCCTCCTTGACCGAGGTCCGTTGTCTTTCGTTGCGTTAATTTTCGATAACTGATCATAGTTTATTCAGCGACGAATCATGTTCGGCATCTCGAGAATAGGCTGAGAGAGGCGGAGTTGCAAGTCGAGGAACTTCGCCTCCTCAAGCGGTTCTTCGGCGTTGGAATGGGCTGAGGCTCAGGGTCACTATTATGACATTGACTTTGCACATTTATTGTAGTATTTTGTACCAAGCGGCGTCGAGCGTGACAGCAGCAATTTTTTTCAGGGAGCCTGAATTTGATAAGATCCAAACTGAATAATCGGTCAGGCGTTGCGTTGTCAGCTTTCACATATCTGTTCATAAATGCGATACTAAATGAATTGCACTTCAACTTTCAAGCTGACTTTGAACGGCAAATGTTGTTCTGTACATCCAACTTCGCGGTAATCAGTTCAGCTCCTTTCAGACCTCCGCTGAAGCCCGCAAGCAGACGACCCAGCCTGTGGATATAAAATACCTTATTTCAGCGATAGAAAACCTAGATTCGGCGGATGAGGCTGACGAAGAGACGATGAGTGGAAGGGAGTTGAGCGACGTCGCTTTTGGCCATAAGGACTCGGATGCAGAGAATAGTACTTCGAAGTAATGGCGCGACTCGAGCAGAAATCCAACCCATGGGTTGTAGTGGAAATTCTATTGGATTTGAACCAGCATTTGATTTGAGTTGACAAGTTTAGAACGGAGGGATACATGAAGTGGATTTAACACGTGGTGAATTAAAAAGCGCGTTGAAAGGCAGGATCGCACGAAACGGAAGAAATAAAGCTTGCGTATGAAGAAAGGCCATTTCGGCGCAGCTATCAATGTTTCTAAACTCGACCTAAATGCCGAAGACATCAGAAATTGAATTGTCTATTATGCTGCCAGCCACTCACGAGTAGTTCGATCAACAACAAGCATCACTTCATGCGTCACTCGCGCTCACACTTCCCTCCGAGTCAGACTCATCATAGACAACTTCGCAGCCGACTTCCACCAGCGGCTGCGGCGCAAAGCACACCACCTTGCGGTCGACGGCGCGCGCGGGAAGGAGGATGGGCGGGTACACGGGGAACGCCTTCGGGATCTTGCGCCCCGTGCGCCCGAGCACGACTGCGTCCGCGGCGGCAATGTTCCCCTTGTCCACGAATGCATCGCGCGTGCTCGCCGCCGAGCGGTAGTCTTCACTGCGCGCCGTGTACATGCTGCGCGCGGCGGACTTCTTCTGCTCGAGGTGGTGGAGGAGGGTAGTTTCGGAGCCCCAGTAGCGGATCGCGCTACGCATAGGGATTACGGACTGGAAGAAGAACAAAAAAGAGCGAACGAACATTTCCTTGACGCGGAATTCGCTGACGAGCTTGACAGAGCGCTTGGAGTTGCGGTTAAGGTCGCGATATTCGCTAGGAGAGAAAGACAGTGTGAGCAGATCAGACGCCTCGATGCAACAAAGAACTAACAGGGTGAGCACTCTATCGATGTCGCGTTCGCGTAGATCGTACTTTGCAAGCGCCGCAGAGAAGTGGAGAACGGCGAATTCGTCACCGGGGAGGCACGTCGCGCAGACGCGCTAGAGGTCCATATTCAGTCGTCGCCCTCACAGTAAGCCGCCGACACGCACCTTCATGTGCGGAAGATACAAGTCCCGCGCGTAGTCACCGCATACGGCACACCAGCTGCTGAGGCAGAGGTATACTAGTTCCCTACGCGCCATCCCATGTCAGTAATGCGATAACGGAACAACGCGCAGCTCACCGCTTGGAGACCGTGTCGAGGATGTTGAAGCGCGTGAGGCACTCCTCGAGGGATTCGTCCGAGGTTTTAATCAGCTGCATAACAGGATGAGCTCGGAGCAAAGACGAGTCAGGCAACACACGGAAAACCACTCCGCCCAGCGCTTGTCACTCAAGACAAAGGCGCGCCAGTAAGACGAGACGTGGCTGAGCGCGAGGAGGTCGGACGGGCCCAGATCTTTCGCTGCGTCCAAATACCAGCATTTAAAATGAAATACTATCGCGTCCAAGGGGGGGCACTTACACGCGAGATATTGGAGTTCGAGGGGGATCGATGAAAGACGCGCGAGAGCCATTCTTGAGATTAAAAACGCGTTTTTTGAGGCTTTAAGGCAGAGTATGTGGACCTTCAGAGCGGGGGGAGCCGGCAAGAGGCACAAGAAACGCGATAGTCAATGTGGAGGAAAGAGAAAGAAGGTGTGACTGATGGGTCACACCCGTTCCCACGATAAGACTAATCTCAAACGATCAACGCACCTGATTCACGTGCGTACGGCGAATCGGTGGTCTATAGATACGATCCAAATTTCTTTTGGAGGTTTTTTCCGTACAGAAAAATAGCCAAAGTGTTCTGGATTCGGATTGCGGCAGCCGTCGGCGGAGGTATTACGACAGATGTTGAACCGTGTCAAAAGTCCTATTTCTGGAAGATTAGTATCACTGTTCACCTTCATGCGCCTTATACACCCAAAAATCAAAGCACCTTGCACAGAAGTTGCGATTGTATGGATAAAACCGGGATCGTCTTTAGCTCCGGTCGAATTTCAGAATTCCAAAGCTCGGTAATGACCGCGGAAGCCTCCAAGTTCTAATGTGTTTCCACTTCGCCAGTCACTCTCTGAGTTGTCTTGGAGCCCTGAGTATTGGGGGACATTCATTCTTTATTCATAACTTACAGGCTTTGACCCCTCTTTTAGGATTATTTGGCGAAGAAACTCATCCGCCGAAATTAGACACCGAATAAAGCCGATGTCTTTAGCTAAGGCCGACAAGCCGTAGGTAACTTGCAATTTTCTCGATGGTGCATTTAAAATAGGTCCAGCCTAGGTTAGGTACTCAAACAGCTATCTGCGACTTTCGGGTCCACACGAAAAGTGAAACATTGACCAGTCCCAAATATGGCACACGTCAAGGCGGAGAGCTCGGGCCGCGCACAACTGCTTCCTTCCCTCATCTTGTCATGTCGACAGAACAGATCGTGCTCGTCATCGGCGCCTCTCGCGGAATAGGACTCGCTCTCATCGAAGAGCTCGCCGCCACACCAAACACGCAGGCAATCGCCACCGTCCGAGGCTCCTCCAACGCAGCGCTCGATGCCATTCCGAACGTCAAATTCATCACCCTCGACATCACCGACGATGAGTCCATCGCAAAAGCCGCCAGCGCAATCCCGGAGCTGGACACGCTCATCATAAACGCTGGGATGGGCAATCGCGATCCCGTCACGGTCACCTCTACGGCGGACCTGAGCACCTACCTCCACGTCAACGTGCTCGGCCCGCATCGCGCTATCCGCGCGTTTCTCCCTGCCCTCCGTGCGCGCAAAACGCGGCGCATCATCACGATGTCGTCTTCAAGTGGCTCGATTGGCCAACAGGCGCTGCCGGGCTCAACGGGACTGGCGGGATGCTACGGCGTCTCGAAGGCGGCTCTGAACATGCTGACCGTCCAGTTTCACAAAGAGCTGCATCAAGAGGGCTTCACTACTGTACCGATTCATCCGGGTTGGGTTGCGACGGACATGGGGAATCAGCATGGCAGGTAATTAAAATATTCTTTCTGCTGTCCAGCTGAGACTTATGTATATGGGAAGTGGTGGGATGCCTCCTGCGACCTCTGCCAAAGCAATGCTGCAACTGATACACGGCCTTACACCGGAAAAAAGTGCGACGTTCTACAAGTTTGACGGGGAAGAGATGCCGTGGTAGGAAATATTTGCAGGTGCGTCTAGATAGTCAACGAGTTCCGGCGAATTGTACTGACAAACATTGCTAGGGAGGAATTGCAGATCCAATTCAGGTACAAGGCAGTAAGAGTAAATAGAACTAAAATTTGTAGGTACCGTGAAACATTGCTGAGATTGGTTCGAATTCTCGAATCCTGGTTGCATTCTGCTAATTCAATTGGGTTCCTACCGCACCTCCGACCTTTCCACAACAATCCTTCCCATCGGCTCCTTTCCACCATCCCCGAGCCCCGAGCCCCGAGCCCTGGACCGTCAATTCAACATTCAGCCGCACGGGGTCCGCCGTTCTGAGCGGGTTTACCGACCGCTGTAATTACGTGTTGTCAGTGAATATTTGAGAACCAGTCAAAGACGGAAGGCGGAGACGCGCACTATCAGTATCACGACCCAGCCCGTGCTCGATATCGGGAATATTCGCGCGAAAGCCGAGGACCTCAGGAGTAGTGATTCAAGCAAGCGAGCGCACGGCAGGTCCGAGTCTGCGGCCCGGCCCCGCGCTTTTAATTTACCTCGACGCGTCTCGCTCTCCCTCTCATATAAACCCTTGCGTTGGAGTCGCCCGCCCCTCACTGTGCACTCGCAGCTGCGTATCTATTTCTCTCTCTTTTTCCTGATGCTGTGAGATGATAGATCTTGACGCACGGTGACAGCTCCTCACAAGCTCCTCAACAGTTCGCTGTCGTCGGCAAATTAACACCGCCCTCAACAGATTTTTATTTGAGTAGCACAGCTACGAACCGCCTCGTACGATAGAGAAGAAGACAATCTTGCGCTCGAATTTAGGTCGACTGAGCCTGCCACGGATCGTTTGGGGCCGGAAAGGATTGATAGACGTGGGGGGGCGATGAGGATGGCACCGTATGGTGTCAGGACCATTGCAGTTGAACTGCAGCTCTGATATTTTTCCAAGATCTTTTCCATCGGCCACAGATGCCTGGCTCGTTCATAGAACCACCAGAACCGTCTCTACTGTCACTTAGCGGGTCTGCTTCTAGCTCTCAAAATGGCTTTGTCCCACCCAATTCCGAGTCCAATCTCATATCGAGTACCCCACAGGAGATGAGTCATTCTTTTGTGCCCGACGATCGACGAGATAGGCCAATGGAGCCTCAAATCAGCACATCCGCAGACACAGATGCACACAGGCATCAATATGGCGTCTTCGGACAGCGCGCCCCCCGAGTCTGGTAGGTACAACCGCGATACACTGGAGAACACGGACTGACTACGTATGTAGGTTGGATTTGTCTGATATGCCTCCCATGCCGTGGATCAGATCCACCAAGGTGATATATATGTGAACAGGTTCTGCGAGCTCACGCATGAGTTGCGCATCGGGCACAGTCTATACGTGTATACCATATCTGACTAAAACCGCCGGGCACTTCTCCTCAGCCCCGCTCCGAAATCCCTGGAAATCACCGCTGCTTTCGCTGGTGCTGTTTCAGCCTGTGGTACGTTCAGCTTAGCACCCATGCAATAGAGACTTTGCGGTGAGTCACTGGTAGCCACGCTCCCGAGGCATGCGGTGCCGGTGGCACCGGCTTAAATGCGGCAAGCGAGCGTCCGAAGACGTCTGATACCTCGCATGTTGCAGCCTTGAGTGGGCAAGATTCACAGCTAATAACGGTGTGGTGGCAGTTACGGACGGCCAGATTCATTTTCGTCCATGTATTACAGTTGACAAATAATATGTTCAACGGCGGAATGTGTATTGTTCAGAAATACCTCCTTCCCGTAATTCAACTGATTGAAATGCGGGATAAACCGTGGGACTTTCGAGTCCGGACCAAACAAATGAAACAGAGATCCGGCATCAGCGACAATCCTTCTCTTGGGCGTTCGCTCCCGGAGCGAAGAGTGATTCAGAGGCGATGCCAGGTTTTGCCATCCATTTTTCCTGTCCTGGGCCTGGAGGGTACGGCCCGTTCATTGCTACGGCGGTGTACATCCTGCACTGAGAACCATTCGTCCGCGAAAATCCACAACAATCTGTTGTATTCCCTTCCGCCCTCAAGCTTGGATACGCAAGTTCGCTATTTTTCCAACGTTGTCATCGATTTCCAGCCCCTGCATGAATTGGCTTGCAGCGACCCGGACGTCATAATTAGACTGCAGGACGAAGAGGGTCATGAAGGTGCCTACACCAGTATGACGCATGTCCGCAACGCCAATCGGTGCATGAACGTCCAGTGCCCAGCGCCGCTTAATACAAGGACCAGTGCATGTACACGCTGTGCAATTAAGCTACGAAATAGTGTTTGTTATTTTTTATTATTTTTCATCCCGTCCTACGTACTATGTTGGGATTCCCCATTTTAGTGGCAGCTGAGCGACGATTTCCCCACACCGAGTGTCTTATGCTCATCTCCCTTTCTCACTTCACTCCCCCCTTCGCCGCTGTCGTCATAAAACCCTGTGTGAAACCATCGTTCCAGCGCTGTCGGGTCCAACTCAAAAGGCGCAGGCGTGATATCAGACCCAACGTGAGGTTCCTTTGATGCGGGGTGGGATCGAGCTTTTGCAAGCGAAGAATGGTCGGTCTCGCTGGTGGGAGGGATGCTATTTGCGAGTGAAGCATATATGCTTTTGGTACGACTCGCGACGAATTCGACTGAGTGACGTTCTGATTGTTCTGAGGAGTATGATCAATCTGAGGGGCCGAGCCCGAAAATGCTTACGAACCTTGACTAGAAGGAGCTTTCGTCGTCGAAGAGCCAGGAGAAGTGGCAATTCCGCTGCAACGCAGGGTTAATATCCCTGGCACTAAGCCAGCTCGGGTACCGATGAGCGTACCTGATCAATTCTTTGAAAAGCTCCGCATTTTGGCGAAGGATGGGCATTGAGACTTCTGGAAAATTCCTGGGCCGATATGATATGGATAGAATCTCTTGACGAAGCTATTGAGCTTATAAACTTGCACGCTTTAAATATGGACCCACGCTTTGTTATCAAAGTTAGAATCGACATCAGAATCGACGTCAGAGTCGCTTTCCTCTGACCGCTTTGAGTTCACCTAATGACGAATTGACCGAATAATCCGTCCATGCCTTCTTCGGTATGTATTTTGGACAGAATTCAACCTTTTTTATAACCAAAGCGTTCGAGTACCACCACGATTCTGACACGAGAATTATGATCGGAGCAAGATTACCTTGCTTGATAAGGTTTCTCGCACCCTCAATACACGGCTCGTACGATCCATTGGTCCGATATCAATGATTCCGTATCTTTCCGAAGCTTCTGTCGACTTTTCCATTTTGACCAAAGCTTCGGACCGCGGGTGGCCCGAGACCGTCACTGTGTGACCACATCGCGAATCGCGACTTTCCTTTTACTCTGCTTGTGAGTCTACAGAATCTATCGGCAAGACCACATCATTATGATCTCGTCCCACCATCTCTGAGTCTATGCGTTCAACTTTCAACCTATCATCTAACACCATGTCCTTTCATAAACAATGCGACAAAACAAGGGGTTTTGCACTTGAAGGGAGGTGCCTCTGGTTAGTATTAAGCTCTGCCACGTCCTATTCGAGGCTCATGCCAACCCTTGACTAAGCTGCATGATTAACATCTAGCATTAGAAAAAGACAACAGTGGCAAGTTCACTTAAAAATCACGATATTTTTTTGAATGCTACTGAACATGGTAGACTTCGATAATGAATTCAATATTTCCGAATGGCCCGTCAATAGCGATGCGCTAGAATGGCCCGTGGGATGACTCGACCCATCGCATAGCTTAGCTCCCCACATACGCCGTTCATCATGCAAGATGGCAAAAGAACTTGTAAACTTTTCGGCTTGTTTTGTCTTGTGTGAAAAAATAAAATCGTAGAAATAATGCCTAGAAGCAAATGAGTGGGTCCCCAATAGGGCTTGTTTCTGTCTTGCGGAATTTTCGACATGGCTTTGTCGTCTTGTGGACTTGCGTTTTTTTGGGACTTGTCCAATGCCATACAAGATCAACCAACAGAACTGTCTAAAACGCGATCATGATGTGCCGCATGGGGTGCACAACTCCCTCTTCCCGGCTATTTCTCTCGAACAATGCCGGCGTAAAGAGAGGAGCATTTATGAAATACATCGTCTATCGAAATTAATATCACCCGACGTGGCCTCGCCTTGGCTCAGAAATTTACTGGTGTGATCCGTTTGGATGGTACGAGCCATTACTTATTGTTTCCGTACTGAATATAAGGCTCAAATTATCCCACCAATCGGAGTCTCTGATGGATCTCGCATCTCACAATGACCTGATGCGGAGGTAGGTAGGAGATAGGTGGGTAGCATTACTATTTTCGACCCTGTAGTTGGCCACCTAAGCATTCACGCCTTATTTGCAACCTGTGCGCCCCGCCGATGGGGACTTGGCTATGTCAGATTGAAAGCAGGTATCCTAAGAAGAGTTCAAGGGCATTAACACCGAAATATCCTAACATTTGACCTCACAGTGAATTTCTTTCGGACGAGGGTCCAACATGGCCAAATAAGGGGCTAGTTGGCCACCACGCCAAATTAAGCCGCAAGGACTGGAACGGCTGCACAAACACATCTGGATGTGTACTTAGAAGGTATAAGAGCTATTAGAACTCATTTGACCCCACATCCAGCGGATATGTGTAATGGAAAATTGCCCTCCTGTCCAGGAGAAAGGGCAGCAATTGGGGGTCCATGGAGTAACAGCGAGTCTACTGGCGGTCAGATCCACGCGGCAGCCCAAAATAGGCTTTATATAGCTTGTATGGAAGTTATACAGTGTATTGAGATGCATAACCAAATCCACAACTGTGTTCATCTCTACAGAAAAATCCCAATGCCGCCAACACTGAAATTGTGTACTTTGAGAGGAATCACCACTGTGAAAGGGGAGTCCATGAGATGAAATTCTGAAGGACCTTTCAGTTTGAGTAATCGGCTACACAGAGGCCTCGTGAAAATTTCTAGATTGATAGCACCACAGTATGGTGGGATACGCCGTTGGCCAGCTTGAGCCCTTCAAAAAAAGTGCGGCGCCTTCGTGCGGCTATAGCAGGGAGAGAATTGATCCATAAGCATACAACGCCATCGCAGACGAATCCCCCAGGTCAGGAGCGCAGAATGAGCCCACGAGGTCCCCGAACGACTGGGAATTAGTGGAGAGCGGGTCCAGACAAGAAAGATGAGTGCCGTCAGCTTAAGAAATTGATGTTCACACGTTCCGGAACCTGATCCGGAATGTCGTAACTCCAGATCAACTCATCACTTCGGCCCCAAATTTGATCCACACCTTCGTCGGAGGTCCTACTCCCATCCCCCATTACGCCGGGGCACGAGTAGAAAATGGGGGCTCATTAGCCCTCAAGTGGCCAACTAGATGGGGTGGCCAACTACCGGGTCTGAAATAGTACACGGAATACAAAGTGTTTATCTCCATTTTCAAGGTTGAGGCTAATGAGTTTCCACTTCCTCCCTAATGATTTCCCACAAGTGTCCCGTACTGCAGATAGTCGAAAAGAACTTTTATGCCTTCTCAGGCGACCATGATCATCTCAACATCAATTAGATCTCTTTCCATATATAAAAAGCTCGGACCTGTATATATTGCCTAGCCGTCTCCGCGCCGGGAGAATCTGCACGCACCTGATGGATTCCCCCATACCCTTCAGTTTCGACACCTATCGGTGCGTATGAAATAGTGTCCGTTCGTCGGCTAACACCCCTTTCCCAGGTGCCTTGCAGATTGGTGTCTTGGTCTCATACGTGCTTTTCGGGGTGACGACAACCCAGACGTATATTTACTACAGCCAGTTCCCAGAAGACTCTCGTAAGCTCAAGGCTCTGGTACGTATCACCTCAAAACACTGAGCTCACCACTGACTACAGTGCATAGGTTGGATTTGTATGGTATGCTCCCGACGCTGTGAATCGTATCCATGCAACTGAGAGGACATATAAACAGGTTATGTGAGCTTGCAGAGGTAGTATGCATTGGACACGTTCTATATGTGTATACGATATCCGGCTACGGTCACCCGGAACGCCTCCTCGGCGCCGCTCCGAAATCCCTCGAGACTGCCGCTGTCTTCGTCGCCTTAGTCGCAGCATCCGGTACGTCACTTTATCCTCCACGAACATAGGACACCCTCACACTCGTTCCCAGTGCAAAAGTTTTTCTCCTTTCGAATTTACCGTCTTTCGAACAAACTGTGCATCCCTGTCGTCATCTGGGTTTTAGTGTTGGCGCGACTGGTTGTGATTACCATGCTCTTTGTCTTTGGCTTGGAGATGAAGTCGCTACACGGCTTCGTGATGCAGTGGCAGTGGCTCGCTACGGCGGTCTGGAGCCTCAGCACAGCGAACGACCTGGCCATCACCGTGACATTGGTGGCCCTTCTCCGCAACCAGCGTATCAACGCGCGCAGAAGGTATTGCTCGTAAGGCACTGCGGAACTCGATATCAACCCTTATCCCATTCAGCATCGCGGCACTTGTGGATAAACTTATTTTGTGGACTGTAGGTTTGTCGAAGATTTGCATTTATGCTTTGTTTTTTGCTCACACGTTGTGACAGAGACTGGGATGTTGACAAGGTTGGATTCGCGTTCCGCACCGTGTCGCATATATTGTTTTAAGCTCATCTTCAGCGCATGCGGAATCGCGACACTGATCTGCGTATGTATTTGTGGGCATATTTTGATGTCTGATCTCAATTCATTTCTAGTTTAGCATGATGAAAACAAATTGTAGGGAAGGAAGGAAATTGTGAACCTGCTAACTTATTGGAACTTTACAGTCATCTGGATGGCATTTTTTTTCGTCGCCCCGCGGCGTGAGTGCATACCAACATTACCTACTCATATCTAACTCTCACGCATGTCTGGAACCCCAAGTATTTTCGAACTCCCTTCTCGCAAGGTCAGCTATTGCCCACGGGAAGATTTTCCGGCTGATGTGACGTGATATACGCAGTTTAAACTCCCGGGCGACACTGCGCGCAATGGACCAGGTCTCCATGCCACTGTCTTTACATCTGACACCAGCGGTGAGTTTATGTTATTTGCTGAGCGGGAATTCGTTGATGACTGGGACACAGATTGGGTCCTCATCCACCCACTTACAGGCGACAAAGGTCACGCACATTACAGACGACGACGCCCCCAGTTTTGTTCAGCGCGACAAAGCGGTGTCCGAGGAGGTCTGATACGATTTTGCGTGATTTTTCTAAGTAGCTGTATGACGTGGCGACATCGAGCAATTCGTTCCATTGCTATATAATATACATGTATTATAGCAATCAATACAACTTCTTTTACCCTCTTTATAAAATTGAGTCTGGCTGTCCGTCTGAAAGCTTTTTATACTCCGACACGTATTTTTGTTCACGGCTCGCTGATTACTCGATGCCGGCACGATCCGCGGATCCGGCTTCCCGCACCGGCGCTCGCTTCGGGTCTAAATGGCAACGCGTGCCGCGCTCCCCACAGCGATATGCTCACAAGTGTCCGCAGATTCCCCGGTCAACAGCTGGTCATGGAGATCAATCAACTCATCTCGCAACTAAGTGCACAGTAAAGACCTTGAATATCAATTCAATTCCACTAACCTTTCAAAAAAACTAGCGAATTTGCAAAAGAGGATGGGAGGCCGCGAAGCGGCCGACCAGCCTAAAAACAACCGTGGGACTATCGGATCAATATTCTCAAACATCCGCCCTGGCCAAGCCATAGCACTTTTCTGTTTCCTGCCAGCTGGTCATAGATTGGCGAGGACGATGAGAGCCATGACAAACACCAACGCAGCACAACGCATACGCACAGAAGGTATGTTGTTGACACACTTGGTACCGTTAGCACCTATGCACCGATCACCGCGGCGCTAACTTCTTGGCTCTCTTCGTCTTGCCTCACTCCTGCCTCATTTTCGTCTTTGATCGCATGCGTCTACGATCTTCCCTGACTTGCATGCCCAGATTTCTGCTTTCCGCTTGGCATTCCCTGGTCTATTACCTTGAGGTAGATAGGCTACCACATCGAGAGGGCCGTTGACGACTGTAGCATACAAATTAGGACGCGTTGTATGTCGGTACAGTACCTGCTTGTTCCTTATTGGGACCTCCGCAGTAATATATCCTTCCTTCCCTGCGACCGGCTGTTGTTCGATCGGATGTGCTTAACAGCAAGGATACCGCGCACTAAGCGATTCTGGGCCCAGTCCTCCCGCGGCTCTTCGGCACACTCGAGACCCTGCATTCAGCGCCTGGCCATTAAATGCGTCGACCTTCTCCAGCATGCCCGAGCCTCACGCATCTTGCAAGACGGGCTTCAAACATTTCTGTGGTAGCCGACCCATCACGATGCTTGGTCAGAATCCATGGTAGATGTATGCTACACACTGGCGCCTAACCCTGGAATGCAAAGCTGATGGTGTCACCCGTCTCCACCGATCTCCAAGGTGCCCGCCCGCAATCGATGCGCGCTTAGCTATCTTTGATTCGACGGCCATTTACGCGGCCAAGTCCCCGATCTCCGATCAATTCGTTTATAGATAGAACGGACTATGCCAAATACCTTACTAGCAACTCGTGCTGGCAACATCTCGCATTGATTCGCCTTCAAGGGCTCGACGCTATCGGACAAAATTGAAATTAAATCTGCAGAATTCCAGGTTTTCGTTTGCTTCTAGCACTTCAATTTTGCTGGAAATCAAGAAAAACTGGTAGCAGTAAGTCGATTTGTGCAAGTCGATGTACTCACATTCAGAGAACGGCGAAAATCAAGGAGCTTCAATAGGGGTATGTCACGTGGGCACGCTGCCGTCGGACAGCGTCGGCCTCAAGAGTCATTGCCAAGTGAGCTGTTCATAGAATTTAACTCTATGAAAGCAAGCCTTTTCCTTACTCACCGTCTTTCGCTTTCTCAGCTCGCATCATGCATCTCCTCTGTATTTCCCAAGTCAAGCCCTGACCGAGATTACATGACTGGACAGGCTGACTTGAATGGTGACCGCCGTTGACCGAATAGTGCTGACTCAGACGGCGTGGAGCAAGCACAGCAAAGGAAGGGATCTGCATCCGATTACTCCGCACTTCCGTGTCCGTGTCCTTGATGACCCGCCTCTGCACACGACAAATCTGGCCCGGTTCTCGCGCCCGTCTTATAAAGCCGATTGAGGATCCGCTCACTTGCTGACGCTCATGTCCACCGGTTATTCACACATCCGTTGACTGGACTCTCTTCATATAAATACAAACCCTCGCCCACGCTCCTTCCACATACCATGTCGCCTACCTGCAGCATCTGCCTCGAGTCCTTCACCTCTCCGGTGTCTTTGCCCTGTGGTGAGTTTTCAGTTCAACATTCCTCCATTATTTACTTACACTTTTGGATTAGGACACGTCTTTTGCCGAGAGTGTATCCGCCGTACGGTCCAGTCGGTCAAGTCCTGCAGCATCCAACACTGTTGCCCAGCATGCCGAGCGCCGTATAGCATCCGTGCGTCGCATTTTCGTAGACTTAGGACGGGCGGTTAATTTTTTTTTCTTTACCAGTGACAATTGACCCGGCACTTATCCCCCCCTACCTCCGGCCCCACATCCTTCCACCCATCCGGAAAGTGTTCTTCGATGACCCGACCCCGGGTGCATCCACATCGACCGCATCTCCTTCCACTTCCGCCTCCACTTCCACCTCCGCTACCTCGCCGCCACCAGCACTGGCGGCCGACCTCGCACGCGCCACTGCCGAGCTGACCGCCCTGCAACAGCAGTGCGCTACCTGGCGCCGGCGCGCGGAAGTGCACGCCGCCGCAAACTCAAGCCTCCTCGGCTTCGCTCGCGCCGCCAAGGACTGCGCGCTACGTCTACGCACCGAGCGCGACGCGGAGCGCTCGCGCTGTGTCCTCCTCAAGCGCAAGCTTGCGGAACTCATGTGCGTCCCCGTTCACTCTCTCCTTGTTCCGCCCATGCTCATGCTCTGCGCAGGCCGGACCTCGACCCCGAAGATGAGTCGATATTCACGGACCGGAGACACGAGCTGCCCAAGGCCGCAGCACCGCCTCGCGCGGGCCTGCCGGTTTTCCTCATGCAATGCAGGCCGCCGGAGCACTTCTACGACAACCCCGCGGATATGGAGAGCAGCCATTTTGGGCCGCCGATGAAACGGCGGAGGGAGAGCCCGAGGCGCGAGAGTGTCCGTGCGGAGGCGACAGCGCGTGTTTCCGCTGCGTCCGAGTCGGACGCTACTCCTCTGCCCGTACCCGAGGCTGGCCGCGTCTCCGCGCCCGCTTCTTCCGGCTTGACGTCGGCCATATCGTCGAGGCGCTTACCGACGCTCGCCGCACAATGACCTTCGTGCGCGATGATTTGGGTGCTTTATTGGGATCGGATTACTGGTGTCGTTTTCTTTTTTTTTGCATTTGGGTTTCTCCCTTTGTCGCTCGTTTAATTTTTCTTATTGGGTTTTACATTGTCAAAGCATACCTCATTGTCATTTGTCACCGCATTTCCACACACACACGCAATACACAATGGTCGATACTAATTCTTGTTCGAAGCTGGGACATCGGTTCTTGCTTACAGCTTTGCTGTTCAACTGTGGGACTGTTGAGTTTGAATAATCGTAGCTTCAAGCACGACGCTGGGAAGCTTTAACCAAAGCCAGCGGCGGATTTGCAGTAAGTCGATTATAAGTTACTGTAGTGAATTACACCCGACCTCAGCTGCCGAAAGATGCCGATGCCGATTCTGATCCGAAAGTCCCACGGTTTATTCCGTGCTACAACGTTTACGATTCTCTACCACGCCTATGCCCAGTATTGGGCTGAGATACTACCCGGAGGGCGACCAGATATGTAGGGACTTACAAGTAAGCTCCTGGAAAGAAAGGAAGGATTCAAAGAACCCAAAACCGTCCGACTTGCTTCGACGCGTTCCTTCATGAGCGTTAGGATGGACGAATGAAACGGCATGGGGCTACTTCGCGACACGTGTGTCGGACAACATGGTGAAATCGCCCGAAGTTATCGTTCTTAGTTGAACGTCGAATCAGTTGATTGTCAAACCAATCATATTATAACCTGGCCACTACAATCGATGCGAATGGGAAATGAACTGGACCTCACCACCACGTGAGCTATAGTGTAAATTGGTTCACATTACATAGCGAGTCGCACATATGCATCAGATGTCTTCGGACGCTCCTTTGTCGCATTGAACACGGGCTGCGTCAAAGTCGCATACAAGGTCTGTAGTTTCCGTCATCTGAATGCTGATGGACGCCGACCCAATCTGCGTTTCCATCGTCAACGAGGGAACAGCCAAAAGAAAAGAAAAAGACTCACTACAGGGATTGAAAATGGGATGGAAATCTCATTCATTGTACGAAGGGTAGCCCTGGAGTTCAAACTATGTATATATAAGGCGCAGATGAACGAACAACGTTTCACTGCTAGACATTACTGACCTTGCGAGAAGGGAGTTCGAAAATACTGCCGGGTTTGTTAGATCAAGACTTTCGGTATGTGTGGGGGCTCACGCCGTGGGGCAACGGTGAACACACCCATCCAGACGACTGTGAGTATTGGTGAGTTCGCACGGTTCTCAATGCTTTTCGCAAGCGTACAGTTATCCTTCATCGTGAAAAACTGAAACCTCCGGATCAGAAATGATGAATAAAGGCGCAAGGTAAAATGCATACGCAGGCCAGCATAGCGATCGAGGCGGCACTAGGATAGGAGACATTCAAAATTTGTCCCGCACTTTAAACCCGAGGATGTAACCTTGTCAGCATACCGGTCTCTGTCAATGCCACATGACTTATCAGAGGATACACATTCAAATCATGGCTGGACAAACCTATGGTCCACACAATCAGCTTATCCACCAGTGCCCCGGTTCTGGATACGGTTCATTTGGGCATCAAACGATTTGAGAAACATATACCTCCGGTATGCATTTGGACGCTGGCGGAGAAGGAGGATCACGAGTGTCGCCGTGATGGTCAAATCGTTTGCAACGGTGACGCTCAACGATGCTACAGCGAGCCAACCCCATCGAAGCTCGGCACTTTCGACCGAGACCATATCCAACATTTTGATAAACATGCCGGTATTTCCCACCAGCTGCAAAATGGCCATGGCCCAACAGAAAATGGGGATATACCATGTCTTGGAAAATGTCAAAATTCGGAAAGAGAAGAAACCTTGTACTGAGAAGAAAGCATGAGTGAGCGTGTCACATGGGTGAGTGTCGCTGAGGAGGACCTACCACATCCTGCGATTACACCGGAGAGCAAAACGGCCACGCCGAGGGACTTCGGGACGGCGCCAGAGAGGCGTTCTGGGTGGGTGTAGTTGGATATCGTGTACACGTAATGCGTGTGTCCGATACATAGCGCGTGCGCGAGTTCACATACCCTGTTGGATCATTAAGATGTTTATAATTGTCCTCTCAGTTACTTAACGGTCTGGTACGGCATAGGAAGCGTACCAGACAAACCCAACCTGCGCACGATAAATATCAATATTCCCGGTGTTTATGCTGTGAAACACACCAGAGCCCTGAGCTTGCCGGAGTCTTCAGGGAACCGACTGTAGTAAATATATGTCTGGGTTGTAATAACTCCGAGGAGCACATATGAGACCAATACACCGATTTGCAAGGCGCCTGAAAAGGGTGTTAACCGGCGAAGAGAGAATACTTCATGCGCACCGATAGTGGTGTTGACATCGAGGGATATGACGGAGTCCATATAATGGATGCTGATTCTTCCGGTGGGGTATGTAAAAGCGGCGAAGCAATATATATACTTACTCGCCAGCGAGAGATCTGATGGACGTCGAGATGGTTATAGTAGCCTGAGAGAAAAACTGTCGCTTCGAAGATTTACAAAGCGAGCCCCGATGGCTGCTCCAATAGTACCGAGAACCTGTGGTACATTCGCAATCAGAACGGATGGAATGAGAAGTTACGGGCATTCAGACTCAACTTTTTAAAATGTTGGTAACCACTTTTTTTACTTTGCGTCACATCACCATGCGATGCGAGATACATCAGAACCTCCAATTGGCGGGATAACTTGGGGTCAGCAACCGGAAACAGTGGTGGCCGCGGACCATATCAGTGAGTTTGGCCGGCTGCTGAGTCGTCAGCCGGCAGAGTATTTATTTCAATTGGCAGTTCGGAGGTTCACACGTTTTGCTCTTTACGCCAACCTCGAGAGATCAAAACCGCTGGGTCAGAACGAGATGGAAGGCTTCCATTCTTGAGTCTCACGATTAGGTCGGATGTTTTAAGGAGAGACCTTCGGGCTCAGAAGTCTCCAGCACAAGCGAGGATCTCTGGGCAGGCGTGAAATAAGTTTGAAGTTTAGATATTCAATTTGAGTGCTCTCTGACCACCACCGTATGGCATAACAACTGGATGGAATGCTTGAGGATCATTACAGACGAAGAGTGTCAAAAATTAATTTAAAACGCTTCGATTGGGCTGGATGTGCGACCTGCGAGGACTCAGCATGGGTATAAGATCCAGAGCCCAAGCATTGTGTTTACCTCCTGGCAAGATGGTCGATTTTGGGAAGTCGTGCTGCGCGACGCTTTGCAGCAGTTTGAGCATACTCATCTGAGAATCCCACGGTTTGTATCAAAGTTGAACATCGACTTAGAATGAACACGGTGTATCCTGCAACCGAACACGGTTGAAAAGTATGAAGTGGTGTCGTCTCTACACACTGACGGGTAAATCAACTGCGTTATTTTCCACTAAAATGCAGGATGAGAACGAACTATCTCGACGTCAACTGGGCCGCTCCACGGGTTGGATCGTAGTATATAGCTGAGATCAGAATTCGGACACTGCTTTGTCGCATTGGTCATGGTTGTATTCGATCTCCGCGACTTTCATCGATTTCATCATCTGGATGTTGTTGGACACCGACCCAATCCGCGTTTCCGTCATCAGACGGGCCTAAAGCCAAAGTTTGAGACTTACCACAGGTGTTGAAACTGGCATGGAAACTTCGTTCATTGCGCGAAGGGTGGCCCTGGAGTTCAGACTGCGTATATCATGTCACATTAGCACTCAAGATCGTCCAGTGGAGATAGCTGACCTTGCGAGAAGGGAGTTCGAAAACACTTGTGATTCCAGGCAGTTATGAGATTAAGATATGAGTAAACAATGCAAGTTAGAATGAACTCACGTCGCGGGGAGACGAAATACAATCCTATCCAGATGACTGTAAAGTGCCAATAAGTTGGCATGTCCGCCATTTCCTTCCTTCCCTACAGTTTGTTTTCATTGTGGTAAACTAGAAACAAAATTCAGATCAGAGAGTCGTCAACACATGCCCACGGATGCATACGCAGATCGGTATCATGATTCCCCATGCACTGAAGTCGAGTTCAAAACGATATGCGACACGGTGGAACGTGAATCCAACCTCGTCAATATCCCAGTCTCTGTCATAACATGGGAGTGTGACCAAAAAAAAGACATCATAAATAAAAATCTTCGACAAACCTACAGTCCACATAATGAGTTTATCCACCAGTGCCGCGGTTCTGGGGGGCCACAAGAGTTAAAACTGGCGTCTACATGGATCCTCAGAATCATACCTCGTGTGCACGTCGGCACGTCGGTTGTGGAGAAGGACCACCAGCGTCACCGTGATGGCCAGGTCGTTCGCTGTGCTGACGCTCCAGAGCAACGTAACGAGCCACTGCCACTGCAGCACATAGCCGAGTACCGACTTCGTCTCCAAGCCAAAGACAAAGAGCATGATAGCCACAACCAGTCGTGATAACACCAAAACCCAGATGTCAACAGGGATACACAGTTTGTTTGAAAGACGGTAGATTCGAAACGAGAAAAACCCTTGTACTAGGAGCGAGTGTGAGGATGTCGTATTTGCATGGGAGTTAAAGTAACGCACCGCATGCTGCGACTTGGGCGGAGAAGACAATGGTGGTCTCGAGGGATTTCGGGACCACGCCGAGGAGGCGTTCCGGCTGAGCGTAGTCGGATATCGTGTACATATATAGAACGTGTCCAATGTATAGTGTTTGTGCGAGCTCACATAACCTGTTTATATATCCCCTCAGTTGCGTGAATAGGATCCACAGTATCGGGAGCATACCAGACAAATCCAACCTATGCACGGTAGTCAGTCGTGAGCGCAGTGTTTCGAGATGCTACGTACCAGCGCCTTTAGCTTGCGAGAGTCTTCTGGGAACCGGCTGTAGTAGATATACGTCTGAGTTGTCGTTACCCCAAAGAGCACGTATGAGACCAAGGCGCCAATTTGAAAGGCACCTGAGAAAGGGGTGTTAGCCGACGAACGGAGACTATTTCATACGCACCGATAGTGGTGTTGACATTGAAGGATACTGCGGAGTCCATATGGTGGGTGCTGACTCTTCCGGGGGAAGTGGCCAGGGATTTTATACGTTTGAGACTATACTTATTCAACAGCGGGAAGAGATCTGGTTGACGTGGAGATGATCACGGTCATCTGAGAAAGCACAAACACATCGCTCTGAAGATCCACCAAGCCAGCTGCAATGGATCGACTGCTTTCTGTATGTAAAGTACGGGCAGCCTGCGGAAGAATCAGTGCACGCCAAGTCGGAATTTATCGCTCATCTTCAAAGTCGAGGCGAAAAGTTGCGGCCCTCTGCATCTGCATCGAATCATTCCGAGATGCATCAGAAATCAGATACTCCTGTGGATGGCACATCGGGTTCAACAGCAGAAAAGTGGTGGCTCATACCCTCCTCGTTAATCTGGTAGCTCACTGGGTCAGCGAGGCAACCTTAGGCCAGGTATATTTACTCCGATAGTTCAGAGGATTATACGTTGTGTTCTGTACGCCAACGTCCTTTCGAGAGACCAAATAGGTGGGATATCTGGAGTGGGAAGGAGATGGAAGTCTTCCATTCTACTCCCATGAGTTCCCACGGTGGCTCCGACGTCGCACAATTTTAGGACGGCGTTCTTCGAGCTCAGAAGTTCCGCTTCTACAGGCCAGAAGATGTACCAGGAAAACACTCAGGTATATCAGGGCTGTGACGTGAACAGGACGAAGAAGAGTCATCGAGCATCTCGCGGTTTGTCTCGAGTTCAAATATGATCACCGGAAGGATAACAGGTCACTAATAAACCAATTGAGTTATCATCCAACTACAGAATGAGAAATAACACACTGGTGTAGGATGAACCTGAAATAGATATTTAATCACAGACATAACTGGTCAGAAAAATGACGGTGAACATGTCTCAGACATCCTCGGACGCCAATGTGTTGAACTGAGCACGGGTTAGCTGGCCATCGTGCGTAATCTGGGCCACTTTCTTCGTCTGGAAGCTGCTGGTACTTACATGCTCGAAAGCAACCAATATCATATTTAAGACTCACGAGAGTGGGGTAAATGGTTGGGAGGCCTCATTACTTACGACGAGCGTCGGCCTGGAATCCAGACTGTGCGTATAAAACCACGTTGACTCGAAACATTTTTGTTGTCCGACATGGCTGACCTTACTGGAGAAGAGTTTGAAAATATCAAGAAAAATATTATGTCCTTAGCCTGAGATCCGCGAGAATTGAGGTGATGAGACTCACGGCGTGGCACAAGGGAACCCAGTAGTCAATAGTCATATGTTCTCGTGTCTCTTGATACCGTGTATCCTTGGAGAGCTGCCGTACTGCACTGCTTTCGGGCGCTGTCACCTGTCGGAACGTTAACCGTTTCTTGCGGCGGGAGAGGATCATCCACTAGTATTCGGTTCTCGGAACTGTCTCCGACGCATCCGCATGAGTATCCGTACTCTGGCAGGGCACGCAGTGGAACCAGGCTAAAAAACGCACAGTTTATATTCAATGCCATATGAAACTCCCTCACGAAAAGCGTATCCCACCGTGATGCTCAACGTAATTTTCCTGATAATGAACATGTTAATTCTGGCTCAGGCGAGACCGACGCTACCACATACCGCGAAGCCGTCGTCGCCGCTTCCTTCATCCTTCCCAAACCAAGTCATTTTCCAGTCGCCGAATTCCTTCTTCCTTGAGAATATCGCCGTGCGGGCCACCTCGGAACTGCTTCTAACCTCTGTCGCTTCCCCCACTCTCTTTGCCCTCGATCCAAATACCACCAATGGAACTCTCACCTCTTTCCACACCTTCCCCAATGCCACCTCGCTCACTGGCATCACGGAGTACCAGCCCGGGTTCTTCGCCGTCGCCGCCTCGATGATCAACACCACAACGCGTCGCGCGATTCCAGGCACCTCCGTCATCTGGAGTGTCTCCGTTAACGCGCGCTCCCCCATCGTACGCGCACTGTGTACCCTCTCCGGCAATGCGAGTGCCAACGGCCTCACGTCAATTCCAGGCGTCCCGGACATCATCCTCTCTGCGGACTCGAACGCCGGTGCCGTGTGGCAGATCAACGCGCGCATGGGGAGCGCGCACCTCGTAATCCAGGACGCGACCATGCTCCCCAATGCCCCGCCGCCTGCGCTCGGGATCAACGGCCTGCACGTCCGCGTCGCGGACGCGACACTGTACCTATATTTCAGCAATTCGGCGCAGGGGACATTCTCGCGCGTGGCACTCCGCATGCAGAGCGGAAACGTCGTACCTGCAGGCACTGTGGAGGCCTTGGGGAGTATCCAGCCGTCAGGCCAGCAGCAAGCACCCGATGATTTTGCGCTGGATGTAGAAGGCCGCGCGTGGGTTGCGGTGCATCCTAGTGCGCTCGCGGTGCTGTCTCCGCCGGCGAATGGGAGCGGCAACTGGACGCAGTTGACGGCGATAGGGAATGCTGGGGGAACTGATGCGGGGCTGATGCAGCCCACATCGGCCGCGTTTGGGCGCGGAAGCCAGGCGCAGACACTATATGTGACAACCGGAGTGGGGCAGGTGGTGGCGGTTGACACTCGAGGGTAGATTCGAACAATCTCTTGTTTCTCGAGAATCATAGCCGCCGTGTTTCTTGTTCATTGTGATACATAATTTTGAATTTGTCTTTATGGTCTTCCTGGGGAGACATGAGCCCATAGTCTGGTGAAGAGTAAACTCATCCAATAACACACCTGTAAGATTAAGAAATGGATATCCGAGGATTGACTGTGCTCTCCGCCGCTGGACCAACTTGGAAGGTTTTGATTGAATGCGGCTGCAATATACTTAATTTCCAGGGCATTAAAGATCGAGGTACGGTTTTGTCGGGTGTATCCATGAGGAGGGGCTAGATCTACCCGGATTTGTGCCATTTCTATGCGCCGAACGATTTAGAGGAAGATGAGGTTAGTTGAGACCCTCGACCGTTGTTGGGCCCCAAACTCGGCCCGCATCAACAAACATGAGAATGGCGGCTTGATCGGAACCTTGTTTGAAACCCGCTCTTCAACCAAGCACAGCGATCGACTCTCAGGGCGGCCGCACATCTGGCTCCCCTGGCCCTAGGACCCGATCGAAGTGGGTCAGGATAAAAACCCGTCTCACCTCCCCTGATGTCTCCGATATCTTGTCTACATCCACTGCACTCATGCGAGATTTCGCCCAAGAATTGGTCGAGTTGGTCATCGACAATGTCGTTGCCGCCGCGAGCACCAGAGATATCGGCTCATGTGGCCGTGTCTGCAGGCGATGGCTTCCTCGGAGCAGGATGCATCTTTTTTCAAGCATCTCGCTCTCAAACTCCAAACCCACTACTATCCAATCGTTCTTGGACCTCATCGATGCCTCCTCGGAATGTATCCCATCTTTGGTGCGCACCCTGGAGATAGGCTTCGAGCGTGCGTGCGTCTCCGAGTCCCACATGGCACGACTTCAGAATTTCTCCACCCTCAGGGAGTTGCGTATCCACGCCATGCAATCCTGGTTCTCAGGAGAGGAGGAACTTAAGTTCGAGAAGCTGGTGCATACCCACGTCCCGCGCTTCGGCATCTCCTCCCCATATCTGACGCACTTCGAATTGGAATTGCCAGGGAATATACCGCTCAACGTTATTGCAGATCTCATATCGGGCTTGCCGGGTCTCACGCATTTGCGACTCAGCACTGGCTGTGAGCAGTTTGTCGGCATCGTAGACCCTGCAGAGATCACCTCGGAGCATGTTATCGTGCATCCCAAAATTGTCCCGCCGTTGGAAACACTACCACCGCACCTGCATTCGCTGGACCTCTCGCTGTATCGAGGAGCCAGCTTATTCTTCAAATGGCTGCTCTCACATCGCAAACCTCCGATCTTCACGTCTCTCAAACTCGCGGGATGCGCCGGCGCGCCCATCGAGCCCATTGTCTTAGTCGCTTTGGCCCACATATCGAGTCCCTCTCGCTCGCTTTTTTTGGTCGACACACATGGTTTGTTTATATTCCTTCCTCCATCGTGAGTTTATGCTGATTTCGCGGTAGGCATTCCGAACAAGAGGAATTTATGCACCAGAGCCTTTGAATCGCGGACCCTCGCACATACTCCTGGGCTCCTGAATCTGACACTTGCGCAATACTCGGAGACCATACTGACCACATTAATGTCGGTCTCTTCGGCCCATCTTGCCACACTTAAAGTTGAGGTGTATCTCTTCCCCGGCTTGAGCCAGCCGGATTGGTCACTTATCGACACGGTCTTAGAGGCACCCACGTTTCGGTGTTTGCAGAGCGCCTCGTTCACCCACTATCCACAGAAACACTCGCTGATCACGGCAGAGGTGAAAGCGTTGATGACACAAGCGAGTGCACGCAATATTTTCAGTGAAGGTTAATATATGTAGATTAATTGAAAATGCCACAACAGATTCCCAATTTCACGTGAACGCGATTGAGCCCTTTCGCTCGCTGATAGTGAGGTACTTCTACAATTTTGGCAACAAGCCGATAGCAGATAATATTCAGGATAACGTGGAAATCGGAAGTTGGCACATTTTATGGAGCAAGACAAGATATATTCTACCGCGCGTCGTTCACAGCTTGCTTATTGATACATTTCGTATTATTACTCCCATGCGATCGGCGGCCGCCGGCGTCGGTTTCCAAATGAACTGTACCACCTCGAGAGCGCGCCGGCCAGCGTCTGGTAGTACTCCCTGCTCGTTGCCCTCAGTGACGGTGATCCTGTCCGATTGAACGCAGATTCGGATATGAGCGAAGCTAATGCCACCAGCGTGTGCGACAGCGAAGTGGATCCCGGATGTGAAGCCGTTCGGTGGAGTATTAAACAAATGTTTTCCCTTCGGCCACTCTGGGAACTCAGCCTGGGTGCGATGCCCGTAGGCTCGAAGATGACCGGTGGTATGAGAATCAATCGTAACGCCGCCCGGGACTTGTAATGAGGCGGTGAGTTCTGCCTCCGCCCCCGTCTGCAGATACTGTCAGCACAAATGTGATTTTGTGGAATTATGGACGTATCTGCCATACGCCCACCTCGAATTTTACTAAGAAATCGCAATTTTCGATCACGTAGGGGAAGGGTGGCTTCAGAACCGAGGTGGAAGGATGAAGCCAAACGGCCGGGGGAGAAAGAGAGATAATTTTGGCGGGCCTCGGCGGTATTAATGTCGCCATCCCTGAGGGATAGAACAGCGTTCCAGGAGAGAGCGATTGGTACAAGCTGAGGATTTGCCATCAAGTGCTTGCGACGAGTCCTGCAGATGCTCTTCAGCCGGCCTTTTATCTGCCACGGAACGGTGTGCCGCAGCCCACGAAAAAGAAAACGAAGGAGGCGGGATTCAACAAGAAACATCGAATTACCAGGTCCGGATGTCCTTCGACGAAATCTGTTGCCGATCCGCGTCACGCCCAGCAAAAGAGAAGACCGTCTGTTCCATGACGCGCCTCGGGTGATGCGACGAAGTCAACGCTCTCGCGAAAAATGTTCCCGCGGAAAAGCACCTTTGAGCTCCCCGAGGAAAAATGTCCACGGGGCCGACGTTCGGGGGCGCGCGTGGCGAAAAATGCGTTTCTCAGGCGAACGACGCGCCTGAGCGGAGAAAGCATGGTAGACTCGGAGCTTGTATTTTGGGCAATCGAGTCTCTTCATCGTGTTGCCTGTGCTGTTTGAACTTGAAGTGAGAAAAAAAGAGCCCCGGATCAATGATTTGCTGGTAGGGATCAATGACCCGAAACCCAGTTGATAAGGCCGCTCATCGACCATGGCCCCAGCAAAGCGTGGACCTGACCTTAAAGACCGACCGCATGTCAGTTTCACGCTTTCTGGGCCGTCCTCAGTAGCCTCGTCGCGAACGTCGTCTCCTGCGCCGACCCCGCCCGCCTCGTTGAGAGAGGAATATCTCCTCGAAAAGGCCGTCCTGGACGATCCTGGCTCCCGTCCGATGGATGTATACGATGCTACACTGCCGCCTTGGCGCGCTGCTGTGCGCAGGGCACTCGTCGCCCAAATTCGCGTCGAGTCGGTTCTCGTGGCTAAAATGCAGGTAAGTATTAGGCGTCTTTTCTTTGGCAGGTCTTCTGCCGCGGTCCATGGGCAGCGAGGCGTTACATGCAACGGTTCCTCGTTCTCTTCGTATTTCTTGCTGGTCGGGCGACTTCCGAACTCAATCTGCCTCGCATTTTCGGGCGTACTTGCACCGCACGCCCGCTTTCCGTCGGTAGAATTGACGATCGTCGAAATCTGCCCGCCCAGATTGTTCGACCTGTTAGCAGAGCCGCAAATTTGCGGTGTGCAAGCCCCTCCGACGACAATCCCTTCTGTCCTTCCTTTTCTTGCGTTTCCCCGTGATTAAATGCATCCACTAACGAGTACTTTCAGGATGCTATTCGCTCTCCCTTCCTCGATTCGTATTTTGTCTATTCGTCGGCTCTGGGTACCCACACGTTCTTCATGACCTTCCTCCCAATGCTCTTCTTCTTTGGGTACGATGAGCTCGGTCGGGGGTGCGTCGTTCTCTGTTTCATTTCATAGCCCGCGCTAACGATGTCTGCAGTCTGATAGTCGTTTTGACCCTCGGAATCTACTTCACGTCGGTCATAAAAGACCTCTTCTGCTCCCCACGTCCGTTTGCACCACCCGTTACACGCTTGAGTGCGTTATTCATCCGACTTTCTGCGCAAGCGCTAGCTAACAAATCCTTCAGCAATCGGTACCCACCACCTAGAATACGGCATGCCCTCGACGCACAGTGCTAACTGCGTCTCCCTCGCCCTCTTCTTCTTTGCTTATATCCACGAACTCGCCTTCCCCCGGCACCCACCCCCGCATCGCTCTCCTTCCCCGCATACGCCGCGCTCACCACCGGCCTCGCCGTGTACGCCACCTCCATCGTCTTCGGGCGCCTTTACACCGCAATGCACTCCTTCTCCGACTGCGCCGTCGGTGTCTTCATCGGCGCCTTCATCTGGCTCGCGCACACCTCCTTCCCAGGCTTCCCCCTCTCCTTCGCCCTCCCCCTCCCCTCCGCCCTCTCCACGGCCCTCCACCTCCCGCCCGCGGCGCACACCTACACCGCGATGCTCTTCCGCGGCTGGGGCTGGGGCGCGCACCTCGACGCCTGGGTCCTGCACACGCCCTCCTCGCTCCGCGTGCCGCTCACGCTCATCCCGCTCGCGCTCCTCGCGGTGAATCAGCACCCGCAGCCCGTCGACGACTGTCCGTGCTTCGAGGACGCGATTGCGGTGGGGAGCGTCATGCTCGGCATGTTCGTGGGCCGGTGGGGCGCCGTGCGCTGGGGCGCGCACGTGCCCGGCGCAGGCGCGGTCATGCCTGGTAGCGGGTGGGCACTGCAAGGGAATAGCTGGGCAGCGGTCGAGCGCGGGTGGGGCGACATTGGCGTCTGGTGGGCCGCCGCCACGGCCAAGATGGTTTTCGGTGCGCATCTGTCTTCCTTCCCTTCCCCTTTTCTCTCGCTAGCAGCTAACCACCCGCGCAGGCATCCTCGTGATCTTCGCCTGGCGGCTCGTCGCCAAGGCCGCGCTGCACCGCGCGCTGCCGCCGACGTTCCGCTTCCTCGCGACGCTCATGCGCCTCCCGAACCGCCGCTTCTACACCCCCGCGACGGACTACACATCCGTCCCGCCCGTCGCCGCGCTCCGCCCCATCCCCTCCGTCATCGACCTCCCCAGCACCGCCGGTGTCGAGATCGGCGGGATCGGGAGCGGGAGCGGGATCGGCGGGCTTGCCCTGAATGGCATCGGAAATGGGAACGGGAACGGGAAGGGGGGGAACGGGCTGCTTCGCCGCCGCGCGGAGGCGGTCGAGGCTGCGCGCGGCGGGGGCGCGCACGTGCAGGAGAGCGAGGCGGCGCTGGACGAGGAGGGCGCGGTGAAGCACTACGACGCGGACGTGCTGACGAAGCTGATCGTGTACGCGGGCATTGCTGTCATTGCGTGCGAGGTGATGCCCGTACTGTTCGAGAAGTTTGGGTGGGGTGTACGGTCGTGGCCGTGAGTGGATGGATACTCGCGCGCAAGCGAGCCATGTAGCGCCCGCGTTTTTGTTCGTTCGTGGCCGTGCGTGCATACATAGTCAATATATTTATTTGCGGTTGACGTTCCGCCCGCGTTGGTAGCCAGTACTACTATCCATCTATCTATCTGATATCATTTATTCTCGACTCGTTACGCTAATGCACAGACCTAATTGTGAATACATCTCTCAAGTTCAAATCGAAACTCTGGCAGCGTGATCGCCGTGACTTTCTTCTTTGCTTCTTCCCACCACAATCTCTGCACACACACTCGACTCTCCCTGAAACACACAGCGCAGATGCAGTGCTTCAATCCTCTACTCTCAAAAAATCGTCTGCTCAATACCTTCGCCCGTAATACAGCAAGACTTTTTTGTCTCGGGCCCAACTCTCGTTTACTCCCCCGCCCGCCCTCAAAATTACCGTCAAACGCAAGCACTGACACCGGGGGCAAAGATCGACGCATGCGGGTTGCGCATGCGTTAGACGCATGTGCTCCGCATGCGAGTAGTTTCTGTAACAAAGCTGACAATCAGCTTTGTTCCAGAGGCCCCCTCACATGCGGACCACATGCGTCTAACACATGCGGAAACCACATGCGTCATCTTTTGCCCCCGGTGTGAATCCTCTACCGTCCCTTTAGCTGTCTCCGGGGCAGAAAAAATCCGGGAAGCGCGCCTCCGAGGCGGGACTTGGCGCCCCGTCTCGTTCAGCACCGACTTGCACTGCCTCGGGATGGACGTACATTCCTTCTGTCGCCTCGGTGAGTGTACGCATATGAGCCCTACATTCAGCGCTCAATAGTCCATCCCTCTTTACTATGTACAGCCGTGAAGTTCACATGGATTAGCAGTAAATTGCCTTCAAAAAATATCCAAATCGTGACAGTCTGTGAAAGAGCTGGAGGTTGAGTCCTCCTGTGGGCATAAAAGGGATAAACTTTTTTTTTGTGATGTGTGCGTTCACTTCAGGTTTTGCAATGCATTTATTACAGCATCATCCTCTGCACCCTCCTGGTTTCTTGTATCCTAGCATTGTTTGTTCAGCCTTGAAAGTCCAAGTTTGAGTTTTGCTTTCTCCCTCTTGACCTATCCTGGTACTAGCCATGTTCATCTTGAAGCCCATATAGATCAGTGGCAGATCATCATCCACAAATTCACAAATACAGAGTCAATTATGAAGGTAGCTTTTATCTCTAGAAATGAGCAAACTCTGATCTCCCCCTTCCATCATTAAAGAAGAGGTTGAAGCAACAGAAAAAGGGCTGGGGTCACCATGATGGATGGGTGTGAGTTTAATAAAAGTGTTTATCAATGTGAGATAATAATCACAGCATTTTCAATTAGATATTGTAGTTTCACTTAAGTGGGGATTTTCTTGGGCTATATAGCTATAGATATAAGGCACATTTTGTATGTAGGAGCTGATACACAATAGAACCTCTGATTTCAAAATTTGTTATTTCCGAAATGAAAGATGGTCAATTCAATAGCTGGCCAACTATTTGTTATACAATGCCACTCAACCAATGTTGCATCGAGTCCACTGACCCCCATGGTGAAACATAGAGGTGTCAAAGGTAACCATGGGATGATTCCCAAGAATTCCAAGAAGATTAGGTTGAGGCAGGAAGCCCATGAGGTGGTGGGGTACCCAGAGAATTAGTTCTCCATGAGGTCCAACAATCCAGCCATCTGGTTGAATATGTACACTAGCTGCAAGTTGGCTAGTTTCTGGTTGGAAAACATTGATAGTACCCGAGGGGAGGTGTGGAACTGATGGGCGAGTTGTAAAGGAAGGAGCAATGAGATGTAGATGACACCTACCTGGGATGGGATAAAGTTGGGCCTGATCATCTGATGTAAGTGTGATCTGTGTCTGAGCCTTGGCATCCCACACATGCACAGTTTTGTCAATGGAACCAGAGACAATGCGGGTGCCATCAGGTGCAAAGGCCACAGATCTGACCAGGTCTGTGTGGCCCTCCAGTGGGGCTCCAATCTGTGTCTGAGCCTTGGCATCCCACACACGCACAGTTTTGTCATGGGAACCAGAGACAATGCGGGTGCCATCAGGTGAGAAGGTCACAGATGCGACTGGGTCTGTGTGGCCCTCCAGTGGGGCTCCAATCTGTGTCTGAGCCTTGGCATTCCACACACGCACAGTTTTGTCATCGGAACCAGAGACAATGCGGGTGCCATCAGGTGAGAAGGCCACAGATCTGACCCAGTCTGTGTGGCCCTCCAGTGGGGCTCCAATCTGTGTCTGAGTCTCGGCATCCCACACACGCACAGTTTTGTCATCGGAACCAGAGACAATGCGGGTGCCATCAGGTGAGAAGGCCACAGATGTGACCGCGTCTGTGTGGCCCTCCAGTGGGGCTCCAATCTGTGTCTGAGTCTCGGCATCCCACACACGCACAGTTTTGTCACCAGAACCAGAGACAATGCAGGTGCCATCAGGTGAGAAGGCCACAGATCTGACCGCGTCTGTGTGGCCCTCCAGTGGGGCTCCAATCTGTGTCTGAGTCTCGGCATTCCACACACGCACAGTTTTGTCACCAGAACCAGAGACAATGCAGGTGCCATCAGGTGAGAAGGCCACAGATCTGACCAGGTCTGTGTGGCCCTCCAGTGGGGCTCCAATCTGTGCCTGAGTCTCGGCATCCCACACACGCACAGTTTTGTCATCGGAACCAGAGACAATGCGGGTGCCATCAGGTGAGAAGGCCACAGATCTGACCCAGTCTGTGTGGCCCTCCAGTGGGGCTCCAATCTGTGTCTGAGTCTCGGCATCCCACACACGCACAGTTTTGTCAACAGAACCAGAGACAATGCGGGTGCCATCAGGTGAGAAGGCCACAGATGTGACTGCGTCTGTGTGGCCCTCCAGTGGGGCTCCAATCTGTGTCTGAGTCTCGGCATCCCACACACGCACAGTTTTGTCATCGGAACCAGAGACAATGCGGGTGCCATCAGGTGAGAAGGCCACAGATGTGACTGCGTCTGTGTGGCCCTCCAGTGGGGCTCCAATCTGTGTCTGAGTCTCGGCATCCCACACACGCACAGTTTTGTCAACAGAACCAGAGACAATGCGGGTGCCATCAGGTGAGAAGGCCACAGATGTGACTGCGTCTGTGTGGCCCTCCAGTGGGGCTCCAATCTGTGTCTGAGTCTCGGCATCCCACACACGCACAGTTTTGTCATCGGAACCAGAGACAATGCGGGTGCCATCAGGTGAGAAGGCCACAGATGTGACTGCGTCTGTGTGGCCCTCCAGTGGGGCTCCAATCTGTGTCTGAGTCTCGGCATCCCACACACGCACAGTTTTGTCATCGGAACCAGAGACAATGCGGGTGCCATCAGGTGAGAAGGCCACAGATCTGACCCAGTCTGTGTGGCCCTCCAGTGGGGCTCCAATCTGTGTCTGAGTCTCGGCATCCCACACACGCACAGTTTTGTCAACAGAACCAGAGACAATGCGGGTGCCATCAGGTGAGAAGGCCACAGATGTGACTGCGTCTGTGTGGCCCTCCAGTGGGGCTCCAATCTGTGTCTGAGTCTCGGCATCCCACACACGCACAGTTTTGTCATCGGAACCAGAGACAATGCAGGTGCCATCAGGTGAGAAGGCCACAGATGTGACTGCGTCTGTGTGGCCCTCCAGTGGGGCTCCAATCTGTGTCTGAGTCTCGGCATCCCACACACGCACAGTTTTGTCATAGGAACCAGAGACAATGCGGGTGCCATCAGGTGAGAAGGCCACAGATGTGACCGTGTCTGTGTGGCCCTCCAGTGGGGCTCCAATCTGTGACTGAGCCTTGGCATCCCACACACGCACAGTTTTGTCATCGGAACCAGAGACAATGCGGGTGCCATCAGGTGAGAAGGCCACAGATGTGACTGTGTATGTGTGGCCCTCCAGTGGGGCTCCAATCTGTGTCTGAGTCTCGGCATCCCACACACGCACAGTTTTGTCATCGGAACCAGAGACAATGCGGGTGCCATCAGGTGAGAAGGCCACAGATGTAACGAAGCTTGTGTGGCCCTCCAGTGGGGCTCCAATCTGTGTCTGAGTCTCGGCATCCCACACACGCACAGTTTTGTCATAGGAACCAGAGACAATGCGGGTGCCATCAAGTGAGAAGGCCACAGATCTGACCGCGTCTGTGTGGCCCTCCAGTGGGGCTCCAATCTGTGTCTGAGTCTCGGCATCCCACACACGCACAGTTTTGTCATAGGAACCAGAGACAATGCGGGTGCCATCAGGTGAGAAGGCCACAGATGTGACCGCGTCTGTGTGGCCCTCCAGTGGGGCTCCAATCTGTGTCTGAGTCTCGGCATCCCACACACGCACAGTTTTGTCATAGGAACCAGAGACAATGCGGGTGCCATCAGGTGAGAAGGCCACAGATGTGACCGTGTCTGTGTGGCCCTCCAGTGGGGCTCCAATCTGTGACTGAGCCTTGGCATCCCACACACGCACAGTTTTGTCATGGGAACCAGAGACAATGCGGGTGCCATCAGGTGAGAAGGCCACAGATGTGACTGTGTATGTGTGGCCCTCCAGTGGGGCTCCAATCTGTGTCTGAGTCTCGGCATCCCACACACGCACAGTTTTGTCATCGGAACCAGAGACAATGCGGGTGCCATCAGGTGAGAAGGCCACAGATGTAACGAAGCTTGTGTGGCCCTCCAGTGGGGCTCCAATCTGTGTCTGAGTCTCGGCATCCCACACACGCACAGTTTTGTCATAGGAACCAGAGACAATGCGGGTGCCATCAAGTGAGAAGGCCACAGATCTGACCGCGTCTGTGTGGCCCTCCAGTGGGGCTCCAATCTGTGTCTGAGTCTCGGCATCCCACACACGCACAGTTTTGTCATAGGAACCAGAGACAATGCGGGTGCCATCAGGTGAGAAGGCCACAGATGTGACCGCGTCTGTGTGGCCCTCCAGTGGGGCTCCAATCTGTGTCTGAGTCTCGGCATCCCACACACGCACAGTTTTGTCATAGGAACCAGAGACAATGTGGGTGCCATCAGGTGAGAAGGCCACAGATGTAACGAAGCTTGTGTGGCCCTCCAGTGGGGCTCCAATCTGTGTCTGAGTCTCGGCATCCCACACACGCACAGTTTTGTCATGGGAACCAGAGACAATGCGGGTGCCATCAGGTGAGAACGCCACAGACATGACAAAGCTTTGATGACCATTTAACACAGCATCTGTGACTGGCCAGTCCAGGCTGCCACCAGATTTCAACCCCAGTGTTATCAGCCCACTTCCACGGTATCTTTTTGCAGTTCGAGATATGACTGGGGCAAATCCCAATGCAGACACATAAATGTGTGGAATGGACATGGCAATTGGGTGTCCAAAGCCCCTCACAAATCTTATGGCATCCTGTACATCTTCTCTTGGTTCAGAATTGACCTGTTTCCATTTAATGAGCAGATGCATCACTTGGACTATACATTACCCACCAGAAGCCATTTGTCTAGATCCCTTAGTGCTGCTGATGCAATCCCTGACACACAATGAGCACTTAGTACCTCAAGCCAAAACAATAGCTGTGTATGCACAAATCTAAAAATATCAGCTAGCAGTTATTCCTTCCTCTCCACATTCTGAAGATGTGTAGACCAAAATCGGCATGCATAGTACAAATGATTGGAAATTTTTTGTGCCAGACCAGGGATAACATCAGTCCGAAAATATGAGCTTTCCACCCCAGTGATGTTGAATTTCAATTGCTCTGCCATGGTCATGAAACAAGCAGATGTCATTTGCTGTTCATGTACCTCCTTTTTGTAATTGAATGATGATTCATTTGGAAGGTTGACAAGAAAATCAACAAATGACTGATGCACAAATCGGAGCCCTGATTCGGAGTCAAGAACAGAGTTCATCTGTCTGCACACAAAGTCAAGGTCCTGGTTGGTTAATGATGGAACTAGTGCATGCATATCTTCCAATGTCAGGGGGATCTGTGCCACAAGTATAGCTCCAGCCACCTGTTTGAATACCTCCACATCAGTGGTAGAGGAAAACTTTGAGATGAGAAGACTCTGGTAGAGATGTTCCAGTTGGTTCATATTGTGTTCTTGATTCTGTTGTTTCTCCTTCAGTGTCTGTATAATCCGTTCAAGCTCTCTTTTGGGTTGACGATCCCCCACAAGCTTCAAAACAGTGCTGGCCCAGATGAATAATCCAGCAGCTGCATCAGTGAGAAGTTTCAAGTCTTGTGAGGTTGGCCAAGGATGTGGGAGCGATTGATACTCGCTCTGAATAACATCAAACCCATGACAAAGATAATTTTCAATGTCCAGGTATGATTCTGGGGTGGTCTTCTCTCCAACTTCAAGAACCTTGCACTGCGATCCCATTGAGCCCAGCACAGAGTGTATGTTTTTCTCATTGCGACTAGTGACAAAGAGTTTCACCTGTGACGGTAGATGTTTCCAGTGACCCAGAGACTCTAAAACCTGCTTCTGGTAGGACCGGGATGCTGTCAGGCCCCCACATTCATCCAGTGCATCAATGACCAGTATAGGCATCCTCCCAGGAGGCACCAAGAGTGGTTTCTCCAGAGACTTGATGATGAGCTTCTCAAAGAGATCCTCATAGCCTGTGATGTGTGGGACAACTTCCCCAGACTCCAGTGTCAGAATCACTTTGCTTCGAATCTCAGGGTATTTTTCTGCAAAATCATATGCCACAGAGCACCAAAGATCTTTTGGAGTCTGAGACAAAAACTCTTCACGTTTGAAGAAGAAGCTGGATGCTAAACGCCCAGATTCCAGGAGCTGTGCTGTGATTGTCATTGCAATAGCTGATTTTCCTGTGCCAGGATACCCATGGAGCCAGAAAACATTGGGACCATCCAAGTCATTTGCCCAATCATGAATGCTCTTGAGGATGTCAAGCCGAGTTCCAGACATGCATGGCTCAGGGCCATGTTTTATTTCTGGGGCCTTTGGTCTGAGACTCTGCAGTTGCCGGTCTTGCACTATTTTGATTGCTCAGGAGTGGTGTCTTTATAGATTTACAGGTCACTCACTGGTGCTGTCCAAGAGGAGTTTGAGTTGTGTCTCCATAGTTGCTATACCCATTCCAGACTGTACAGCAAGACCACGGTCAAATTTATACCTGAAGGACACAAACTGTTGGGTAAGTTTGTCGAGTTCTTCTCTTGTCTTGTTGTCAAGAGTGAGGGAAAGGATCCTTGCTAGCATGTAAAATGAGATACACAAAATTACAGAACCAAGAATAAAACAAACATGTGAGAGATTGAGTACTGTATTGGGTAATGAAATTTCCAGTTGCACGGACAATGGGATTGACCTCTTCCATGGCCTGTTTCAGCTGAGCAGACTTGGCAAACTGCTCCACATCAGCAATGCAGGCCAAGACATTGGCCATATTCTGGAGTAGAGCAATTATGTCTCCATCACATTTCTGTTGCTCCTGCAGCAGCTGTGATTCCTCAAAATCAGCAAGTGTACATTTGGAAGTGTGAAGGCCTGGAATACCTTGTAGATTTGATCCACACTTGCAAAAACTGCCTTGGCAATTGAATTTGCCTGATCAAGATGAGTTTAAATGGATGCTTGTGACTCCAATCATCACACTCACCTCACTTGCTGCAAGACCCAAAGCAAGGACTGTTTGCAAGAATTTGGAGTATCTCCCTAAGCGGTCCAAAACACTCTGAAACTCTGCAGCACGAGCAATCCCTACACTCAAGATATTTGCTGTTGCAGTTGGCTCCTTGAAGGGCTTGTCAGGGATCATGCATAATAATTTATATTCACCATTTACCATACTAAAACTGATACGGAATTCTGCAGATGGGTTGGTGAGGCGGTGATCTGGATGTGCCTGATGAACATCACTGGATAACACTGGTGCCAATACACACACCAGTCAACTTTGACACTTTCTGAGCTTTGAGAATTCCTTTGGCAATTGTGACAGTGAATTCAATCATGGCAAGCACTGTGCGATGTGTTGGCCAGTGGCTGCTCTGGATGAGCTCAACCTTGAGAGCAGAGCCACTCTCAAGAGAACTGCAAAATAGTGTGTAGTGGTGGGAGTAAAGGCTCATTTCCACAACATACTAGGGGGGATCAAATTCAATTTTGCAGCAGGCATTCTTCAGATCCGCTCTCCTGATTGTCCTACCATCCAACCGGATTTTGACAACACAGTTTTTTGTCTTTGAAGCTCGGAGGTCAGTCGTAGATATACCTGTGTTATCATTGATTGAAATCAGAGCACAAAAGTGATGGGACTGACTCGATATCTGCACACTGATGCTACAGCATGTGAGATATGGGCTGATGGTGGGATTGCCTTGGTCTCTCACCTGTGGTTTAGTGGAGGCATTCTTGAGGGCGCAGTCGAGATTTTGAGAGATAGAGTCGTGTAAGAAGCTGACGTATCATTCCTCATGCCAGGACCGGTTAGTTTGACGCATACCCCATATGTAAAGTATGTACCAAATGATCGGTTGTCGGGCCATACGGAATTACATCAGAGATTTTACGATAATCGTGCTTTCCGTCACTGGACAGATTCCTGGTTTTTGTCGCAAATTTGTTTTTCTTGTTATATACCTGCCGTTTTTCTCTCCTCCATACACTCCGAGTCGCCTTTTGCCCCAGCAATTCGTTGAATCTTGACGGGTGCTAGGCTAAAATTGAGCAAAGTTGATTGTTCAATGTCCATTCCATTTCGCATCAGCTTGGAGAAAAGGCCTCGAATAAGTTAATCTTGTTCCCAAGTCTTCGGTTCTGTGGGCTTTGAATTTCCTATCTTTCCTTCTGTTCCTGAAAACCTGATATCTCTATATAAATGATGCCGGGCGGCAATCAAATCGCAAACCGAAACTTCTTCTTTCTTTTCTCCACGTTGACGAAAAGGAGGCTCGGCGGAGGAGGATGATTATCGAAGTTCTGTGGATGACAGCCAAAGTCCGCCCAGCTACAGTGACTCACCTTAGACTCGATTGGCAGCCAGATAGAGGAGTCAATCGCCGCCAGCCTGAGCGCAACTCCTCGTTTATCATCTCGGCCGGCACTGGATGTAGAAAAAGTCGCCGGCGCGACCTCCGACACCAGGTACTCAAGTTTAAATTTATCGAGTGTAGTTTATTCTATGTTTATTTCAGGTGCCATAACTCCGAGGGTATGTATCGACGTCCCGCGATCGAGGCCTCGGGCACAACTCTCCATAACACCGACACTATATATCGACGTCCCGCGAGCGGGATTTCGTGACTGTTCGATTTTTTGTTTCGCTCCGAGGTGCGTACGAGTTTTGATTCTATTTCATATCAATATTCAACTGACTTGTTTTTTTGTTTTTTTTTCTTCCCACTGCGCGGCGCTGCTCTAAGGCTATTATCGTCCTCCGGTGAGCTCGGCCCCGAACGATGGGACTATACTGACGTCCACTGAACTCGGCCCCGAGTCGTGACACGGCCTATCGACGCCCCGCGAGCAAGGTGTTTGGCAATCTTTTCCCGCGGTGCGTACCCAGTTGCATTTCATTTCAACCAGAAAAATAACACAGCTCGAAGGTGCTGAATTTTCTTTCCCGCTGTGCGGCGCCCACCCACACTGGCGTTCGCCGACGGGCATTCGTGCAAGTCGCGACACGACGGATCGCCATCCGGCGAGGAAGGATTCGGTCTTGCGCGCGTCAAGTTGGATTTTTTCTTTCTTCCTACCCCGCGGGGCTTGAGGTGCGTGTGTATGTTGAATCCCTGTTCAAAAAGCTGATCTTTATACTTGCAGATTTTGGTTTTCTGCGCTGCGTGGCGCTGCTGCTGAAGGAAGCCAGTCAAAGTTCAATCAAGTCTTCCAATTTTCAAGACTTTTGACTAGGGCGCGTTAAATTTCGAAGCATTTGAGCGATGTTGGACGTACCGTGTGGTTGAATTCGAGGTCAGATTTTGAAGCAGAAAAGTCAAATCTGACTTGTAGTCCAGGTTTGTTGAATTTTTTCTTTGCCGCGCGGCCTTTCAAGTCGAGTACGTTGAATTTGACTGACCTGTCAAGCAAATTGCCCAAATGCTTCAAAAATCTGACCTGCAACCCTAGAATGCGTTAAAAAGAGTTGAAATTCGATAGAATACCTTGTCTAGTAGTTGATTACTAGCGCAAAACTGCGTTCAGAACGCGTTTTTTTCTCCTGACTTGCTCCCGGAAATGTATATCTCTAGGAGGTTCGTGCGCAGCAGAAAACGATAAAAGAGAACGAGGTGGGCGGCGGAGTGCCTTGGCGGGGAGCTCAACTCGGAGTTGAGTCCAAAATGGGATTCAGTCGACACAGCCACAAATCACCACTCGACAACTCGACGACCAGCAATGACGGCCAAGGCCGCCCACCATGATCCCAGAAAAGCATGGACCTGACGACCGCATGTCAGTTTCACGCTTTCTAGGTCGTCCTCAGTAGCCCCGTCGAGAACGTCTTCCCACCTCGTTTAGAGAGGAATATCTGCTCGAGAAGGCGGCCCGGGAAGATCCTGGTTCTCATCCGATACATGTATACGATGCTACACTATCGCCTTGGCGCGCTGCTGTGCGCGGGTCACTCGTCGCCCAAATTCGCGTCGAGTCGGTTCTCGTGGCTAAAATGCAGGTAAGTCCTAGCGTCTTTTCTTTGGCATGGCTTCTGCGGCGGTCGATGGGCAGCGAGGCGTCCATACAACGGTTTCTCGTTCTCTTTGTATTTCTTGCTGGTCCAGCGACTTCTCAAGTCAATCTGCTTCGCATGTTCGGGCGTATTTGCACCGCAGGCCCGCTTTCCGTCGATAGAATGGATGATCGTCGAAATCTGCCCGACCAGATTGTTCGAGCTGTTAGCAGAGCCCCAATTTTGCACTGTGCAAGCCCCTCCGACGACAATCCCTTCTGTCCTTCATTTTCTTGCCTTTCCACGTAATTAAATGCATATACTTAACGAATACTTTCAGGATGCTATTCGCTCTCCCTTCCTTGATTCATATTTTGTCTATCCGTCTGCTCTGAGCACCCACGCGTTCTTCATGACCTTCCTCCCAATGCTCTTCTTCTTTAGGTACGATGAGCTCGGTCGGGGGTGCGTCGTTCTCCATTTTCATTTCCCCCAATTCGCGCTAAAGATATCTGCAGTCTTATGGTCGTTTTGACCCTCGGAATCTACTTCGCGTCAGTCATAAAAGACCTCTTCTGCTCCCCGCGTCCGTTTGCACCGCCCGTTACACGTCTGAGTGCGTTATTCATCCGATTTTTTACCCAAGCGCTAGCTAACAAATCCTTCAGCAATCGGTACCCACCATCTAGAATACGGCATGCCCTCGACGCACAGTGCTAACTGCGTCTCCCTCGCCCTCTTCTTGCTTACATCCACGAACTCGCCTTCCCCCCGGCACCCATCCCCGCCTCGCTCTCCTTCCCCGCATACGCCGCGCTCACCACCGGCCTCGCCGTGTACGCCACCTCCATCGTCTTCGGTCGCCTCTACACCGCAATGCACTCCTTCTCCGACTGCGCCGTCGGCGTCTTCATCGGCGCCTTCATCTGGCTCGCGCATACCTCCTTCCCAGGCTTCCCCCTCTCCTTCGCCCTCCCCCTCCCCTCTGCCCTCTCCGCGGCCCTCCACCTCCCGCCCGCGGCGCACACATACACCGCGACGCTCTTCCGCGGCTGGGGCTGGGGCGCGCATTTGGACGCCTGGGTCCTGCACACGCCCTCCTCGCTCCGCGTGCCGCTCACGCTCATCCCGCTCGCGCTCCTCGCGGTGAACCAGCACCCGCAGCCTGTCGACGACTGCCCGTGCTTCGAGGACGCGATCGCGGTGGGGAGCGTCATGCTCGGCATGTTCGTTGGCCGGTGGGGCGCCGTGCGCTGGGGCGCGCACGTCCCCGGCGCGGGCGCGGTCATGCCTGGCAGCGGGTGGGCACTGCAAGGGAATAACTGGGCAGCGGTCGAGCGCGGGTGGGGCGACATCGGCGTCTGGTGGGCCGCCGCCACGGCTAAGATGGTTTTCGGTGCGCATCTGTCTTCCTTCCCTTCCCCTTTTCTCTCGCTAGCAGCTAACCACCCGCGCAGGCATCCTCGTGATCTTCGCCTGGCGGCTCGTCGCCAAGGCCGCGCTGCACCGTGCGCTGCCGCCGACGTTCCGCTTCCTCGCGACGCTCATGCGCCTCCCGAACCGCCGCTTCTACACGCCCGCGACGGACTACACGTCCGTCCCGCCCGTCGCCGCGCTCCGCCCCATCCCCTCCGTCATCGAACTCCCCAGCACCGCCGGCGTCGAGGTCGGTGGGATCGGGAGCGGGAGCGGGATCGGCGGGCTTGCCCTGAATGGCAGCATCGGAAATACGAACGGCAAGAGCGGGAACGGGCTGCTTCGCCGCCGCGCGGAGGCGGTGGAGGCGGCGCGTGGCGGGGGCGCGCACGTGCAGGAGAGCGAGGCGGCGCTGGACGAGGAGGGCGCGGTGAAGCACTACGACGCAGACGTGCTGACGAAGCTGATCGTGTACGCGGGCATTGCTGTCATTGCGTGCGAGGTGATGCCCGTGCTGTTCGAGAAGTTTGGCTGGGGTGTGCGGTCGTGGCCGTGATTGGATGGATACTCGCGCGCAAGCGAGCCATGTAGCGCCCGCGTTTTTGTTCGTTCGTGGCCGTGCGTGCATACATAGTCAATATATTTATTTGCGGTTGACGTTCCGCCCGCGTTGGTAGCCAGTACTACTATCCATCTATCTATCTAATATCATTTATTCTTGACTCGTTACGCTAATGCACAGACCTAATTGTGAATATATCTCTCAAGTTTAAATCGAAACTCTGGCAGCGTGATCGCCGTGACTTTCTTCTTTGCTTCTTCCCACCACAATCTCTGCACACACACTCGACTCTCCCTGAAACACACAGCGCAGACGCAGTGCTTGAATCCTCTACTCTCAAAAAATCGTCTGCTCAATACCTTCGCCCGTAATACAGCAAGACTTTTTTGTCTCGGGCCCAACTCTCGTTTACTCCCCCGCCCGCCCTCAAAATTACCGTCAAACGCAAGCACTGACACCGGGGGCAAAGATCGACGCATGCGGGTTGCGCATGCGTTAGACGCATGTGCTCCGCATGCGAGTAGTTTCTGTAACAAAGCTGACAATCAGCTTTGTTGCACCTTTGTTTTTTCTTTGAGTTGCCCCTAAAAACAAAGGTGCACAAAGCTGATTGTCAGCTTTGTTCCAGAGGCCCCCTCACATGCGGACCACATGCGTCTAACACATGCGGAAACCACATGCATCATCTTTTGCCCCCGGTGTGAATCCTCTACCGTCCCTTTAACTGTCTCCGGGGCAGAAAAAATCCGGGAAGCGCGCCTCCGAGGCGGGACTTGGCGCCCCGTCTCGTTCAGCACCGACTTGCACTGCCTCGGGATGGACGTACATTCCTTCTGTCGCCTCGGTGAGTGTACGCATATGAGCCCTACATTCAGCGCTCAATAGTCCATCCCTCTTTACTATGTACAGCCGTGAAGTTCACATGGATTAGCAGTAAATTGCCTTCAAAAAATATCCAAATCGTGACAGTCTGTGAAAGAGCTGGAGGTTGAGTCCTCCTGTGGGCATAAAAGGGATAAACTTTTTTTTTGTGATGTGTGCGTTCACTTCAGGTTTTGCAATGCATTTATTACAGCATCATCCTCTGCACCCTCCTGGTTTCTTGTATCCTAGCATTGTTTGTTCAGCCTTGAAAGTCCAAGTTTGAGTTTTGCTTTCTCCCTCTTGACCTATCCTGGTACTAGCCATGTTCATCTTGAAGCCCATATAGATCAGTGGCAGATCATCATCCACAAATTCACAAATACAGAGTCAATTATGAAGGTAGCTTTTATCTCTAGAAATGAGCAAACTCTGATCTCCCCCTTCCATCATTGAAGAAGAGGTTGAAGCAAGCTTCCAAATCAGGAGGGGAGTTCGACAGGGATGTCCCCTGTCCTGTCTCCTGTTCAATCTGGCCATCGAGCCCCTGGCAGAAATGCTGCGGAAATCAAAACTTAAGGGATACTCCGTCCCGAGGGTGATTGAAAAAGTGGTTGTCAAAATGTTCGCGGACGACACCACTGTATACCTCGACGAGTCCGACAGCTTCGAAGACCTACAGCGGATTTTACATAAGTGGTGTCAAGCATGGAGCGCTAAATTCAATGTTAGCAAAACCGAGATAATTCCAGTTGGCACAGAACTCTATAGGAGTAAGTTAATTGAAACCCGGAAACTGAACAATAACGACACACCCATCCCCGCACACACTCATATCGCACAGGACGGAGAATCCGTGAGAATCCTAGGCGGCCACATTGGGAATAATATTGACTCATTTGCTATGTGGACACCGATCCTAGAAAAAATTGACTCCATGCTCGAACGATGGGAAAGACTACACCTCACCTTGGAGGGGCGACGACACGTCGACCAGATTACGTCGGGGTCCATGACCCAATACCTAACGCAGGTAAACGGCATGCCCGAAAAAGTGCTCAAGCACCTACTTAAATCCCAACGTGAATTTATGTGGGGAGGAGCAAAGTCCTCCCCAGTATCCCGTGAAATGCTGATGGCCCCCATTTCCGAGGGAGGAAAGAATATGCTAGACATAAGCGCGAGAAATGACGCCCTACAAATCATGAAACTCAAGTCTTTCCTAGAACTTGACCCCGAGAAGAGAGCTACCTGGGCGTACATTGCCGATATGAAGCTGGAAAAGCGGGATGTGGAAAGTTCCTCGGTTAATCCTGGTGCACATGTCAACATGTTCCTGCAGAATTGGCACACAAACCAGAGAACATACCCCAAACACCTCAAGGGAATGCTGAAAGCTGCAAATAAATATGGAGTGGCCTTTGATACAGTAAACCCGTCAGTGAACCTGCGAGAACAACTACCGCTCTTCCACCACTTTGGAGAAGAGAAAGGAGACAAAACGAAGACGATACGGAACAACACACCAGCATGCAAGTGCCTCCGCGAAAATCACAACGTGAAAAGTATTGGGGAGGGCTTGAGACTCCGTGACCGACTCCAACAAAATGACCACAAACCAAATAAGAACTGCCAGTGCTTAAGGTGCAAAGACGAGAGGCAAGACAGAGGATGTGCGAACCCCCACTCCTGCGCACGGACAATCGAATTGAGACTAGACCAACTGCTTCAAAAATGGGACCCACGGCGATCGACCATTGACGATGACCACTCGGACGTGGACGCAGAGGTGTATGCTTCAGACACATACAAAGCACCGGAGCAAATCAAATCTTTAACCGAGGGTTTTCGAATCCTAACCGGGAAAACCTCCAAAGAGCCCCAGCCACCTCAAGTTTTTGGCCCAGAATTTCAGAACGTTCATCCCGGCCCAAAGGCGACGGATATATACATCAGCGGAAGAACCACAAGAGATGCACAAGGAAAACAGGCCGCAGGGGGCAGTGCCTGGTATGGCACCAAGGACCCAAGAAACTGCAGTATAAGACTCCCAGAAACTCTTGGCCAGACAGTTTTTGAGGCTGAAGTGGTTGCAATTTTAATTAGTGTCCAGAGGGCAAATCCGGCAGCCCCGCTCAACTTCTACTGCAGTAACAGCATAAAAAATGCGGCTCTAGAGCAGCTATGTGTGTGGGAGGATAAAGGCTGGATAGGGGTAACTGGGAAAGGTCCTCTGAAAGCCCTGGCTGCCTTCTTGAAAGGGCGCTCTGCCACGACTACCTTCAAAGCGGCTGGAACAGACTCCGAAGCACCCGTTAGAACCGGAATCACAAAGGCCCAGGACCTAGCCCGACAAGGGGCGGCCAAAGCAGAGCCAGACCAACTAAATCTTGAAATCCCCAGCGACTTAGAGCTGAAGGGAGCGAAGCTAGCAACGATGACGCAGGCCATCGTATACGCGGGACTCAAAGAGGCAAAAGCCACGGCATTCCGGAAGGCCACGGACAACACCATCAAACAAGTACTGACTGCAACACAACAAAATTTCAACCGACTGCCTCTTCCCGCAGAAATCTGGAAATCTATCAGACATAAAGACTTCACTCGGCAGACCCGCAACTTCCTATGGAAATCCATGCACGATGCGCATCGCATAGGCCAATTCTGGAAGCACATTCCCACCTGCGAACAATGGGGAATCTGCCAGTACTGTGAAGAAACCGAAGACCTGGAGCATATTCTACTGAAATGTAAACGCCCAGGCCAACAAATAATCTGGAGACTGGCCAAGGAACTGTGGCTCAAGAAGCACCCAATATGGCCCGACTTATCACTGGGGAGTGTCCTAGGCTGCGGTCTCGCATCTTTCCGCAACAACGGCGGAAAAATTCTCCCAGGAACTTCGCGGTTATACAGGATTCTTATATCCGAATCCCTATTCATCATCTGGAAAGCTAGAAACGATATTGTTATTGCTGAACCTTTAGGTTCGGCTACTTACGGGAAAGGGCAGATGCGTCTTGGCCCATTTCTTGCTACATGTACAAACAGATCTAGTCATGCACCATTAGTCATCACCATGCTCAGCGCAAAAAAACAAAAATTCACAGAAAATTACGAGCAACCAGATACACTAAATCACAGGTAATTTTGCTCCAGCTTCAACCCGGGGCCCCAATGTGCGAGCTCGAACAGAGACTCAGGTTCGATCTTCGTCATTTCTGCTGAGGAATTATCCGCTACCATCGGACACGGAGATTTTTAGTCCCGATGTCAATCACTGATCTTGCTAGCGCACAAATGTATGCTTCCTGAGCCTTCCTCCCCAATGTCCTCCCTCACTACCTTCTGGAATTTGCCCATATCCGCTGGCTTTGAAGACCATGCTACAACCTCCCGTGTTTCTCTTGACTGGGTGATTAACTCTGGGCTTCCTACACACAGCTCTCAAGTATCCGGGGTTCTGACACTTTCGAGCAAAGTATCGGCGTCATCTCTATGCTCTTAAACAACATCCCTGTGGCTTCTTCTCTGACGTCTGACCTGCTGCTTGGCCTGGCCTGGTTCAATTTTGCTACATCCCTTGCACCTGAACTTGTAGTGTATCAAGATTCAGGTGTCTCCCTTGATCTTCGGCGCCCGCCGCCTTCGACGAGCGGCACCATAGAATCCTCCACTCACATGTTTTGATCTCTTTCTGGCAGTATTCTGGACTGATTACATTACTCCCAGCCGCTCCAATTGTTGCGGGGGTGTTCGGAGGAAGGACCAGCATGGGCTCTTCTTTGTCCTCCCCATCAGTGACCTCTGGCAGCGCTGGTAGGGTATCTGCCTCCTGCTCGATACCTTCTCCACCGGAAGTCGATGCGGGAGCTGTGGCTATGCTCGTAGCCCGGACGCCTTGTACCCGGGGCGTCCGAACCCAAACCGCGCAAGATGATAACAATGATATGATGTTTATTGATGAATGTTCATTTACCCCACCTGCACTTCTCCCTGACAACCCATTTGTATCCCTCAATCTGAATGAAAAAAAAACAGTATTGTATGCTCACTTGTTCGTGATCAGCGAGTCCCCCTGCCGAATGCGTTCAATTTCGGAAAGGGAGCTACATCAAGCCAGAAGAAACCCAAGCGGCGGTGATTATTTCATAGCAGTCCAAGATTCCTTCTTTGAGCCTCAGAGACATTACTGCACTTCTATTACATTCCCTACTTCACCCTAAAGATTCTCGTACCTTAGTGTCCCTTTTAATCTGAACCCTCGTTTGATCAATTATCAACGGGATAACAAAGGATCCATACCAATGTACCAACTCGCTAGTAGGCAAGCAAGAAGGTGTCACAAATTCCCTCTTCCATTTGAATCACTCTTAAGCTTAAACCTAAAGGTTCAGCACCCGCCTCGAAGAGGCCCAATCCTCAGTCATTCAGGGAGGCGGTAAACCTCTGTCTGATGCCGAGATACACAACAGATGGGTATTCCGCATCAACCAATGCCTCGGACGCGACTGTACGCTGTCAAACCAAGCTAGGTACGATAAACAGATCTCTGTTAAGCCTGCCCTCGTGCTCCAGACATGGAGCTCAACGCTTCAAAACGAGGACAAACTCCCAGAAAACTGGCTGAGAGTGCCCAAGGTTTTAGTGGGTATTGGGCCGCTCCCACCTCCTTCGCCGCCCGTCTCGGGCCGACAGGGTAGAAACAGGTGAGCCCGGAGCCCCACACTGTCGCAAGCCGCTTCGTGCATAAAATGCATTTCCTTGGGCGGTGGACTTACCATGACCAATCTCTCGGTGGAGGGCCTTTGGCCCACCACCACCCGTTACGCAGTTGAGAATCTAGCCAATTGTTAGGTGTCTCCTCTGTACGTACCACCAAAAAAAAAAAAAAAAAAAAAAAAAAGAAGAGGTTGAAGCAACAGAAAAAGGGCTGGGGTCACCATGATGGATGGGTGTGAGTTTAATAAAAGTGTTTATCAATGTGAGATAATAATCACAGTATTTTCAATTAGATATTGTAGTTTCACTTAAGTGGGGATTTTCTTGGGCTATATAGCTATAGATACAAGGCACATTTTGTATGTAGGAGCTGATACACAATAGAACCTCTGATTTCAAAATTTGTTATTTCCGAAATGAAAGATGGTCAATTCAATAGCTGGCCAACTATTTGTTATACAATGCCACTCAACCAATGTTGCATCGAGTCCACTGACCCCCATGGTGAAACATAGAGGTGTCAAAGGTAACCATGGGATGATTCCCAAGAATTCCAAGAAGATTAGGTTGAGGCAGGAAGCCCATGAGGTGGTGGGGTACCCAGAGAATTAGTTCTCCATGAGGTCCAACAATCCAGCCATCTGGTTGAATATGTACACTAGCTGCAAGTTGGCTAGTTTCTGGTTGGAAAACATTGATAGTACCCGAGGGGAGGTGTGGAACTGATGGGCGAGTTGTAAAGGAAGGAGCAATGAGATGTAGATGACACCTACCTGGGATGGGATAAAGTTGGGCCTGATCATCTGATGTAAGTGTGATCTGTGTCTGAGCCTTGGCATCCCACACATGCACAGTTTTGTCAATGGAACCAGAGACAATGCGGGTGCCATCAGGTGCAAAGGCCACAGATCTGACCAGGTCTGTGTGGCCCTCCAGTGGGGCTCCAATCTGTGTCTGAGCCTTGGCATCCCACACACGCACAGTTTTGTCATGGGAACCAGAGACAATGCGGGTGCCATCAGGTGAGAAGGTCACAGATGCGACTGGGTCTGTGTGGCCCTCCAGTGGGGCTCCAATCTGTGTCTGAGTCTCGGCATCCCACACACGCACAGTTTTGTCATCGGAACCAGAGACAATGCGGGTGCCATCAGGTGAGAAGGCCACAGATGTGACCGTGTCTGTGTGGCCCTCCAGTGGGGCTCCAATCTGTGACTGAGTCTCAGCATCCCACACACGCACAGTTTTGTCATCGGACCCAGAGACAATGCGGGTGCCATCAGGTGAGAAGGCCACAGATGTAACGAAGCTTGTGTGGCCCTCCAGTGGGGCTCCAATCTGTGTCTGAGTCTCGGCATCCCACACACGCACAGTTTTGTCATAGGAACCAGAGACAATGCGGGTGCCATCAGGTGAGAAGGCCACAGATGTGACCGCGTCTGTGTGGCCCTCCAGTGGGGCTCCTATCTGTGTCTGAGTCTCGGCATCCCACACACGCACAGTTTTGTCATAGGAACCAGAGACAATGCGGGTGCCATCAGGTGAGAAGGCCACAGATGTGACCGCGTCTGTGTGGCCCTCCAGTGGGGCTCCAATCTGTGTCTGAGTCTCGGCATCCCACACACGCACAGTTTTGTCATAGGAACCAGAGACAATGCGGGTGCCATCAGGTGAGAAGGCCACAGATGTGACCGCGTCTGTGTGGCCCTCCAGTGGGGCTCCAATCTGTGTCTGAGTCTCAGCATCCCACACACGCACAGTTTTGTCATGGGAACCAGAGACAATGCGGGTGCCATCAGGTGAGAAGGCCACAGATGTAACGAAGCTTGTGTGGCCCTCCAGTGGGGCTCCAATCTGTGTCTGAGTCTCAGCATCCCACACACGCACAGTTTTGTCATAGGAACCAGAGACAATGCGGGTGCCATCAGGTGAGAAGGCCACAGATCTGACCCAGTCTGTGTGGCCCTCCAGTGGGGCTCCAATCTGTGTCTGAGCCTTGGCATCCCACACACGCACAGTTTTGTCACGGGAACCAGAGACAATGCGGGTGCCATCAGGTGAGAAGGCCACAGATGTGACTGTGTATGTGTGGCCCTCCAGTGGGGCTCCAATCTGTGTCTGAGTCTCGGCATCCCACACACGCACAGTTTCGTCAATGGAGCCAGAGACAATGCGGGTGCCATCAGGTGAGAAGGCCATAGATGTGACCGGGTCTGTGTGGCCCTTCAGTGGGGCTCCAATCTGTGTCGGAGTCTCGGCATCCCACACATGCACAGTTTTGTCACCAGAACCAGAGACAATGCGGGTGCCATCAGGTGAGAAGGCCACAGATGTGACCAGGTCTGTGTGGCCCTCCAGTGGGGCTCCAATCTGTGTCTGAGTCTCGGCATCCCACACACGCACAGTTTTGTCACGGGAACCAGAGACAATGCGGGTGCCATCAGGTGAGAAGGCCACAGATATGACTGCGTCTGTGTGGCCCTCCAGTGGGGCTCCAATCTGTGTCTGAGTCTCGGCATCCCACACACGCACAGTTTTGTCACCAGAACCAGAGACAATGCGGGTGCCATCAGGTGAGAAGGCCACAGATGTGACTGTGACTGTGTGGCCCTCCAGTGGGGCTCCAATCTGTGTCTGAGTCTCGGCATCCCACACACGCACAGTTTTGTCATGGGAACCAGAGACAATGCGGGTGCCATCAGGTGAGAACGCCACAGACATGACAAAGCTTTGATGACCATTTAACACAGCATCTGTGACTGGCCAGTCCAGGCTGCCACCAGATTTCAACCCCAGTGTTATCAGCCCACTTCCACGGTATCTTTTTGCAGTTCGAGATATGACTGGGGCAAATCCCAATGCAGACACATAAATGTGTGGAATGGACATGGCAATTGGGTGTCCAAAGCCCCTCACAAATCTTATGGCATCCTGTACATCTTCTCTTGGTTCAGAATTGACCTGTTTCCATTTAATGAGCAGATGCATCACTTGGACTATACATTACCCACCAGAAGCCATTTGTCTAGATCCCTTAGTGCTGCTGATGCAATCCCTGACACACAATGAGCACTTAGTACCTCAAGCCAAAACAATAGCTGTGTATGCACAAATCTAAAAATATCAGCTAGCAGTGATTCCTTCCTCTCCACATTCTGAAGATGTGTAGACCAAAATCGGCATGCATAGTACAAATGATTGGAAATTTTTTGTGCCAGACCAGGGATAACATCAGTCCGAAAATATGAGCTTTCCACCCCAGTGATGTTGAATTTCAATTGTTCTGCCATGGTCATGAAACAAGCAGATGTCATTTGCTGTTCATGTACCTCCTTTTTGTAATTGAATGATGATTCATTTGGAAGGTTGACAAGAAAATCAACAAATGACTGATGCACAAATCGGAGCCCTGATTCGGAGTCAAGAACAGAGTTCATCTGTCTGCACACAAAGTCAAGGTCCTGGCTGGTTAATGATGGAACTAGTGCATGCATATCTTCCAATGTCAGGGGGATCTGTGCCACAAGTATAGCTCCAGCCACCTGTTTGAATACCTCCACATCAGTGGTAGAGGAAAACTTTGAGATGAGAAGACTCTGGTAGAGATGTTCCAGTTGGTTCATATTGTGTTCTTGATTCTGTTGTTTCTCCTTCAGTGTCTGTTTAATCCGTTCAAGCTCTCTTTTGGGTTGACGATCCCCCACAAGCTTCAAAACAGTGCTGGCCCAGATGAATAATCCAGCAGCTGCATCAGTGAGAAGTTTCAAGTCTTGTGAGGTTGGCCAAGGATGTGGGAGCGATTGATACTCGCTCTGAATAACATCAAACCCATGACAAAGATAATTTTCAATGTCCAGGTATGATTCTGGGGTGGTCTTCTCTCCAACTTCAAGAACCTTGCACTGTGATCCCATTGAGCCCAGCACAGAGTGTATGTTTTTCTCATTGCGACTAGTGACAAAGAGTTTCACCTGTGACGGTAGATGTTTCCAGCGACCCAGAGACTCTAAAACCTGCTTCTGGTAGGACCGGGATGCTGTCAGGCCCCCACATTCATCCAGTGCATCAATGACCAGTATAGGCATCCTCCCAGGAGGCACCAAGAGTGGTTTCTCCAGAGACTTGATGATGAGCTCCTCAAAGAGATCCTCATAGCCTGTGATGTGTGGGACAACTTCCCCAGACTCCAGTGTCAGAATCACTTTGCTTCGAATCTCAGGGTATTTTTCTGCAAAATCATATGCCACAGAGCACCAAAGATCTTTTGGAGTCTGAGACAAAAACTCTTCACGTTTGAAGAAGAAGCTGGATGCTAAACGCCCAGATTCCAGGAGCTGTGCTGTGATTGTCATTGCAATAGCTGATTTTCCTGTGCCAGGATACCCATGGAGCCAGAAAACATTGGGACCATCCAAGTCATTTGCCCAATCATGAATGCTCTTGAGGATGTCAAGCCGAGTTCCAGACATGCATGGCTCAGGGCCATGTTTTATTTCTGGGGCCTTTGGTCTGAGACTCTGCAGTTGCCGGTCTTGCACTATTTTGATTGCTCAGGAGTGGTGTCTTTATAGATTTACAGGTCACTCACTGGTGCTGTCCAAGAGGAGTTTGAGTTGTGTCTCCATAGTTGCTATACCCATTCCAGACTGTACAGCAAGACCACGGTCAAATTTATACCTGAAGGACACAAACTGTTGGGTAAGTTTGTCGAGTTCTTCTCTTGTCTTGTTGTCAAGAGTGAGGGAAAGGATCCTTGCTAGCATGTAAAATGAGATACACAAAATTACAGAACCAAGAATAAAACAAACATGTGAGAGATTGAGTACTGTATTGGGTAATGAAATTTCCAGTTGCACGGACAATGGGATTGACCTCTTCCATGGCCTGTTTCAGCTGAGCAGACTTGGCAAACTGCTCCACATCAGCAATGCAGGCCAAGACATTGGCCATATTCTGGAGTAGAGCAATTATGTCTCCATCACATTTATGTTGCTCCTGCAGCAGCTGTGATTCCTCAAAATCAGCAAGTGTACATTTGGAAGTGTGAAGGCCTGGAATACCTTGTAGATTTGATCCACACTTGCAAAAACTGCCTTGGCAATTGAATTTGCCTGATCAAGATGAGTTTAAATGGATGCTTGTGACTCCAATCATCACACTCACCTCACTTGCTGCAAGACCCAAAGCAAGGACTGTTTGCAAGAATTTGGAGTATCTCCCTAAGTGGTCCAAAACACTCTGCAACTCTGCAGCACGAGCAATCCCTACACTCAAGATATTTGCTGTTGCAGTTGGCTCCTTGAAGGGCTTGTCAGAGATCATGCATAATAATTTATATTCACCATTTACCATACTAAAACTGATATGGAATTCTGCAGATGGGCTGGTGAGGCGGTGATCTGGATGTGCCTGATGAACATCACTGGATAACACTGGTGCCAATACACACACCAGTCAACTTTGACACTTTCTGAGCTTTGAGAATTCCTTTGGCAATTGTGACAGTGAATTCAATCATGGCAAGCACTGTGCGATGTGTTGGCCAGTGGCTGCTCTGGATGAGCTCAACCTTGAGAGCAGAGCCACTCTCAAGAGAACTGCAAAATAGTGTGTAGTGGTGGGAGTAAAGGCTCATTTCCACAACATACTAGGGGGGATCAAATTCAATTTTGCAGCAGGCATTCTTCAGATCCGCTCTCCTGATTGTCCTACCATCCAACCGGATTTTGACAACACAGTTTTTTGTCTTTGAAGCTCGGAGGTCAGTCGTAGATATACCTGTGTTATCATTGATTGAAATCAGAGCACAAAAGTGATGGGACTGACTCGATATCTGCACACTGATGCTACAGCATGTGAGATATGGGCTGATGGTGGGATTGCCTTGGTCTCTCACCTGTGGTTTACTGGAGGCATTCTTGAGGGCGCAGTCGAGATTGTGAGAGATAGAGTCGTGTAAGAAGCTGACGTATCATTCCTCATGCCAGGACCGGTTAGTTTGACGCATACCCCATATGTAAAGTATGTACCAAATGATCGGTTGTCGGGCCATACGGAATTGCAATTCCATTTCGCATCAGCTTGGAGAAAAGGCCTCGAATAAGTTAATCTTGTTCCCAAGTCTTCGGTTCTGTGGGCTTTGAATTTCCTATCTTTCCTTCTGTTCCTGAAAACCTGATATCTCTATATAAATGATGCAGGGCGGCAATCAAATCGCAAACCGAAACTTCTTCTTTTCTTTTCTCCACGTTGACGAAAAGGAGGCTCGGCGGAGGAGGATGATTATCGAAGTTCTGTGGATGACAGCCAAAGTCCGCCCAGCTACAGTGACTCACCTTAGACTCGATTGGCAGCCAGATAGAGGAGTCAATCGCCGCCAGCCTGAGCGCAACTCCTCGTTTATCATCTCGGCCGGCACTGGATGTAGAAAAAGTCGCCGGCGCGACCTCCGACACCAGGTACTCAAGTTTAAATTTATCGAGTGTAGTTTATTCTATGTTTATTTCAGGTGCCATAACTCCGAGGGTATGTATCGACGTCCCGCGATCGAGGCCTCGGGCACAACTCTCCATAACACCGACACTATATATCGACGTCCCGCGAGCGGGATTTCGTGACTGTTCGATTTTTTGTTTCGCTCCGAGGTGCGTACGAGTTTTGATTCTATTTCATATCATTATTCAACTGACTTGTTTTTTTGTTTTTTTTTCTTCCCGCTGCGCGGCGCTGCTCTAAGGCTATTATCGTCCTCCGGTGAGCTCGGCCCCGAACGATGGGACTATACTGACGTCCACTGAACTCGGCCCCGAGTCGTGTCACGACCTATCGACGCCCCGCGAGCAAGATGTTTGGCAATTTCTTATCCCGGTGCGTACCCAGTTGCATTTCATTTCAACCTGAAAAATAACACAACTCAAAGGTGCTGAATTTTCCTTCCCACTGTGCGGCGCCCACTGACGTTCGCCGACGGCCATTCGTGCAAGTCGCGACATAACGTATCGCCACGCGGCGAGGAAGGATTCGGTCTTGCGCGCGTCAAGTTGGATTTTCTCTCCTCCTACTCCGCGGGGCTTGAGGTGCGTGTGTATGTTTGTACTTGCAGATTTTTGTTTTCTCTGCGCTGCGTGACGCTGCTGAAATGGAAGCAAGTCAGAGTTCAATTAAGTCTTCCAAGTTTCAAGACGTGCGACTCGGGCGCGTTGAATTTGACTTTTCTGCTTCAAAATATGACCTCGAATTCAACCACTCGGTACGTCCAACATTGCTCAAATGCTTCGAAATCTGACTTGTATTCCAGTCTTGTTGAATTTTTCTTTTGCCGCGCGGCCTTTCAAGTCGAGTACGTTGAATTTGACTGACCTGTCGAGCAACTTGCCCAAATGCTTCAAAAATCTGACTTGCAACCCTAGAACGCGTTAAAAAGGACTTGAAATTCAATAGAATTCCTTAGATGCAGTAGAATACTGTACTATTTCGACCAAGTATTCATGCCTTGTGACCTGTGACCCCAAGTATTCATTTGCCAAGTATTCAAATTGCCTTTTTGGGCAATTTTTCGGCATCATCCGCATCAAAAGTAGCCATTTTAGGCCGAAATTGATGGCAACCTCGATTCAAAATCTCGGTGACCTGTGACACTTTTAAAAAGTCTTCATCTCAGCCAGCTCTGTGACCTGTGACTGAATACTTGGTCGAAATAGTACAGTACCTTGTAGTTGGTTACCTAGCGCAAAACTGCGTTCAGAACGCGTTTTTTTTTTCGTGACTTGCGAGTAGAAATATGTATTTCCGGGAGGTCCGTGCGCAGCAGAAAACGACAAAAGAGAACGAGGTGGGCGGCGGAGTGCCTTAGCGGAGGGGGACGAGAGCGGATTTGAGTCCAAAATAGGATTGATACGACACAGCCACAAAACAGACCTCTCACTCGACGACTCTAATCACCGTGACGCAATGACCGCCACAAACCTCGTTGCTGCCGCCCACCATGACCCCAGCAAAGCGTGGATCTGACTAACCTCATGTCAGTTTCACGCTTTCTGGGCCGTCCTCAGTAGCCTCGTCGAGAACGTCGTCCCCCACCTTGTTTAGAGAGGAAAATCTCTTCACCCTGGATCATCCTGGCTCCCGTCCGATGGATGTATACGATGCTACGCTGCCGCCTTGGTGCGCTGCTGTGCGCAGGGCACTCGTGGCCCAAATTCGCGTCGAGTCGGTTCTAGTGGCTAGCGTCTTTTCTTTGGCAGGTCTTCTGCGGCGGTCGATGGGCAGCGAGCTGTTCCCCCTCGTTCTCTATTTCTTGCTGGTCAGGCGACTTCTAAAGTCAATCTGCTCCGCATCTTGCTGAAGAGGCGATCGAAGCATTTTCGAGCGTACTTGGACGCATCGGAATCTGCCCGACCAGATTATTAGACCTATTGGCAGAGCCGCAAATTTTGCAGTGTGCAAGCCCCTGCGACGCGATTTCTACGTCGGGGTTGCGCGGAAACTGCAGCGGACGCGCCGTCCTCAAAGATGTGCGGCGGCGCGGGGGAGCCTATGAGCGTCACGGAACTGCCCGAGAGCGTGCGGCTGGAGTTCGAGAGCGTCTATGCGGACCGTCTGGGCGACGTTGGCTCGCGCGGGGGCGGAGGGTCGATCCCCATGGTGCGGAGAGGGACGAGATTGCGGGTGTGGCTGGCGCGTCGGGGGCACGGGCAGCGGGACAAAATCGAGCGGCGATCGTGGGGCTAGCTGTGCCTATGTTGCCTGATACAGGAGCGAGCGCGAAGCCGGGGACCGGAGGGACCAGAGCGAGCGGGACGAGGCGAGGGAGGATCCACTCGCGGCGTCCATCTGCTCCGCGGACTCGAGGCCCTTGCGGAAGCTGAGCCACACGGTCTCCACCTACGACAATCCCTTCTGTCCTTCATTTTCTTGCCTTTCCCCGTAATTAAACGCATACACTAACGAATACTTTCAGGATGCTATTCGCATTTTGTCTATTCGTCTGCTCTGGGCACCCACACGTTCTTCATGACCTTCCTCCCGATGCTCTTCTTCTTTGGGTACGATGAGCTCGGTCGGGGGTGCGTCGTTCTCTGTTTCATTTCCCAGCCCGCGCTAACAATGTCTGCAGTCTGATAGTCGTTTTGACCCTAGGAATCTACTTCACATCGGTCATAAAAGACCTCTTCTGCTCCCCACGTCCGGTTGCACCGCCCGTTACACGCCTGAGTGCGTTATTCATTTGACTTTCTGCCCAAGCGCTGGCTAACGAATCCTCCAGCAATCGGTACCCACCACCTAGAATACGGCATGCCCTCGACGCACAGTGCTAACTGCGTCTCCCTCGCCCTCTTCTTTTTTGCTTACATCCACGAACTCGCCTTCCCCCCGGCACCCACCCCCGCCTCGCTCTCCTTCCCCGCATACGCCGCGCTTACCACCACCGGTCTCGCCGTGTGCGCCACCTCCATCGTCTTCGGCCGCCTCTACACCGCAATGCACTCCTTCTCCGACTGCGCCGTCGGCGTCTTCATCGGCGCCTTCATCTGGCTCGCGCACACCTCCTTCCCAGGCTTCCCCGCTGACGAAGCTGATCGTGTACGCGGGCATTGCTGTCATTGCGTGCGAGGTGATGCCCGTGCTGTTCGAGAAGTTTGGCTGGGGTGTGCGGTCGTGGCCGTGAGTGCGTGTGTGCATACTCGCCAGCGAGGTGGTGATTGATGCAGCGCCCGCGTTCTTGTTCGTTCGTGGCCGTGCGTGCATAATAATTGTGGTTGACGTTCCGCCCGCGTTCGTAGCCAGTAGCGGCCGTCGAGTTTCTAAATATTTATCTAATCTCATTTATTCTTGGTACTTGGGGCTCGGATGCCGATGCTACTGTACAGACCTAATTATGAATAGTAAATACATCTCTTTTTCTCCTCCATCCAAATCGGAAATCTGGCAGCGTGACCGCCGTGACTTTCTTCCTTGCTCCCTCCCACCACAACCTCTGCGCTCACACTTGATTCCCCCCTCAAAGCACAGCGCAGAAGCAGCGCTTCGATCCTGTGCCCTCGAAATTCGGTCGGCTCAAAACCTCCGCCCGTAATTCGGCAAGACTTTTTTGTTTCAAGCCAAAAGTCCCGCTCGCTCACCCGCGCGCGCGGACCAAACTCATCTTCAAACGCAAGCCCTGCATCCTCTACCGTCCCTTTAGCTGTCTCCGGGGCAGGAAACAGACGGGAAGCGCACCTCCGAGGTGGGACTTGGCGTCCCGTCTCGTTCAGCACCGTCTTGAGCTCCTCTTGTCGCCTCGGTGAGTGAGCGTACACGACTCCCGGACCCTGCGCTCAAGTTCCCTCGCCCTAATGCCCTCATCCCGCGCACGTTGCGCACAATGTGCACGAATCAATGTTTGTTTCACCGATCCTGCCCGCTGAGTGCGCGCGCAGCCCTCGGAGTGCTTGTCAGGCGGTAGCGCGACGTCGGATGTGTGGCGCGGATGTCATTTTGGGGCCTCGGATTGCGGGAGACGCGCGTCCGAGGCGGGACTTCAAGGTGCGTGCGCATGGGTCTCACTTTTCTTCGCGCTACTAACTTGAATTGATATAGCTGGGCTTAAGGGATCTTTTTGGGACTTGTTCATCGTGGTGGCATTGCGTCCGCTTGAATTTGAGGAACACAAGGTATGTATGTTTTCGTTTGAATCACTCGCTTGCGCTAATCCATTTCAGCTACAAGTCTGTTAGCAAGCAGTCAAGTGAAAGAAAAAGGAAGTGAAGATTTACCGATTCTGACAAGTCAGTAGCGCGTATGTACATACAAATTCAATATATATCCTTTTTTCCCTTTAACTCTCGTGCCCGCGTCCGACTCGTCCCGTGAATTCCCCGCGAGCGTGAATCGGAAATGAACGCCGCGCCGACACCTACAAGTGCGCTGCGTCAGCGTAAAGTCAAAAGGTGCGTGCGCAAGTCTCGCTCACCTCCAAACTCCTCTGCGCGCTGGGCCCGGCACCAGCTCTTCGCGCAGGACTTGAAATCACCGTGAAAGTCGAATCTGACCATCTGCGGAAAAAAACGAGATCAGAGCAAGCGCGCCAGTCAAGACGCGAACACACCTCGGTACCATGAGTATAAAGGCTTCACCAAGCTCTGGCGCTGTTTCGGAGGTCAAAAGCGTGGAGAACGGCAGAAGCGAGGGATCTACTATCTGTGACTGCCAACCTGGCCGGACTAGGAACCTGGCCACTTGCTAATTATAAGACAAGATACTAAGCCATATATCATTTTGGTGCTCGGGGGGTGGAATGCAACCCATACTACCTGTCCTTGTCAATTTTCAGCCAAAAGTAATGAGCTGATGTTAAGCGGTGTCGTGAATGATGTCGGGTTGCGGGGTGGGAAAATTAATTTCTTATCCCCGAACTGCCACTTCGCTCCTTTCTCCACCAATTCCTTATCAATTCACGACTTTGGGGGCTCATTCTTTTTCCCTGACAGCAGGCTTCCATCTGAGCTTTAAACTGGCTCCATATCTCCCTTCCTTCGTCGGTGGACACGCGAAAACTAGTCCCATCCAAGTGTGAGGACTGGAACCGGACCACCCTCATATCAAATGAACATTTGACCGTCTGAGTCCAGGCATTGTCCAGGATTATCTTCATATGTAATGCATCAGTTTTAAGCATATTCAACAATTTTATCGTTTTGATAGCTCCCACAGTCTATGTTTGATACCACATCTGCCTGATATCTGTGGGATCAAAGTTCAAACGTCGGGTTCTCAGGTGCATGACGGAGGAGTGGCTTTTGGTATCCAGGTATGTTCATTTACTTCTTATAAACATGCCTACAACTCATTTCGGCCAGTCAGGCCCTCTGGCTCGTATGCGGGCTCTATTTCTTTGGCATGACTGATCCCGCCGCTTATAGTTCGCATTAGAAACACTTTTCTCTGCCATATTTATAGGTCCTTTGTACCATCATAGCATTCAAAAAGGAAGAATTGTGAGCCATAAGTATGATAACCCACTGCAAGACCACCGCTGCAGCCGTAAACAATAGATCGCACAAGTGGCCAGGTACCCCATCAATGGGAACTCCGGCAGAAATAAATTCACCGAGGTACGAAGAGGTACCCAAAATGGCCCCCACCGGGCTCAAACTGTTCGCAGGAAGCACGCCTGTTTCCTAGAGCCCATAAGTCCTGGGTGAGATGCTCGATTCGGCTACCAAGAGGCCGAAACCTCTAAGGTGGCCAGGTTCCCCCTCACAGATAGTACACGTTGAAGTGAGACGTAATTTCATGAAATAGAACAGGCGAGAGAACTGAGACTTACTCCAATGAAGTCGGCGCTCGGAAGGCTGATTTAATCAACGCGGAATGAACTGGGAAAATCGAACTTAGAACATGTCCTCTCGGATGGCGGCTGGACAAGGCACGATGGGCATCATGATGGACCACTAACCCGGCTTTCCCCGTGGCTTTTTTTTCTCCCCCATCGCTGTTGCCAGCTGTATTAAAGGAGGGCCAAAGCATGATCCAGCACATTGTTATTAAGACTCCAACCATTTCCGTGTATAACCGGTTTCAAACGGTTTTAACCGTTTCCGTTTCCATTTAATTTACCCATCAGGGCAAACAGTTTATAAACCGTTTTAAACGGTTTAAATGGTTATATATCCGCAGCGCTTGCAGACAGCTTGCACAGATGATGTAACACGCTCGGGACGTCCCAATGCCATGGGTTGTTTATTCAAGTTTCCATCGAGGCATCCGAATAATGAGTAATGGGTATAAATGTGACGCGTCAAGAAGATCGAGGGCCTCTCTGCCGTCCTGCCGTCCTGCCGTCCTGCCGGCCAACGTGGCCGAAGAGACCGAGTAAATTAGAGCGGCTTATAATGGAGCTGGAATTTCTTTGGTACGTAATCTGTGCACAAATCTGTTTCAAGTATCACTGAACTCAATTTTGCCAGCGGTATGGACGTGTCGGCTGCTGCGAAGAAAGCTGCTGCAACCGGTTAATCTGCTTCTGTTTCGAAGCAGAATGCAAAGAATGTCAAGCCCATCGCGGGTCTTCCTCGCAATTCCCGGTACAGGCGTCTCTGTTGGGCATCTCTTTTCCCTTGCACGCCACCTCTGCCATGAATCCCATGCATCGTTGAAGCCACAGACAATCACTCAGCACCAAAATGTGGATCAAGGATGGGCTGCTCAAAAAAGGTGTCATTGGATTGCGGCAGAGGCTAGTACATACACAATGTTTAATTATGCCGCCCCCCCCCCCAAAAAAAAAGAAACTGTGTATAAACTGTTTTAAACTGTTTTAAACTGTTTAGAAACCGTTTCCGTTTAGTTTGCCCCCAGAACTACACGGAAACTAAATGGTTGGAGCCTTAAAATTTGTTATGGGGCACGTGATATTGCGTGCCGTACATGGAGTCATGGACATCGGTGGACGACGTAAGATAGGCGTCACCCCGATCCGGCAAGTGTTATATAAGCAGAAAAGTCACGTTACAAAAATTGTTTCTCCTCCTGCCACAAATACTTTTTCACATATCTGAGACCAACAAACTATAGCCAAGAAGCATATCTATGAATTGATGTAGGGATTTGAGCCAAAATTTCCATTCCATGCAGTTATAAGGACATCTTTCCAAAAATGGTAATCAAGTTTCAAAAGCTTCCAAACCCCATTTCCACGTGTTTGGTGCGATGTTGCGAAAAAATACCTCCAAGATTTGGCAGAGCACAGCCACAAACATGTGATACACGTGACCTCAAAGAATCAGAGAGCTGAGGAGGATGGAGAAAAACCACACACAGAGTCCAATGTATGAGGAGAAAGAGCAGACAGGGGCTGATTACAACGTGCATTTAAAGCTCCTGAAAAAGAATAAGTTTGGACCAAGAGGAATATTGCAAAGAGAGAAGAAACCTTCAGGCAGCTCTGAGACTGTGGTGGGGGAAAGCAAGGAGGAATGTGATGTGTGCATGGCTTGCCTCGAAGTTCACTTCTATCAATAACTTCGGAGATCCAACGGCCTTCGGCCGATGGAACGCGTGGGACTGAACATGTGATCACTTGTGACTCCTCGTGACCCTTCGTGACTTTCTGTCAAAGGCTGTGCTCGTTGTGTTTTAGTGTATAGGATAAGATGCACCTATAGGGCCAGCAGTGTCATCAGATGTATCTCAATGTGAAGCACACATGTAGACCTACCAGAACCGTGTTATCATATCTCTCAGTACATTGGTCATCAAACAAAGGCTCTGTGGTTATATTCCAAGCTTAGTTTCTCCCCTAACACTGAATCAGAATACCACAAAATTGAAAGCCTACAACTGCCAGGCCCAATGTGGCTCTACAATTCAATTACCTTGTTAGTCAAATTTTTGCTCAATAAATTGAGTTATAATTGGTCTGAATCTCCTGGGAATCTGCGTAATTTAGGCCTCCCTTTATCTTGACAGTACCTAGGATGAGGAAATATACAATCTACAGGTCAATGGACATCCCAAAAAAATCTCCTTGCCTGCAGCAGCCTTAAAACAAAGATTTTTTTTTTTCGAACGCTGAGATTTGGCAGTGGCGGTACTGTGGCTGTGTGATGACTAAGGGTGCCGGATCGGGTGACACCGATGGCCACCAGTGATTTCCGCTGTGATCGGAGGGACAGGAAAGATTAGATATTGTCCATCAGTGATCGCCACTAGGTGTCGATCTCTATCCACTGAATTTCAGTGGAAGTGTGGAGGTCGTCCACTGGTACATATTCACTGTACCTCCACCTTGGAAAAACAAATGGTAGGAATAATCAATCAGCATGTTGCTACTGCATTCCGGTGGCTTCCGATTTGTTTCATACCTAAGCTATCATGCCTCCCACTATCTACCAATTCATGTCGCACTGGTCTACAATGTGTTTGTGGGGTGACGCGTTGAGCTGGCTGTGTTCAGACACATAGGTAAAGTCAGTAGGTACAGTCATGCAGTTGACAGGTTCAGAGATCTCAGAGTCAGACCAGCACAAAACTAAAATACCCCAGAGACAAGGCCATTAAATTACTTATTATACTATATTACATATGCATTCATAGATTTATAAAGGACAGAGAGTGAAGTCTTGAGCACTTGGCACGACACACATGCTAGAGCATGGTGAAACGAATTCTAGATAAGTACGAGAATCGATGGATTTGATGGTGCCGGTGTTGCCAATCAGTTGCCATCAATGCCAAACAATAGACACAGTACCAGTGGATTTTAATAATCTTTTTAGTGGAATCCCCTTGACGAAGGGTCAGCTTCAAGCGAGCTTGACTCGGAGACAATGAAAAAGATCATGACGAAGGTGGCAAAGAGGGCAAAGAAGGCAAAGAGGGAACAACAGGAAGGGGAAGAAGCGACTCACATCTCTAGACCTCGACTCCGGCTCAGATTGATTGTCATTGTCGCCCTCCGAACCGCGACTTCAATGCTCCGGCCTCTCACTGTCTTTACAGCGAATCATCGTTTGCCATCTCGTGCCACTGGAATCATCCTGTCCTTACTACTTCTCACTGTCTTTACAAGAATATATTGTGTTCTCATTGGCAATCTCATCGTGTGACCCCGAAGACATGCATGCATTGGGAGAAACTTGAAGTTGGATGAGCTTGCAATAAAAGCTGGGAGCAGAAAGATTTGGCCAGACATTGCCAAAAATCGATGCAAACTGTCACAGACCCATGCGCTGTGATGAATATGTGTTCTTGGTGAGCTGGCAAAGACCAAGTCGGATGATGTCCCAAAATGGAAACCGCACCTACAGACGCCCACAACCTCCTGCCATTTACTTGTTCATGACTGCGACTCCACTGTCCTGCCGAAGGCTGTTGAACTGAAGAAAAAATACAAGGTGCATATTATTGTTCTCAGTCCCCCGTATCTTGCTGATAGGTTGTGTGCAATTCTACCTTTTCTTTGACGAGGCACATTTGATCGGTGCTGTAGGCCCGAATCGCTGCAGTGTTTGTGACTTTTTCAACATTCCCCAGCGGTCCGTCGACGTCCTAATCGGAACATTTATCAAGTCCTTTGGGGCAGTGGGTGGCTACATTTCTGGCAACAAGGTTCTCATTCACCATTTCCGTGCCTGCAGGTACCTAGACGCTTACGGGGAAGCAATGTCGCCGCCCTTTCTCATACAGCTTTTCTCCAGTATGGCCAGCATTATTTTTATCTCCCCGAGCATCAATCACATTCAGCTCACATCCACTCTGCACCTCGCAAAGGCTTAGTGCAGATCCTGCTGATGTGCACTCTGGTCCCGCGCCGCAGTCGCTCGTGCCACCTGAGCCTTTTGTCCGTCAACAGGCGTTGAGGGTTGCACCTGCCTCCGCCGCCTCATCTTCAACTCGTGCTCACGTCGACTGGCGGCCAGACCAACAAACTTGTTGGAGGTGTCAGTGACATTGTCTTTTCTACCTTCTTCCTACCTTCTCCGCATCTGCTGATGTCCAGCCACCCAGCATGTGACGGGGTGTACATTTACAGACACGGCCAGAGGCCATATATTCTTAATTGACATACTAACATTTATTAAATAGCTTATATTACTATTTGTTTACCTGTAGATATTAGATAATCTATCTTATCTTGCTTTACACCACCATGTCGTGAAGTGTGATACTCCAGAGGAGCCCCCTCAACGTCCCCCTGCCTGCCTAAGCAAGCGTACAAAGGCTCTGTGGTCCCTCCGCAGAAGGTGACCCCTAGCCAGGGTGACAGGCTCCCTCAGTTGAAGAGTCACAACGACTCGGAGAGCGTCGGTCATACCACCTCTCCCCTTCGAGACGCTTAGCTAGACAACAGCTAAGCGTCCTCCAATTCCTTTCCACTTCCCATGCGGCGGAGCAAACCGACTCGCATCACAATGGAGCCCACCGCAAGTGAAGACAGACGACTGCAGATTTAGCTGCTGAGCCCGACTTGCAGTTGCCTTGACTTGAACACAACTCCTGTCACTCCTCTAGAGGCAGTGTGAGTCGCATCAAGCAGACCACTCCGTAGTGATGCAGGTGACGGGGCTTTTAGGAGGGAGTGGCGACTTGGAATTGCCTTGTTGCCGGTGTTGGATCCGCAAATTCCTGGAGTCACGTGATCCTTCGAGACTTTGTCCTTCAACAGTAGGACCGGTGTTTATTCCTTTGTAAGTCATATCAGGAATTTGGACTAGTTTTGAGATTTTGTACCGTGAAGTTGGGGGAGAATTTGGACAACTCCGAGAGTGGCCACGGGCATGTCAGATCCGAAATTCAGACAATGATGATCACTCTGAGGCAGGTCAGATTCCCATTCGGAGGCCACTAATGAATTTTCTCGTCTGGCAGTCGCACTTGGGTGTCCAATTGCTTTGTTCTCGACAATAGGAACACAATTAAATTAAATTAGATTTCACACATACATCCGGTGGCATCCAAGTTATTCTCAACAGCTTTTATATTCTTACACTGTGCAGGCAGTTGAAAGCCTAAACACGGTGTGACAGAAGGGGAGGCAGAATGTCAGTCCTGTAGAAGTGCCAGAGGATGATGGTAACAGAATAAAATTGCTTTCCAATTTCGAGCGATTTTCGGTGGCGATTGTGGTGTTTTGGCAAAAAATTGAGGTCAGAAGCGAAATTCGGACAAATTTTTGTGGCTTAGGTTGTGCAAAAATTCGGACAAATTTTATTTTGAGCTCAAAATCAGATATGACCTACAAAGGGATAAACACCGGTCCTGGTTCCCCCCACTTCTTCCCTCCCACCTCTGCCAACCTCAGGGTTAAGTCGTTTACTATGGTATTGGAGAACAATGATTCGAGGATCAGTATGTTTGGGGTTGCAAATACCAGATCAGCAACGTGGGGCCAGAGACGGGTGGAGACTGTTATAAGCGAAGGCCCAGTGGGTGCTTACAGAATTCTACTCATCCACCTACCATGGCTACTGGACGTCCCAGAAACACCATACAATCGGGAACTATCCCTGTCATTGACAGCACCGCTTCCACTCATGCTCAATCCAAAATTACCCAAAACTCCCAAAACCTTGCTTCAATGCAGGGAGGTTTGTCCTCTGGGGGGCGTAAGGCTGTTGGTCAATCCGCACCTCAGGCTGTTGGTACATTTGTGCCTTCACATAGACAAGTGTCCCCTGTCTTCGCCCAACCTACCGCTTCGAGTCTCTCGCATTCTTTGCCAACGCCCACAGCATCAAGAGGAGAGGTTGGTACAGGCTATGCCTCTGCACCCTTCAGCGCCCTTGTTGCTGTCGCATATGGAAGCACAAGGAAAGAGGGGTCCGCTGAAAACAGTTGAAGGAATCCCGAACACTGGGTTCAACGTTCAGTTGCAGGAAGAAGGAACAGTCGTCTCTCCTCACCTTCATTGTTATAGTCCAGTGGACCTCGAAGGCACAGGGAGTTCATTCGAGCCATCATCCGTAACAGATCCGTTGGACCTTACAGAGACTAGCCTGTTCGATGGACCTCTTTCAGGCTTGGATGGTGGTGAAGGGTCTATTGAGGAGGGAACCAGTATCACCGCGGCGTTGAGAGCAGCGCAGAAAGGGAAAGATAAGGTAGCTCAAGACATTCCCTTCTTCTCAGGGTATGATTGATCTATACCTGGAGGATCTCCCGCAGGCCGTGGAACGTTACCACATACTCTTCGACCCTACCTCGTCCACACAGGAAGATCCATTGATTCTATTTGGAGTTCATCATGGAGAGGTGGCAGGGAAGGATATGGCAGCCACCGAGCTGCTACGTGATGCTGTGATACACTATCAGCATAGGAATATAGACTTCTCCTGGGATAGCCTCTCGCAGCTCATACAACAAGTAGCAGCAGTTGAGGCTGAAACCGTCCACATCCTCCCTACTCGAGACCCCGTCACCCAGGAACGATTTTGTTCCTTAACCCTAGCTCGCCTAGCAGACGTAGCACATGCCATTGTAAGCTCTACTCAAATACTCGAAGCTCTTAACACCTTCCTCGGACACGACCCGCGCTTGAAGTTCACAGTCGATCCCCATTATGCTTTCACCTACACTTTAGAACAGAGTCACAGTCAAAGTGATATTTGCTTCGTATTTTCGGCGCTACAACTATGCTTAACGAGGGTGGACCACCATATAGAATCAACTTTCCGCCATATTCACACCACTCTCACAGGATTCGAGTTGGAAGACCACTGAAATGGTGACGCGGATGTAGGGCTATACGCAGCGTCCTAGCACACACACTAAAACCCTAGGGCAATAGCTATATTCTAGCACACTATACACAACACACACACTCCACTTAGCAATGTGTCTCCTCAATTTGTTCGTGGGTCCGGTCCGTAGTATGCGGACAGCAGAGCTCAGAATCACAAGGTTTGCACAAATCCAACGCTAGGGATTGAAAGATCCTCTTCAACGACTCTCATTTGTTTAACTCACTATACAGATAGCTTCCTAGTCCCAGATATATGGTTCTAGCAATATATATATAGGGTTATGGCTTTTGGTGGACCCTAGGGACAATCCTTTGCCCTAGGCATACCGGTCGAGTGCCCTAGCAGCAAACACTTGTGATAGGCGCGACTCCCTGTAACACTATGAATTCAAGACTGCAGCCCCTTCGCACTGAGTATTGTCTCGTAGCCGATGATGATACTTGTGTACCAGCAGACCTTTGGTTGTGACTCCGAGGTGCTATCCTAGGGTAGAAAGGCAAGATGTCCCAGTCTGAATCCACACCTGAGGTATGCGAGTGTAAAGGCAACAATCAAACCAATGGCCCTAGCGACCCCCCGCAAATCGGGTGTGAAGGCCTTCTTACAGGTCACTCCACTAGGAACTTAAGCTCACTTAAAACTCTTGCTTTAAGCCAACACAAACTCCAATTGATAGACAGCTGCTACTATACAAAGACAGAACTATCTCTGCACACTATCCTGAGTACACTAACACCTTGTGAAAGCTTTGGACCTGGTCCTAGGCTATCGTGGGGGTGAGATGAACTGTCTTTGTGCGGTGTTTTACAGGACTTTATATACTGTACAGAGAAGTAGATACTAAACAGAAACAAATAGACTGAATCAGGGCTCTTGGTCATGCTGCAGCCACGGAAACGGATGCCACATGGAGTCGTCATTGTAGATGCTGCACAAAATTCCATTCCAGGAGATCGACACTCCATATAGGATATATTGGAAATGTCCTAGCTGTGCTGTCTGCACCTGCAAGTACGAATCCTTCTGGCTAGGAGTCTAGACTTGGCCTAGAGTTGTTCCTGTCCATGTGCATGCCTACTAGGATCTGCCCGTATGCTGCTAGTGATCGTCATCTTCGGCATGGGTGACGATATGCTCTGTTTGTCATACACATAGGGGTATTTGGTTTGGTTTGTGAGTCACAACCGCGTCGTGCACATCACGTGTGTCCCTCGGACTTTGCCTGACTACTATCATGTGTTTGTTCCCTCGGAAGTGTTCTTAGGAGCTTCCGCTAGTAGGCCCATCAATCTACCTGTTATTCTTGACTAGCTGCCTATAGAAGGCTTCACCAGCTGTCAAAGAACCTATGCGCTTCCTCCTAGGTCTCATCGCAATATCCCTCATTGCTGTCTATGCAGTTCTTGATCCTTTTAGTAGCGAGAATGTCGCTAGGGCAGTCTAGGCAGTGTATATATCTCCTTAGTGCGTGTACCTGGCTTGTGCCTAGTAGTACTACAACCAGCCGTTTGGAGCTCACTCTGGTCCTCCTTTGTATCACCGAACAGAGGTACTAGGGCTGTCAATAGTTCACCAGTAATGCATATGTCTGTCCTAGCAAGCCTGTAAAGACTGCTATAAACCGCAAAAATGCACGATGGAAGGCCCTAAGTGGTTTTGGGCCATCTCACTGCCTCTCATCTATTGACTCTACCATAACGGAGGTCCGTGCTACTTTTGGCGAGGACTTGGTGGAGAAAGAGTTGCACTGGTTGCTACAGCGCCCAGACTATGGCTGTTGAGCTGCATTGCTCGACCCAGTAATCCACCGCGTGATGGTGGTAGAACTCAATGAGCCAGCCCGGGACCGGTACTACAAGAAGCAAGATAACCCAGCAATCCCTACCTGGTGGGAGCTGGAGGATACAGTGTCGACCTTCACCCCACATCGTGGCACCTCAAACACGTTGGACGAACTCGGAGCAGGTCCTCAAGGCCCGCCGTCCGAACCTATGGTTCAACTTGTGGTCAGCTGTCCCAAACTGATTTCTACAATTCGGGCCCCTCTTATCAGTTCTTTGCCCGGTACTGGCAGATTTGCTGATGCCTGGAGCCTCCATTCCCACTCCCAGGCTGAGGGTGGGGGACCATTGCTGATGTGTGCTCCTGCAAGCATGAGGGGTGTCTTACCAATACCTCTAAATACTACTGTCAGTGCCAGCAAATCGGTTACGGTTCCTCCTAATAATGAGTGGACAAGCTACACGTACAGGAACAATATCCCTAGCACATTGAACAACCCACGAGCACCGAATCAAGTGGGGAACCCGACGTCCTCCCTGTTGAATGAGCCAGGCATTTCGCCCGCTTGGTCCGGCCGTCGCCCAGCAGGGTATGGCAGTGACGGTGACGGTGGTGGTGACAATAATGGGGGGCCTGGACGAGGGTTCAACGGTCTGGATCGATCAGGAGGCAGAGGTCATGGAGGAGGCGCTGGCAAGAATAGTAGGAGTCAGGTACCCATCACCGCCTGCAAACTGCTGGCAGATCAACCATAAGCTCAGTGTATCCATAGTACCTGAATGGAACAGCGTGGGCAACACTCTCATCGACTATGTCAGTTCTATGTCCAATCTTGCTGCCATGGGCATCGAATAGCGAACGATCTAGCACAAATTGCGCCATCCAAGTTCAAGGATTGGGTGAAGCGTTGGTGGGACAGCCTTCTGCTAGAAAAGAGAACATTAAATAGCATGTTGTGGGCCAACCTGTTGGGTGCTATACGCCGCCACTTCCTGACAGCCAAATGGCTACTAGATCATACGCAAGAGTTTGAAGAAATGTGATTCAGACAGAGGGGTGTAAGTCTGGCACTTACTTACATTGATTGATGAAACCTGGTCCAATTATTACTAACCATCTTTGATGGATGATCCCAGTATTTAAACCTTTCCCATCATTTGTACTTGTTTATCTTGTCTTTCACTTACACTACGACAATCTAGATCACTGTTCCTGTCTTTCTGTCTGAATCAGTGAGGACACATCGCCAGCGTCCTTTCACTTTTTTTTTTTGACAACGAACACATACCCACACCCACTGGTGACTTTGACAGCTTCCTCACTGTCTTGTCACACTCTAGCCTTTGACAGCCTCCACACTGTCTCACCACACTCCATCCACTCCTACTCCTCTTCGCACTAGGCAGTGGGCTCAGAATCACCCTTCTGTCACCACAGCTGCCACCCCATCATCCCCAGGAGAAGCACAATCACTATCACTGAGTTCCCTGAGATCTTTATCACTTCTATCTGATCCTTTCCCACCATCAGTCTTATTGTCAAACTCGACATCTGACAGTGACAGCAACTTTGACAGCAACTTTGACAACGACATTGACAGCTCTAACATGACACCTCCAATCAGTAAACCTGTGCTGGCAACCATCACTCATCTTAAGCCTGATCGTTGTCCTATTCTGGAAGCTGGTGTTATCACTCCCGAGATTCTCTATCTGTGGCGTTGTGCTTGTCAGAAATATCTCAAGAACTGCAAGGAGCGTACTGCCGATGACTTGGTTAGCTTTGTAGCAGATGAGATGTGCGAGCCTATCTTGGAGAAGTGGTACATGGCTAGCCAGACCCGTATAGATGCTCTGAAGCTAGATGCCTATATCTCAGAGCTTGGAACATTGGTTTTGGAGAAGGGATGGGAAGGAAAAATGCGTGGCAAGGTGCTTGACAGCAGGACAGACATTTGCAGATTGGGCTTATGACATCCAGAACATCAATGCTATTCTTTCACAGGCTGTACCAACTTTTGCTGTTGGCAACCCTGAGTTGAAAAACATCCTTGATGCTGGTCTTACAGAAACTCTTCAGCAGGATCTTGATACTGAGCCCGTTCTCTCTACAGAGCTCAATGCTTGGATCTCAGAGGTCAAGGGACGTGATGACTGTCTCAAGTTTGAGACTAGATGCATGCAGGACATCATTGACTCTCCGCCTGCAAAATCATCTGCAAAAGGGAAACTCTCTTTAGCTGAGTGTTTATCATCACCAAAACCATCTCTAGCCTCTAGGCTCACCTCACCCCCTCCAAAGGACACCAAACCAAAATGACCACCACTGACTGATCCAGAGAAGATTCTCCTTAACTTTCATGATGGATGTCGCTGCTGTCGCAAATTCTACATTGGGCACCGTACACTGAACTGTGACGGTGAACTCCCAGATGCAGCTACCTACTGTACTCTCACACAGGCAGATGTTGAAGCCCAAGCTGCTGCTTGTGGAAAAACTCTCCAGGTTACGCGTGAACCAACTGCTGCTGTTCTCGCTTCCAAGAATATTCTTGATGCAGATTATGAAGAATCTGACTCTGACCGTGATGGGTACATTCTGCCCCCTTTGACTGTCCCCCCATCTCTATGCCAATGTCACCCTTTCTGGCCCTTCTGTCTCTGAATTTCCTGTTCCTGTTCGCTCATTGCTGGATATTGGTTGCCCCTCTGTAGTTATTAGTGACAAGCTTGTCAAACAGCTTGGTCTTCGACAATTTTCTCTTCCTGCTGAAGAGGATAATCTGTTGTCACTATCAGAATCACCATTGAGCTTCAGGGAATATGTGAAATTAAAGGTGTCATCGGCAGATGGGAATTGGACTTCTAGGGTTGTCAGAGCTAAGGTCAATGTTGGTCTATGTATACCGTTGATATTGGGAATGCCATTTTTATCTGGGGAACATATTGTCATTGATTCTGCATGCCGAACTGCAGTTGATAAGCGTACTGGCTTTGATCTGCTCAATAACCCAATTCATCCACCTCGTCAGTGGGCACCTGAATGGACTGTACCAGCTCCAACTCCAAAAAAACCCAAGCAGAAACCTATGTTATCTGAACCTGTTCCACTTGGCTCCAGTGCCCTCCTGCCTATCAGTGTTATGTTACAGGTCAAAAATCGCATTGATGACCTTGACTTCCAAAAACTTCTCAAGGATGAGGATATCCATTTGAAAACTAAGCATGCCGATGTTTTTCCTCTCCGTTTACCAGACAATACTGCCGATCTCCCTGGAGATATTTTACACCGTATCCGACTGAAAAACCCTTCAATCACCGTGAAGGGGAAAACATAACAACCTGCACGGAAAAATCTGGACTCATGAAAGCGAATGCTTGATGAGCATATTGCTGCTGGTCGAATGCGACCATCTTCTTCAGAGTATTCTTCACCGGCATTTGTAGTCCCAAAATATACAGATGGAGTTCCAGATCCTTCCATCGATCCTCGTTGGGTCAATGACTACAGGGAACTGAACAAGAATACAATCCAAGATACCTTTCCATTGCCAAGAATTGATGATATTCTAGCAGATTGTGGTCGAGGAAAAATCTTTGGCAAGATGGATATGACCAACAGTCTTTTTCAGACTCGGGTCCATCCAGATGATGTCCGCTTTACTGCAGTTAGAACTCCATGGGGACTATATGAGTGGCTAGTAATGCCTCAAGGAGGTTGCAATGCTCCCTCAACTCACCAGAGACGTGTTACAGAAGCCTTGCACCACTTGATTGGGAAAATCTGCCATGTCTATGTTGATGATATTATCATCTGGTCGGATTCCATTCAGGAACATACACAGAATGTTGAACTTGTGATTGAGGCACTTGGAAAAGCCAAGCTCTATTGTAATCCTCGCAAGTCCCAGCTTTTTGCAACGGAAATCAGTTTCTTAGGACATGTTATCTCTGCCCAGGGAATCTTTGCAGATCCTAGAAAGGTTGAACGAATTGTGGAATGGCCTCAGCCTAGGTCTGCTACAGATGTCCGAGGATTTCTTGGACTAGTTCGCTATATTGCAACCTTCCTGCCCAAGCTGGCTGAACATACATCTCATCTCACACCTTTAACAACCAAAGAGGCAGAGAAATCTTTTCCCATCTGGACTGATGCACACCAAAAAGCATTTCAGGCCATAAAAAATATTGTCATTGGTCGTGACTGTCTTACTGTTATTGACTATGAGGACTCTACCAAGACCATCTATGTCACCACAGATGCCAGTGATCGCCGCACTGGTGCTGTTCTGAGTTTTGGAGAGACTTGGGAAACTGCTCGCCCCGTTGCCTTCGATTCATATCAGTTAAATGCAGCAGAAAAAAATTATCCTGTTCATGAGAAAGAGCTCCTTGCTATAGTGAAGGCACTGAAGAAATGGAGAAGTTCATTACTCAATGTCCATTTCAAGGTTATGACAGATCATCGTACCTTGGAATATTTCCAAGCTCAGAAGGATATGTCTCGCCGACAATCCCGCTGGTCCATGTATATGGCTGACTTTGACTATGAGATCCACTATGTCAAAGGGGAGGATAACTGTGTTGCAGATGCTCTGTCTCGTCTCCCCAACCTTGAGAATGAAAGTTCAGCAATGACCCCTCTGGTTGCAGCTGTACTGCTATCACAAACACACCTACCTCAGAGGGTTCGAATTCCTGCTGCTGCAGGGACTCTCAATATATCTGCTGATGAAGAATTTCTACGTCAGATCTCTGCCACGTATGATACAGATGAATTCACTAAGCAGCTTGAGGCTGGTATCACAGCTGGAAGCATCTCAGGTGTTCGCAGAAGCCCTGGTCAGAACCTAGTATATATTGGTGACAGGCTAGTCATTCCTAAGGATCCTGCAGTACGGGAACTTCTCTACCATCTAGCCCATGACTCACTTGGACATTTTGGGTTCACAAAGAGTTATGCTGCTCTGAGAAATTCATTCTATTGGCCCAACATGAGACGTGATCTTGAGGATGCATATATTCCCTCATGTGTTGACTGCCAACGGTACAAAAGTCGAACAAAGAAACCTGTTGGGCCTTTACATCCACTTCCAGTACCAGATGGCCGATTTGAAAATGTGGCATTGGAGTTCATTGGGCCCTTGCCTATGGATGAGGGATTTGACATGATCCTCACTATGACTGACCTTATGGGTGCAGATGTACAGATCGCCGCTGTACATTCTGATGATACTGCTGAACAGACTGCACTGGTCTTATTCAACGAGTGGTACTGTGAGAATGGGTTAATGAAAAACCTAATCTCTGACCGTGACAAGACATTCACATCTAAACTCTGGGAAACCTTACACAAGCTTACTGGGGTGAAACTGAAGATGTCTACATCTTACCATCCAGAAACAGATGGAGGTAGTGAACGCACCAATAAAACAATTGTTCAGGCTATTCGCTACCATGTAGACAGAAATCCGAAGGGATGGTGTGCCTCACTGCCACGAGTTCGCTTTGCCATGATGAATTCACTCAATGCATCTACTGGATTTTCACCATTCCAGTTGAAATCTGGTCATTCACCTTGGATTATTCCGGCTCTTGCACCTGCCATGGGTGGAGAGACTGTGGAGGAGTTAGATGCTCGCTCACTCATTGAACAGCTTGAGTTAGATGTACAAACAGCTCAGGACAGCTTGGCAGCAGCTAAAGTCAGACAGGCTTATCATGCAAATATGCATCGCACAGCTGAAGATGTATACCAAATTGGTGACCGAGTTATGCTCTCAACCACAAATTGCCGTCGTGATTATAAGCGAGCTGGAGCTAAACAGGTAGCCAAATTCATGCCTCGAGATGATGGTCCATATGAAGTGGTCAAGGCCTTTCCAGAGCGTTCTGAATGCACCTTGAAACTTCCAAACAATCCTCAACTGTTCCCAGGATTTCATGCTCACCTATTGAAACGCCACATCCCTAATGACCCTATACTCTTCCCAACTCGTGAACCAGGCTGTCCAGGTCCAGTCATTACATCTGATGGTGCAGTAGAGTGGACAGTTGAGAAGATAGTGGATGAATGCAGACATGGACGTGGTAAACAATACTTGGTGCACTGGGAAGGATATGGTGCAGAATTGGATGAGTGGATCCCTGGTCGGGACATGCAAGACACAATTGCACTTGATGTGTGGGAGGAGGAAGAAGAATTGTAACCCATTCAAATTTTTTGAAGTGGGGGAGGGTGTAAGTCTGGCACTTACTTACATTGATTGATGAAAACTGGTCCAATTATTACTAACCATCGTTGATGGATGATCCTAGTATTTAAACCTTTCCCATCATTTGTACTTGTTTATCTTGTCTTTCACTTACACTACAACAATCTAGGTTACTATTTCTTTTCATGTATTCCTATCTTGTCATTCACTTACACTACGACAATCTAGATCACTGTTCCTGTCTTTCTGTCTGAATCAGTGAGGACACATCGCCAGCGTCCTTTCAAGGGGACATGAGTGGGAGGAACCTCTTGATTTCTTCCAACGCTGTGCTCAGCACCACGCTTTCATCTTCACAGACTACGCTGACAGTCCATCTGCTGTAGCGCAAATCATATGTACTTGTCAAGGACCGTATATCCACGGGGCTGAATCGGGACCGATGATTCGGTTGCCAATAGATCTAGAGTGGACTTGGCTTCAGCTCGTGCGCTGCGCCCTTCTCTACGTCCAGAGTCCAATTTCAAAGTACGGCCGACCGATCAGGTACGAGATCGGTGGAGCTGATCGGGAGTACAAAACCAGTAGTGAGTGAATCTTAGTTGATATTCAAACTGAAGCACTACTGACGATACAAACGTGCTATTTATACTAAGTAACAGCCACATCAGCAGTGCCGATGTACCAAATTCGGGATGAGAGCACATGGGTATCTAAGTCAACGCATAGCATAGCATATAAGAGTCATCCGGGATTGGATGACCAATGTGACCGGTTGTATAGCATCACAATGCGGTGTGATAACTAGACGAGTTGTTAGTGATCATCGGCGCATATCGGCGCCGATTGGATCCGATGTCACAGTACGTGACAGTATCCCCCTTTTAGCGCCGAACCCTAGAGGCAGCCATTGATTTCCCAGAAGACTGAAAAATTTCGGCAATCAGCTGTGATGATGTCATTGTGCCGGGAGATGCCGTTTGCGACACCTATATATGACCACGTGACTTGAATCAACCGATCTTTTTCTTTTCATACACACACCACCTCCACCCTTTTTACCCCATCCTTACTCGCTTCCCCACATGCCTTGTGACACCGACAACGAATCTGCAGAGCAGTTCCACCAATGTCTGCTCTCCATGGGTCCCACCGAGGCCGAGGACCAGCTTTCTGCTGACGACTTTACTCTGCAGTCAACACTGGTTGCTGAATGCAAAAAGGCGGAGGCGATTTGGAAGGCCGAAGAAGAGCGGGCCTTAGAGGTGGAGCGGCCCCATAAGGCCGCTGAGGCGGTGCAGAAGAAGAAAGAGAAGAAGGAGGTGAAGAAGAGGCAGGAGGAGGAGGAGAAGAAGAGGCAGGAGGAGGAGGAGAAAAGAAAAGCAGGGGAGAAGGGGAAGGGTAAGGAGGTGGGGCCGTCCGGGGCCGCAAAGCGGGGCCGACCGATTGGGGCTGGAGGCGATAGCGGCGATGAGGGCGACAAGGAGGAGGAGTCGAGCATGCCGAAGAAGAAAAAGGCGAAGCAGGTGGATACGGGAGTGGAGTTCCCCACCAAGATGTGTCACAGTGGTCGGCGACCGACGGAAACTGACTTTGTACCATAGTGCAATTTGTGCGAGAAGAAAGGCATTCCTTGCCTTCGTCCCGAGAGCAACAAGGGGCACGCTTGCAGAGTGTGCTACACGTCCAAGATCAAGTGTTCGTTGGGCTCGGGTGGAGCCGTATCGGGTATCGCCAGCGCCGCCGAGATCGTGGACACCCTGTTTCGTTTTGAGCAGGAGTATGCCACGCACAACCAGGTGATGGAGGAAAATGAGAGGAAGATGCGGGAGTTGGTGCGTGTGAACCAGAACCGCATGGAGGCTGCCATTGGCCAGTTAACGGTGGAGGTTCATACCCTCGCTCGGGCGGTCACCGAGCTCGGTCGCCTTGCGGCTGCCTATACGAGGGTACGCTTCCCCGACATGATTGAGTCGTACCATGAAGACCTCGACGCCGAGAAGAAGGAAAAGGGAAAAGGGGAGAGAGTCCGAGGCAGAGGACCGTGGAGAGGGGCCAAGCGGGGGCACTTAGGGTATGGCGGCCGATCGGGGCCAAAGGAATAAAATGTAATATAGTATAATTGAAGTCGTATTTTGCTGTCCGTAGAGAGTGAACTGAAGGGAAAAAACAGGTTTTAAGGAAAAACGCTCAGAAGACCTTCACTGCATAAAAACCTATGTGAAACATAGATTGGGGCCGTGCGGCCCCGTATCAAACTGGGCCAGGGCAATCCGGATACCTAGCGTGAAATGCTTCGACAAGCTCAGTAGCATTGTCAAGTTCATCTGCCCGCAGCCATGAGGTTTTTTCTGGAGTTCCGGCATAACCTTCCCAACGGACAAGATATAGGAGCGGGGGCTTTCGGCACCAATCTGCCTTACTATCCAGAATTTCTCCAATCTCGAATTCTAACTCCCCGTCTATTTCAATAGGAGGTGGTGAAGGCTGATCACAGCCCTCTACGGTGTCCAGATGGCCGGGTTCGAGTTGTGAGATGTGGAATTCTGGATGGATTTGGCACATGTCTCGAGGAAGCTTAAGGGTATAAGAAGCGGGTCCGGGCTGGGCAATAACTTCATAAGGGCCGTAAAAGATTTCTGAAAACTTCTTGGTCGGACGAGTGACACAGAAGCCATCCGAGTTGATGTAGACTTCGTCCCCAATTGAGATCTTGGGATCCACGGTTCACCGCTTATCTGCGGGGCCTTGATAGCGCTTTTGAGCAGACGCCATCTGAGTTCGAAGCTCTTGGTGAAGAGCATCCAAATCCGTGACAAAGTCTCGGGCCCAGGTGGAAACTAAATCCCGCTCGGGGTGTACGGTGACCGATGGGTGATAACCCTTATTGGCAAAGAATGGTGTAACTCCGGTGGTGTCATTGGGAGTGTTGTTATATGCGAATTCACCAAGAGGAAGAAGGGGTTCCCAGATGTCCTGCTGATAATTGCAGTACATCCGGAGGTATTGCTCCAAAGTTTGATTGATGCACTCGGTCTGACCGTCGGCTGATGGATGGTAGCCAGCAGTGAAGTGCAGACGCATATTGAGTGCTTCGCCCAAGGAACGGAAGAAGTGATTGACAAACTCGGAGCCCCGATTGCTTGTGCAGTGCGATGGAACTCCATGCTTGGAGAAGACGTGAAGGACAAAGAGATGGGCCAATTCGGAAGCCGATAGTTTTCCGTGGCAGGGAATGAAAAGGCCCATTTTGGAAAGGCGGTCGACTATAACGAGGAGGCTGGTATATCCGTCTGACTCGGGAAGCTGCTCGACGAAGTCAAGGGAAATGGAATCCCAAGGCCGATCGGGGACCGGGAGTTGCCGAAGAAATCCGTAGGGGCGATGGTGCATGTACTTGTAGTGTTTGCAAGAAACACAAGACCGTACGTAGCCTTTGACAAAGGCTCGGAGGCCGGGCCACACATACTCCTGGCGGACTAAGGCAAGTTTTTTATTTTGCCCCCAATGACCAGCAAGCTGATGATCATGCTTGTCGAGCAAAACTCGTAGTCGGAGATCCGATGAATCTGGTACAAATATGCGTCCATCCTGATAAAGAAGCCCGTTGCGGGTGACCCATCTAGGGTTGGAAGTGTCGTTAAGATGTTGTGAGGCAATAGAATCAGAAGGTAAGGCCGTCCAGATGTCCGCATGGAGCCGATCCACATCCATAATCTGTCTAGCTCGGAGCGCCGGAACATACATTGCTGAAGCACGAAGCGACGCATTAATCTGATGCTGAGTGAAAACTGGACGGAAATTGTGCAGATTAGCACTGGCATAGCCACTATCCCCCTCTTTAGGGTAGATGTCCCACCGTCTAGTGAGAGCATCGGGCTTGCTGCCAAGGCGGCCGGGTCGGAACCGAAGAATGAAGTTGAAAGCGGAAAGAAGTTTGGACCACCGGGCTTGCCGGCGGGTTAAGAGTTTCGTTGTAGAAAAAAACTCCAGATTCTTGTGATCAGTAACGACATCCACTGGAGGTACTTCTCCTTCAAGATACCGACGCCACACACGAAAGGCTTCAAATATGGCGAGAAGCTCCTTGTCGTGCATGTCGTAGCTCAACTCGGGCGCCGTAAGGGTCCGGGAGTGGAACACGATCGGACGAATTTCGCTGTCTGGCGTGGTAATCGAGAGGATAGCAGCAATGGCGTAGTCAGAGGCATCAGATTCCAAGGTTAATTGAAGACCTGGGACCCAATGCGTAAGAATCGGAGCTGTCGTAAAAGCGGTTTTAAGGCTGTCAAAGGCTTCTTGGCATGCCGGTGACCAAAGCCAAGGCTCGGACTTCTGAGTGAGTCGTGTCAAAGGCACAACAATGTCCGAGTAATTCGCAATAAAATGACGATAGAAGTTTGTGAAGCCAAGAAAAGATTGAACATCTTCGACTTTGCGTGGCTCCGGCCAGGTCTGAATAACCTTGACCTTGGAGTCATCCATGGTAAGACCGTTAGGAGATAGAATATAGCCGAGGAACTCGACAGTCTCAATGCTGAACGCACACTTCTTAAGAGAAGCAAAGAGACCAGCTTTCCGAAGGCGCCGAAGCACCTCACGCACATGTTTTCGGTGTTCCCCCGGGTCCTCTGAATAGCTCTGGATATTGTCCAGGTATACAACGACGTTGACGTCGAGGAGGTCTGCAAAGAGGTCGTTCATAAAGCATTGAAAGGCAGCAGGAGCATTGGTGAGGCCCTCCGGCATCACAAGCCACTCGAAGGACCCGTAGCGGGTCCGGAAAGTGGTTTTTCATTTGTCGCCATTGGCGATCTGGACAAGGTGATAAGCGTGTTTCAGATCAATTTTGGTAAAGACCTTAGCTTTTTGGCCAGCATCAAGAAGATCCGAGAGCAGAGGAAGAAGGTAGCGATCCTTCCAGGTAATTCGATTAAGTGCCTGGAAGTCCACCCAAAGCCGAAGCTCGCCGGACTTCTTCTTTACGAAGAGAATCGGTGCGTCGTGAGGGGAAGTGGATTGTCGGATGAAGCCGTTGGAAACATTCTGGTCGATGAAATCTCGCAGAGCAGTTAACTCCACCTGTGACAGAGTATATGGGACAGGGCGGAGGGGATGCCCCGTCCTCGAGTTCGATCTTGAGATTGTATGGCCGATGGGGTGCTAACTTTTCAGACTTGGAAGCCGAAAAAATGTCAGCATAATCGTGATAATGCGACGGAAGCCCAGATAAATCTGGGGCCGAAGAAGTACCAGATGTTTTTCCGTTGACCTCAGAGAGGCCTAAACGGAACATATGACTACCTTTCGCATGAAGAGCGCGAGCAAAGGCAGCTGCTCCTATGAAGGAAACTGACGGGGGTGAAGTTTCAACCGGAGGAGCAACAGAAGGCTCCACTGCAGGAGGGGAAGGATTGGACTGAACCGATGGAGTTTCCTCGATCGAAACCGGGGCCGGAATAGCGGAGCCAGGCAAATGGAAAAAGATTTGGCCCAAAACCCAGTCAATCAACGGATTGTAGCGAGTGAGCCAATTGTATCCAAGCACGACAGAGCAGGCAGAATCCAGTGGTGTGACATATAGTTCAACCGGAGTTGTGTCACCAGAAGGGAACAAGACGTCGAAATGAACAATCTCGGTTAAGGTAGAGGACAGGCAAACACGGTTACCCCACGTGATCCAGTGTGACACTCCCATATTGGGAACAGATCCACCGAAAAGCTCGGAAAACGCGAATAATTAATCCACAACAGGTAGAGTAAAAAATGGGGCTCAACAGTTCTCTGAGGATCGGTCCGCTATTACCATACCAGGTGTAATATCTGCCAATCTTTGAAAACTGGGCGACTAGTTCCCATAATTAGAAGTCAGTTGGCCCTGATATGCTGCTCTGGCGGCCGCGTTGCAGAGTTTCTTTGGCCGCTATGCCCCAGAAATTTTACAATGCAAGTTCCTTCAATATTCTCGCATGCCCGCAGCCAAGAAGGCCATATGGAGCCGGCTAAACCGTCTCAATGGGAGGCTTCCCTCCCAAAGAAGGCCATCAAACGGTGCACAGGCGGCCGGGGCAGCGAGGAAGTACAAGGGACATCACATTCTTCCTCTAGAATTTCGAAAGGAGATGGAGGCAGCTGGAATTGGGCGGGAAGGGAACACAAATGCCGGTTGGTAGCATGTAGATGGTATAATTAAAATTTGTCCTTCAATTTCACACCAAAATACTCGAAAAAAATCACAATTACTCTGATCATATACACACACAAGACTGTTGAGGCAGAATTTGCATAATCCACCGAGAAGTGGTGTGAAGGACGGTCGAAATGTATTCTGTCCCAAAAAGGAGCGTGTGACATCACATCACGTGGGGTAACCGTATTTGCCTGTCCTCTACCTTATGATAGTCCCAGAGGAACCATCAAGCAGACGGAGGCCAATTGGAGGAATAGAGACACGAGTGAGATTATTGGTGGTACAGAAGACAGGATCTACAAAACAATCGAACGAACCGGAGTCGATGAGAGCCTGGAAGTCCGACGGAATCTGCGAAGAATTAAGAACAGGGCATAATGAATTGGGATTCGTGAGGGCAGAGGTGTTAAGTCGTAAGAAGGATTCTGCTGCACGATCGGGACCGTTTTCACAACCCTCGGGTCGCATAGTATCCCGAGAATTGCTACTTAGTTTCCCGAGCTGGAAGAAGCAGCAGGTGTTTTAGGCGCAGCCGCTGAAGCGGCGCGACCGGACACTGATTTCTTCTTGGGACAAGAATCACTGCGGTGACCCTTTTCTCCACAAAGCAGACACAAGTTCTCGGCAAGCCGATGGGCTTTTTCGGCAGGAAGTAATTTGCCATCTGTACCCAATACCTTCGTGTAAGGTTTCTCCGCCAGAGCCGAAGGAGTTTGAGCAGGGGATCGTCCGGGGTTCCCTCCGTTCCCCCCGTCGCCCTTCTTCTTCTTCTTGGAGTCACTGGGCGTGTTAGTATTGTGCGTGTTGCCTGTTTTGCCGTGGTCGTTTTTAGGAGTATCGGGGGAGCCGGTTTTGGGGTTTTGATTCGGAGCCCGACTGTGGAGAAGTTTCTGCTCTTTCTGCCATTCCCAATGGGAAGCATCAATGGATTGAGCAGAGATTTTAAGTACACTGAGGTCGGTCGGCTTTCCGCCGGGGAGGTCACGAAGTTTGAGCTGAATGCGCTCGGGAAGGCTGTTGTAGAAAACCTTTCGGAGAGCGACGGAGTTCCAGCCCGTAAGCTGTGATAGCTTATTGAATCGGACGAGATACTTCTGGATTGTTTGACCATTGTCCATGCGAAGAGCAAAAATCTCATTCTCGGCATCCTGTCGGGGATCTTAGGTGCCGAAATTGAGCTGGAGCTCCAAAACGAAGGTGTCATAATCGTTAAGCCAGGCAGGAATATTGTTGGGCTCAGGGTTGACATAAGATGGTTCGAACCATCCAAGGGCGTCGCCGGTAAGGTAGGACATCATGTAGTTGACCTTCTGTTCATCCTGTGCAAACGCTGTCGGACGATCCCGGAAGTTGAGTATGCCTTGAAAAAGGAAGGTGCGAAGTTTATCGGGGTCCTTCCCGTCGAAGGTTTCCGGGTCCCGGAAACAGGACCGAGTTTTGTCGATGGGAGGAGCACTAGGACGATGCATTGCATTCCCAATACCCTGACCGATTGCTCGAGTGAGTGCGGCAAAAAAAGAAGCCGGATCGTTGGGGTCAAAGCCGTTCGGGTCTGGAGGACCAGGAGGAGGTCCATTTCCACCGTCACCACCTCCACCTCCATCACCACTGTCTCCATCACCTCCACCATCCTGGAAAGGGTTGTTGGATGCTCTACGAGGTCGGTTTTCTCGATGATGTTCCTCGGAATGTTGATGCATGGATGAACCCCTTGAGGAGGGTGGGAGATCCATATTTTCCGGATGATCAATCAAGCTTCCCTGGCGAGATCGGGCACCGGACTGTGAGACCGAATCGAATGCAGTCCCGTATTGGGTGTGAGACAGATTTGTGATTGTAGTGGTAGCCATATGTCCAACGATGTGTGCACTCTGTCGAGTTTGGTAAGCAGATTGAATATCGTGACTGGCTGTGTTACAGAGGGCCGCGTTGAAGTTACTGCAGCTAGTGAAGGATTCTCGGCGATCCTGATCTTCCCAGCGGCGCTGTTCTACTAGTGCTGGCGGTGTGATAGTAACTTGGCGTGCTAGTTGCTGAAGAGCCCTCTGGGTGCAAAGCTGTGTCTGTTCAGGGACGGGCAAGGCCATAAACAAGTGGACATATGAAGAGTGAGTTTGAATATACTGTCAAGGACCATATATCCACGGGGCTGAATTGGGACCGATGATTCGGTTGCCAATAGATCTAGAGTGGACTTGGCTTCAGCTCGTGCGCTGCACCCTTCTCTACGTCCAGAGTCCAATTTCAAAGTACGGCCGACCGATCAGGTACGGGATCGGTGGAGCTGATCGGGAGTACGAAACCAGTAGTGGGCGAATCTTAGTTGATATTCAAACTGAAGCACTACTGACGATACAAACATGCTATTTATACTAAGTAACAGCCACATCGGCAGTGCCAATGTACCAAATTCGTGATGAGAGCACATGGGTATCTAAGTCAACGCATAGCATAGCATAGCATAGAATATAAGAGTCATCCGGGATCGGATGACCGATGTGACCAGTTGTATAGCATCGCAATGCAGTGTGATAACTAGACGAGTTGTTAGTGAACATCGGCGCATATCCGCGCCGATCGGATCCGATGTCACGGTACGTGACAGTACTCAACCTCCGGCTCGCTGAAGTGTGTGCCAAATCACAATGACTTGACATATTGCTCAGTTGACATCATAGACCCATCTTACGGCTTAGGACATATTACATATTAAAAGACTAAGCTAATTGGGGCAGTATTCACATTGCTACAGCATTCCTGGCAAAACCTGAGATTTTTTGAAAAAAAAAGACTCATTATGTAATTGGATCAAAAAACCTGGTATTGCAACTGTCAGGGGAACCCCCGTCCCGATCCCCATTCAGAGCCCTTCCGGCCCCTCCGGTCCTTCCGGTCGCTCTCCCGGTCACCGGCCTACCAGAACCGGTACCGGAAGCCGGCACGTGACCCGCCAGGGGGACCCCCGATGGCACCTCGCATGTGACCGAGCCCGGGACATCTGCCGATCACTCCGGTCACATGGTCTTAGCTAGTAGCTTACTTATACCCACGGCTGACGTGGGAATCCTCAGAGTTTCTTCTCTTTGGATCCCCCACGTCAGGTATGCTTCTCTGTATATTTAGCTACTGTCAATTAACCTTTGGATCCCCCACGTCAGTCCCTGAGTACCTCGGGCCTTCGTGGTTGCCCTTACAGCAGAAGAAACTCTCTAAGGGATTAACCGGTCAAGATTGCAGGCTTCGGTGTGAACGGCTCGGACTCCTCTGATAGCGTCCCAGCCTCTCCTACCCTGAATCTTGCCCCCTCCTCCTTGCCTGTAGAGCCTTCCATGGACGCCGCGAGTACCGCTGCCGCCGCTGCGCAAGCAGCCGCCGAGGCCGTCTTTGCCCGCATGGACAGGCTCGAAGGTATTCTCGAGAGCCTTGCACGAAAAATCGACCCCTCCCGCGCCGCTTCACCTGCCCTGTCCCTTGCCGGTCCGGCTCCGGACCCGGGTACAGGATTATTCCCCCCAGCCGTTCCCGGCTCAAAATCGGCCCTCCGGCCGAACCCCCCGTTCGTCTTCGACGGCGACCGGAAACAAGGCCGGGCGTTCCTCCACGCTGTCCGGTCGTACATCCGGTTGCTGCCGGAAGCGTTCCTCGAGGACGGCGCCCCCTCCGAGGAGAAAGCGGTCCGGTTCGCCATGTCCTTCATGGCCAAGGACTCTGCGTCGAAATGGGCCGAGCGGTACGCAGCCAAAACCCCGTTCCCCTTCTTGACCTGGGACGCGTTCGTCACGGAGTTCCGGCTCCGGTTCGTCAAGGAGAACGAACAGGACCACGCGCTCCGCACCCTTGAGTCCCGGTCGTATCACATGGGCGCGCGGGACGTCTTCCGGTACACCAACGACTTCGAAGACCTGGTCGACCTCGCCGGCTTCGAAGACCCGATTATCAAAGTCACGAAGTACCGGACCGGTCTTAACCCAGCGATTAATCTCGCTATCACCGGGTCGAGCGACCCTCCGGACCTGCGAGACTACCCCGCCTGGCGCCTCCGTGCCTACCGGCAGTACGAGTCGCTGCTCCGCGCGCGCGAAGCCTCCCGCGAGACGACCGGTTCCGGTCGCCACCAACCAGCCGTACGCTCGGGAACCCTTCCGGTCGCGGTCGCTTCCGCTCCGGCGCGTTTTACCGCGCCGCAACACAGAGCAGCTGCCACCCCCGCACTTCCGCCCGTGGTCCCGATGGACGTCGACCGGACGCGCGCGCCGCGGTTGCTTCCGCTGCGGGGACCCGAACCACTTTGCCCGGGACTGTACCGCGCCGGTCGATGTCCGGTCAATCGACGTCTTGGACGAGGTGATCCGGCAACTCGGGAACGACTTGCTCAACGAGCTCGTCGCGCGTCTGGCATCGACGGAGGCCGCTGCGGAACATGCCGCCGCCGCCGAGCCGGAGGATTTTCTCCCCCGCGCAGAGTGAGCGGTGCGCCCTCTGTCACGTCCCCTAATCGTTTTGCTGTCCTATGTAACGAGTGTGACAATATATCTCTTGCATCCACCGAACCGATAGACGCACCCCCTAGACCGATCGAGACTCCGGTCGTTCCGGTCCCTCCGGTCGAGCCGGAACCCCGGCCACCTCTCCCGCGGACGCCGCGCCCCCAAAAGAAAACTGCCTGGGAGCGCCGCCTCCCGAAACACTTTACCCTTGCCGCCACCTCGGAGAGCAGTAACTCCCTCCGGCTTCCTCTCGAGATCGAATCCACCACCGACGCTGTGAAGCTTTCGCTCAGCGGCTTGGTGGACTGCGGGGCTACTTCCGAGTTTATCGACACGGAGTACGCTGCCGAGCACAAGATTCCGGTCCGCCGGCTCTCACAGCCCATCCCGGTCTACAATGTGGACGGCTCTCCCAACGCGGCCGGCTTCATTCGGGATGTCGCGGATGTGGTCCTTCGCTACAAGGGCCATAGTGAGCGTGCTCAGTTCGCTGTCACCCGCCTCGGGAAGGAGAAGCTCATCTAGGCTACTCCTGGCTCCGGAAGCACAACCCGGAAATCGATTGGGCCCAACGCGAGGTAAAAATGAGCCGCTGCCCTACTGGGTGCTGTGCTACCTGTGTTGCCGAGGCGCGCGCCGACCGGAAGCTTGCCAAGGTCTCCGCTCGGATCCTCCGGCAGCTCCGGTCCGGCCCGGTTCCCCGGATATGTGTCGTCGACACGGACGAACGCTCCAGCGAGGACGATGATGAAGAGTTCGACGAGGACCTACCGGAACTCGGACCGGACGACGGGGAAGATTCGGACGACGAGGATGACTCTGTTGAGGAAGGTGATCGGGTTTTCTACACCCGGTTCTCCCCTCCAGAGGACATCCGAGCGACCGGTACCGTCTCGCAGCGGCTGGCCGAAGCGCATGCTAAGAACTCCGCGCCCGGTACGGAAGAAATTCCCGAGTGGGCCCAAGAATTCGAAGATGTCTTCAACCGGGAGTCGTTCGACTCACTTCAGGAGCGCCGGTCGTGGGACCACGCCATCGAGCTCGTTCCGGATTCGAAACCGGCCAACTGCAAGGTCTACCCCATCTCCCCCCTCGAGCAACGCGAGCTCGACGCGTTTATCGAGGAGGGGTTGACGACCGGCCGGATCCGGCCTTCGAAATCCCCGATGGCATCCCCGGTCTTCTTCGTCAAGAAGAAGGACGGAGCGCTCCGGTTCATACAGGACTACCGGGCGCTTAACACGATGACCGTGAAGAACCAGTACCCCCTCCCTCTCATCAACGACCTTATTAATCGTTTGAAGGGAGCCCGGTACTTCACGAAACTCGACGTTCGGTGGGGCTTCAACAACGTCCGCATCCGGAAAGGCGACGAGTGGAAGGCCGTGTTCCGGACGAACCGGGGACTCTTCGAGCCGCTGGTGATGTACTTCGGCCTGACCAACTCCCCCGCGACCTTCCAGACAATGATGAACGACATCTTCCAAGATCTCATCTTGTCTGGCGACGTCATGGTATACCTTGACGATATTCTCATCGCACACTCGGACCTCGCCCGGCATCGAGAAATCGTCCGGGAGGTTCTCCGGCGGCTCCGGGAGCATAAGCTCTACTTGCGACCGGAGAAGTGCGAGTTTGAGAAATCGTCGATCGAGTACCTCGGGGTGATCATCTCACACGACCACGTCGAGATGGATCCGGTCAAGGTCGCCGGCGTCGCCGCCTGGCCGGTGCCGGAGAACAAGAAGGACGTGCAGCAGTTCCTCGGCTTCACGAACTTCTACTGCCGGTTCATCCGGGGGTTCTCCGACGTCGCCCGGCCGCTCTTCGACCTCACGAAGAAGGGCTTGGTGTGGCTCTGGACCGAGAAGGAGGCCGCCGCGTTCCGGAACCTCAAGGATGCGGTGACCACCGACCCGGTCCTGATCCTTCCGGACGAGTCGCAACCTTACCGGGTGGAAGCAGACAGCTCGGACTTCGCATCCGGTGCCGTTCTCTCTCAGCCGGGCGCGGACCGGAAGTGGCATCCGGTCGCCTTCTTCTCCAAGAGCTTGAGTTCGGTCCAGCGCAATTACGAGATCCACGACAAGGAGATGCTTGCAATCGTCCGAGCCCTCGAGGAGTGGCGACACTTCCTCGAAGGGTCGCAGCACCCGGTTGAGATCTGGACCGATCACAAGAACCTGGAGTACTTCCAGAAGTCGCAGAACTTGAACCGGCGGCAGGCGCGGTGGTCCCTGTACCTGTCCCGGTTCGACTTCACCCTGCATCACAAGCCCGGCCGCGCGATGGGTCGACCGGACGCGCTTTCCCGGCGATTGGACCACGGTTCCGGTCGGGATAACGAGGATGTCACGCTCCTACGCCCCGATCTGTTCCACGTCCGCGCCCTGGAAGGTGTCGTCGTCGCCGATCCGGAAATCCCGATCCTCCGGGACATCCGTGACGCGCTCTTGCACGAACCAGACCTTGAGGATCCCGTCGCCCTTGCGGCTCGCGAGCTCCTCAAGGTTCCGGGCCGCTGGTCCCGGTCTACCCGGTCGGACGAGTGGCACGTCGATGCTGGCCTGCTCTACTTCCGCGGCAAGATTGTTGTCCCCCGGGACAAGGACCTTTGCCGCCGGATCTTGGAGCAGCACCATGACACCCGGGTCGCTGGTCATGCCGGCCGCTTCAAGACGTTGGAGCTTGTCTCCCGGAACTACTGGTGGCCCCAGCTGTCCCGTCACGTCGGCCGGTACGTCGCCACCTGCGATCTGTGCTGCCGGACCAAGGCACTCCAGAAGCTTCCGGTCGGGGAGCTGCACCCGACCGAGGTTCCCGAAGATCGCTGGAGCACGGTCTCGGTCGACTTCGTCGTCGAGCTCCCGGAGGCCCACGGGTACGACGCGATCATGGTCATGGTCGATGTCCTTGGTAAGCGCGCCCACTTCATGGAGTGTCACACCCAGATCGACGCGATTGGTGCCGCCCGGTTGTACTACCGGAACGTCTGGAAACTCCATGGTGCACCGGAAAAGTACATCTCTGACCGGGGTCCGCAATTTATTGTGGAGTTCACCACCGAGCTCTGGCGCCTTATCGGCGTCAAGCCCGCGACCTCCACGGCATACCACCCGCAGACTGACGGCCAGACCGAGCGCGTCAATCAAGAGATGGAACAGTTTATCCGCATCTTCACCAACTACATGCAGGATGACTGGGACGACCTCTTGCCGGCCGCCAAATTCGCCTACAACAACCACATCCACTCTTCCACGCAGCAAGTCCCGTTCATGACCGACACCGGCCGGCTCCCCCGGATGGGGTTCGAGCCGAACGGGCTGCGTTCGAAACTTGAGTCGGTAAACGAATTCCGCGACCGGATCGCCTCTGGCGTTTCCGAAGCCCGATCCGCGCTGGTCAAGGCCAAAGAGGAGTACAAGCGGTACTACGACCGCCGGCGCACCCCCACGCCGGAGATCAAGGTAGGCGACCGGGTCTGGCTCGACGCGTCGGACATCCAGACAACCCGGCCGTCCCCCGGTCTCTCTCACCGACGGCTTGGCCCCTTCAAGGTCATCAAAGTCGTCGGTTGTGGTACGTACAAGCTGGAACTCCCGCCCCGGCTCTCCCGGCTCCACCCGGTCTTTCCGGTCGTGAAGTTGGAACTCGCGGAAGACGACCCTTTCGAGGGACGGCCCGGCTATGACGAGCCAGCCCCGGTCCTCCCGGACGCACCCGGTGATGCTCCGGAATGGGAAGTCGAAGAGATCCTTGATGCAAAGGTGCGCTGGAAGTCGCTCTACTTCATGGTGCGCTTCAAAGGGTACGACGACTCGCACAATCAATGGGTCAAGGACTCCGACCTCTTCGCCCCGGAAGCTGTTGCCGAGTTCTACCAGAAATACCCAGCCAAACCACGCACCATTGCCGTTGCCGCCTTCGACTCCCTGCCCTTCCGGGATCCCTCCCTTCGCATCCGGTCTATGCGTCGGGGCGCCGCATTCCAAGGGGGGGTGATGTCAGGGGAACCCCCGTCCCGACCCCCATTCAGAGCCCTTCCGGCCCCTCCGGTCCTTCCGGTCGCTCTCCCGGTCACCGGCCTACCAGAACCGGTACCGGAAGCCGGCACGTGACCCGCCAGGGGGACCCCCGATGGCACCTCGCATGTGACCGAGCCCGGGACATCTGCCGATCACTCCGGTCACATGGTCTTAGCTAGTAGCTTACTTATACCCACGGCTGACGTGGGAATCCTCAGAGTTTCTTCTCTTTGGATCCCCCACGTCAGGTATGCTTCTCTGTATATTTAGCTACTGTCAATTAACCTTTGGATCCCCCACGTCAGTCCCTGAGTACCTCGGGGCTTCGTGGTTGCCCTTACAGCAACCCAGGCAGATTTTCAATGCAAATACAACGCACCTATTCCCAAGGCATTCAGATCAAAACTGAGCCTGTGGCATTGATTCTGCTGAAAACCGTTGTAAAAAATAAAATAAAAATGGACCGCACCTGTTGTACTGCAAACAGCTGTGATAAAAGTGTTCATCAATGTGAGATAATAATCACAGTATTTTCAATTAGATATTGTAGTTTCACTTGGGTGGGGATTTTGTTAGGCTATGTAATTACAGATACAAGGCATATTTTGTATGTAGGAGCTAATACATGACAGAACCTCTGATTTCAAATTTTGATATTTCCGAAATGAAAGATGGTTAATTCAATGGCTGGCCAACTATTTGTTATATAATGCTACTCAACCAATGTTGCATCGGGCCCACTGATCCCCATGGTAAAAGATAGAGGTGTCAAAGGTAACCATGGGATGATTCCCAAGAATTCCGAGAAGATTAGGTCGAGGCAGAAAGCCCATAAGTTGGTGGGGTACCCAGAGAATTAGTTCTCCATGAGGTCCAACAATCCAGCCATCTGGTTGAATATGTACACTAGCTGCAAGTTGGCTAGTCTCTGGTTGGAAAACATTGATAGTACCCAAAGGGAGGTGTGGAACTGATGGGCGACTTGTAAAGGATAGAGCAATGAGATGTGGATGACACCTACCTGGGATGGGATAAAGTTGGGCCTGCTCATGTGATGTAAGTGTGATCTGTGTCTGAGTCTCAGTGTCCCACACATGCCCAGTGTTATTAGGAGAACCAGAGACAATGCAGGTGCCATCAGGTGAGAAGGTCACAGATGTGACCAAGTCTGTGTGGCCCTCCAGTGGGGCTCCAATCCGTGTCTGAGTCTTGGCATCCCACACACGCACAGTGTTATCATGGGAACCAGAGACAATGCGAATGCCATCATGTGAGAAGGCTACAGATGTGACCCACTCTGTGTGGCCCTCCAGTGGAGCTCCAATCTGTGTCTGAGTCTCGGCATCCCACACACGCACAGTGTTGTCATGAGAACCAGAGACAATGCGGGCACCATCAGGTGAGAAGGCCACAGATGGGACCAAGGATGTGTGGCCCTCCAGTGGGGCTCCAATCTGTGTCTGAGTTTTGGCATCCCACACACGCACAGTGTTGTCATGGGAACCAGAGACAATGCGGGTGCCATCAGGTGAGAAGGCCACAGATGTGATCCAGGATGTGTGACCCTCCAGTGAGGCTCCAATCTGTGTCTGAGTCTCAGCATCCCACACACACACAGCGTTGTCATAGAAACCAGAGACAATGCGGGTGCCATCAGGTGAGAAGGCCACAGATGAGACCCCATATAGGAAATGGCCCTCCAGTGGGGCTCCTATCTGTGTCTGAGTCTCAGCATCACACACACGCACAGTGTAGTCATCAGAACCAGAGACAATGCGGGTGTCATCAGGTGAGAAGGCCATGTGGCCCTCCAGTGGGGCTCTAATCCGTGTCTGAGTCTCGGCATCCCACACACGCACAGTGTTTCCAGTGGAACTAGAGACAATGCGGGTGCCATCAGGTGAGAAGGCCACAGCTGTGACCCAGAATGTGTGGCTGTGGTCCTCCAGTGGGGCTCCAATCTGTGTCTGAGTCTTGACATCCCACACACGCACAGTCTGGTCATGGGAACCAGAGACAATGCAGGTGCTATCAGGTGAGAAGGCCACAGATATGACCAAGGATGTGTGGCCCTCCAGTGGGGCTCCAATCTGTGTCTGAGTCTCAGAATCCCACACACGCACAGTTTTGTCATTGGAACCAGAGACAATGTGGGTGCCATCAGGTGAGAAGGCCACAGATGTGACTCGGTCTGTGTGGCCCTCCAGTGGGGCTCCAATCCGTGTCTGAGGCTTGGCATCCCACACACGCACAGTTTTGTCATTGGAACCAGAGACAATGCGGGTGCCATCAGGTGAGAAGGCCACAGATGTGACCCAGCTTGTGTGGCCCTCCAGTGGGGCTCCAATCTGTGTCTGAGTCTCGGCATCCCACACACGCACAGTTTTGTCATAGAAACCAGAGATGATGCGGGTGCCATCAGGTGAGAAGGCCACAGATGTGACCAAGGATTTGTGGCGCTCCAGTGGGGCTCCAATCTGTGTCTGAGTCTTGGTATTCCACACACGGACAGTTCCATCATTGGAACCAGAGACAATGCAGGTGCCATCAGGTGAGAAGACCACAGATGTGACCCAGCCTGTATGACCCTCCAGTGGGGCTCCAATCTGTGTCCGAGTCTTGGCATCCCACACACGCACAGTTTTGTCAATGGAACCAGAGACAATGTGGGTGCCATCAGGTGAGAAGGCCACAGATGTGACCCGCTCTGTGTGGCCTTCCAGTGGGGCTTCAATCTGTGTCTGAGTCTCAGCATCCCACACACGCACAGTTTTGTCAATGGAACCAGAGGCAATGTGGGTGCCATCAGGTGAGAAGGCCACAGATGTGATCCCACCTGTGTGGCCCTCCAGTGGGGCTCCAATCTGTGTCTGAGTCTCGGCATCCCACACACGCACAGTTTTGTCATGGGAACCAGAGACAATGCGGATGCCATCAAGTGAGAAGGCCACAGATGTGATCCCACCTGTGTGACCCTCCAGTGGGGCTCCAATCTGTGTCTGAGTCTCAGCATCCCACACACGCACAGTTTTGTCAATGGAACCAGAGACAATGTGGGTGCCATCAGGTGAGAAGGCCACAGACATGACAGAGCTTTTATGACCATTTAACACAGCATCTGTGGCTGGCCAGTTCAGGCTGCCACCAGATTTTACCCTCAGTGTTATGAGCCCACTTCCACGGTATCTTTTTGCAGTTCGAGATATGGCTGGGGCAAACCGCAATGCAGACATATAAATGTGTGGAATAGACATGGCAATTGGGTGTCCAAAGCCCCTCACAAATCTTATAGCATCTTGTACATCTTCTCTTGGTTCAGAATTGACCTGTTTCCATTCATTGAGCAGATATATCAATTGGACTATGCATTACCCACCAGAAGCCATTTGTCTAGATACCTTAGTGCTCCTGATGCAATCCCTGACACACAACAAGCACTTAGTACCTCGAGCCAAAATAAGAGCTGTGTATGCACAAATCTAAAAATATCAGCCAGCAGTGATTCCTTCCCCTCCACATTCTGAAGATGTGTAGACCAAAATCGGCATGCATAGTACAAGTGATTGGAAATTTTCTGTGCCAGACCAGGGATAACATCAGTCCGAAAATATGAGCTTTCCACCCCAGTAATGTTGAATTTCAATTGCTCTGCCATGGTCATGAAACAAGCAGATGTCATTTGCTGTTCATGTACCTCCTTCTTGTAATTGAATGGTGATTCATTTGGAAGGTTGACAAGAAAATCAACAAATGACTGATGCACAAATCGAAGCCCTGATTCAGAGTCAAGAACGGAGTTCATCTGTTTGCACACAAACTCAAGGTCCTGACTGGTTAATGATGGAACTAGTGCATGCATATCTTCCAATGCCAGGGGGATCTGTGCCACAAGTATGGCTCCAGCCACCTGTTTGAATACCTCCACATCAGTGGGAGACGAAAACTTTGAGATGAGAAGACTCTGGTAGAGATGTTCCAGTTGGTTCATATTGTGTTCTTGATTCTGTTGTTTCTTCTTCAGTGTTTGTATAATCCGTTCAAGCTCTCTTTTGGGTTGATGATCCCCTACAAGCTTCAAAACAGTGCTGGCCCAGATGAATAATCCAGCAGCTGCATCAGTGAGAAGTTTCAAGTCTTGTGAGGTTGGCCAAGGATGTGGGAGTGATTGATACTCGCTCTGAATCACATCAAACCCATGACGAAGATAATTCTCAATGTCTAGGTATGATTCTGGGGTGGTCTTCTCTCCAACTTCAAGAACCTTGCATTGTGATCCCATTGAGCCCAGCACAGAGTGTATATTTTTCTCATTGCGACTAGTGACAAAGAGTTTCACCTGTGATGGCAGATGTTTCCAGTGACCAAGAGACTCTAGAACCTGCTTCTGGTAGGACCGGGATGCTGTCAGACCCCCACATTCATCCAATGCATCAATGACCAGTATAGGCATCCTCCCAGGAGGCACCAAGAGTGGTTTCTCTAGAGGCTTGATGATGAGCTTCTTAAAGATATCCTCATAGCCTGTGATGTGTGGGACAACTTCCCCTGACCCCAGTGTCAGAATCACTTTGCTCCGAATCTCAGGGTATTTTTCTGCAAAATCATATGCCACAGAGCACCAAAGATCTTTTGGAGTCTGAGACAAAAACTCTTCACGTTTGAAGAAGAAGCTGGATGCTAAACACCCAGATTCCAGGAGCTGTGCTGTGATTGTCATTGCAATAGCTGATTTTCCTGTGCCAGGATACCCATGGAGCCAGAAAACATTGGGACCATCCAAGTCATTTGCCCATTCATGAATGCTCTTGAGGATGTCAAGCCGAGTTCCAGACATACATGGCTCAGGGCCATGTTTTATTTCTGGGGCCTTTGGTCTGAGACTCTGCAGTTGCCGGTCTTGCACTATTTTGATTGCTCAGGAGTGGTGTATTTATAGACCCACAGATCACTCACTGGTGCTGTCCAATAGGAATTTGAGTTGTGTCTCCACGGTTGCTATACCCATTCCAGACTGCACAGCAAGACCACGGTCAAATTTATACCGGAAGGACACAAACTGTTGGGTAAGTTTGTCAAGTTCTTCTCTTGTCTTGTTGTCAAGAGTGAGGAAAAGGATTCTTGCTAGCATTTAAAATGAGATACACAAAATTGCAGAACCAAGAATGAAACAAACATGTGAGAGATTGAGTACTGTATTGAGTGATGAAATTTCCAGCTGCACGGACAATGGGATTGACCTCTTCCATGGCCTGTTTCAGCTGAGCAGACTTGGCAAACTGCTCCACATCAGCAATGCAGGCTAAGACATCGGCCATATTCTGGAGTAGAGCAATTATGTCTGCATCACATTTATGTTGCTCCTGCAGCAGCTGTGATTCCTCAAAATCAGCAAGTGTACATTTTGGAAGTGTGAAGACCTGGAATACCTTGTAAATTTGATCCACACTTGCAAAAACTGCCTTGGCAATTGAATGTACCTGATCAAAATGAGTTTAAATGGATTCATGTGACTCTAATCATCACACTCACCTCACTTGCTGCAAGACCCAAAGCAAGGACTGTTTGCAAGAATTTGGAGTATCTCCCTAAGCGGTCCAAAACACTCTGCAACTCTGCAGCACGAGCAATCCCTGCACTCAAGATATTTGCTGTTGCAGTTGGCTCCTTGAAGGGTTTGTCAGAGATCATGCATAATAATTTATATTTGCTATTTACCATACTAAAACTGATACTGAATTCTGCAGATGGGCTGGTGAAGAGGTGATCTGGATGTGCCTGGTGAACATCGCTAGATAACATTGGTGCCAATACACACACCAGTCAACTGTGACACTTTCTGAGCTTTGAGAATTCCTTTGGCAATTGTGACAGTGAATTCAATCATGGTGAGCACTGTGCGATGTGTTGGCCAGTGGCTGCTCTGGATGAGCTCAACCTTGAGAGCAGAGCCACTCTCAAGAGAACTGCAAAATAGTGTGTAGTGGTGGGAATAAAGGCTCGTTTCCAAAACGCACTAGGGAGGATCAAATTCAATTTTGCAGCAGGCATTCTTCAGATCTGCTTTCCTGATTGTCCTACCATCCAATCGGATTTTGACAACACAGTTTTTTGTCTTTGAAGCTCGGAGGTCAGTTGTAGATATACCTGTATAATTATTGATTGAAATCAGAGCACAAAAGTGAAGGGACTGACTCGATATCTGCACACTGAGGCTACAGCATGTGAGATATGGGCTGATGGTGAGATTGGCTTGGTCTCTCACCTGTGGTTCACTGGAGGCATTCTTGAGGGCGCAGTCGAGGTTGTGAGAGATAGAGTCATGTAAGAAGCTGACGTATCATTCCTCATGCCAGCACCGGTCATAGTTTGACGTATACCCCATATGTAAACTATGTACCAAATGATTGGGTGTCGGCCATACGGAATTGCATCAGAGATTTTACGATGATCGTGCTGGACAGATTCTTGTTTTTTGTCGCAAATTTATTTATTTTGTTATATACCTGCCGTTTTTTTCTCCTCCATACACTCCGAGTCGCCTTTTTCCCCAGCAATTCGTTGAATCTTGACGGGTGCTGGTAAAATTGAGCAAAGTTGATTGTTCAATGTCCATTCCATTTCGCATCAGCTTGGAGAAAAAGCCTCGAATAAGTTAATCTTGTCCCCAAGTCTTCGGTTCTGCGGGCTTTGAATTTCCTATCTTTCCTTCTTTTGTTCCTGAAATCTCTGTAATGATGCAGGGCGGCAATCAAATCGCAAGCCGAAACTTCTTCTTTCTTTTCTCCACCTTGACGAAAAGGAGGCTCGGCGGAGGAGGATGACTATCGAAGTTCTGTGGATGACAGCCAATTTCCAAAGTCCGCCCAGCTACAGTGAGTGCCAAGTTCTGATCCCATAGTTTGACTTTCTACATCCAGTGCCGGCCGAGATGATAAACGAGGAGTTGCGCTCAGGCTCGCGGCGATTGACTCCTCTATCTGGCTGCCAATCGAGGTGGGCTCCGAGCTTCACAAGGCACGACTCCGGCATTGCTCCACTCTTAGGGAAGGAAGGAAGGAAGGAAGGAGTTGCGTATCCACGCTATGCACTTCCGGTTCTCAGGAGCAAGAGAACTTCAGTTCAAGCCCCTCTATACCCACGTCCCGCGCGTTGGTGTTTCCTGCCCGAGAGTCTCTGCATCTCCCTGTAATATCATGTTCAACGTTATTGCTCATCTCATATCATCCTTCGTTCATTTTTTATCTGTTCTTACCTATCCACTTCAAGTGGCCGGCGCAAGCTCCGACATGACGTATCGAAGGCCCGCGAGCACCAAGACCACCCGCGCCCTGGACTTGGCCGCACAATCCCGACGCTATATATCGCCCTCCCGCGAGCGGGATGACGTGAATGTTTGATTTTTTTTCTTGCGCTGCGCGGCGCTGTAAAGGTGCGTGCGCTACTTTCCATCCGTTGAAAAATTTTGACCTTGAGATGAAGTCGCACATGTTGTCTTCGCTGCGCCGCGCCGTCCGGTCCAGGAGCTTTGACACGATATATTGACGTCCGGCGAACTCGACCCAGAGTCCCGATACGACGACCGCGAACAACGGTTTGGGCTTTTTTTGTTCTCTTCCGCTGCGCGGCGCCAACGTATGTGATCCGCTAATTTTTAGTCGAGCACTGACCTTTTGACCTGTTGTTGTTTTTCGTTGCTGCGCGAAGCCGTGAACTTTGAACCTCAGGTAAGTTTAAATTTATCGAGTGGAGTCTACTTTTTATTTCAGGTGCCATACCTCCGAGGGTATGTATTGACGTCCCACGAGCGAGGCCTCGGGCACGACTCTCCATAACATCGGCACTATCTATCGACGTCCCGCGGGCGGGATTTCGTGACTGCTCGATTTTTTGTTTCGCTCCGAGGTGCGTACGAGTTTTGATTCTATTTCATATCAACATACAACTGCCTTGTTTGTTTGTTTTTCTTCCCGCTGCGCGGCGCTGCTCTGAGGCTATGTATCGTCCCCGGATGAGCTCGGCCCCGAGTCGTGACACGGCCTATCGACGCCACGCGCCCAAGATGTTTGGCAAACTTCTCCCTCGGTGTGTACCTACTTGTATTTCATGAAATTTTCATTTCAACCTGAAAAAATAACAAAACTCCAAGGTGCTGAAGGTGCGTGTGTATGTTGAATCCCTGTTCACAAATCTGATCTTTTTGCTTGCAGATTTTGTTTTCTGCGCTGCGTGGCGCTGCTGCTAATGGAAGCAAGTCAGAGTTCAATCAAGTCTTCCACGTTTCAAGACGTGCGACTAGGGCGCGTTGAATTCTCTTTTCTGCTTCAAAGTCTGACCTCGAATTCAACCACTCGGTACGTCGAATCGCTCAAATGCTTCGAAATCTGACTTGTATTCTAGTCTTGTTGAATTTTTCCTGTGCCTCGCGACCTTGGAAGTCGAGCACGTTGAATTTGACAGACCTGTCGAACAATCGGTACGGTCAACTTGCCCAAAGGCTTCAAAAATCTGACGTGCAACCTTGGAATGCATTAAAAAATTCAATAGAATTCCTTAGATTCATTAGAATACCTTGTAGTAGTTGATTACCTAGGGCAAAACTGCGTTCAGAACGCGTTTTTTTCTCGTGACTTGCGAGCAGAAATATATATTTCTGGGAATTCCGTGCGCAGCAGAAAACGATAAAAGAGAACGAGGTGGGCGACGGGGGACGAGGGGGAGCTCAACTCGGAGTTGAGTCCAAAATGGGATTCAGACGACACAGCCACATAACGGACCTCTTTCACCACTCGACTCCTCCACCACCAATGACCGTTGCCGAGGCCGCCCACCATGACCCCAGCAAAGCATGGACCTGACCAACTCCCTGTCAGTTTCGCGCTCTCTGAGCCGTCCTCAGTGGCCTCGTCGAGAACGTCCCGACTCCCCGGCGCCGACCCCGCCCACCTCGTTTAAGGAGGAATATCTGCTCACCCTGGATCATCCTGGTTCCCGTCCGATGGATGTATACGATGCTACACTGTCGCCTTCGCGCGCTGCTGTGCGCAGGGCACTCATCGCCCAAATTCGCGTCGAGTCGGTTCTCGTGGCTAAAATGCAAGTAAATATTAGCGTCTTTTCTTTGGCAGGTCTTCTGCGGCGGTCCATGGGCAGCGAGTCGTTCCCTCTCGTTGTCTTTGTATTTCTTGCGGGTCAGGCGACTTCTGCTTCGCATCTTGCTGAAGAGGCGATCGAAGCATCTTCGAGCGTACTTGGACGCAATCGATGATCGTCGAAATCTGCCTATTGGACCTGTTACAGAGCCGCAAACTTTACGGCCTCCGACGCGATTTCTACGTCGGGATTGCGCGGAAACTGCAGCGGACGTGCTGTCCTCAAACACCCGCGGCGGCGCGGGGGAGCCTATGAGCGCCACGGAGCTACCCGAGAGCGTGCGGCTAGAGTTCGAGAGCGTCGATGCGGACTGTCTGGGCGACGGTGGCTCGCTCCGAGGCGGAGAGTCGTGGTGCGGAGAGAGACGAGATTGCGGGTGTGCGTGCCTGGCGCCTCAGGGGCACGGGCAGACTACGGGCAGCAGGTCCAAATTGGCGAATCGTTGGGCTGGCGGGTGTGCCTATGATGCCTGATACAGAGCGCGAGCCGGGGACCGGGTGCGAGCGAGGCGAGGCGAGGAAGGATCCACTCGCGGCGTCCATCTGCTCGGAGGACTCGAGGCCCTGAGCCACGGTCTTCACCTACGACAATCCCTTCTGTCTTCATTTTCTTGTCTTTCCCCATAATCAAATGCATACACTAACAAATACTTTCAGGATGCTATTCGCTCTCCCTTCCTCGATTCATATTTTGTCTATTCGTCTGCTCTGGGCCCCCACACGTTCTTCGTGACCTTCCTCCCGGTGCTCTTCTTCTTTGGGTACGATGAGCTCGGTCGGGGTACGTCGTTCTCTGTTCATTTCCCCCCAACCCGCGCTAACAATGTCTGCAGTCTGATAGTCGTTTTGACCCTCGGAATCTGCTTCACGTCGGTCATAAAAGACCTCTTCTGCTCCCCGCGTCCGTTTGCACCACCCGTTACACGCCTGAGTGCGTTATTCATCCGACTTTCTGCCCAAGCGCTAGCTAACAAATCCTTCAGCAATCGGTACCCACCATCTAGAATACGGCATGCCCTCGACGCACAGTGCTAGCTATATCTCCCTCGCCCTCTTCTTCTTTGCTTACATTCACGAACTCGCCTTCCCCCCGGCACCCACCCCCGCCTCGCTGTCCTTCCCGCATACGTCGCGCTCACCACCGGTCTCGCCGTGTACGCCACCTCCATCGTCTTTGGGCGCCTCTACACCGCAATGCACTCCTTCTCCGACTGCGCTGTCGGCGTCTTCATCGACGCCTTCATCTGGCTCGCGCACACCTCCTTCCCAGGCTTCCCCCTCTCCTTCGCCCTCCCCTCCCTCCGCCCTCTCCACGGCCTCCACCTCCCGCGCGCGACGCACACCTACACCGCGATGCTCTTCCGCGGCTGGGGCTGGGGCGCGCATTTGGACGCCTGGGTGCTGCACACGCCCTCCTCGCTCCGCGTGCCGCTCACACCCATCCCCTCGCGCTCCTCGCGGTGAACCAGCACCCGCAGCCCGTCGGCGACTGCCCGTGCTTCGAGGACGCGATCGCGGTGGGGAGCGTCATGCTCGGCATGTTCGTCGGCCGGTGGGGCGCCGTGCGCTGGGGCGCGCACGTCCCCGGCGCGGGCGCGGTCATGCCTGGTAGCGGGTGGGCACTGCAAGGGAATAGCTGGGCAGCGGTCGAGCGTGGGTGGGGCGACATCGGCGTCTGGTGGGCCGCCGCCACAGCCAAAATGGTTTTCGGTGCGCATCTGTCTTCCTTCCCTTCCCCTTTTCTCTCGCTAGCAGCTAACCACCCGCGCAGGCATCCTCGTGATCTTTGCCTGGCGGCTCGTCGCCAAGGCCGCGCTACACCGCGCGCTCCCGACGTTCCGCTTCCTCGCGACGCTCATGCGGCTCCCAAACCGCCGCTTCTACACCCCCGCGACGGACTATACATCCGTCCCGCCCGTCGCCGCGCTCCGCCCCATCCCCTCCGTCATCGACCTCCCCAGCACCGCCGGCGTCGAGGTCGGCGGATCGGGAGCGGGAGCGGGAGCGGCGTGAATGGCAATGGCAGCATCAGAAATGCGAACGGGAAGGGCGGGAACGGGCTGCTTCGCCGCCGCGCGGAAGCGGTGGAGGCGGCGCGTGGCGGGGGCGCGCACGTGCAGGAGAGCGAGGCGGCGCTGGACGAGGATGGCGCGGCGAAGCACTACGACGCGGACGTGCTGACGAAGCTGATCGTGTACGCGGGCATTGCTGTCATTGCGTGCGAGGTGATGCCCGTGCTGTTCGAGAAGTTTGGCTGGGGTGTGCGGTCGTGGCCGTGAGGGTGTGTGTGCATACTCACGAGCGCGCGAGGGAGTGATTGATGCAGTGCCAGCGTTCTTGTTCGTTCGTGGCCGTGCATGCATGCATACCACCTATTTGCGGTTGATGCTCCGCCCGCGTTCGTAGCCAGTAGCGGCCGTCGAGGCCCTATCTCTTCATCTATCCATCCATCTATCTATCTAACGTCATTTATTCTCCACTCGTTGCTTGGGACCCGGATCCGACGCTAATGTACAGACCTAATGAAAATAATGCTGGATCATGATCACGGAGGTCGACCAACCGTCTGTTCTCCTCCCTTGGCGTGTTCTCTTCGCAGCTCCCCGTTGCTTCCAGTTTGCGGTGTTAGTCTATTGAGTTTACATGCATCTCCGACCCGATGATATGACATTGATTTGATTTGATTTGAGTATTTGGACCTCGTTGCATATTATAACGTCCGTGGGCATTGTGTTGTGGGTCGTACGGTACATTTGAAGCGAGGTTGATTTAAGTAAACCTCGTTGCATATCACGGTAAAGATTGTAGTCCGTGTGTGTACAGTACCGTGAAGCGAGTATCATCGAATCATTGGCAGCCGTGAAACCCAGATGATCCACGATAAATTTGGCGGTTAAATTGTCTTCACGCTGCGAGCCTACCACCGATGCCGACCATTCCCGCTTTTCGTGATGACAAGGAGAATTGGCGTGAGTGAATTGTCATCTCCATCTCGACGATCCAAATAATACAGCGATATCCTACAATTAATTTGATGTGCAGTATGAAATTATTATCGTCTTCATGCGCCGCGTGGGTATCCGATTCACAAGTCAATGATCTACAGTCCTACAATCCTACAATCAGACCTCCCCAAACATGTCTCGATAATGTTTAAAATATCCCTTGGCATGGCACGGACAGATGCACCCACGCGGTCGCAATCGCTCATTGCGCGGGTTCAGATTTCTCTTCAACAACTTCAGATTTCGAGTCGATGCTGGACCGGCGCGAGCTATTCGCCGACTCGATACGCGCGAGGCGCTCGATGTTGAACTGCTCCGCCGTGTCGCTCCGCGCGATCGTGAACGGCGTGATCCCGTTGGTCACCCAGAGCGACTTGCGTATCGCCTGTCGCGCCGTCGAGAAATCGGGCAGCTGAGTTACGTCGGGCATCAGCTTGAGCGTTGCGACGAGGAGGAGAACGTTCGCGAATCCTGGAGTTTTTGTCATTTTCATTATCGCTACATATCATGATCCTTGACGGCGACTTACCAGTGAGGTTGAAAATCACATCGCTGATAACTGTCGCCCAGAATGGAACGCGGCCTCCTGAGAATTCCGTCAGGCGTGCGATGGTTATTGGGACTATGAGCAGCGTGTAAACGATCTGTCAGATGTCAATAACCAAGGTCAATTGAAGAAAGACAATGGAGACTTGCTGGAAACCTGTACACGCATATCAGTTTATTCTTTTTAGAAAAGTAAATGCAGCGGCGACTTACCACATCATTTTATGAACAGCCTGAGAGAATTGGAGGTTAAAAATAAGATTATGAGCTGAAGAGAAAGAGGCGTACCTGGAGCATCGAAGAGTCAATGAGGTCCCGGCGCAATGAAAGCTGCCAGGTTTCTCCGGCTGGAAGAAATCGAAGAGTCCATTTTCCCTCCTGATGCACTAAATTTCCTCGCATCCGGAGGAAAATGGAAGTGTAGAGGATAATGCAGAACCCAGCCGAAATATATTCCTGAGGGAAATCGATCTGTCTGAGTACCTCCACAGGACGCAGTGCGCGGGACGAACCAGGAAATATTCCAGAAAGATTTGCTCCCGAGGGTAGTTGGACGTGATCCAACACCTACACCAAGGGCGAATCAATCGCGCCGGCAGTTGAAAAAGCAGCGAAGGCCGTACCATGCTCCTGAAATGCCAAAATAGGGCCCTCTTTCCCGTGTCTGTATCGCGGTCGGGCCAATTATGACGACCAACACCACAACAGCCCATCCACCGACGATAGTCCACCAGAAGCCAGCCTTAGTGGATTGTGCTCGGAGAAATAGGAGATTAAACAAATGTAGAGCCAATATGAAAGACCTGGAGGATGAGTTGAATAATTTGGTTGGCTTAGGTATATGCACGCGCTCACCAGAGTGCTGTAGCAATATTTCCGGCTTGCTTGATTCCGCCTACGAAGAATTCAACATAAAATACGATGAATCAATCCTTTGAGAGAGCCGAACCTTGAATGCTACAAAATGCGCCAGCCTCCACTCCTCCGTCGGCGGCCCACTTGAAGTTCATCGCAGTCCCGAACGATTGGACCGCATTCGCCAGGAGAAGGGACCTGAAATAACCGCTGATATGGGTCTTCCCATAGTTGTGGAGTCGTAACGATGATTTCTGGGAATTGTAAGTGAGAGTCCGTGTGGATCTTCCGCTCATAATCAAGTACCATAAAATAGAAGGAGACGGAGAGGAGAGACAGCAACGCAGCCAATCCAAGACACTGAGCACGTTAGGACAAAATCACATTGGAGTGGACATGAATGACGCACAATTACACCAGGTAACTCTGTGTATGCCATTTCAATTAAGAAGTGGAGGTAGATCGAAGAGAGGGAAAGTCGAAAGCAGAGGATTGAAGTCGTGAAATCGTCTCCTCACCAGGAGGAGCGGCGCAACCTGTCTCGCGGACTGAGGTGGTGGTGTTGGTCCAGAAGAAAGCCGACGGAGCTATAATTACGGAGTCCCAACACAACTTATATATCCAGGCAACTGGAAACTATACGTTGTCATGTTGTCAAGATGGTTGAACGATGCGCTTGCCGTGGCTGGAACCGACCGCGGCCTGCAGGATCAGCTCGGGCCAAGCCGTCGAGATCTGAGCTTCGTTACAGGGCAGATGTCATCACTGACAAAGATCCGAGTTGCTTGTGAGTTGATGTCGAGATCGTCCAAGCGATGTGGTTTGAGAGGGTCGAAAGTGATGGCATCAAGTCGCGATACCGTCACGGCAATGTTCGCGTGGCGGTGTCAATTCGTGCCACGACCTTTCCCACGACCATTCCCTCCAGAAGAGCCTTTGCGCTAGGGCCTGGGATACAAAGGCGGGATTTTCGCAAATTACATCTGACCTTTCCTTAATATCCAGTTTTCAAGACATTCTGCCTGTAAATTTCGTCTGATTTTCCTGGGACATTTCGCGAATTCTCCGTGTGGAAACTGAAACTGAACCTAAATAACCTTTAGCTTTTTTTCCCGCCATAGCACAGATTCGTCTGAACCTATTGCATCTTTCAGCAATATATTCCACGCCTGTCATAACATTCGGATTGCAACGGAACAGACGGTATCAGCTGGCGCCGCCGCGCCGGGATGACCTATTATTGCTCCGGCCGTTGCGCACTAATTTCTTACATATCCATGGCCGCTGAACGAAAAGGCACTCATGGCCCCAGTTCCTACGAAGGCAAATCTCTAACAGACTCAGAGAACAAAGTCGGTTGGTACGAGGAAAACATTACCGAGATCTCGCCAGAAGGGCGGATGCTCTTGGAAGAGTACAGCGGTATCCCATTGGACGAAATCCTTCCTCACGTTCTACGCGTGCGGGATAAAGCCTTCGCAATCTGGTCGTACCTCTGTATCGGCCAGGTGCGCTTCCTCGAATATACAATTCCGCAGCACCCGTACTACGGTCCGACACTGGAACGACTGCGCGCTGGCGGCAACTTCCTCGACGCTGGTTGCTGCTTCGGCCAGGAGCTTCGCTTTCTGGCATGGAAGGAGCATATTCCTGGCGCACAGCTCTATGGCTTCGATCTGGAGCCCGGTTTCATCGAGTTCGGCTTTGAGCTTTTCCGCGATAAGGACAAGTTGGGCGCGACGTTACTGTCTGGCGATCTTCTCGCCACACCCGCCTCCGATGAACTTGCCCCCCTCGAGGGCATGATGGATGTTATTCACGTCGCTTCCGTTCTCCATGTATGGGCCTGGGAGCAGATGGTCCAGGCCGCCAAACGCCTCGTCTCGCTATCCCGTCCCCAGCCCGGCTCCATCATCGTAGGCAATCAAATGGGAAGCTCTAATCCAGGAGAGTATCTCATGCCGACGGCTAAGGGGGTCAATTATCGACATGACCCGAAGTCGATGGAGAGGTTTTGGAAGCAGATCGGTGAAGAGACGGGCACCAGTTGGAAAGTCGAGGCCGGGATGTTCATCTCAGAGGTGGTGAAGCAGAATTTGCAGCACAGTTGGGCAAAGGTCGATCCCGGTATGGGAGCGATTTGGTTCATGGCTACTCGGGTCTGATATGCATTGGAAAAGACTCGAATCCCCTCGTACATTCTATGCGTATATACACACTAATGTACAAGTAGTGGTCAAACTACTTACCTCATACCACTGGCGGCCAGCCACTAGCCTCAATCTATTCTGAATTCGTTGAATAGAACTTATCGAAACTACTGTGAATGCTATCTGCCTAGATTCTCTGTTATAATCTTGTGTATATCCTTCCATCCTTTCCTGGAACTGTTGACATCCACCGGGCGAAACATTCAAGTTGCCACGTGACTGTGATGGACCAGTTCGATTTGAGAAGGCTGAACGGTTGGAAGATTTGCGGTTTTAAAATCTTGAATAGCTTTCGTCACAATTTCCCACTCTGATGGGATTCCAATCCGACTCCCAGCCATGACCTTTTCGATATTCGGGAATATGCGAATCAGAAAGGACGCAACGTGCGCTCCGGGTGCGCACGGCGAGATCCAGAAGCGCAATGTGCGCACCCCGTAAGCGCATACATCTGGGTGTCCCTGTGGTGGAGAAAATGGTCCATCAACCTCGGCATTTATGGCCAACTCGATATCGCGAAGCTGCGGACACTTTTGCGCTAAGCTCCACAAAGTGTATAGATGCACTTGGGGAGCCGACCACTTGACCCATTGAATGTATTGTGAAACCACGCGCAGAGAGGTCAGTCGTGGCCATGCGTTTGCCATTTTTTCTACGTCTGCGTCGCGGAATTCAACCTCGTGCGCATCGACATGGATATCGAATGTTTCGAGGTTGACACATTGGTAGAGCGCCGAAAAGGCTGCAAAGGAAAACATCACATGTGGGATGTCCCGGCGATAACTCTGAATCCTAGGGGTCGAAAACGTGAAGTGTCGAAGGGTTGACAGCCACGCAGGGAGCGTTGCTAGAGAGGAGAATAGCGGGAAATTGAGGATGATGAACTCCCCGAGCTCGATGGAAAGAGTTATGAGATAGCATGAGGTAATCAGGGGAATGAAGGCACTGAGTACTGCGTATTCTCCCCTAATATTCAGAATTTCGAGGGACGGAAAGCTTGGGGAGCCGTGTGCGGCCAGCATGATACCGGCGTCGGTAATAGACTGGGGCTCCTGTCGTATGATGTCCAGCACTTCAAGGTGCGGCAATCCTCCGAGATATGCCAAAATTTCCGCCCCGAGGTATACTCTAGAATGAAATTGGCGCAAGTCAGTTTGGCGCTTGAGCCCCTCCAGAAGTACTGGTTTCGCCAGCTGTTCCCCGGTGTGAAGTTCCAAGATTCGAACATCTGGTAACCACATCGAAAGAGGTTGGTTGAACAACGTCACGGCCTCCGATGGTTCTGGTGAAAGTGGCTTCTTTAAGCGCGGGCCATACATCGTCAGCGCGAATCTATTCCGGGGAACACCGCGCGAAATGAGATAGATCCCGCCGATGGTGTTGTAGCGAGTCCAGGCCTCCCATTCAAAGTCAAGAAGATGCGGAAGAATAGGATCCCTGAACGCTTTCAGCGCACCAAAGAGTTGGTACCCTGCTGTCATATCCGCCATGATGGAAGAGGGTAAATGGATGGATTGGACGCGAGGGGCGTACTTGTCGAACACCACAAAATCGGATTCAACAAGAGGACGTCGCAGGGCCCACTGATACTAAGCCAAAAGAGTTATCGTATCTTGATACCGGACGTTGTAGAGCGAAAAAACCTGCCTTCGCGACCTTGATCAGCGCATCATCCGGGAGCAAGCCCAAGAGTTGGCCAGGGTCCGTGAGTTTAGCCCAAAGGGTATCCAATGCGGGGCCAGAGGTTGTTTTTGAGACCCGAGCAAGTCGCGCAAGAGATCGCTCGTCGCGTTTCGATCTATTGCCCTTGTCCTGAGCAACAAAAAAGAGGACCTGCTCGTAAAGTTCCAGAATAGATATGACCCGACTACAAGCTGAATCTTGGCCTTCCTGTGCGCAGAGTCTCAGTACAAGGCGAGGAAATTATCGGTCAGAGACTTTCCATTTAATGATCACTGCGACAAGTTGCTTCTCGGACTCCCGACCTGCACAGGGCGATAGGATGGTTAAAGATGAAAATGGCAGTGCAATGGGTGCAATGCTGTGCAATGGTTGCCAACGCGAATTGATCCCTTCAATGAAGAGTAAGTTCGTACTTTGCGCTGTGCGGGCGTTGGTCGATAAAGGCTGAAGCCTGAGTACTTGCTCCCGTACCTTGTCGCTGCTGGAAATCCTAAAAACTTCATGAGATTTGATTTACATTCTTCTAACACAAACCACTGTAGAGATACAGAGCCAAAACCCGGATCCGAAAAAGACCCGGATCCGAAAAGATTCCATTTTGAGTGGCATCCGTGGGGCCTCTCAGCTGGGTTTTCTTTAAAAAAATACTTGCGAGGACTGAAAGGATTCCGGTGCAAAAACCTGGGTCCATTTCACTGGTTTCCGCGCCCAAAAAATCGCATAATGGCCAAAAATGGCCAAATTTTGTCAGTTGCGATTAAGAGTTGAACGCTTCACACCAAAAACATGGTCATTCATATGTATGAGATTTTTTAGATGGGCAGCCCATGGGGTTGCGTGAGGGAGGCACCTGTGTGTGTTGGTGTAAAATTGAGCTCAGGAGGATGTTTGCAAGCAAGAGTTAATTGCGAGGCAAACCAGTAAGGTAATTGCAACGAGTACTCTAGCTTTTATATGTAGGGAATATCAAATAGGTAACAATAGTAATGAGTGAGTCAGAAGGAAATTGGATATTAAGCTGTAGATATAGTGACGGTGAAATTGAAGGTGAAATAAAATGTGAAATATGGATAGTTGCTATGGTTCAAGCTTGTACTTCCAACAGTAGGGTTGCTACGTGCTGCGTTAGACCTCACTGTGTTCTCGCATCACCGGCATTTTTCGGATCTAGGTCAAACTTTTGAAACTCGGAATTCAGCCAAATATGTACAGGCACTGTGCCATATAACTACTCAATCAAAAATCATATTTGAGGGTACATTTCAGACTATATATTGTACTGTAGCGCTCTCAGAACTTTGAAATTACATATCGCGGTCATAAAACAGTTGGTCAACTTTTTTTTTCGGATAAATCACGCCTCCGCAAGTGCCACAACTGCCGTCATCCTTTCGGATTTTCTGGGGATTCCGCCAGTGAGAAATATCATATTCTCTTTTGTAACGAGATTTGAGCTGGCTGTTGTCTGTAATAGTTTGTGCGCCGGGAAACGCTTGGGCTTCCCACTGTCTCTAATCACAATGCGTGCACTTTGCGTATTTGCCCCAGGTGCGAGACCCGAAAATATACCTAGTGAGGTCATCTAGACCAGTGAGTGTTGGTCCCATCGGAAACCGGAAAGGACTCGCAAGGTGTAACATCTGTCGTACAGCATCTCGAGCATTCTCTAATGTTCCTGTTTTCCGGAAAGAGTGAAACCCACGCTCCAGTTTCGCCATATATTGATTCTGTGGCTTTGAGTATGTTGCTTTTTTCTTTCCCTTCTTTGGATGGTGAGTCTTTGTTTCCCTTCTCCTTGGGTTTATCATCTCCAACAAGTTCCCACTTCCCTATCGGTGATTTACGGCGTCAGTGGAGGATCTCCGCGCATCCACTTCAAAGCGACATGTAAACCCTGGGGTTCGTAAAATCCGCCTTTCAATTCTTGATATAAACTCAATATCTCCCGCCGATTAATTCCTTGAATGGACTTGGGAAGAACGTTGTATCGGAGTTCTGTGATTTCATTTAACATTTCAAAGCTCTCTAAATTCCTGTCGCGGGTGACCTGATATGCCCTTGGTTATTTTTGCTGGAGAGAGCCCTTGTAGGATGATTGTTCCGGCTGAAGTTGAACTGCGAGATAGGGCCGTATAATATAAATAGTGATTTTTGCAGTTGTGAAGATCAACCACATTGAAGTCCCGGGACTTTCCTTGAGATGAATAGTTAGTCGTAGCAAAATTTGGCAATATTAATACCTGTTCCCTGGACAGTTGAACTGTCATGTCGTCCGGTAAAGAGCACTAAATATTTTTTCGACCTTGTGCGAGAGCAACCACGTTGGGAGGCAATCCCGGAATTGATACAGTTCTGGGTGGTTTCATAAGCTCAGAAAACAAGGTGTCCAGAATACGTTGGCCATGGCTTCCTACCGCCTCTTGCCGTCCAATGACAATAGCTTCCTGACCCTTCGTGGATGCACAATTCGGTCGCATCATTATTTCTAATTAGAATGGGAAGTCCGAGGCAATGGCTAAGTTTCCCTGTATATGCTCGGAAGAAAAGAGAAATGCATCCCATAGTTGCTGCTGTCTGTACATGGGTAGTTTGTCAGTTGCGTGTACAGCTTCTCTATTTTTGGCAGTCTTCGCACGTCGTGCCTCGGATCCCACATTGTCAACGAGGATGCCTTCAGAATAAAAGTCAACCAACTCCTGCTTAGTTTCCTCCGCAAAATTTCGGCAGCCCATTTCATTGATTTTATCTTTCTGCGCATTAAGAGCAGTTATGACAGACATTTCGGAAATTCACATCCTCAAAGGTTGGATGCCCGGGGTCCAAAAATGCACGAGAACCGTTAGCTCTGTGGAACGTCACGCACAGAATAGGCTGCCGGCCTTGTAGGATTCCGCTTGTTGTATCTCCCGCAATGGTAGATGGTTGAGTGGTGGAAATGTCGTTTACGAATTACGCGTTTACGATGGAGCATTGGGACGGGCGTGGAACGAAAGGAGGCATGGGAATAGCATGGCGTTACGGGAAGGAAAGAAAAATTGTAGCTAGACGGGCGCATGAAACTGGACAGGCATCAATATATGAATTTTACTCCATTTTCTTGACTTGATGCTTGAGTTTAGTTATGAGTTAACTAAATCTCGTGAAAAATTTAAAGGCATCTAAGTGAAGATCGAGAGATTTCCAATCAGTGGCCCCTAATGGATGATTACATTAGTAAGGCTTGATTGCAGGGGAAAGTAAACAAACCATATACACCACATTCCGATTCTGGATCTTCCAGCTCTGATGCTGAAGAACCCAATAGTCCTGATACTGCCCATACGCCACCATTGTCTCACCCTCGTAAACTCCCATCCCAAAATGCGTCGCCGTAAAATACGTGACGGAAAACGCCTCGCCCTCGTTCAGGAGTCGTATAGTACCTCGTCAGTTCGTGAGATGTGCAAGTTCGTCACTTGATGGAGGATCATCGTCACTTGATGGCAAATGTTCGTCAGATCCGAGGTAAGCGAGAGAAAGCTTGTCGGATGTGTGCCCGTGCTCCAAAAGCACTGAAAGTTCATCAGATATCCATGAAAGCTCGTCGGATGTCCCAGTTCAGCCACCTATTCCATAATTGACTGGTGCCTGCCAGTGATGCGCTTGTCGATTCTTGTCCTCTCCCACCATCATCTCTGCCCGCCCCCGCTCTAAATGCTCGTACGGTAAGCATCCAATCGCTGGCCACCGACTGATAATCACATATGTGTACAGGCAGCAATGGATGGGCCTCAGTATTCCCACTACTTTTGGGACGGCAACGAAGGGCAGCGTAGTGTTGCCGGAGTTCGGTTCTGAACCCCAGCCGAACCTGAACCGAACCCGAACCGAACCCGAATTGGGGTTCGGGGTTCGGGCATTCTCAGTTTTTCGCCGAACCGGTTCGAACAGGTTCGAACCTCAACAGTCTAGGCCTCCAAAAACGTCCAGAGAACTTCATCTCTGGACAAGTTTCACCTGGATTCAGTGATAAGAATAGACCTACAGAGGAACCAAAGGCATGGGCACTGTGAAATGATCACACAATGGCTTGAATACTCGTTGAACTTGCGAGTTCCAATTATAAAAAGATGGTGGAAAATTCCTAATGAGGAAAGAAAGCGAGATCGTGAGGCAGAATTGAGAGGAAATCATGGGATTTGCTCACAGAACTGGCAGAAGTGTTTTTTTCCGACCATTCCGACCCACCAACATGGCTGGGGGAAACTAAAGAATTCTGATGGTTCGTTCAGGTTCGAACCTGAACCGAACCTGAACCGCACCGAACCCCAGGTCCGGTTCGAGGTTCACAAAAATCGGCAAAGAACCGAACCTAACCGAACCCCGGCAACACTAGGGCAGCGGCAGTATGCTGTTGAATATTCTGATGAGAATCATTGTTTGGATTTATTTCTCTTTCATCCCAAGTTGTCGACTGCCGGGCTCCCGGCGTTGACACATCAGCCGAGCGGACCCACACAATGGGACGAGCACGCAGAAGGCTATGGGTGGACTTGTGACAATTCTCTGAAATTGCGGGAAGTTAGAACATGAATTATGCTGAGGCAGAGAAGCGTAACTCATGGAGAGTAGTTTCTTCCAACGCTGCTAGAACAATTCGGAATACAATCTACGAAATGTGAGTCAGAACATGAGTGAAGTGGAAGGTAAGACCAAGGGAACTCGTACCAGAGTCCAACTCAATGCCTCCATGGAATTGGAGAAGTCCGAGATGCCCGAAAGGCAGTAACAAAAAAAGTCGAAACCGTGAAATTGTGAGTAAGTGCGCATGTTTACCGTAGGTGCGACTCAATCATCATGGTTGTCGATGTGTCTCGACTTGTATTAGAAGATGAAGGCGATAAGGTATGGTATCGCAGATGCTGGAAGGGAGAGAAGGAGGGAGGCGAATGTGAGGACGGTAGATTGATGGGTACCGAACTGAGTGTACATGAAAAGTAGCTACGCCTTTTATACTGTTCCTCCCAAATATCCCCTGAAAGCTACTCCTGTTTCATATATGTTTCAGTGTCCTTTATTCATGCTCTGGCTCTGAGCATGGTAGGTATCTCCGAGCTTGACTCTGTGAGCTCGCAACTCGTTGATACACGTGATCGTGTATTTCCTTTCTTGGTATCCGACCTCACAGCACTGTGAAAAATGGAAGGAGCGAATTTCATGGTATAATATAGTGAAATTCATGTTTCACTTGGTTTTCAAGTGAAACCAAATTTTCATGGTATGGAGTGAAAATCTTGTTTCACTGTGTTTTAGGGTGAAATTTATTTTCACTGTGTTCTGGCATGAAATTCACTACATGAACAGAAATTTAAAATATGGTGCCTGGCAACCTTTGTACAAGAGATCTTGTCACTGCTGATAATAATTCATCTTTCTGAGGTTGTCATGGTGCATTGCAAACAAGTGCTGCAGGTTGAAAGGCTGAAACCACTGGCTCTGAAAAAGTATTTTGTGATTTGCAGCTTAACAAAGCCATTTCATGCAAAATGACCCTATACAAGTCTTGTAGCTCTCGTCAAGCTCTACAACTTTCGTTTTTTGGCTGAACCTTTAGGTTTAGCTACTTACATGGGGGAGCTCATCAATTGCGGTCACTTTTTGACCACAAGTACAAACACAATTTGGTCATGAGAGATTAGTCACAGCACAAAAACAAATGAAAAGAAAGCACAGAAAGCAGAATTGAAATTGACGGTGTTGGAAAATGTTTTTGCACGTCCCTACTATTTGAAATTCTACCTGTCTACAATTCCATTTCCTCTCTTGTGAGCAAAGAGGTTCAATTGGATTTTATGGTTAGTCATATCTGCTTTATGTTCGGGCCCGTATCCGTTCGGACTCGGAATCCGTCGGCCGAAAGTCACTCCACCGGATTCAAGCCGCACACTCAAAACGGTGACTCACTTTCTTTGATCTGTCAGCGGGCGTGAAAGATCCCCCTCGTCGCGCAATACTAGACTGAATACACTACTTTTCGCTCCCGCAGAAAAAAATCGCAGTTATTAGCCTCAAATTCTGGTTGGAAACAGAGTCAATCAACAACCTGGGTGCCAAATTCATATTTAGAGTAAATCAGCCTTTTTTCTCCGCAAAAATCCTACCATCCTTATCGGGAGCGACCAGGGGCCTAATTTCCCACGACCTAATTTCAGCGGGGGATGTCAGCTTACGGCCTCAAGACCTCATCAGTTTTTTGACAGTTTCCTTAGCCTCTTTTTGAGCTTTAGGCCTGGCGACAACTTCACAAGCTCAAGGAAGGCCAGAAATCAAAAATTTACTTATCTCTGAAACTGCGGAATGACTGTCAATAAATATAACTTAAGACACCATCCTCTCACCAGTAACATCTCCTACAGTAATCAGTACTTACTGCTTTGAAAGCGAATTATTTTGCAATCAAATCCCGAGCTTGTCAAATTTCGGACATAAGTTGCGACTCCCACATATATATCCAATGTAATTTCCTTTATACCTTTCTGGTTGCGTGAATTCCAGCATGTGGATATAAATTTGAAAAAAAAGCGGGAGAAAGCACATGCTTTTGCAGACAGCTCCCTCCATGTTTTCCGAAGGGCACATCCAGTAAGAAATTCTTATGCTCTGTTTGTCTTAAAAAAATTTAAGCGGTCTGATTTTGTGAAGACTTTGACAACACACTGTTACAATTCAAAGTCATAATTCAAAGCTAAGGCATCAGTGCGGCCGTGTGTCTAAACACCTTTGGTGTTTATCTGATCCAATCTCGCTTCAAATCATTTATTCATCCAAGGTTCAGCCTCTGCCTCGAAGAGGCCTAATCCATGTCATTAGTCTATTTTTAGATATGTGACCCATACACCCCGCCTGATCCCCCGGGCTCCATCCTTCAAACATATGGTTGTCAGCCAGTCCTAGTCATGGAATGGTATTATTTGGCAGGAGAAGCACTGGATACCCATATATTGCTCCAGTTTTCATATCCAGTATGATCACTTTAGTCTAGTTGGATTTTGTGCTGCCACAACTTTTGCCTGTTATCATGAGGTCACCTGTTCAATTCCCACTGTAAAAACATTAATTAATTGAAGTTGTAGTATAAGTAGTAATATGTAGCATAAGTCAGTTGCTGGCTGGAGATGACCAGGTGCTAGTTAATGACTATACTTGACAATTCTTTTGTCGGGAGGTCACCTGGAAGACCGTGAAAATCACCCTGAAACAATGAGTGAAATTCGCTTTTTCCCTGTGAAATTCACCCAGTTTACAGCTGTTTGCGGAACTTAGGGCAGCTTGATTTGTTTTTTTTTCAATGAGATTTGCGTCGGATGGCTCTCCTGAGCTCAATTCTCGGCTGTTTTCCTTTGGGGTATGCTCATTGTGCTGGCATTGAAAGTCCAGAGGGCATGGTCTCCTCCGATAAACCTGTGAGTCCATCGTGTCAAAAAAATTAGGTCAATTGATCCGAGGAGACCATGCTCTCTGGACTTTCAATGCCAGCATAATGAGTATATTTTAAAGGAAAACAGTTGAGAATTGAGCTCAGGAGAGCCATCCGACGCAAATCTCATTGAAAAAAAAAAAAAAAAAAAAACCCGCACCCTAAGTTCCGCAAACAGCTGTAACCATGAAATTCACTCAATAACTCAGTGAAAATTGGAGTGAAATTCACTCCCTCTGCATTCCACAGTGCAGTTTGATCCCCCCGAGCTCCGGGTTGGCCGACCCAAACACCCGTCAGACCATCGAGCCCCGGGCCCGAGCTCAGCAATTGCAAGGCCCCGCCCCGCTTGATATCACAACGACTTGCGCATTCATTTTTCTGACCATCAACTTCCTTTCTTTCTATGTTTTTTGGTGTGATCCTTACCTCACTCAATCTGGTACATTCCTTTCGTACCCTTTGACTGTGCCTTTACTCTGACTTCAATCCAGATCTAACTCAAGCCAACACCACGACATTATATTATAAGATGTGTCCCATTTAATGCTGCTTGACTGCCTGACGTGATCGCAGATATTCGAGCTCTACATTGGACTACCGAGACTATGCTCGGATGACTCGAGGCCTGTTCATTCATCAACGTGGACTCGCTCACACATACATTTGAGTGAAACCTTGATGGCTTGAACCTCAACTGTCAACAAAGGACCGCGGGAGGCCAAAACCATGGTGGTATCTTCTCAGGTGTGTTTTTATTGCTGTTGTCATTTCACTCTGGACTGACCTGTATCTAGGTTTCGCTGCTAGCCTTCAAAACAGTGCCAAGACGTTACAGTTACAAAGTGCATCCCCTTTTTCACCCTGCTTTAAATCCGGACTGACTTGGATTCTGATCTACTCCACTGCCCTCCAAACCATGTAGCAAATAACGAGACTACGCTCAGACGATTCAAGCTACGTCTTGCTCATTTGTTTACCTACCATTTTATTGACCAATCTCGGTGATCCAGCGCATACATGCAACATTATTGTTTTGGGCCCAGTCACAAGTCTTGACGATGTCCTCGGATTTAATTGTCATCCACTCATCCAATTCAGAACCATCCTATGCCCCAAAACCGAGACCAGGCTCGCATAACACGTCATGTATTTAGCCTCAACTCCTGACTAATGTAGGTCATCTTTCTCACACAATATCAACTTCAATTCAATTCAATTCAATTCCCATTTGAGTGCGCGCGGGCCCCTGGGGGCCCATGTAGCACTATACGATGTACAGGTATTTACTCTAGCAGGTTGCGAAGGGTGTCTACTGGTAGTTACAGTGGGTGGGTGTGTAATGTGAGGGAGCTATGAAGGCGTGCATGAAGTTTTCTATGGCAGTTGCAGGATGTCTAGGCAGGACATATGAGTAAGAGACAGAGTTTGGTGAGAGAGAAAGAAGAAGAAAAAGAGATAAATGGGGGGTTTATAATGAGTAGTGGGGGAAGCGCTCGGTGTCGCGTACAAAGGTCAGAACATGTTTTGGGTCGGATTTGGTGGCCAGGAGGAGGCGGAGGGAGAGTCGCGCGGTGCCAAGGCACCTGACAATATCAACTTGGACTTCAACCGTTCAAGTCTTGGCCTGGTGCGTCCATTTCTGACGCGATTTACTGACTCTGCTTCTAACTCAGAACATACCACGTTGTTGGAAGCCTGAAGACCGGAAATATGCCGGTGCAACCTGGGAAATATCTCCTTGTTTCATCTTGAAGCTCCCAGTGAGTGCCTCCGCGGCCGCTCAATACAGCTTCAACCGCTGACAACTGCGCAGAGGTTTGATTTTCTTCGGCTTTCGGGTATCTTCGGGCAGCTCGGGCATGCCGCTTCCTTTGACAACTGAAGGTGTGTAACCGTCTCCTTGCCTTTCGTTTTGTTTACTGACCGTTGTAAAGCAAATAAGATTTCAAGACAGCATCATTGGCCCGAGCTTCACCCGGGCAAGTATCAACTTGAACTTGGTGCATTCCTTTCTGATGCAAGTCCTGACTTGTTGTTTTAGTCGGACCGGAGGTATGTCCATTTGTTATCTATCTTTCGCTTCGTTGATTTATGGACTTCTTCTCATCTCGACGAAAGTTTTAGTCCTCAAGCGCCCCTCACCACATCGCTGGCAAATAAAGAACAATCACGATGTTGAATACAGGTTGCGTGTGTTTCTGCCGGCAATTATTTTTGGTAAATTTTTGTGGTTACCATTTCGATCCTTGGAGCCCGACTGAGAGAGCCCCGAATCCACTTGACTGCTCACAAACAAAAACCCAAGACGAGTCGCGAAACCGCTGAATCAGCAGTGCACATGCGGTGTGGTGCTTACAAAGCTCGGCGCTGAATACTAAAAAGATCTCAAACATTCCCGCTACCGTAAGGTACGGGTCTTAGAGAGCCTGATTTTTCAATTTTGGCTGTGCATCACATTTTCGTCAGCGTGTTTCGCGTCATCACCTTCTCTCTCTGCTAACATGTGTCGGCTTGCAGTCGGCACTTTCCTGTAAGCGAGTTTCTAACATTTCCGCTGTTTCCATATGACATGGAATGTTCCTGCTCGACGCTCGTACCTGGATGTCGTACCTGAATGTTGTACTTCCCTCTACCGCTTTTTATCCCCCAATGACGACTCACTGTCACTACCCATGGTTTCCTGGGCAATATTCTGCAGGATCCCACTCAGCCTCTGTCAATGCTCTCTCCAAGTGTTCTATGGTCTCTGGACTGGATATTGACTTCTGAAATTCTAGCATCTCAGTTGTTGGTCTCTGTGCGCTTATCCTTCCATCTGGCAACTGCATGCGCTTCATGAATGTCAAGTTCTCCGTGACCGCCAGTCTCGCCCATAATCTGGTTCTAGGCCGTGGTGTTCACAATATTCTCAAGTACATGCCTGAATTCGATCCTGACGCTCCCTGCAAAACGTGGGGCACTGCTGGAACTACGATGATCAATCTTTACGGCTCCTGCGACGAGACCCGCGCGTTCGACGGCAAGAATTGATGGATTACTGTCGAGATTCACGTTACACTTTAGGTACTTGCGAAATGAACGCTTGCTTGAGCCGGGTTGGTAGACTGGAGATAAAGTAGAAGTCGTGCTCCGCATTGCTCATATCGCGTTGTTTGACAAGCGATGCCACATAAGCCAGAAATCCTTGCAAATATTGTTGAACATCGGAAATATTTTGGAGTGAGCACTTAGGGTTTGAGCTTTCAAATCCCCCGTCTATCGCTGGTACCGTGTCCATCTCACAAGAGCCCCTCGACGAGGATAGCTTATCCACCGGCCTATGGACTCCTGCAATGCCTGATCCCATCCGGGTCGTTCATCACCCGCGCATCCCAGTGTCGAATTTAGTGAATCCAAAGCTGAGTCCACCCATCCACTCTATATTTTTTGATCCCGTACCACTGACTCCATCTCAGACTGTACGCATTAACATGGATTTTGAGCAGACCGCTCCGGAACGTGATTTACCTTTCGTATCAATCTCCATGCATGTGCCCAGTCGTTCCGTGCCGAATATCATCAAAGAAGCGCTTGAACTATACCGAGCGAGGCTTCCGAGCAGGAGATACTGCTGGATTGCTTTAAGGAAAGTCAGATTTACTATTGCTATTCCGAGCATCAGGTTGAACTTATACCACCCGCTTTGAGCGCAAACGAGCATGTGATATGCCCGATGGAATACGAGTTCGAGTTTGGGGACGTAAACAAGCATACCTTCGACTGACGACACTGTGGGCCACGTTGAGGCTGCCGTCCAAGAGCTGAAGCATATTAATGAGCTATTGCACCCTTTGGACCCTGAAGAGCTAAGTCGAAGCCGCTCCCTTGTTTCACATGTTCAAGAACTGCCGAATTCGTCCAACATTTCTGATGAGGTCGACGATGAGCGTCGAGAAGAGGATCAAGTTTCCAAACTTAAAGTTACGCGCACAGAAGGTGCGGACGACCATGAACGCGACATGCATATACTGGGACTGAGTTCTTTAACACCTGGTTCCATTCCTGCGCCCTACCGCTTTATTCTTGTTCCCACTCTCCAATGGCCGATGCTACACTAAGTAATTCTCAACCAGGCACAGCAATTTGCGATTTAGTGAGTTCCAGTTCCACGAGCCATAGCGACATAGCGCAAGAGGTGAAAACATTTGACGATTCTTTTGACGATGGGATTTGTGCAATTTGCAACCTTTACACTGACACTTCTGAGACTTCAGAGTCACCGAGCCACACCGAGTTTGATTTGCGAGCTGAGTTTATTTCTTCAGAACCCTGCGCACTTTTCATTCAGAAAATCGTGTCAGACATTTCGCATCTTGATTTGAATGTTCTCCTGTGGCCAGATTTAAAATCGGACGAGACTCACACTGGTGATTGCCAAATTTCGTTAACAATTTTGATGCAACAATCATTGAGGCCATGCAATTCTCTACCACTCACTGAAAATTCTTCCATTTCTGTTCATTTCATCAATTAGTATGTTCGTCTTCCACTCATCAGATCTTGCTCACCAAAATCAGGTAGTTTACTGCACATTTGATCTATGGGAATTGGAAATCTGGTAGCGGGCCGTGCCGCTCGTCGGCCTTGCCAGCTTTATTGTGTTTTACAGCATCAGACTTCTGACAAATAACTTGTGACCTTGTACAAGGTCACAAGTTTCACCAAAAACGCTGCGAGTTCACACAAAGTTCGCAAGGCCACAAACCATGTCCGGATTATGACAAGGTCACCTGTTCGACTCCCGCTCGGGGCATAAAATATCAATGGATTGGGACTGATGATCATTTTTAGGTGTCATATGATTATGAGAAATATTCTCCCGATAGTTTTACAGCACTTTGCGGTACATAGGGCGCCGACCGATTTTTTTTCCATTTTGGGCTTTTTATGATCCCCGCGACTGGGACAGTCGCGGCGCCCTCAGTTCTCGTCCGTTTTCCCTGTCCATGGGCTCATCCGCTGCGCATTTCAAATAAGCAGAGGATGCGCTGCTCAGAATCTTTTATGCGGGGTTTAAGATCGTTATAGAAGTGTCCTAGCGAGAATTTCATGTTTTTTCTGCCGCTTTTTTAATAGGACACTTGTTCTGAGCTCAATTTCTCACCTTTTCGCCTGCTTATAGGCTCATTCTCTCCGTGCTTCAAATACACAGGGGATGGTCTCCTGAGATTTTTAATGTGGGCCTGCAGGGGAATATCTGAGTGCACAATATTGATGATACATCATCATTTTTGATGAGCAGGTGATAGACCGCAACTAGGACGGTTGCGGCGGCCTAAATTCTAGTTCGTTTGACCTGTCCATAGGCTCATACGCTGCGCATTTTGAATACGCAGAGGATGGTATCCTCAGAATCTTTTATACGGGGTTTAGCATTGTTATAGAAGCGCCCTAGCGGCTTTTGTTGATCCCCGGGACTAGAACAGTTGCGGCAGCTTCAATTTTCATCCGTTTGTCTTTTACATAGGCTCAAACGATGCGCATTCAAAATACGCAGGGGATAGCCTCCTTAGATTCCTTATCCTGTGATGAAAACCGCTGCTTGAGGGTTCAAATCAAGATTTTGTCCTCTTTTCAGGTGTTTTTTCACTAGAACACCTGTTCTGCTCTCAATTTTTCATTGTTCGGCTCGCCTATAGGCTTGATTTGTGTGCATTATAGAAGCGCAGGGGACCACACCCTTTGAACAGCATATATTCGAGATCATAGCGACCGTTCTACTGACTCCAAATCAAAACTGATGACTTACAATCAATGCTGTCTGCCCAGATGCCCTGCTCAGGGCCAGCATAGCATTCCGAGGAAACTGTCCGCTGCGTATTTTTGTTGCGCACAAATCAAGCTTATAGGCAAGCCAAACAATGAAGAATTGAGAGTAGAACAGGTGTTTTAGTGAAAAAACACCTGAAAAGAGGACAAAATCTTGATTTGAACCCTCAAGCAGCGGTTTTTAACGCAGGATGAAAAATCTGCGGATGCTATTCCCTGCGTATTCTGAACGCGCATCGTTTGAGCCTATGGAAAAGACAAACGGATGAAAATTGAAGCTGCCGCAACTGTTCTAGTCCCAGGGATCAACAAAAGCCACTAGGGCGCTTCTATAACAATGCTAAACCCCGTATAAAAGATTCTGAGGATACCATCCTCTGCGTATTCAAAATGCGCAGCGTATGAGCCTATGGACAGGTCAAACGAACTAGAATTTAGGCCGCCGCAACCGTCCTAGTTGCGGTCTATCACCTGCTCATCAAAAATGATGATGTATCATCAATATTGTGCACTCAGATATTCCCCTGCAGGCCCACATTAAAAATCTCAGGAGACCATCCCCTGTGTATTTGAAGCACGGAGAGAATGAGCCTATAAGCAGGCGAAAAGGTGAGAAATTGAGCTCAGAACAAGTGTCCTATTAAAAAAGCGGCAGAAAAAACATGAAATTCTCGCTAGGACACTTCTATAATGATGTTAAACCCCACATAAAGAATTCTGAGCACGCCATCCTCTGCGCATTTGAAATGCGCAGCGGATGAGCCTATGGACAAGGAAAACGGACGAGAATTGAGGCCGCCGCGACTGTCCTAGTCGCGGGGATCAAAAAAAGCCCAAAATGGAAAAAAAATCGGTCGGCGCCTTATGTACCGCAAAGTGCTGTAAGACCTGCTCTCAGCTTGTTCTGCATTTTCTGAGGGGAGTTTTTGTGCGCTTTGACCTTGTGAGCTTGTCGACAAGCTCACAAGGCCAAGCTCTGTCGACAAGCTCACAAGGCCAAACAAGCCACAAGTTATTTTTCAAAAGGCTGATAAAGTGAGGCTCCCAAAGGAGGCTTCAAAGCATCCTAGCCATCCTAGCCATCCTAGCCAGTAGATTGAACCAGGCGTACCATGCCGCCCGCACACGTGATCTGCTGTTGAACGGACTCGCACCACCGCCTGACAATCGCTTACTGAACCATCCGACGAAATTGCTGTTTGAAAGCACCCGATTTGGCATATGACGAGCTTTCCATGCGAACCGACGAGCTTACATACCATCTGACGACCATCCACATCCGACGAAGTGACGAAGTATGTGGAGGCTCCTCGTTCAGGACCTTGATCACCTGCGTGCTCAGCGCATGCTGCGTCGTCACCTTCTGCAGGCTGCTCGCAGTCTTGGCCTGGATGATCGCCAGCGGCGTGAGCACGTCCAGCGGCGCCGAGTAGTTCGCCACAGCGTCGGCGGCGAAGACCAGTGCAAACGCCCCGAAGTTCTTGCCGTCGATGCTGAGCGGGTAGTGCCCGAGCGTCGTGCGGATGAGCTCGCTAGCAGCAAGGTCGGGGTGCAACGGCAGTGGGAGCAGGGCTGGTAGGTCGAACAGCGAGATGGGTATGGTGCTGGTCAGGTTGATACTCGGGAAGGGAGAGCCTGGGTTTGCAAGACTTGTGTGGGCGACGCCGAGGAGGACGGCGAGGAGGGCTGGGAGATGCATTGTCAGGAGAGGATTCGGGGTGGTAGGTTAGAGGATGTGAAGATAGTGCGGCCGTTAAACCGGAGGCATATCAGCGGTCGCTTGTTTGACTTCCAGGCGCTTTATCTCCCAGGGCTCGTCCGACCCTTGCGGCAACCTTGCGGAGCGGTCAATCCCACCGGAAGGCCACAAATTGCGTTCTCTGAGCCAAGATCAGGTCAAAGGAAGCCAAAGCCGTTCCACAGTCCCCAATCAATGAAGGATCGGATGGTGCAAAGTTCGCCGTTCACCAGTACTTGTAAAATGAGGGATCATATGATGGTTTACCAGCACTCACAAATAGCCACAAATCGAAACCATGCAGAACCATGCTTGGTGGTTGAGATTCCAATTGAGAAAAAGGTTTGTCACGGTCAGTGGAATCGGCGGCGGCTCTGCAGAAGATCAGAGACTCCCAGAAATTGCTGTCTCGCGGATTCGAACTTTTTCACTTGGTACAGAAACCAACGAGGAACACCATACTGCAATATAGCAGGCCGCACAAGAGAAGCCTCATGATCAAGACCCTAGTATTCCGGACTCGGATAATCAGCCTTCTGGCTCTGACGGAATCATTAATAACAATGCCGTAGTATGCGATTGAAACGCACCTGGCAAAGACGGCGTTATAAGATGCACCCACCGACGCCCGCACTGACTTGAAAAATCCCGTCGAAGACCTTCAAGCCACTCGATTGTCTACAACAAGTATCTTCGTCTTGGCGGTTGCCATTGTGATGAACTCCGAGAGTTCGATAGAAAGAGTTGTGAGATAGCAAGAGGTAATCAGGGGAATAAAGGCATTAAGTACGGCTGCGTATTCTCCCGGAATATGCAGAATTTCGAGGGACGGAAAGCTTGGGGAGCCGTCTACGGCCAGCATGACAACGGCGTCGATAATAGACTGGGGCTCCTGTCGTATGATGTCCAACACTTTGAGGTGCGGCAATCCTCCGAGATATGCCAAAATTTCCGCCCCGAGGTCGGACCCTAGGATAAAGTTGTCGCAAGTCAGTTTGGCGCATGAGCCCCTCCAGAAGTAGTAGTTTTTTCAGCTGCTCCCCAGTGTGAAATTCCAAGATTCGAGCATCTGGTAACCACGTCGAAAGAGGCTGGTTGAACTCGCGGCCTCCGATGGTTCTAACTTCTGGTGAAAGTGGCCCGGGGTCATGGATCCCGCCGATGGCGTTGTCTTGGGTCTCCGCCCCCATTCAAAGTCAAGAAGATGTGGAAGAATAGGATCCCAGAATGCTTTCAGAGCAGCAAAGAGTTGGTAACCTATTGTCATATCCGCCACGAGGAAGGAGGATAAATGGATGGATTGGACGCGAAGGGCGTACTTGTCGAACACCACAAAATCGGATTCAACAAGAGGACGTCGCAGGACCCACTGATACTAAACCAAAAGAGTTATCGTATCCGATGTAGAGCGAAAAACCTGCCTTCGCGACCTTGATCAGCGCATCATCTGGGATCAAGCCCAAGAGTCGGCGAGGGTCCGTGAGCTTAGCCCAGAGGATATCCAATGCGGGACCAGAGGTTGTTTTTGAGACCCGAGCAAGTCGCGCAAGAGATCGCTCGACGCGTTTGGATCCGTTGCGTTCGTCCTGAGCAACAAAAAGGAGCTGCTCGTAAAGTTCCAGGATAGATATGACCCTACTACAAGCTGAATCTTGGCCTTCCTGAGCGCAGAGTCCAGTACAGGGCGAGAAAATTGTTGTTCAGAGACTTGCCATTGAATGATCACTGTGATCAAGTTACTTCTCGGACTCCCGGCCTTCACACACACCTGCACAGGACAAATGGGTTGGTTAAGGATGACTGTGAAACGCGCTATTCAATAATGTCTTACAACTGTTATGCCTGCAGCAGTAGTGGTAAGTATGACAAGCCTTTCGAGACCGCGAAGAAGAGATGAGAAATTGGCAGTGCAATGGGTGCAATGGTTGCCAACCCGAATTGGTGCTTTCAAGGAAGAGTTTCGTACTTGCGAGTGTTGTTCGATAAACGCATCCTGCACCATGTCGCGGGGCTCGGAATCAAATCCTGAAAAATTTCATGAAAGTTGATTTACATTCCTCTAACACAAACCACTGTACCGATAATTTCACCGTGTGCTCGTTACGCACTTCTCATTCTCCTTATCCCATAACCATTGGTTTCAAGGAGGTGCCACTATGAACCCGCTCGGCCACCCAGGGTCAATGTGTATATGGAAACCTTCGCATCCTTCAGGATTTTCATCCTCTAAATGCCTTCGTTTGCGGCTGAGAACTAGGGGGTGGAGTAGACGTTGGCGGTGTGCTTTCCGCACTCCAAGCGAGCCAGGGACCTCCCGAGGACGGGGTAGACGGCATCTGAGGCGTGATGCGGACAGGCGTTGAAAGTGGGCTTGGACTCGGCGCCTCCGATTGCCGACGCAAGAGATTGAAAGAGGAGTGCTCTGGAAGAGCCGGATCTTATAACCCGATGTTAGTATTGTGAGAAACGAAGCAGGCATCCACTAACTTTCTGCGTCTTCGAGGGAAACCTCAATATCGTTATTTTTTTCGGCGAGTGGCGATGTCAATCTGTGATGCATTCAAAACTGAGAAAAGACCATGCATTGTCTGGGATGCATACCGAAGTCTCTCTTCTGCAGACTTGAGGCCCTCTTCTGCAGACCAGAGCCGTTCTTCAATGTTTCGAGCAGCTGCAACACGGAAAGCTAGGGCTTCCAAGGCGGGCGTGGGCGTCTGGAGGTTTTCGAGGGAGATGAGCGACATGAAAGAGGGCGAAGAAATCGGTATGCCGCAACACGGGTTGCCTCATTTATGAATCGGCGCTTCGATGTTATGATTAGTAGGTTTGCTTTGGCTTCGAGTAGGTCTGTCCCATGCGATTCACCCAGATCAAAGGTACAGCTTTGGAGCGTAAAGACTCGCGAAAGCGCAAGAAAGTGCTAGAAAGTGCATCCACGATAACTACAGCTGGCTCTGGCATCGAGTTTTCTGCCATGTACTTAGTCCCCAAGACACGAACTGCGAAGCTTGGAGTTTCAAGAGGTTGGAGGCTGCCAAGAAAATAAATTGCAACGGAAGCCACGAAGCAAAGAAGGGAGCCAAGGACACAGCACTCGAGGAGAAGCTTGCGGGTGTTGAAGAAGAAAGCACTTTCAGCTCCGCTGATTTGATCAATCCGATCATGATCGCTCTTCCTTTCCTTCCGCCTTCTTCGGATATCCACGCCCCTTACAAAGGCTTTATTAAATGAGTTTACTGTTCACCAGATCACAAGCTCATCTCTCCGGGAAGACCGCGCAAAGACAAAATATGAATCACAGCGAACAAGGAACGCAGCGGCTATGCTTCCCGATCATTCGAATCTATTCTCGGGTGCCAACCGCCACCACTTGCCCTACTCCGGTTGTCACATATAATGTTTGCGCCTGCGCAGGACTTCCGCGCCCAAACGCGGCCGATGTGGGCTGCATCAGCCCAGCATCAGTTCTCCCAGCATTCCCCACCGCCGTCAGCTGCGTCCAGTTGCCACTCCCATTCGCCGGCCGCGACCGGGACACTGCCGCGAGTACACCGAAACCCACGCGCGACCCTCACCATCTAGCGTGAAATCATCAGCCGCTTGCTGCTGGCCTGACGGCTGGATAGTTCCCAAGGCCTGCACGGCGCCTGCATGGCAGTGCAGGCACGACATTCCGCCTTGCATGCGGAGCGCTACGCGCGAGAACGTCCCCTGTGTCGAATTGATGAAATAGAGGTACGTTGTCGCGTCGAACGTGACGCGAAAGTGCAGGCCGTTGATCCCGAGCGCAGGCGGTGGGGCGTTGGGGAGCATGGTCGCGTCTTGGATGACGAGGCGCGCGCTCCCCCATCAGCAAAATAAAATGTGTCTGGCTCGTCTGGCATCAGACGAACCAGACGCACCATACCGCCAGAATTTTGTCTGGCAGCATATTGACTTGCATATTGCCATAAAAAATTCTGGCAGCCATGCGCACCACAATGTACTTCTGACGCCAGTATTTCCGACCCCATTCCATTCAGGTCCACCATGGTAGAATATAGGAAACTGTATATTCATGCACAATGTAGCTGAACAAATGGTACAGAACGACACTACTACTATCGACACTACCACCAGATACCAATCCGGCGTGTATCTTGGCGTGTATACACCGTCAGAAGCTATATAATACTATGTAAACCAGGACACAGTTTCAGTGCATGGCAATGTTGAACATAGATGCAGACTTACATGACTACATATCACCGATTTGGGGAATTGATCATATTGACCGTGGAGGTTTTTAGCTTGCGCGAGCGGGATGAGCACCAAAACCTGTTGTTTTGATTAGGGAAACGGGAGCCAAACTTGAAGATATCACACGGGATCCATCGATTGCAGTGTAATCCTGGACACTTACCCGTGTTGAGACTTCTCTTACTACGCGCCATAGCGGCTGATACGTTCGGAGCGTTAGCGGATCCAATTCTTCAATAATGTCTCCGACGGCTTCGAAAATGACCTCAAGCTTCAGTCAATAAAGGATCCGGGAACATACACGACAACGACTTGCGTACCCTCATACTAGATTTGCAATGGCGGCAACAGCTGGGGAGCTGTTAATGCATATGATCTGGGCGTCGGGTTGAAAACATGGCTTACACATTCCCGCGACTAGAGAGTGGACGAATGTCAGACCCGTGTGGTTGTCAAATACATTGTAAACTGACTGAGGATAGCGAGCGCGAAAACAACCTGTGGAAATGATCTTATCAGGAGAAGGAGACGACGGGCGACGTACAATTACGGAAGTGATCCATTGTTTTCCAGACTGCATGAAATCATTAGCTAACTTAGAGGTGAACGGTATGGATGAGGCCACGACACTCGCCGAGTTGCTTATCATAGTAGGGCTCTTCGCATCGATCCATCCTACTTGTCACGTCACTTGGGTACATACGATCCGCTCTACACGAGCACTGCCCGCTCACTCGTTCTTGACGTGACGCCGGACCTGGATGAGTCAAGGTGAAGGTCAGCTTCCCACTAGATGTAGATATACGGTAAACACACCTGTTTTGCGGCGACGACTTGGAAAAGGTACGGTAGGCCGGAGGATAACATGAGTGAGGGGAACACGTACCTCGTACTCAGCGTTGAGCGATGATGCGTGCGTGGATTGAAATGGCAGGTCTGAAGTTACAGGGGAAGACAAGTGGCGGGAGGCCACTCAGTGCCGCCACGCTTCCGGCGATTGAGGTGCAATGCGCGTATACGGAACACGGCAGCGCTGAGGACGGGTCGGCGCATTTGCGTGTGGACAGCCAGGCCCTGGATGGGACTTGAGTTTGCGTGTAACATTGGGCAACATATTGTCGTGACTTGGAGATTAGAGGGGATGAGATTAGGAAAGATTAAGCTGCGGGGAGGAGGTGCAGGGACGAAAAGATGGTGGTGAAAGAAAGAAAGACGCGCTGACACTGACGGTGACAGCCCATCAGCAAACCTCCTGGCCGTCCACGTGATGGTTTCATCGTCTGATCCGACCCTTGATGTTCGGCCCGCTTAGGTACTTCGCCATCTGCATCGTCGTCTTCAAGTCACATCCCCCGACAAATTTAACGAGGTACACGCTTGGTTCGCACTTTTCATTGAATGTATTGACATGGACAGGCCTCAAGCTAAGGATATAAGGACTAGTACAAACATGTTGTCAGAAATTATTGAATTTAAACCAACGCCCAGACATGCACTGAAGGAAGCGATGTTCACAAGGCATTTTGAAAGGGAGGGAGACCAAATATTTTTTCAATTTGGTGACTGAAATCTGGCATATATTGCATGAACTGGCAGAGAAGTTGAAAATGGCAGACCAAGCATTTCTGGCAGAGTGTCGCGCGTATGGCACGTATGGCTGCCATACTGGCCAGACACATCAGACGCAGCCAGACGTTGCCACATGCGCCATAGATTTTTAGTTTTGCTGATGCCGTGTCCGCGTTGATCTGCCACAGGGTGCCGGCGCTTGAGTCCGCAGAGAGAAGGATGTTCAGGACGCCTGGAATTGACGTGAGGCCGTTGGTCATCGCGTTGCCTGAGATGGTGCACAGAACACATGCGATGGGGGAGCGCGTGTTACCGGAGACACTTCAGATGACGGAGGTGTCCGGAACCGCGCGGCGCGTTGTGGTGTTGATCATCGAGGCGGCGACGGCGAAGCACGGGCTGGTACTCCGTGATGCTAGTGAGCGATGAGGCGTTGAGTAAGGTGTGGAAAGAGGCGAGAGTTCCATTGGTGGTATTTGGATCGAGGGCAAAGAGAGTAGGGGAAGCGACAGAGGTTAGAAGCAGTTCCGACGTGACCCGCACGGCGATGTTCTCGAGGAACAAGGAATTCGGCGACTGGAAAATGACTTGGTTTGGGAAGGATGAAGGAAGCGGCGACGGCGCCTTCGTAGTACGTGGTAGCGTCGGTCTCGCCTAAGCCAGAATTAACATGTTCATTATCAGGAAGCTCAAGTTGTGCGTCATGGTGGAATATGCAGCATATTCCACCATGACGCATGCTCTTTCCGATGAGAAAAGCAGGAGAGAGCACGAATCTACTTGCAACTTTCTCGGATAACTGTGGGAACTTGTTTCGCGAATCGGCCCGGTGTCCAGTTCCTCGATGGGGCCGTAGCCGTTTTACGGGACGTATTTCCGTAAAAATACGGGACGGTTTCATGCCCTAAATATGCTGTTCGTGAGGGAGGGGGAAGTTTAATATGGCATTGAATATTAACTGTACGTCTTTTAACCTAGTTCCACTGCGTACCCTGCCAGAGTACGGATACTCATGCGGATGCGTCGGAGACAGTTCCGAGAACCGAATACTGATGGATGGTCCTCTCCCAAAAGAGACGGTTAACGTTCTGAAAGGTGACAACGCCCGAAAGCAGTGCAGTACCGTAGCCTACTGGCAGCCCCCAAGAATACATGGTATCAAGAGACATGAGAACCTACGATTATTGACTTCTCCATTGTACCATGCCGTGAGTCTCATCACCTCAATTCTCACGGATCTATTCTTCTTGATATTTCGAAAGGTCGGCAACGCTGGACAATAAAAGGTTTCGAGTCGACGTGGTTTTATATGTAGTCTGAATTCCAGGGCGACGCTCCTCGTAAGTAATGAATGAGGCTTCCCTGCCATTTATTCCACTCTCGTGAGTCTTGAATTTGATATTACTTCTTTCGAGCATGTAGGTACCAGGTGGAGAAGGTGGGACAGATCACGCACGATAGCCAACCCGTGCTCAGTTCAGCACATCGGCGTCCGAAGATGTCTGAGACATGTTCACTGTCATTTTTCTGACCAGTTATGTCTGTGATTAAATATCTATTTTTATAGTTCATCCTATGCCAGTATGTTCTTTTTCATTCTGTAGTTGGACGATAACTCAATTGGTTTACTAGTGACTTGTTGTCTCTCCGGTGATCATATTTGACCGCGGGACAAACCGTGAGATGCTCGAATGAACGGTTATGACTCCTCTCCATCCTGTTCACGTCATAGCCCTGATACATCTTGTTTTCCTGGTACATCTCCTGACTCAGAGCTCGAAACGCCGTCCTAAAATTGTGCGACATCAGAGCCCCCGTGTGAACCCATGGGAGTAGAGTGGAAGACTTCCATCTCCTTCTCACACCAGAGATCCCACCTATTTGGTCTCTCGAAAGGACGTTGGCGTACAGAACAAACGTGTGATCCTCTGAACTATCAGAATAAATATACCTGGCCTGAGGCTGCCTCGCTCTGACCCAGTGAGCTGCCAGATTAACGAGGAGGGTATGAGCCACCACTTTTCTGCTGTTGAACCCGATTTACCATCCCACAGGAGTATCTGATTTCTGATGCATCTCGCAATGATTCGATGCAGATGCAGAGGACCGCAACGTTTCGCCTCGACTTTGAAGATGAGTGATAAATTCCGACTCGGCGTGCACATATTCTTCCGCAGGCTGCCCGTACTTTACATACAGAGAGCAGTCGATCCATTGCAGCTGGCGTGGTGGATCTTCGAAGCGACGCGTTTTGTGCCTTCTCAGGTGACCGTGATCATCCCGACGTCAACCAGATCTCTTCCCGCTGTTGAATAAGTATAGTCTCAAACGTATAAAATCCCTGGCCACTTCCCCCGGAAGAATCAGCACCCACCATATGGACTCCGCAGTATCCTTCAATGTCAACACCACTATCGGTGCGTATGAAACAGTCTCCGTTCGTCGTCTAACATCCTTTTCCCAGGTGCCTTACAGATTGGTGTCTTGGTTTCATACGTGCTCTTCGGGGTGACGACAACCCAGACGTATATTTACTACAGCCGGTTCCCAGAAGACTCTCGCAAGCTCAAGGCTCTGGTACGTACCATCTCGAAGTACTGAGCACGACTGACTACCGTGCGTAGGTTGGATTTGTCTGGTATGCTCCCGATGCTTTGAATCATATCCACGCTAATGAGGGGATATATAAACAGGTTGTGTGAGCTCGCACAGGCGCTATGCATCGGACATGCTCTATATGTGTATACGATATCCGACTACACTCAACCGGAACGCCTCCTCGGCGCAGCCCCGAAATCCCTCGACACTGCCATTGTCTTCTCCGCCCCAGCCTTAGCATGCGGTGTGTTACTTTGACTCCCATGTACATACGGACGTCCTCATACTTGTTCCCAGTACAAGGGTTTTTCTCTTTTCGAATCTACTGTCTTTCGAACAAACTGTGCATCCCTGTTGTCATCTGGGTTTTGGTGTTATCACGAGTAGTTGTGGCCATCATGCTCTTTGTATTTGGCTTGGAGATGAAGTCGTTACTCGGCTACGTGATGCAGTGGCAGGGGGTCATCGTGTCGCTCTGGATCGTCAGCACAGCAAACGACCTAGTGATTCCGAGTTTTAAAATTTTATTTTTAAACTCGGTTTTATCTCCGTTTCCCCGCCAAAGTGAGGGTGTTTTGTGTCGAGTGACGTAGAGGCTTCGTGTTGGAAACCTTTCCATTAAAGGCAATTCTCGTGGGTTTTCTTCCTTAAGGAGCTGTCTTTAGTCAAGTTGTGTTACATATTTTTTTCGATGCTGACCAGCGTAAAAGGTGTAAGAGAAGTCAGCGGCCGAAAGTCCGACACGTGCTACGAGGGCGTACGCTTTCTTGAGGCTGCGCTCGGCTAGGCCCCAGCACCTTTTCACGTCCCCTCCTCCTGCCATCCCTCCGCCCTTTACGGACTCACTAAGATAGAAAAGTTCACAAAAATATAGAAGATTCAATTCAATCTGACTTGCATACCTACATCTACGATGCGCGCTCAACTAAGGAAGAAATTTAGGGTGTGTACGGCAACAGAATCTTTTGAGATTCTGGTACTTTGATGGGAACTATTCCCTTTTCAAGTAGTCCAAACTTTTCTCAGTCACGTAGGAGTCACAGCTCTGATGCATCACCACCGCATCGTTGACTGCCGTGCTCATCGTGGGCGACGACGAGAACAAAAATAAAATTTGTCGCAAACCGCCTCGCTTTTTATCTCTGCCCACAGCTTGTTAAGGGTAATCATCAATTGTATTTCTCTCAAAGCCCGAGGGTTATCCTGACGCACGGAATGTCGAGGGCGGGCACTGGTTTGACAACGCCAAGAGGGCGGGAAAGGCGGGGCACGGTGAGCGGACGCATTGGATGCTGTTTGATGAAAGATGCGAGAAAGTCACGCACTCGGCAGCTGACTACTTGAAAAGGGAATAGTTGCCCATCAAAGCACCAGAACCTCAAAAGATTCTGTTGCCGTACACACCCTTATGAATGTGGGTTGTGTCGACGGTAAGGAAAGATAAGCTTGACAACGGTTGATGTCGGCCACATGCTTCCTCGGAATGAAATCAAGACTTCGAAAACCTTGGCAGTAACCAACTTTTGATCATTGATATTTTGATCTGGTCGTTTCCTCAGCTGATTTCGGACGGATTTCATTGGGTTCAAGTAGGCGCGTTCGACGCGCATTTGAGCGCTCTTTCGAATGATACCCTATTTGCTGTTTCAACCACTAAACCACCATCTGAAGTTGCGGCAACTTTGTTTGGAACATCATGCGATGAAATGCGACGCACACACCAGCTAGGGAAGAGCGGCACAGATGTGCCGCGTTTGATGCTCCTGAGGATCGCACTTTGCATCAAGCCCGACATATCCCAATTGAGACTCGCGTACCTGATCGCCATTTCATCATCACCTGGTCTTGATTGGTAACAGGTGTTTACTAACATTCCCTCTCCTTGGTCAAGCGACTTGATTCTTGAGTTTGGCTGTATACTAACTTCTCTATAATGTAATGTTGATACATGAATCAATTTATGTGATATAGTCTTGAACAAGTCGTGCTGTACTTCAAATGAAACGCAACACTTGTCGATACAACCACGACACGTGGGCTGGTCTGTGAAAGCAAACACGACACAGTGCCGCATCTCTGGTATAATGTGTCGGGATTCAGGGTGAGTGTTACCCTTCCCAATCGGGCGAGTGCGTCGCATCTCGTCCATCCCAGTTTTGAACTGGAGGCAAGTTTGATCATATTTCGGTGAGGCTTTCACCGAGTTATTCTATTCCAGAATCAGAATCCAGATGATTCTGAAATGTGATACAAGGCAATCATGCCCAATGCCGTCGATTATAAAACCTGTAGGCACATGGCAGAGAATGGATTTACTCATCAAGATCAAGAATTGACTGTTGAGTGCCAGTTTCGAGCAGGAAAAAAAAATAACTTGGGCCATGCGTGTCTTCATTCAACCTTCCAGATGAGTCCAAAATATTGTGGTGAGGTAGAGCCGACCAGAAAATGGTGTTGAAACTGCAGAGTCGATTTTTGGGTTCTTGAATCCTTGGGTTTTATTTCTTCAAAAGGATACCATGCGAAGCCGTGCTCTGGAGACCACCACTCAGAACATTGAAGAACTCTCTATGTCCTGGCCAGAGGACAGATCATCGCCGGGATCATAAGCTATTGATCACTACGTCCTTGCAGCACTTGCTAGCCCTTTTTCCTGCACAGACATCGGCGAAAAAGCCTCGTAAAAGTTGAACTGATAGTATTCGTGTGGAGTATAGATACATCAAGCTCATTTTTTCCCCTTCGGAGACCAGCCAATGGCTGCTCTCGTAGGACAGACAGAGGCCGCTTATTCTTTGGAAGTTTTTGTCCTTATAATCAGAGGAAATCCAGACCACAATGGAATATTTCTCAGAGGACCAAGCTTTCTGTACTGCAGCAATGGGCTCTCCTGGCTATCTGGAATTGGGTGCAGAACAAGTGCGATGATATGATACCGTGTGTTCGCGGCTTTCTCGGATGCCCAACCATTCACTCTGAAAATATTTTGTATCTGGTGTGCTGAGTGTGTAGCTGGCCAGGCTAACTTTTTTTATTCAACTCACCTTCGAGCCATGCAGCTCCTTGACCTGGAATGTCGGCTTGCATGCCACCCTGCTCCTGAAACTCGAAACTCAACAGCAATTCCCTAACAGGATACTAGTAACACAAGCTGAACAGTACGGGAAGGAATGATCCTTTTCTCCTCACAATAATTCTGACCTGAGAGAATTGAATCCATGAACACAACATTATTACTTGGCACTCATTGCTGCTTAGGACACCGAAATCTCTACCGGTCAATGTGCAACTGTTCTGCAAGGGAAAATGGACACTCGCCTTGTACATGTTATTTGCCTTTCTTTGCTAATTTAAAATCTCAACCTGCACCTACCGTAGGTTTTGTCATGGTTGTTTCTTCCCTCAATGCCGCTGCTGTTTCGCAGTTCTAACATTCCTGTTGGTCACGGGCTGGAGCACAAGCGTCCCTGGACAAGAACGTAAGCAGCCGTCTTGTCCATGCGCGAGATTGGTGCCTATTGTGGTCTGGCTGTGTAGCTCTGTTCATTCAGCATTCACTCTTACCTCATATCGGTCAAAGATGAACAACTAAACAGCCCATCCTCTCCTCACTCATAATTAATTCTCGTTCTAGGGTCTTTGATGAAAGGTCTACGTGGCAACATCTCTCGTCAGCTTTGCCCTGCAAAGTGATTGAACATCACCAAGACCAGCTAGGTTGGATTGCATAAGATGTTACTATGAGAATAGTTGCATCCTTTCATGTGACACACTGGTTATCCAATTTCAGTGAGGGAAGCTATCTCTAACGCAGCATTTTAATTAAATTTAGAGTTTGAAGCCATCACGAGAATGCTTAGGGCGCGCAATTGTATCTTTTCTCTCTCTTCCATGCGGAGCAGATTGCGGTGTTTGGACAACCCGGCTGTGGCATTGCCGAGCTCACACGGCTAATCCCGACGAGCCTCATTCTGATCCCAAGTTGGCTCAATGTGAGCTGGTCGATGCTTGCGCATCGACCGAGCGAATCTTTGAGCCACGCAACGATACCTCGACTAAATATTGTGGAAGGGACATGTCGCTATTCCTTTGTCCTGAAGTGCGAGCATCTGCAGATGGTTTTCTTTGACCCACTTCGTAAAAAGGAAAATTGCAGAACCAACTCGGTTATGCCATGCGCATGCAATGGCCCTCAAGCCCAAGTCACAGTGACACTGGTGGTCCTTCTCCGCAAGCAACGTTCCGACGGGCGCACGAGGTATGATTTCCGAGAATCTATGCAGACACCAGTTTCAACTCTTGCGTTCCCCAGAACCGTGGCACTGGTGGATAAACTCATTCTGTGGACTGCAGGTTTGTCGAAGATTTTTATTTATGACTTCTTTTTTGCTCACTCCATATCATGTTATGATAGAGACTGGGACATTGACAAGGTAGGATTCACGTTCCACCGTGTCGCATATATTGTTTTAAACTCGCCTTCAGCACATGGGGAATCGCGACACTGATCTGCGTATGCATTCGTGGGGCATGTGTTGATGTCTAACTCTGATCTGAACTTATTTCTAGTTTACCACAATGCAAACAAATTGTAGGGAAGGAAGGAAATAATGGACATGCCAACTTATTGACACTTTGCAGTCATCTGGATAGGATTGTTTTTCGTCTCCCCGCGACATGAGTTTATCCCAACTTGCATTGCCTACTCATGTCTAACTCCCATACCTGCCTGGAACTCGAAGTGTTTTCGCACTCCCTTCTCGCAAGGTCAGCTATTGCTCACGGGAAGATTTCTACTCTAATGTGACGTGATATACGCAGTTTAAACTCCAGGGCGACACTGCGCGCCATGAACGAAGTTTCCATGCCATTTTCAACGCCTGTGGTAAGTCTCAAATTTCGCTTTAGCCCCGTCTGATGAATGAAAAGCAGATCGGGTCGGCGTCCAACAATATCCAGATGATGAGATCGATGAAAGTCACGGAATACGAGGCGGATGCAGCCCTGAGATAAAAGAGCGTCCGAATTCTGATCCATATTTGCTCTCAGCTATGTAATATGATCCAACCCGGTGGAGCGGCCCAATTAACGTCGAGAAAATTCGTTCTCATCCTGCATCGTAGTGGAAAATAACGCGGGTTTCACTCGTCAGTGGGTAGAGACATCACCACTTCATATCTTTCAACCCTGTTCTGTGCAGGATAAACCGTGTTCATTCCAAGTTGATGTTTAGCTATGGTACAACGGTGCGATTCTCACATGAGTATGCTCAAACTCCTCCTGCAAAGCGTCGCGCAGCACGACTTCCCAAAATCGACCATCTTGTCGGGAGGTAAGCACAATATCTTGGGCTCTGAATCTTGTACCCAGGCTGAGTCCTCGCAGGTCGCGCATCCAGCCCAAACGAAGCGTGATTAAGTTAAGTTTTGACACTCTTCGTCTATAATCATCCTCAAGCATTCCATCCAGTTAGTATGCCATATGGTGGTGGTCAGAGACCACGCAAATTGAATATCTAAACTTCAAACCTGTTTTCACGCTTGCCCAGAGATTCTCGCTTGTGCTGGGAACTTCCGAGCCCAAGGGTCCCTCCTTACAACATCCGGCCTAATCGTGAGACTCGAGAATGGAAGCCTTCCATCTCGTTCTCAGCCAGCGGTTTTGATCTCTCGAGGTTGGCATAAAGAGCAAAACGTGTAAACCTCCGAACTGCCAATTGAAATAAATACCCTGCCCGCTGACGACTCATCAGCCGGCCAAATTCCCTGATATGGTCCGCGGCCACCACTGTTTCCGGTTGCTGACCCCAAGTTATCCCGCCAATTGGAGGTTCTGATGTATCTCGCATCGCATGGTGATGTGACGCAAAGTAAAAAAAGTGGTTACCTCCATTTTAAAAAGTTGAGTCTGAATGCCCGTAACTTCTCATTCCATCCGTTCTGATTGCGAATGTGCCACAGGCTCTCGGTACTATTGGAAAAATTATTGCTGCTCGGTTTGTAAATCTTCGAAGCGACATTTTTTCTCAGGCCGCCATGGTCATCTCGACATCAACCAGATCTCTTCCCGCTGTTCAATAAGTATAGTCTCAAACGTATAAAATCCCTGGCCACTTCCCCCGGAAAAATCAGCACTCGCCATATGGAGTCCGCAGTATCCTTCAATGTCAACACCACTATCGGTGCGTGTGAAATAGTCTTCGTTCGTCGGCCAACACCCCTTTCCTAGGCGCCTTGCAGATTGGTGTCTTGGTCTCGTACGTGCTCTTCGGAGTTATTACAACTCAGACGTATGTTTACTACACCCGGTTCCCAGAAGACTCCGGCAAGCTTAAGGCTCTGGTGTGTCACAGCATAAACGCCGAGAATATTGCTAATTATCGTGCGCAGGTTGGGTTTGTCTGGTACGCTTCCCATCCCGTGGTAGTTGAGAGGACAATTACGAACATTCAAAAGGGTATGTGAACTCGCGCACACGCTATGCATAGGGCACACCCATTACGTGTACACGATATCCAACTAAGTTACACCAACCCGGAACGCATTTTTGGCGTCGTCCCGAAGTCATTGGATGCAGCCATTTTTTTCTACGGTGTCATCTCGGCATGCGGTGCGTTCTCCTTATTCATGCAACACGCTCACTCATGCCTCCCTTTAGTACAAGGGTTCTTCACTTTCCGAATTTACGCATTTTCCAAGCCATTGTATATCCCTATTTTGTGCTTGACCATGGCTTTGTTTCCCCTGCTGGGGAACACCGTGATCTTTGTTGGAGCGTTGAAAATCACCTCATCCGCAAGAGCTGAGCTGCAAAGGGGTTGGTTCTTTACATCAACCTGGTGCATCGCCGCCGCAAACGATTTGATCATCACGGCGACTCTCGTGATCCTCCTCCTCCGCCAGCGCCCCAATGCACACCGGAGGTATAACTTTTTCAAGTCGTTTGATGCTCAAATTATATCGTATGCAGAACCGAAGCACTGATGGATAAATTGATTGTGTGGACGATAGGTTTGTTCAACCATGATTTTCAATATGTAACCAAAATTAGCTGACAATCCAGGTTTGACAGAGACGGGTATGCTTACAAGGTGAGATTCGTCGCCATACAGCCCGGGAAATTGTTGAACGTATCCTAGTGCGTCTTCGATCGTTATACTGGCCTGCGTACGCACCCTTGATCTTGTGGCTTTATTCATCCTTTTTTGATCTCGTTTTTTTATCAGTTTTTGACGATGAAACTTAATTGTACGCGTTTAAAAGGATTGAGAGCCGTGCGAACTCATTAATATTGACAGTCATCTGGGTTGGATTGGCTGCTGTTGCCCCACGAGGTGAGCCACAACACATATCGAAAGTTCTGGATCTAAAAAATTGAACAGTATTTTCGAACTCTCTTCTCGCAAGGTCAGCATTGTCTAACGGTATTTGTTTAATAGCTAATGTAGAGGACAGTCTGAACTCGAGGGCGACGCTCCGCGCAATGAACGAAGTTTCCTTAACACCTGGAGTGCGTCTTGAAATTTTGTTACTTTTTGCCCTCGCCGATGATGGAAACCTAGATTGGGTTGGCGTCCATCAACATTCAGATGACGAAAAGTACTGAGATTGCCTGCGACATTGACGCAGTCCGTGTTCAATGCGACAAAGGAGCGTCCGAAGACGTCTGATCCATATTTGCGACTCGCTATGCAATGTAAACCAAATTTAATCACACTATACACCGGGGGAAAAAGACCAACGCATGCGGGTTGCGCATGTGTTAGACGCATGTGCTCCGCATGCGAGTGGTCTCTGGAACAAAGCTGACAATCAGCTTTGTTGCACCTTTGTTTTTTCTTTGAGTTGCCCTCAAAAACAAAGGTGCACAAAGCTGATTATCAACTTTGTTCCAGAGGCCCCCTCACATGCGGACCACATGCGTCTAACGCATGCGTCTAACGCATACGGAAACCACATGCGTCGTCTTTTGCCCCCGGTGATAGCTCACGTGGTGGTGAAGTCCAGTTGTCATCGCCAGACAAGGGTTCTTCACTTTCCGAATTTACGCATTTTCCAAGACATTGTATATCCCTATTTTGTGCTTGACCATGGCTTTGTTTCTCCTGCTGGGGAACACCGTGATCTTTGTTGGAGCGTTTAAAATCACCTCGTCCGCAAGAGCTGAGCTGCAAAGGAGTTGGTTCTTTACATCAATCTGGTGCATCGCCGCCGCAAACGATTTGACCATCACGGCGACTCTCGTGATCCTCCTCCTCCGCCAGCGCCCCAATGCACACCGAAGGTATAAATTTTTCAAGCTGTTTGATGCACAAATTATACTGTATTTAGAACCGAAGCACTGATGGATAAATTGATTGTGTGGACGATAGGTTTGTTCAGCCATGATTTTCAATATGTAACCAAAATTAGCTGACAATCCAGGTGTGACAGAGACGGGTATGCTTACAAGGTGAGATTCGTCGCCATACAGCCCGGGAAATTGTTGAACGTATCCTAGTGCCTCCTCGATCGCTATGCTGGCCTGCGAACGCACCCTTAATCTTTTGGCCATATTTATCCTTTTTTTATCTCGGTTTTAGTTTTTGACGATGAAAGATACTTGTACGCTCGCAAAGCATCGAAAGCCATACGAACTCATTAATATTGGCAGTCGTATGGGTTGGAGTGTCTACTGTTCGCCAACGAGGTGAGCCCACGTGGGCTCACCTCGTTGTGCACAACACATGTCGAAAGTCCTGGATCTAACAAATTGAACAGTATTTTCGAACTCCCTTCTCGCAAGGTCAGCATTGTCTAATGGTATTTTTTTAGAAGCTAATATAGCGGACAGTCTGAACTCGAGGGCGACGCTCCGCGCAATGAACGAAGTTTCCTTAACACCTGGAGTGCGTCTTGAAATTTTGTTACTTTTTGCCCTCGCTGATGATGGAAACCTAGATTGGGTTGGCGTCCCTCAACATTCAGATGAGTGAGATCACCTGCGACATTGATGAGGCCCAATGCCACAAAGGAGCGTCCGAAGACGTCTGATACATATTTGCGACTCGCTATGTAATGTGAACCAATTGACACTATAGCTCAAGTGGTGGTGAGGTCCAGTTATCGTCGACAGGTTCATTAAATTTTCATTTGTATTGATTGCAGTGGCCAGGTAACATGATTGGTTTGACGATCCAACTGCTTCGACGTTCAACTAAGAACAATAACTTTGGGCGATTTCACCATGTTGTCCGACACGCGCGTCGCGAATTAGCCACCCACATTGACTAGGCCGATGCCGCTTCGTTCTCCCTTCCTACCTTCCATGACGTAACGGCAAGAACACGGATTTGGCTGTTCGAGTTGCTATAGTTCAAGCCATGTCCAACTACGGGATAAACCGTGGGACCTTCGGATCAGAATCGACATCGGCATCTTTCGGCATCCGCCGTCTGGTCCAATTCACTGCAGTAACTTGTAATTGAAGAATTACTTACTGCAAATCCGTGGCAGGTTTTGGTTAAAGCTTCCCATCGTCGTGCTTGAAGCTACGATTATTCAAATTCAACAATCCCACAGTTACATAAACGGCGAAGCTATAGGCAAGAACCGATGTTCCGACTTCGAACAAGAATAAGTATCTACCGTTATGTGTTGCGTGTGCGGAAATCCGGTGACAAATGAAAATGAGGTATGCTTTGAAGGTGAAAAAAGGTTAGTCAAGGTGTGAATGCAAGACAGATGAGCACAAGCCTCAAATTCACCAAAAATTGAACTCAACCCTGGCACCGGTGTGGGATCCACTGTGGGTGTCAAAGCTCATGAAATTCACCAAGAAAATCATGAGCTTTGTGGATGGAATCCATCAACATCGTTCATGGAATCCACAAAGAATGAATGAAATTCACACATATTGATTTCAGCTAGTTTTTGTAACATTCCAGCTACCTCATTCACTCGCTTTCGTCATGAATTCCATCAAATCAAACCATGACCAGGATCATTTCAAACCGTTCAATTTCATTCAATCCGCGCAAAAAGTAGGTGAAACTTATGATAATTGTGTATGAATACAGGATACATTTGTACTGTATAGCTATAGCTACGCCTGCAACGCTTGGGCACCACCCCTTCCTCTGGCAACGCCCCATCGTTTGTTCCCTTGGGGTCTGTTGGATCCAACTCTTCGCCATCTTCATCCCTGTTCGCGCTGTCTGTCGTCGTCGTCGAAATTCACCGGATGGTAAGCAGCTAGTATACTAGTGAGATTAGACACAAGGTATGGATATAGGAGACGCACGTGGATCACAGTTGCATCGACGCCCAGCATCCCTTGAAGCTGACCTTTGACGTGTCGGACAGACGAAGAATAAAGCCGCTGGCGGCAGTGGAAGGGTGCTCACACGGAGCAGGAGCCCAAAGGCGCTCAGCATTGAGAGCGTCATTGGCGTGATTGCGCTGCTCCTCTTTCATCTCCATTGCACGGGCCGAATAGTATCAGTAGAGAATATACATATAGGTTGTTGCGACGCACCTTCCAAAGTCACAATGCGGCCTGCCTCAGTATTCTGTTCCCGCTGTGTCGAGTTTGCCGCAGCTTGAGGGTGCTTGCCGTGAGAGCGCCACGTGTCGTAGTTCTCTTTTGATGGAGAGCCCCAAGTGTCTTAAGATTTATGACATGTGGGGGAGAGGGAGAAGAGAGCGGGCTTGAAGTATTATCCAGGACGAGTTCAAGCGAGTTGAGGTGGTGGAGTACAGTGTTGCGGTATTTCCATCAATGCAGCCAGCGTGGAGACTATACATAGGGCTTTTGAGAGAAGAAGGGGAAGACTAGGCATGTTGGCGATGTTGAGGGACTTGGTGCCCGGCGGTGGAGGAGGGAGATGGGGGAAAGAGAGAGCGAGAGCAAGCGTGAGCGTGATGTCACACGCTCCATTCTGGCTCCACCCTTAGTCCGATGCGAACGGACGGCGTTCTGTAAGCTTGTAATTGCTGGTACGCCGCTTCTCGGTCCTCTGTGAGCGACCAGACGCAACGGCGATGGTAGAAGAGCCCCCATAATGATTGCATACCCTATCCTGTAATTTCAATTATTTTTCACTTAGTTTCTCAATGACCGAGTTCATGGTCTTTCATTGTGAAATTCATGCATACAGCAACGGCGCCGACAAGTACCTGAATAAACTACATGAATTAGAAAGTATATGAAAAAGTTTTCATGGGCTTTGTGCATGAATCATGAATTTCATGCATCGGACCCCTCAAATTCATGAGCTTTGACACTCACAGTGATCACCAGACAGGACCACAAGAACGGAAATGAAGGGCTGAGAGTCTAATAAGCACCATTGCATACTCAGCTGACAGAGGAGTCGGCAGTGGCGGGATTGAAGGAAACAGTTGTGAAGAGAA